>OX359249.1:47857401-48554901 GCA_947179485.1 Allacma fusca | reverse complement strand
AGACTGGCAGTTCATATTGGCTAATATTCCTAATAGGTGTACCGCCTTCTATTCTCCCTGTCGCTTATCTTGGGAGCTTATCGCTGGTAACATTTATTGCCTGGAGATACAGTTATAATCGGACGTTTCCATAGAAATATTTATGCCGCGCCGTCGCTTTCTCGTTTATTATATTCGGATTCCCGTATAAATATAGGCATGCCTAGCCCTGGTCCCACATTTCCTCTCCTGCCATGGCCATTGACATGAGACCCTGTCATAACCCAAAGCTTTTCCGTAGTATTCCCATTTGTAATCATATGGGTAGAGAATTATGGACTGGACGGGACAAATCCCTCGCAAATCAATAATTTAAATCCGGGCGCTAATTCTCCTCAAATGTACAGTTATGACTGGGACATAAATACATGGCATGATTAACGCTCGGGAAAGGAGTCTTGCAAAACTCTACTCATGTAGTCATTAGCAGTGACTGATCCCTATCGGGTAACTGCAGTTCCAGCAACTAAAAACCCGGACATTTGAGTCCTTGGAGAATGGGAGCGGTTTCTGTATTTCCAAATTGTAACTCACAATTATTACAATCTCCCGTCGTTACGAACAGTTACTCTTAGTTGGAGCTCCAGCCTCATGCACAAATCACTCAAGTTCCTAAATTTCATATCCTGGGAGTTGTATGAGTCTCTAATAAAACTGGTTTTCTCAAGTACCTTATGATCAGATAACTTTACTATTAATTGCTCAAGATTTCTGTAACAACTCATGCTGTCGTTATTACCGAATTATTTTTCCTCCTCAAAATCACAGAGTGCCCGAGAACATGGTTAAATACACTGGGGCACATTCAACAAGCCGGAGCAGACAATTATTGTAAATTTGTATACGTGACTTCAGAATTTTGTTTGGTTCAACTTACAAGCTCACACAACAACATGTAGACCTCCAAGGTCTGTGGTTAATATAATAAGACCCTGTACTGCTAATATACCCCTCCTACCTTCAAATTCAAAGTATGATCTCGTTGTGAGACTCAAACCCATAGACTTAAGCCTTTCATCATAAATACACAAGTTAATAAAATCTAATGTGGGGCTTTTTAGTAGGCCTACAGTTTTGTCTAGTGCATTATATTTAGTACAGTGGACCAGGGCTGAGTATTAAGGAAACGAGTCATTCATTGCGGGAAAAAATGCTTTCACTCCATAAAACATAGACGAAAGATTTTTTGACTTATTGTTCTCTCACTTGTGTGAGTTGAGTTAGTACCCTCCCTATAGTTTGTACTTACACATGTATACATATGCATAATATGCAATAAATTTTTATAATGTACCGTACGTATCAAGCTGGAGAGCTGAAATAACCGGCAGTCGTTGGTTTCGATAAATGTTAATATGCAGGGCACACACAGTTGGTTTCACACTGGCAGTTGGGAACATTAAAGGACTAGCAGAAACATAGCCACGAATTTGATCTTATCTTTATACAACCTGTCTCTCTTCTGTACTCTTTCGTGCTTCGTTGAGCTATTGCTACATTCACATGCCTCAGACCAAGAGCAATGAAGAGAGAGAGAGAGAGAGAGGAAGACTGAAACGTCTCATTAGCTCCATGGTCTCAAATCCACTCCGACTTCAAACATAATGGAGTAGTAATTGACCTAAATTTTGATCGTTTTTTTTAAATGTCAAGCTTTTGTTTTCTTAACTCTTGACTATCATTAATGACTAAAGGCCGTGAGTCAAATTAAACTCCCTTTACATCCCTGCCCATGTAATGCATGGAAGAGTCATTAAGTCTTTCACATCTTGTCATAATCTTATTGGTATCGTAATTGAGTTTGTTTGCAAGCTCATTCTTCAAGCCAAGAGAGCAGAGCATAGGAGGCAAGGGCTGAGAAGGAAAAGAGCTTCAATTTTAATTCCCTTTCTGATTCAATTCTAAATCATGTTTAATGTCAAAACAAGTCGAGATAACAATGAAAAACGTTAATGAAATCTGCAGGAACGATTGAATTCTCAAACTATATTCCTTTTGATTAATGTTGGAGCTTGTGTGGAAATTACCTCACTATTTCACCCTTGTTCCTATATCTACTCGAGGTATCCCAATGATACTAATAGTGTTATTTTTTCCCTCCACACTGTACCCTACCCGTTAGAGCATTTACTGAATTCTCTGTAATTACCTTGGCATTTTTTCCTAGTTGCAATATTGCTTCAACCAAATCATAGGGTTACAGATATATAGGATACATTTGTACGTAAATAATATATCCCTAGCTGAGCAACTTCTCTCAAGTTTCCTCACGTGATTTCTGAATTTTTAGGTTTCTGTGGGAAATGGCAAAAGAGGTTATTGAGGATATACGAAAATACTGAGTGAGGGCTTGAAACAAGTAAAAACTGACGCACAATCAGATGCCGAGTGAATAGTAATAAAATGGCGGTGATGGCATGCTTAAATGTAGGACCAGAAATATGATTCTTGAGCATGATAGCGAGTAGCCATGACGTTGATGATTCCACTGACTTTCAGAGGAGGAGAACATGAGAGAGTATGACTACATGGCAATATGCACTGTAAAGGTACTCAGGATAAGGATGATGAGTATAATCGAATTGGTGACATGACAGTGAGTGGAGATACAAGACATTCATGCGTCGGTGCTCAAGTAAAGCCTACATATATATATACTCCCTTACAATAAAATCCTGCAAGGACGAATAAACTCCAAGTGAGCGCACAATAGATTATTATTTTTTTTACCCAAAAAAAAAATTTTTGTACAATAATCCACACACGAACGCCACAAACAATAAACGGCTATTATTTTTATCCTGGCTTGTCCAGTAAATTTGAGCGGAACAGAAGGACGTGTATCTCAAGCTTATTACTTACACTCAATTACTACAAACACATGATGGTGAGTAGTATATAGGGAAAAAAATATCCTGCAAGTGAACGTATCAGCGCATCTGGCTCTCGTCCAGCTTAAATTACATATGCTCAAATGAAATGAACCAGCCCCTATTCAATATTAAAACTAATTATGTATCTTCAATGTACAAGTCTGCATGTCAGGTTTCTTCGAAACTCTGTCTTTACGTAATGCTGGTCTAAATGGAACTTAATCATGAGGGACGGCTTGGCATTAATTGGATTCAAAAGTCTATTGACAACATGACAACAGCATAATAAAAAAATATCGCTCTGGATTTGCATGGACCATTTCTCAAGAACCATGTAATAAGGGAAGAAATCCCATCTAGTATATTTCTCTCCTAGTATATGTTTTCGTGTATTCTCAACTTTTTACCTAATTTTTTTTTGTTTTGCGGATTTTTTCCCCACACTTATTCCATTTCAAATATCCACTTCAATTTACGTACAAGTGGGATGGCTCGAGACTCAAATCATGGATTTTATGATCTGCAATAATTCAAGTCGCAACTGTAATAATGGTTTACAACTTCGAGACAAAAGGAGTTAACTCCTTACACTAAGCTACTCAAAGAAATAAAAGCAGGCTGAGGCGTCACTCAGAGGAATAAACTGGCTCGAGAGTCAGTCAAAGATATGAACTAGCTACGAAGTACCAGAAAAGGTTTTTGTATCCGTAAAAGAGGTTGTAAACAGGTTGTAGAAAACTGAAGCTGAGATGTAACAAAGTAGGTACACACCTGACTACTCAATTAATTGATCAGTTACCTCCACCAGCCGTTTAACCTTTTGACTATAGGAAAGCTGTAAAATCTGGATGGTTAGGATGCTAAATCTCAAAAGGCGAGTGAAGTGATTGATGAGAGACTCATGGGGAAAGTTAAGTAAAAATGGAAACACGAGAAATTCAAAGACATTCTGAAGCACTAAAATTCCTGAAGATTCCTAGATTGGAGTATCACTTGGAGGAATACTGTCTCTGTAAGGTCTATTGCTCAGGAGTTGAGAAGTCCCTGGGGTAGCTGTCCATCACCAGGAACGTTGATGTGTATTTGAAGGAAATTGTTTGTTTTGGGTCCACAGGTCGAGTCACCGACAAGTCAGAATGCATCCGGAGTGAAGTCATTCTCCATCTCGGATATCCTAAGTCACAAGCCGAACAGTAACAGTCCTAAGAATTGTCGCAGTATAGACGTGACCAATGTGGTCGTTCAGCAAAGAATAGTTCGCCCCTGGGATCCACAAAGTAAAAACAACGGAAGGCGAAACTCATCCGATTCATCACCATTAGATGCTCTTTTCCAAATGACGTCGAAGACATTCGAGGGTCTCAATGGTCACCATGAGAATTCAGGTAAACTCATCAATTATCTTGACCACTTACAGACGTTAGCGGGAGCCACGGGGAGTAGTAGCATGTATCTTGAAAAGAACTCTCCGAAATTCATATTTAACTCTACCCCCCCGAACCACCTTGTGTCTAGTACCAAGTCCAAATCAATCCAGTCCAACTTTCTTTGACAGGATTTGTGAAACATTAGAGGTTTTGTGGGAAACACTGGATGTAAATCTCCAACCCTATACAGGGACTCCTCTCACCATATATCTTCCTTACATTGTAGTAGGGTCCAGTGAGGCATCCGTGCTTTGTGGAAAAACCAGAGGTTTTATTAGAAAACCAAAGGTTGCGTGACCATTTGACTTACAAATCATATACTACCAAGGCATCATCAAAACTATTGATCCGGAACTCTTCCATCTCAATTTCAGACTCATTCAATTGATTACATGTATCCGTAATAGTTATTACTAAACATCCCAATCATACATCTCCGAAAGTAGCTTTACACATGGGAAGGTTTCAACCACAACAAAGGCCGCTGGTGACAAAGTTATCAGCCTTACTAATAGGCTGTCCTCGTGCATCAATCAAATTGTCCAAGTGTACCGTATCGTTGCTGGCACTTTAAAAAAATTCTGGACCTCTATGCTGGGGGGCAGGATCATGCCGGTAAAAGGCATAGTTCGGAAACTGTGGGTGGCAAGAAACTCCATTTGGATTTAATGGAAATCCAACCATCGAAGTACGACTCTCGAACACATCTGTAGATGGATCCAATACTCTCATATATAGATATGCTTCCCCTGTGTAGAATCCCCTGATTAAGAAGGTGCATAATAACCATACATTTACTTTGTTTGAAATTCCTCCATGGAGTATGGACAGAGTAGAACGAACTCATACTGTAATGAGAATAGTATTGTTAAAAAAAATATGAGAGCGTGCGTAGGGACTGGAGTAAGAAACTATAAAGTAAGTATGAAAATCAAAGAATGAAAGTTTTATGTATGATTAAATAGCAGTATAAATAAATTGGGAGTGAGTCTGTTGAAGGCTTAGGGTTTTTTCACCTGGAATCCGTGATTATCGCCCAGAAAATCTGCTCCTTTTGAGAGGTTCAAGGGAATTTGTGCGTGACATTTAAGCATTGAAAATCCTATCCTTCCCTTGTGCCTCATACATCCATGGACAAGACAGAAGTATTACTCAAGGAGTAGGGTATAACTGAGACACTGGCTCTAAAAGCCAATACCTTGGAGGAAATTTCATGGGCATACATACATACAAAATATACAGAATGTACAAAATTTCCCCCCATTCAAGTCTACTCACACGTAAAAAGTACAAAAATAAATGCACCTTCACCATCGAGAGAGCTACAAATCTATAATAAATGTGACTATCCATGCAGTCTCCATTTGTAGACGCTGAGAAGTGCATGTTGTTATTTAGACAAAGCCTCACATTCAGAGTGGTACATTGGGCATTATTTATGGGTGTAATGGCAACTTGTCGTTGTGGATATTTTTTAAATAGAATTCGCGTGTTTTCTCTTTTTTTTTCTCAAATACCACCCCGCCGCTGTATCCAGCATGTTGTTCAAAACTACATGAACCGTCTCCAGCCCCGCTCGGCATTGTAGTTCTTTTTCAATGAGGAAATGTTTTTTTCTCGTTTTGAGTTAGACCGCAGGTTGGTTTTAACCCAAAGGTAGGGGGCAAGGAAACCTTATATATTTCTGGGAGAAAACAATATCAAATTGGCATTTGCCAATTTATCACTTTTATACTTGAACTGAGGGTTATGAAAAGAAAATACCTTTCACACTATGACCACTGCCGTCGTCGTTACTCGCCTTTTACACTAGAAACACATGGAAGTTACCTTCCCAACAGCACTCTTGGAAATCCATACATAGTCATTTTGACATACTTACATACAGACATTCAAATAAGCAGCTGCCTTTTTAATAAAGGCTTTTCCCTGACCCTACATTCTGAACACTTACATATGTACTATATACAGTTATATAGGTTTACAAAACTACTTCAAATATACATACCCTCCCCGAAAAGGATTATCCGCAAGTTTGAGGCATTGCTATTAGTACTATATGCAAAACGCTATCTTTGAGAATCTACATGATATAAAGTATGTATGTATATGTAGGGAATATGCTCATGGGGCGATTGAAGGGAGGAGTGAAATGCATGCAACTTTATTATGAATTTCCATGTTGATGCACAGTATGTGATATCTTTATGTCAAAAGAAATTGATCGTACCAGACGGTGATTTAGCTGGAGACTTTTTACATGCTCACAAAATCCGACCACACTAGACTTACTACTGTTTGTCACAAATGTTCAAAAGACCCTCTCTCCCCGCACAGATAAATATCATCTCATCACGCAAATTAGTCAATTGACTCTCTCTCTCCTTCTAATGAGCAACATGACTAAAATCCATTTTGTGCAGACAAAAAAAATTCCTCCCGAGACAAAAATCCATTAGTAAAGTTAACAAATTAAATGACTTGTTGTAGGGGCTGTCTTTTCCGAGTACCAACTGCGAATTCAAAAGTCCTCGAGAAATGAATTCAACTGTCGCTGTCATCTTGTTTGTCTACACATTCAAGATGAAGATGTAACGGCGGAAGTGGGTCCTGAACGAGACATTTTTATATTTCTTTTGTATGTGTGTCCTATAACAGCGGCTCTCATAAGGACACTGCAATCGAATTCCAGCTACGTTATCCCAGCCGTAAAGTTTACATTAGGTTTTTGTAATACTGTAAGCCGGGCTTTAAAGTGTGTCGTCTGTGGGTTGGAGTGGGAGCTATATGACTATGGTATAGGATGAAGTCTTTAGTTAGATTCAAGCCAGATACTGGCAAAAATTTTACGTGTCATCTTATTTGTTGAAATGTGGGTACGGCAGAGCATACGGATTTTTATGTAGGAGCAGAAAACATAGGAGCTGTGAAAGATTCTTGAATAAGTCTCATTAAAGTTTTTCGATGGTGACGGAAAATAGTTGTGACGACAGAGAATTGAAGAGCAGCTGTTCCGAGTTAACATTTCAAGCGATTAACGTGAACATGTTGACGGCACTGTTTCCGTTTACTTCCCGAAGAGCTCCACCGAATCTTCTCTGTCTTCAATGCAGACTCTCACACAGGACTCCAGTTCTACTTCTCTCTTTAGCACGGAAACTCGGGTGTAAGGAGGTATCTGAGTCTCCTCCTGCCTCGTCATATCACATACTTTGCACTCTTATCGTGAGCCTTTTCACCTCATCATCACCGACATGCCGAGCGAGAACAGAGCTGGCTTTCATTTCCCGTTATATCAAAACTACTCACGGAACACAAAGCATTAGCATGTTTACTCACAATATTTTCAACTAATTTTAACCAGGGCATGAATTATTAGTAGCAATGTGTTTGCCTAGTTTTTTTTTTTTAAAAAACTAAACCATATCACATTTAAGCTCATATTTAATTTCATGTCTAACCAGTATAATATGTTTTTCTCTATAAGTGCAATCTTGTCAATAAAATTATAAAATTACAATTAAATCTCGTCTCCCTAAATTCAAAGCCATAGATAAAAACTCACCCAGAAAGTTTTTAATCTACAGAAAGTATCCCAATTTTCTTTGAAGATTTCCGGATACAAATTTCTTAACCATCCAATTAAGATCTATAATTTAAAACAGCTTTTAATGCCAGCCAAATAGAAAATCACATCAGTGAAATGTTTTTATTCCGTGAAACTGAGCTTTAGAAAAAATTGAACCCAGGACAAAATTTGTGCTTTAGATGTCAACGGCAGCTTGCAGAAGCATGCAGAAATTGTACTAGATTTACTGCCTTGATAAAATGTCACTGTCGGAAGAGATTGTAGAGAGAGAGAGAGAGAGAGAGAGAGTAGGAAAAAAATCTTAGTATCTTTACAAAAATAGTAAAGCGGGAGCTAGTTGCTGTGGCATGAGGACCCTCCAATGTGTCATTCATGGTTTGAAGAAGCAAATCGCATACTTAGTTGAAGTCTTGATAGGTTGTTCCTCACGGTCCAAATGCCACTTTCGGTACTCATCTAAGTTCCTCATTTACCACACACTTAACGAAAGCAAGACTTGCTCCTGCCAACCAATTCATTTGCTACATCTGGCGTGAATCAACATTATTTTCGGAGTCTTGCAGGGCTCCCGTACATACATCCATGGACTCTGCTTGATGATTTCCGTCGCGTTCCTGTAGCATTGAGATAATGGTTAATCCTATGCAGAGATATAGTATTCATAGTCTTTCTCCTCTCTGGCTCGGGACGCGTTCCATTCTGCTGCCTATTAAACATTCGTACTTGCGCCGTCATTTAGAAATTGTCATTCTCGTGTCTCTTGATTTCATTGAAAATGTGGGAACATGCTCCCATGTCTCAGCCTGACTGTCACCATCTTTTGACTCATGAGCACCCAAGCTTTCCTTATCTGCAACATTTAGATTTCTTTCGAAAGCAAAAAAATAAAATAAGAGAATTTCTAGCATCCAAAGTATCTTTTCATACATATGTTTATTTAATAAATTGCAAAGCATCAGACCTATGTTTTACCTGTCACCTTTGGGTTAAATTTCCTACGTTGGAGTTTTTGATGTCATGTTTTGACTGGGGAAATTAAAACCATACGAGTCCCATTGATTGACACGATCTGCTTTAATAGTCACGTAAAGGAGAAGTTACTGAGTTATTTACTGTTACTGAGTTACTGAGAACCTCATATCTAATTGTGTGCTAATCATAAATACTCTACATATCTAATTTGAAGCGTTCAGGTAACCATGGAGGAGATTAAAACCGTGTTACATCGTGGGAGGTCTGAGTTCACCCTTCATGTTCAGTTTACTTGATGGACTTTTCGGGCCTCCTGGGCTATGCTTTCTCCATTTATCTTTAGATGCTGGGACGAGGGTCGCACTTACTATCAGTCCAACTGAACTACTTGTTCGAGGCAATCTTCCAAAAGATGTATTAACCTCGATGGACTTATGCATAAGGATATAAATCTAGGAGGCACGCAAGCTGAACTTTACTTCTTTTTTTTTCTTCAAAGTAACTCCTCTTATGATATGACCGGCGTAGCTATTAATAATTAGTTAGCGTTCATCTGAGATGACTGCGTGTAACAACTAGTTATTATCACTGTCAATTCCAATGATGCCTCTCATGTTTTCATTCTCACCTCACCTACCTCGCATGGCATTCCTATGATGCAGTTTCCGAGAGGACCATTAAGTGGATTAGCCAAAGGGCAAGTATTTATTGGTTCTTGCAATCACCGATGAGATGACTTGGAATTGCAAAAACCAAGATATCGCTACTTCACTTTTCTCACCTGTCACCCAAACAATGCAACCATCCCATTTGAAAGGACCGTCTCAGACTTTGTTTTGACTCTGACTATTTTTTAAAACCATTGACTCTCTGTCGTGTAATGAGTTCTATCAAAGTTGCCATCTCCGATTGATTTCCGGCAGCTCCAATGCAATGCTGTCAGGGCAATTAGCTCCCTAATGGCCAATAAAGATACTTAAATCCTCTGTCGCCTCGGACGCTGGGATTTGTTTCCCATATCGATCACATATGGGAGAACATTCACGGACTAAATATTCCTGGGAAATTCTACCAATTCGCATGCAGGGATATCACTTGTACATAAAATCCTGGCTACCTAATTGTTTTTGAATGGTACGATTTGAACGGAAGTTTTGGGATGATACGATTTGAATGGTGAGTGTAAATGATACGATTTAAATGGTGAGTTTAAATGGTACGATTTGAATTGTAGGATTAAATGGTACTGACGGTGTGGGATACTGCAGTTTGAATTTGAAGTTGAGTAGTTACGTACGGATAAAATCCATGTTATTGAGGGGATACAAGGAAACTATGGAGGGAAGAAGCTCTGTACATGTGTAAATTATCAAGCTTCATAGCAGCATGCATTGTAGGAGGGAAAAAAACAGGATTCTCATGACTCTCAGAATTCTCTAACACTGTCCTGCGAACACACTTAAACTATCCAAGTAAGGCAAATTTCAAGATGTTGGTGTGTGGGTTGAATTCAAATGCATTTGCAATTGCTGGGCTCTGTAAAAATGGAAGTGGCAGGGGGTCTGGGAAGCTACCATTACTCTGTGTATGTAGAGGAATGAGGAGATATGGAGACTGTAGACGAGCTGGTGAAATGTCGCCGTTAGAATAAATAAGCTCGGAATAATTCGTATTAACGTTCGGATCATCTTGTCACTTGTGATTACATGCATACAACATCCAAGATGGGTTCCTACTCTCCTACAGTTTGCAGAGTCACCAAAGTATCAAGTCGGAGTAATGAAGTGTCTGCGTGGTGTATGGAGTTCCGTATAGAAAATGTGTGTACTTCCTATGGGTTTTTGTACATTCCGCCTGCTACCTTCAAGAAACAACATTTCCAGGATAGATGCAGAGATACAGCCAGCTCAGATTTATAGTCACTAAGTTGAACTCCTGCTTGTGAGTATTGAAGTGAAGGACTGCGGAAGACTGTTGAGCAGAGGAGTATTACAGGAAAGCGGAGGATGGGAAGGGAGTCACAATGTGCCTTCACATTGGCCGTTGGAGTTTGTTGGAAAGGGAACGAGTTATCACGAGGCGTTCACAGGCCCATTTTCAGTGTTTAGTCGAGTGTCTAAAATGTTCGTGAGGAATCATTTGTCACTGGGACTGAAGCTGGGAAGTTGAGAACACACTTCATTTCTCTTTGGATGGGTCCTCTGAATATATTGCTCGTGTTCCCGAATTCCAATTACAATTGGAATTTATATATCCTAACCCATTTGGCTTTACGAGAAACCGTTTATCCCAATATTGACTTTTTCCACCTCGTTGGCTATTCTTTGATCATCATGATACTTGATGGCTCACATATTTCCCATCTCACACCGAAACTATTTTCACTCTGTCCGTCGCTCTCTCCCTCTTCTTGTCTTCTTACTCTCTCTCTCTCTCTCTGTCTCTCTCTCTTTTTTTTCTCTCTCTCTCAGACTACGAAGATCCCTTTCTGTATGAGCTCTCGACGAGACTCATCATTTTGTTACCCCCACTTCACTCGGAAATTGTGCATCCAAGTCAACTAATTCTTTCGATACAATAGCACTACATTTTGTAAATTTACGAATCTTGTCTTTTCCAACAGTTTGACTCAACAAACTAAGACCTGTCGACACTCATATTATGATAGTCTCACTTTTCCTTTGAGTTTTTGTCCCATTTTGATAGTAAATAGTAAATGGAAGGTGTCAACGGAAATTGTTTACTGAAGATTTAGCTCTGTCCAAGTATGAAGTGTCTGGGCTACTTCACAGTTGTCATTTTCCTCCACTCAAAGAGACATGCCTGTAACAAGTTACATGGAGGGAACATATACTACAAAAGATGACATTCAAAGGGAGACTCGACTTGCATGAGTTGTTTTTATAAATGAGAAAGTTTTTGTATTAGTCTTGTCCTAAGAGTCTTGAGTCAGTCACTTTCCACTGACTTCCTCCCCCGTATGTACGTAATTATTTATGTGCAATTACATTGGGAGGATTTAGGACTTGGATTAGTTGGAGGTTAAAGAGTGGTTCACATATGAATTGACTCTGACTCCTGAGAATGTACTAACAAACATTGTGTAATTAATTGGAACGACGGAGAATTTAAATGAGCCGTCAGGTTTTAGTTTGTTTTGTGAGCAAATGGATTGGAACGAGAAGAAAAACGGATGGGAGGAGTCTCATGTGTTTTCTTTCTCTCTCTCTCTCCCTCTCTCTCTCTCACTCTCTCACAAGCCTTCTCTGAAGGACAGTTTAATTGTTAGTGTAGAGAGAGAATGATCCTTTGGACTAAATTTAAATGTGAGGGTTTCCCAATAATAATTCCCATTTGCTTACTCAGTCAACTAGAGTGGTAATTATGCAGCCATTCACTACTCCCGACTACTGCAGCACGCCATAAACGACAGGCTTCTTAATACTCTAATATGCTTCTTGGCTCACTTTGGTGTAGAGAGTTTTTTGGGGGGAAATCATATTTACTCGAGCTGCTTATGTCGAGGACTGTTTGAGTATGAGTATGAGTGGGTTGCGAGAATCAGTGAATGTCGCCATAAATACTTAATTAGAATTGCCCGTGTGCCTCAACATAGACTCACGATAGCTCTCAGTAAATGTATCAACAACGGGTGGGCTATTAGTGCACGTCACTTGGTATTATTTCCTGCATATTTTTTCCTCACACAAGCCTCTCCATCGTACTGTAGGGTCTGGGCTTGGGCCTTGCAAATGTCCTTATGCTCACTGTAATACCTGTGACTTGTGACAATGTACGTTATCGCAGGTACTTGAGCAGCGAGTGTGTACCTCCACAAAACCCCTTTGTAAATCAACTTTAGAGATAGTAGTGTATTTTGTACATGCACACAAGCCATTCCTGTAGGAGCATACATGCTCATGCACAATTTATTGTTGAGTAAGTACTTACTACAGAAAGTAACGTATTTAATTGTGGCGGCTGCAGTTGTTGTATGACTTGTCTCAAGTCTGAATAATACATGCTAAATAAGCATGCACACGGAGGGTAACGAGTGAATTTTTCAAAGCTTCATTGATATATACACACACACACACACTTTATCTACACACATCCATATAGATAAACTTTGTGCACATGCAGATGCCTAGACATGTATGTTTTGTCGTGAACATAAGTGCACATTATACTCTGTATGCATGTTTGTGTAGACATTCCGGAATTTTTTAGCTACCCCATAATATCTGACTAAATGGAAGGAAACAGCCGAGAGTGACATTACTTTTCCTCTGCATTAATAAAGATGTGAAAAATTAGATGATTATAGACTTGAGTTGCAGAGTTTTCGTTTCGACGACGAGTCTTTCTCTTATTGTTAGTTCCAAACTCTCTACCGAGCTTGCACGTATCCTTCCCATTAATCTTCTGAAAATGTACTATTGAACCGTGGGTTATAATTAGCCGGTCCATTCATTAGTCAAGAATTTTCTCAACAAATCACTTCTTAAAAATCGCCGAGTCTCGTATAATTATCGCATATTCCCACATTTCCAAACCTACTTCCATTTACAGCTCCTCAACTAATTTACTGTAAATACTTCAATCTCCAAATTGAAAGACTGGTACTGAAAGCTCGAATATTTACGCTCTTGTTCTCTAAATTGCAAACTACCCATGAGTAAAGTTACGAAAACAAAAGTTCTAAATTCTGGTTACTACTTCTTTTGTAACTCCACGCGTCGGTATCCTTCAATGAGACAATTGCTAGTTAGTATCTTGGTTCTAAATCATTAGATACTTTTTTTTCAGGTGGTGTGCTAACCTCCTCATAGTAACCTTACTGGTTGCTAAACACCATGTGCCCAAAACAAGGATATGTATCAGAAAATATTCCTGCACCTCAGCTTACCCATATACAATCGTAAATAAAAGCTGGCAGAGATAATATTTTCCATTTCCTTTTACAACCCTGACCATTTTTATCACCGTATGATGCCTGCCAAGAGATACAGTAATAGCACAATATTTTGCACAGCGCAGCAAATTGTTTTCAATAATCTTGTCAATTTATTTTATTCCACTTCTTATTTGATTTGTGCGGGAGGTTGTATTCCTCTTTATTGTTTAGATACTCATTGTTAGCGGAATTTTTGAAAATGCTCTACGTGTCCCTATGTATTTTGCCCACCGAGTACTGTACCACAACTACTTGTTTGTTTTCTCAGGGTTATCACTATAACTAGCAGTCCTGATGATGTTGCTATTTTGCAGGGGATTTTTACATGCCGCTGGAAATTTATAAAAAATATGACGTCCATTACCTCCCCATTGTTTGCAGGAGTACATGCAACATCCCATGCGCTTTCATTCTTATGACATTATTGAGCAATGACAGTCTCCAACTTATCAAGGGAAATTACATGGTTGTACAAGGGCTTCCCTGAATATATCGACGGGATAAATCACTAATTACATTAAAACCATTTGACATAAATCTCCCACCTCTCCCCAGTCAAGTCATGGAAATCATTACTCTAGCAAAAAATATTTGCCTTTACAAAGCTTCTACCCCTACCCGATATTGTTAATACCATGCAAAGGTTGCTATTTGATCGGCGAATTGCAAACATCCCAATTTACTGTACTGTACATGTATCTATACATAGCATTCAACCAAGAAGGTGCAACTTGAAGTTTTAAGTGACACGCATTCTTATTACAGTGAACTCAAGTATTTATTTTAGAGTTGTGAGCTCCAACTATTACCATACTATAGCAGGGATAGGTTGATAGGGGTACTTGTGTCAGTCATAATTATGACTACTACAGTGCTACTTCTGCTTAGTATTTGATTCCCCGACCAATAATTATTATCATTGGGGAGTTGGTCAGCCTAAATCATGTAGGGAAAATCCACGTGCAATATCAGCTCGTTCCTAACAACTCCCATTTATTATTGATTCGCAGAAATGTACACATAGTGAGGTGAGGAAACACAAGGAACTGACTCTCAAGTTCGGTTTTTTCTCATTGAGAGAGAGCTCCTCTGATGGAAATTAATGAGTGAGGGAGACGGAAAGGTGCCTACCAACAAGAGGAATTAATTGCCACATTGTTGTGATGATGGGGATGAATCTGAAGAAGCTCTGCTCACTCTGTTGTCACAAAGCCGACAAGCTTGGCGGATGACGGGGGGAATAAAAACTTGCTATTTATACCTCATGTGTAAATTAAGCCCCGACAGTGTTTAGGAACCGAAGTTGTGCATTTGAACAGGCTCTATATATAAGAGATGGGGGATGGGGCCAGAGATGTACTCAAATTCAATGAGAAAGGAATACTATGGAAGAATTAAGCCTAAGTGACGATTGGTAACTTACGATGCCTTACCGACGATAGCTTAATTGTCCCTCAGAAGGGCCTTATTGTAAGTATGTGCATAGTCCACTGTAGTAGTGGGCATTGTGTAATTATATTGTTGTGGGTCTGATCCAATGCTCATTGTTCCGTTGAGCACAGAGATTGACACGATATAATAGTAAAAGTTTAAGCCGGCACTTAGACTCATAAGCATATACATCGCATCACTGAATTGGACTGTATGCACGTCGAAGTTGTAGTTGTCAGTGGGTTTGTAAACGTGGACGTTCGTGTCTTGAGGCTTGTCTTGACATCGGGGGCTAAAACAAAGCACAATTCATCATATTTTGATTGGTATATTATTGCTGTTATCTGTTGTTGAAGAAAAGCGATGATAAAATATTTCACCAGTAATCAAATGCTATCGATAGAGCATTAGCACGTTTAGAGTGGATTTATTGTCAATTAATGACGTTAAAAACCGTAGTAGTGTGTGTAATTCTTGCTCTTATATGCAGTTACATCCCTCCAGCTCTCTGCCTTTTTTGTGGGGTTCCGAATGTAGGTGCATATAGGTAATTACATATCATCTACATATACCTATATACAAGTCTACGGAGGGACATAAATCTACATACGTAAGACAAGACACATATTGTATTGACTGCAGTAATGGTACAGATCAAGTACAAAAAGCGGAGATTATACGTATCTACCTATGCATGTCCGCACTGATGTATGTGCACTGAAGTCATTGGAGTTGATGTTAAAAAGTAGAGTACATAGGAGGTGGGAGATGTAATTTTTTGAGGTTATTACATGAACAAACGGCGCGTCACCCAACGATGAGTGGGTTACTTGATCATAAAAAAAATGCATTAATATCTTCTAACCTGACTCTAATTGTTCTCTATAAATCAAAGGCGGTATGATATTACCATATAACTCACCACGTATAGATTATTGAGGCGATAATTGTTCTCAAAGCTCCATTCTTTTTCTCCTTCCAAGAGAACAACAATCGCGGAGAGTTTCCTCACATTATCTCTGATTTAATTTCAATGGTGCGTGTGGTTGGTGTGAGAAAGTAATAATAAGGGGAGAGGAGGATACGAGCAACTTTTCCAATCCCATAATTCATACCATTGCGAATATCAATGAAGGCATTCCCTGCCAAATTGGCTTCGGTTCTTAATTTACAAAACTACATATTATATTGGTTGCAGTTGTCGTCATATTGAGTGGGCACACATAATTATCCCAACTATGCACCAATCCTCAGTCCCATAAAGCCTTTAGTTTTCGAGTGCACTCATCTAACATTGAAACATCCCTGGGATGAGTTGTAACGTACCTTGAGCCTGATCATGACTCCAAAATGTGCATACGTAACAATTTCACAGAGTGATTCTCCTCAGCAGCAAATGTGATAAATGAATAGAAGATAATAAATGAATATGCTGAAACTATAATAAATGAGCAGTGACCGTCAGTTGGGCCTGCCACATTCTAGGAATCCACTCTGGCGTAAGGAGTGAGTGTGAGAATTAACTGATGATATTTAGTCAATTCATAGAGGGACCCGTCCCTGTGCAAATATATGATGACAATGGCTCTGTATGCATGTTGCACGCCCTGTGATGACAAGATACAGGGGCTTCACGGTTACAGGAGTCAACGTTTTCAGCCTGAGCGAAAGGAAGGGCATTGTTACATTGATTTTTCCAACAGCCCCTCATTGATCCTCTTATGCGAATTAATTACGCTTGTATAACTAGAATAGATTGAAAAACGAAAGGCAAAAGAGCCACTTAATAAAAGTCGAAAAGGCTGACTTGTTAATGGTAACAGGGTCTCCTTCTGTAAATTGAAATTGGAAACGTTTCATCTCTCTTGAATCCACACGTATTCCATCTGAAGAAGAATGTCTATACTAATAATCCCATATACAAGTAAAACAAGCCTATCTCCACTGTACGTATCTACCTCTGGCCTTGCTGATGAGCTCCGATGTAGAGTCTGACTATATTTTGTAGGAATTCCCTAACTTTGGCCCCTCAGCGATAACGATTTGTTCGACTTGGTCACACTTACGGGACGAATTACTGAATTGCAAATAAGAGAAAATCTGTAGTTCTATAGACTGTAATGGTGGTTGTAGGAAGTGTGTGTGGATGTGTGAGGATGGAAAGATTCATTTCCACTTCCAATGAGCTTTCCATGCCTCAGATTCAAACAGGCGTTCATGATCCATGATCTTTAACGTAGAAATGCAGGAGGATTGCCTTGGGACTAGCAATGAACTTTACAGGGATTTTGTAGTCAGTCCCTACATACTCATTCCAACTTTAATATTAAATACAGTTTTCACTTTTTCCCACTCCCTCTCCTATCCACACAACAACCTATTTGAGTTGTTAGTTTCCTATCCCACTCATGTATTTAGCATCCCTCTCTATTTAAGTAAAATGATTTTATTCCGGTACTGTTCCAAAGAGGACCGGTGTGGAATAAAATTCCTATTTGTTGTAAATGGTTCAAAATGAGGTAGTATTTTAAATTGTTTTCGTTCCGGAACAAGACAAAACACATAAAGGAGAGCGAAGCATAACATTGTGTAATGGTATTGGGTATATTGGCTCAGTCATTGGATTTTATAGTCAGGATTCCCTCCGTGCTGCTAGCAGTTTTTAGACGTCCAAGGATTTGTGAGTTTATTCACTATAAAGAGGGGATGTAGGTTCCATGAATTGTAACTGCAAGAGTTATGACATTGGGCTTGGGAATCTCCCTTGGATCTTGTAATTTTAATTAATTAGGATAAATAATGACTTAAAAAATTTTTGCTGAGTAGAAGAAAAATTTATATTTTTGAAATGTATGCTTTGTCCTCAAGCTGATTCATTTTCTCAGCGCACACAATCTCGTCATTAGTAACAGATTGTTTTTTATGGAGGGTAGCAAATCTATAGGGGATAGGACGTAGTATATTGTACAGGAGGCTCAGCAGACTGACTTCATAGCTATTTATCATGACATGATCAACTTTTTTCCTGTCGACGTGGACTCACAAAAGACTTATTGTTTTAATGATGGTTATAACGAATCGGGAGGATAATCAGTACAAAGATGAGTTTCATATGTTATTGTATCTCTCTTTACGCTTGAGTTCTCTCTTGCCCTGCTTCATCATCATTGATTCCAATTTTTAACAACATATGAAATAGATACTGGAGGGTGGAATGAGTTTCAATTGGTTACTATGACCTTGCGTTTGCGTTAGTTACAAGGAAATTATATATTTTTTTGGGGGGGAAGCATCGGTTTTGTTACGTATGCAAGAGATCAAGTCCCTACTTTGGAAATCGTTACAATGGAACTAGTACTGTAGATTCCTAGATGAAATTAAGTTCTGGGGAGAGAGTACTTACGTAAATGTAGTGTGTAATTGTGTATGTACGTTATCCTACCAAAAGGCATCCTCGGATTTGTAGTACATCCAGGAGCTACAAGATAGGAGTTGTCCAAAGTCAGCGGAAGACTATCTAAAGAGCGTGAAACCATAAAAGGAAAAGTATGATTTACGTATGGAGAGGAGAATATTCCTATATAGTGTTTTGTGGTGCATTGTCCGATGGAAGTATTCCGTATCATATGATTATAAGACTGCTCAGGAACGAAACAAGCAGTTATTGCTTCAAATTAAAGTTGGTTTTGTTGGAACTATACACGTTCAACATGCTCCCTGATGCTTCATATATGAAATACACTTGCGCGGAGGGAATTTTAGGTTCCCAGTACTAAAGTCGGACTCCTACATGACTTGATGGTTAGCAGATAGGTTTACATGTGTTGGTCCTGGTTAAATTAAAGTTATGTGGTTTCCATTTCGTAGGTTAATTTGCAAAGCATTTCTTTTACAAACAACTTGTAATTTACAAAACAGGATTTGCACATGGAACAATTTAAAAAAACACGAAGCTTCCCACGAAACCCTCGCTTACTCAATCTTTCAACCAGAAAATTCTCTGTATCCCTCTAGCATTAAAGGTAACGAGCTGGGGTTGGTCCTGATATTACAGCAATGTTTAATCTACATTCTTCAAAATGCTCAGTCGACATTGATGCTTGTCCATTATTTCCTATACATATTACCTATAGATACATAAATATGTACGTCCATGATTCAAAATAAAATTGCAACCATAGTTACCATACCATGACTTCCCCGTGAAAGTTGAACTATGATACTCTGGGATGGTGATACAATAAAATAATAATAATAATTCTCTTGGCTATACCCAACGAGGCTCACAGCTACATATTTGATGTCATTCAGATGTACACAATGCAATTTCCAGAAATCATTAGTCAGTTTTTGTAGTCAGAAAACTTGGCATTTCCCTGACTGGGTTTAGGTAATATGAGACTGTGTTGTATAAAAAGGTATGGTAAAGTCCGCCTGTGTTGGTGTTACATTTAATTTCTATTTCTATGGTTTTCAACCGCAAGAGACCTTAAATCTTGTAGAACGAACAGGATGTTACTATTAGGGCGCTTAGTTAGTCCACTGGCCACTGCTGCTTAGTAGATACATATGCAGTACATACGATTGCAATACTAGTAATTGGCTGTATGCGGAGAGGTTCCGTCATATAAACATATGAGGGGAAAAAAACATTTCCATCATTGTATTTACTACTCTCGCAGCCGAGTGCCCTTGCCCAGGTGTACATACGAACGGGGCAGTATCATTAGTGAAGTGGGAGTTCTCATTGGCGTCCTTACATAACATTATCCTATTTGATATTCTGGGAGCAACTCGCAGCACACACTCCAATCGAGACTGAAGGGAGCAGAAGAAATGTGTAATCTGTGCAAGGGAGTTTGGTTGTGTGGAGTCGCCATGGATTGTAGTAGGAGTAGTAGTAGCAGGTAAGCAAGCATCCCGACGGTAATCAACCACAAGAAGGGGGAAATGGTTGGAGAAGGTTGGCCATAAACAAAATACATGGAAGTCGGCAGGAAAATGAAGAGTTAGCACTAGTTAAGGTTTAAAACTGCCGTCAAACACTACCTGGGTATTTTACGTATTGTATTACACGCTCGCAAATTGCTTCACTTTATCCACCGCTAACTGTCTACAAAGTTCCTATGATGAGTTCATGTCCATTAATTACGTACTTATATTCTTTATTGCAAATATAGTTATATATCAATACACACATGAACTCACTATATCCTATTACCCAACCAAACACAATAACAACCAACCAGCCTAACCAACTGCCTCGGTGCTCGTACTTAAGCACCTGGGAGTACATACATATAAATAATTACACATGCATAAATATCTACATGTAAACACACACACACACACACAATCACAATCACATGGATATCCGCATGCACCTATGTGCACAAATGTACATGCATATCCTCATAGACTTGTATACATGAGCAAACAGAGAAACACTGGATGAGTGGAGATACACGTAGGAGATAGTTACACATTTAACTTGTAAGCAATTGGAGAAGGGATAGTGGTAGTGTGGAAATCCGGCAGCTTTAATGTGCACGAGTGTAAATGCTCTGAGCTTTTACGCCACACAGTTTAGGAAGGTTATTGAACATTTCATTACCGTCAATTTACAAAGTAGACAAGCCGATGAGTGCTATGCAAATTTTTCTCATGGGGCGTAAATGAGTTGAAATACCCTTCTCAATACGGTTCGCATTAAAATTTTATTACAATACAAAGATAAATAGGCACGTAGATATAGGATACAGACATAAGTATAAATTTACATATGTACGTATGTACTTGGAGTGAGCAGAACTGTTCCCCAGTACACATCAATACTCCTCTGTCAGTTCCATCATTACGCCGTGATTATTTGACTGACTGACTGGTGTTTCCCGTGTTAGTTATTGAGATGATTCTATCAACGGTGGACAGGCAGGGGCATAGCTCATTATTAACATTCTTCTGTGGAATTGCTTGTTTTTTTTTGTTGCAAAAAAAAAACAAAATGTGAAAAACCCCGGTCTGAACAACCTTATTGTCGTTATAAATTATAAGTTTTGCTCTAATTACTAAATTAGTAATTATTAGATAACTACGACCCTTTTTGCTGTAGCATTGGGATGGTAATTGTACTCACTACTGACTACGGTTTTCCGGTCCACGTAATTTTTTTTCCCTTGAGGGAGAGTGAGCCCAGGTATAAGAACCCTTGCATATGTATGTATGTATTGTGTGTACAGTACACATAATTACACATAACGTGCTCTCTAGACTTGAATGTTTTCAACTCTCTCGTTTACCTACAATGCACTCCTCACTTCACGTCGTAATTAAGTATATGTTCAGAAGTCATCATTAATTTGGTATTCATAAGGAGTTGCTTGGCTGTGGTGCATGTGCAATTATTTTTTCCTAGTATTTGCTGTCTGAGGTGGGATCGTACCTCAGGAACCTTCACATTTTACCTTTTCGTATAAAACAGGGAGTACTTACGATTAGTAACACAAGCTCGTTTTGTCTATAGTTTGGTTTCAATTTCAAATTAGCTTTATTTATTGCCTCCTCCGTTCTTTTCCCCATTGGTTGGGCGAGTTGATTACAACTTTCTGCCTGTTTCCTAATGACTGTGTGCGGAGGAAAAATCCGACTCTCTCTCTCTCTCTCTCTTCGGTAGATCTGAGTGATTAAGTGTGCGGGAAATTCGAACAATTAGCGATCCCCGGGTTGACAAATTTCATGGAGGTACATATGTACGTAGTTTGTTGAGCCTTGTAATGAGGTTACTCCAGACCTAGTACATACAAATTGTACTCTGTAATTTAGCTTCCACAACACTTACGTTCAAAGAGTAGCTCGGGATCCAGTATCCCCAGGACTCTGAGCTCGTCCAACCAGCCACGGTGGGTAGTTACATGGGAGTTATGAGGGATGAAGGAGGAAGATGCCTATAAATGTCAAGAGGAGCAGGAGTGAGTGAGCTGGAGCTGAGAAATCGGATCGCGAATGACCCAGGACGACGGGGTAGCTCCGCTGAAAACGAGAACTTAAAGTGACTAATGACTTTGGATGATCGTTTATGTCAATTGTAAGCTACACTAGCGACTATTTTGTACACCCATGGAGAGCAACTTTGAGTATCATTAGTTACAGTCAAAACAATGAGATCCTTAATTTTTACAGCATCCTTCTCCTTCTCTCTGTTTTTCTTGCATTTCAACACTTAAATGAAAATCAGAAACTACTTGCCCGGAAATGGGAAGCAATAACGATTAGCAATTCCTTTCCCTTCATTTTCGACAATTGTTCTCATTCAGACGCACATGTTTTCCCTAAACTCCTCATTTCTGATAGTAGGCAGATTTATGGACAAATCTCTTTCTACTAGTATATTTTTTCAGCGTTACTGACAATGAGTCCCAATTTACACATATTCCAGGACCTTCAACTCTGCCAGAAAAAAGTCATTTATGAAACATTTTAAATTAGTGCTTTATTTTGTTGTGTTCACTTGTATAATTAATTGAACACAATTATCTTGAATAATTGAGCATTAATAATTTCCAACTATAGTCTATCTTGACCCATTCTCCCGTTACAATGATTGGGGCTGTTATTGGGAATCAAGCTTGGAAAATTATTAAGGAAAGGACACTATAGTTCAAGTAGTATTGAACGTAAATGTAAAGAAACTACAAGGGACCTCAGACTGCTCTGAACTGAAGGAGAGTTTTGTGTGAAGACGCTGACTCTGTATACCGAAACAAAAATTCATCCTCTCAAATATGTCTGTATCCCGAACTGTATCAATATACCAATGAATAGAAGAGTGTAGCTATGGCGACGCCGACTGTAGATTTATCAAGTGTTAAAAATCGATTGGAGAAACCCCTTCGTGATGACTTTGTAGGAGTAAAACAAACACAATAAAAGTCGACCGCTGTCGGAAATGATCAGGAATATTTCTCAATTCAACTTGTCGTTCCCATATGAATCCCACGTCTTCCCATAAATCACCACAAATACAGATTGATTTCTCCTAATTTTCTCTCATCTCATCGCCTGCACGCAGCGTCTCTTCCCAGTGTGCCATTAGCTTGGCTATATAGAATATGTATCTACATTAACCTTTCTCCACCTTAAGTTCTGAGTCTGTGGTAGTATTATTAGGGCTGGGTGAGCGTGGACCGGAGCCTGGTTGATCTGGCTTTGTAAATGCAACCTACCGAGCCATTGCAAAAAAGATTGGAGATTAGTGCTTTAATTTACATTCGAAATCTCCTCTCACACATCTAACTTCAATCTTGCCAAGTCTCCTGTTTTTCAGCTGCTCCACACCAACAACCCCGAATAGATGTACTTTGCAGGGGTCACTTCTTACAATGCCTCACATACATATATTTAATTCAAGCACAATTTAAGGGAGATACGATTTGAAATCAAACCAATACATTACATCCCACGGGGGCTTAGTGTGTGTACAGACCTTCATATATATATAGAGAGACTACTATGTGGAAAGTAAGCTGTGATAAAAATCTCAACGAAACAATTCAGTTGACGCTTTTGGAAAGGAAAGCTTAGATTAATAAAGATTAGCTCATTTTAGCATGCGCAAAGTTTTTTCAATGTTGAGTCAGCATCCAATTACGTAAGTCAGTTCAATACAACATGAAATATTAAATTAAGATATAAATACATACAATCATGCAAATTGTGATTTACAGTTGCTTGCCAGAAATTAGGATATGTGATATTATTTACTATTTTTGCATGTAGTATGAGTGCAAGCTGAGTGGGATGACTTCTCAGAGACTTGACATCACAGCTATGTACATATACAGTTGTGAGGGGAAGAATTATTAGGTGAAGATAGTTGAGGCATTAGGAATTAGGGATCGATTAAGCGGAGTTGGTTGGATAATTGTTATATTCTGATTCCTAGTTGTGAGTGACTGTGTGGGTAGCGGACGTTGAAACAAACATGCACGTTTACAAACAGAAACTCTCCTTCCCTTGATTAGATTCCTACAGCCCCAGTCAAAATAATTGACCCCTCAGGTGAAAATCTCCATAAGTAAGTACTTAGCGTCGTCTCCCTCAGTTCGTCGGCTTCGTTTGAGCTCTTGTCGATATCCTCTAATCGAGTCAAATCCACAGTCAATCGAATCAAAATTAGACTCTACGTCCAGCATCGTCTCTCTCTCTCTCTCTCTCTCTCTTTCTCTCTCAACTCTTCTCTTTTATTCCCAGTCGTTTATCTCTCCGTGTCTGTCCCTCAAGTTGCATGCAAGGATTGTTCATAGGGGAACATTAAAGTTGAAGATCATGCATGAAAGGGGATAAAAACACAAATAATAAAAGTCCATTTCGTATAGAGAGAGAGAGAGAGAGAGAGAGAGAGAGAGAGAGAGAGATGAAGAGAAGAGCAGCATGTTGTTGTTGAATGGGGAAGAGGATAAGTCTGCTGGTACCATTTTGCAAAAATCTTGAGGCATTTTTCGGGTGGGCATATTAACGTCTAATGTGGAATGAGTGAGCAGCGTGCGTGAGTAATTTTTAAGGAAACATTTACGTCCTCAATTTTTTATTGCTCGTCTTACCAACCTATCACCATCATCGTGGTCGTCGTCGTGTTCCAACCACTCCGTCTGTGTGTAATGAGCGTTTACGTGCATATTTTTTCTGGCTACCTCCTCACAAAGTCTCGGCTGATGAGTGCAGGAGAGGAACTCAGTCAATAATTAACTTCGGCCTAGCACATCACACACACATGAGGAAGGACTGGTGTGCAATGGAATTATGTGTCCGTATGTGTGTTATTATTAGCATAGGATCCTCATGCCTATGTCCGTGTCATGCACTTGTATGTACCGCGACGAGTCGACATGAGTCTCAATGAGTACTACCAACAAAACCGACCATGGTTGGCATGCGTAGAGACGTCTCTCTCGCCTGCTCCTTCGTGCTCACCACCTGGCTTCGTCAATACTCGCATTATTACCTAATTATCTCTAGATGATAGATAGAAAATAGACACTGTCATGATATTTGAAATCCTCTCCTACTTAATTCCCCCCTCCATTATTATTATTGTAAATAGTGCCTAAATGCCTTATCAAAAACTAACTACTTCTTATTGTCAATCTGGCACCGATTCACCATCCAACTTTTATTTATTTATTTACTTCCACGCTCTGCCCAGCCCCACTGCACTTTCCAAAGTGATTGTTGCAGCGGAGTTGTAGTTTCCCATAGTCGGCATACATATGTACGGAGATCGACTGGCAGGCTGAAAAAAAATAGAAACTGAAGCTTCGCTCCTCCATCCTTTTTACACTTGCCATTTGATCGATAAGTTTAAATGCTCCTTTCTACTGTAGGTCCTATGGTGTGGCGTTAGTCTCGCCATGATGTGGAAATGTCTTTAGCAAATGAAACCTTGAGTGGGGAATCTTAGTGAGAGAATTATCAGCTGCTCTCCATGGTAGGAAACTGCATGAAGCATAAAGTTGCTATTATAAATTCCAGCGTAAAAGCTCCTATCTATCAATTTGCATAAGAAATATAGGATCTAACTAGCCCCAAACTATTTTGGCTACTTACATATCTGCTTCCCCCGTTTGTAACATACTTCCCTGAAATCCAAGGAAATTGTTAGCCTACAAGCGGAGGTATGTAAGGTAGCTGTTAGTAGTTTTTACAACAGTGTGTGGCCACACGCTAAAAGTCAACGCCGTGTGTGATTCATCATGAAAAATAGACTTAGGTCTGGGGTTGGATGGAGACACCCATAAGAAAGCCTGCTTATGAAGGCGAAGCGTCAATGCAAATGTGGGAAATGTATGAATGTATGGAGTATGTATGTATGTATGTATGTATGTGACTCCGGTAAGTATACATGTGGGGATGTGGAACACACTAGAAAAAATAATTATTATGGTGCCGTTAAGGTAATTGCCAAAATATTTGGTGTTCAGCGTAGATATAGGTTTCCAAGGAGAGGGACTTGATAATTGATACGCGGGCACATAATTTCCTCGAATGCTGAAGCGTAGTCGTAGAATCAGATGGTCATAGATTATTAGACCTACGTATATATCATGGAGGGAACAGACCGGGTAGCAGTGCAAGTATCTGGGAAGGTTCCACGGGAGGTGATGGGGACCGTGAGTGAAATTCACGCTGTATAAAACTGCATTATCCGATTACCCGTAAAGGGTCTGACGGGCATATATATATATACTGTACTATGCACGCACCTTGCCCGGCATGAGGGTAATATGTATATATACACAGTCAGTGGAGAGAAAAGTCGTGAAAAATCATAACGTGCACATGGATAAACGTACGGAGTCTAGAGCGGCTTATTGACGCTCTCAGCACGGAGGTAGTGTCAAGTTTGACAAAGTAGTGATGAGGGTGTTGGTCGGCCCTCTTATTACTTTTCTTCGTGCAAAATACTGAGGTGGACACCTCGTATATTTTATTGGACCTTTGTGTGCACACACCATTGTCTGTACATGTCAGGCTGGAGCTCGACTAACTCATGCCCAAAGCTACTTCTTTGCTTGTACGAAAATGCACCGCAGTGTGAACAACTCAGAATACTAGGAATTGATACTCGCGTTTAATGGCACATACGTCTAAATCCTAATAAAGTGGGAGTGTGTCTTAGAATACGAAACAACCTTCATTCCTTCGTATCTACCAGTCTCAATATTACTTACGACCAGGGCTTGTTTGTGTTTTACAAACATTTGCACTACGCATTACCCAACCACCTTTATCAGATGTTTCATGTTCCCTACGAAGCTCCAGCCCATGTCGTCCAGCATTCATGGTATTACAAAATTTATGCAGAACATTTATCATAAATCATGGACTCAAATTCGTTACTAAATTTACACGTTTTCCTAAATTCTAAATGATAAGCTTATAGAGTAATTTATTGAGCGTCAAATTTATGTACATGGTTCTTTCGGCCCATTGTGTACTCTTGTTGGTTTTTAGTGTGTGGGCTGGGGGCATTGAATGAATGCTAAAATTGAGCGGATTTCCAATATATTGTAGGGGTAAGAAGATGTCGTGCGATAAAAAAACGGTTTTTAGTTTGGCTCCGTATGCTAAATCTGGGAAGAGATTATGGAGGAAGGTGGGACATGCTGGATCCTATTTATTTGTACTGACGGAACAGGGACTACTTTGCTCAATCCCATTCTGAAATCTAAAAGCACATTATGCGTCTCTAGTAAGCTCCTCAGGAGCTCTCTGCAACGTTTCTAGTGTACAGAGTGTGTGTGTGCTAGTTTTTGTCACTGAGTCTCTCTCTCTCTCTCTCTCTCAGCCTTGCTGCTGGATGTACTTGGTTGTCTGCCCTTGCTCGTCACGGGTGTATTTCAATACTCCGTTAAATTAACAACAACTGAACAAGCCAACGACTTTATGACTCGTACTTGATGACATTTTTATTCATTTCCTTCAAATTTAGACGTAAGCTCATGTAGAAAATCCCTTTTGCCTGACTTATTCAGAATAATGGATTGAGACTGCTGTGGGGACTGGACGAGGTGATGTGTGTGCGTTGGGCTCAGGAGACACATCCTCTCGTTTTTCTTCCTTACTTATGAAAAAGCCAAGTTGTTTTCATTACGTATGTATGTACAGTAGACCTGGAGATGTACGCACCTCCATCTCCGATCTGTCTTACACATATGTATGCACCCCCAGCACCCTTCCTTTGTATCAAGTTACTCAGTGTCTGAGTGAGCGTAATAACGCCTCTCAACAAACTCAGTGAAATCCGTGTAAGTTAAACGCTACACTTATTTACTATTAGATGGTCGCCTTACTAAACGATTCCATTGTTAAACCAGAATTCAATCTCCTTCAAGCTATTCATTTCAATTGCCGTCTCTGCGTCAGTCCAACCCAACCAACCTGATCCGGTTTAGTATTTTCCTTCAAATTTATTTACACCAAAGCCAGCCAAGCAGCTAGTCCTGGGATATCTACATATGTACTTCTATAAAATTTTCTATATAGAGGAGATTCCTCGACAGCAAAAATCCCTCCACACTGTCGTACGTACATAAATGTCTACGGGGAGGACGCATGGGAGTGCGTTGATAAGGAAGTATAGATATACTTGGCCAATAAAAGCAATATTTATTCATCTCCGCTTACTTATGTAAGGATAGCAAATAAGAGGAAAAGCTCTTCGGCATCTACAATTTACCTTCATTACTTCAAGTGCTGAGAAGGGAAGCGATAGTGGAGCCCAAGACCGCCTTTCGGAAAACCTATCATTTCCAATGGGGTTCTTCTTACTCCAATTCCCAATCTACTCTTTAGTCATTATTTTCTGTAATGACTCCTTAATTGCGGCAATCAGAGTAGGTCCTCCCGCTGCGCTCCTCACTTGTAATTTTGCGCTTGCTCACAATTAGGACCTCAGCGCTGGAGAACTCACTACTAAATGCACTCTGTCCCTTGGGTGCTAATTTTGTCAGTGTTCGGAGCTATCCCGAATTGGGACTTTATCTCTAAAAAATGGGATGGTCCCGACATCACATGGTAAAGTTATAATTATGACATCTACATCGTATCATTTCACCCTTTTGATTTCCCCGTTATGAGATTCAGGGATATCCCTTGATTTCCCTCGTTCTGTTTTTTGATGACTGTCTAATAATAAAAATAGCCTTATAGTTACGAGGGGTGTTGAGTCATTCAATGGTTGTCGTAGAAATAGATGCGTTCGAGATGAGTACCCTATGAAATATTATGTGCATGACTATGTGCCATATAATCTATAATAATCTCATTCAGATATTCTTACAACCAATTACTTTTGGGAAGCTAAGGAAAAGTCAAATGAAGTTGTTTTTAACGGTCATTGTATTTGCTTTGGACGCGGTTGGAGAATTCCTGGCGGAGTTTTTGTGCTGCCGTTTCTGTATCTAATTTACAGGTAGATTTATTCGTCGTAGCTACGGGGTTATGATTTTTCTGAGAAATCGATCCTCCTCGACCAGGCAGGTAGCATTTACATGAAAATGAATTCCCCTGTTACTCCTGTAACACACACACAATGAGATTGCTTTCAGAAAGGAACAACAATAGGTTTTAGGGAAATTTACTCGGTTTTTTTCTCTCTCTCTCTCTCTCTCTGCATAGTGCTTGAGTTGTTGTGGTTATAGGATACAATTAGTATGTTTTTTTTCTTATGGTAGTGGTTACTCGTGTAGGCTCACTTGGGGACTACACTCCGTCCACAATGTCTTTAGTAGAGGAACACCAATGCTGATATTAAAGTTGACTGAGGGAGCAAACAAGAATTATTGGGCTCGACAGCTTTGCCCCTACAGATTGACAAGTTGGGATTGTGTGTATACCTGGCTTGACTGGAATGCTGCACGTGAGTCGTTTCTGCATTGGAGATATATTTAGACAGGTATTGGGAATTGTCAAGTCTGAATTATTACGTTGGGTTTGTCAAGTCTGAATTATGAGGATGGGTAACCTACAACACGATAGATCGAGGTTCGGGAATTGATGTAAATGAAGCTGGGAAAAAAGGAAGACAAATATTGTAGGCATTGTTGTTGCTAAGTTGAGGATTATGTGCGTGTGAATAATAGAAATATCTTGATATCTAAATTGGTTTGGAAAGGCGATCCATTTCGGTGGTGTGTGTGACAAGGCTTGACATGTACTTGACACAAATCAATAGTTATACATGGTGTGGAGGGGCTCTCCTTAATCGAATTATTATGGCATCTCCTCTAGTTGATACAGGAGATTTTTCAACCTGTCACCATAAATGAATGTGGACACCCTCCATGCTTTCATTTTTAACTACCACGTAAAGCTATCAAGCCATAGTAGTCGTCAGTCTCTACTCCAACCATCTTCCATACCCAGCAAGTTTGTTCACACTGCTGTTATGGCAGTACCAGTTGATACATTGTACTTGACTGTACAAGCCCGTTTAGTATCTCTGAGTACTGTATAGTACAATATATTTTAACCAGGGTTTCCTCAACCAACCTATAGTAATAATACACTATATACATAATGTAAACTGAAATTACTAACGATAACACGGACACATTGACTGACTTTTCCTTTCACACTTGGTACACAACTCCGCACCTTCCCAGTTCAAGTACTCTGTCTGTGCTCAGAGACTGACTGAGCCGTCACCAGCATCCTGAATTAACTTGCATGCTCAAAGTGTGGCATCTTTCACGTCCAACTTCCATTGTCTCTGCTTGGGGTAATCAAATGAGATTCATAGTGTCTCATGCGAACTTGTACAGACCTACGACTTCAATTCAGGACGTGCTCAACTGAAACAGTGTACATGCACATATGTACATGCAGGCTTAAGTCCCATCCCTGTCATTGTTGTCTCCGCAACGTACATGAATGAGAGGACAAAGCATGTTTTATCCCAATGAATTATTACATTACAATGAATTATATTACTGTAATGCGAGGAGGACTCACAGATATGTACGTCATCCTGGTGATATGCTGAACATATGGACTGTCCTACAGTAACGTAGGAAGTGAGGCTAGAATTTTAATTAGTGGGTTTAATTCCTATTCTTGTATTAACCTTCACCTTCAATTTAACACTACTGCTGGCTCACACAACCTGCATTTATAAACATGCGTTCTGTGTTCATAATTATGCACCCACATGGACCGTAGGATGTCTAAAGGCTAGTCTCCCTGGAATTCGGTTTTAAAAAAGACAACCCCCGGTTTGTTTGCATTTATGAGAGGGCGAGAGAGAGAGAGAGAGAGAGAGAGAGAGAGAGAGAGAGAGAGAGAGAGAGAGAGAGAGAGAGAGAGAGACCAGCCCGTTCACGCACACAAGCCGCATGTCAAAGGATAGTTGACTAATAGCAATAATGCAGATAAAGACTCTAGTGTTTCCCACTGAACGTACGTCCCTACTATACGGCAATACTACCTTTACGACCAGTTACGCTCACTGAAAGTGTAGACATATCCTATCCTTTGAGATAACATGGGTTAGGTTTTCTAAATGAGGCTTCAGAACTCAGCCATGTTCATAATGCCACTCTTCGTCATAAATGGACAGACGTTTTCCTGCCGGCGTCTCTTTTACCTTCCCCTTTCTCCCGTATTTGGGCATTAATCTTCCGTGCTCGTGGTATTATAGCGGGTCTTGCATGATATTATATCCAGCTGTTTGAACTTTAGCTTTATACTAAATACTACTACATACTACTATATCGTCATCAATTGTGAGGGATGGAGTGTAAAAAAAAAGAGGAAAAATGCACTTGATACGTTTCCGTTTTTTCCTTTATTTCATTATCTCAAAACCAATGTTATTTCCTTGAAGTTTTCTCCGCCCCTATTCAATACACTGACTCACGCGTTACTTAACATAGACCGGAAATTATTTGATGATTGAGCGGGACGAGGGAAAAAAATTGCCGAGTCTAGTCTCTATAGTTGGATTACATTCTAATTTGATTTCTTTTTTTTTACATGGATCTATTGCAGAAATGGGAGGCCAAGGAAATGCTCATCAATTATTTAATAACCGGCAACCACCAAAGAAGAAAAGAAAATCCCGCACGGCTTTTACCAATCACCAAATTTTCGAACTAGAGAAAAGATTCCTATACCAAAAATATCTGTCGCCAGCCGACCGAGATGATATTGCACAGCAACTAGGTCTCACAAATGCACAGGTAAATTCCATTTCTGATCCGTCAAACATTAAGTACTTGCTAGGTTCTATAGCAATCTTTATTTGTTTACGGCGTTCTTAAACTCACAGTTTATGGTTTCTATGAAAAAAAATTAAAATGCAAAAACGTTCCATGCATCATTTCATTCCTACTTGATACATTTGCTATCTACAAGTTGTGGCTCACAGTGCCCAATGATTGTTTTTCTTGAAGAGCTTTTATAGGAAGTGTTTTTGTAATAATTACGAGGTAGATCAAGTTTGCATTTTATTTGCAAAAACTTTTTGTAAAGCAAGTAAAGACTTAAATTGGAATCAGCCAGAGCTAGACTATTGACTGAAAGCCAAACGGGTTGGAAATAAGTTGGCATGGAAGTTGGAAGTTGATTTGGCTGCCGAGTGAGATCAAATTCCCTTTTACACTTGTACAGTTACCCATCATTAATGATTCTTTCGAGTCATTCGTGCAGATGCGGAAATGGCCGCAACTCCATCAAAGCTAACTTAAATTATTTATGGGAAAAATTTCCCCCCAGAAGCGTGAGCTTTGATTTTCACAAGTGTCTGTGAGATTGAATGAAATAGTCAGATACAAGAAGGGTATGAAAATGCATGCAATTTGGAAAGAGCTGATTGGACGATAAACTGGGCATGTATACATGTAATATGACAAGAATGTTATGAACCGGTGCGAAGAGGAGGAAAGGATTGAAACTAATATTGGTTTTATGACTGGTGACTTACAGGTGATAACATGGTTTCAAAATAGACGAGCAAAATCGAAGAGAGATGTGGAGGAAATATTAAAGATAGGAGGAGATAAAAATTCGTGTTTTTTCGTGGAATAAATTTGAACTCATAAAGCCAAAAGAGACTTAAGATTACGCCAGGGCCGCTGATATGTGACAAGAGATTGATAGATGTGAAGACGAGGAAAAGGATTGAAACTAATATTGGTTTGTGACTGGTGACTTGCAGGTGATAACATGGTTTCAGAATAGACGAGCAAAATTGAAACGGGATATGGAGGAATTAAAGAAAGATGTAGAGTCAGCCAAACTCCTCTCAGCCCATAAATCTTTTCTGGAGAGTGCCCACGACCTAGGCCTCCTCAAAAAACGAACTCCAAGTCAGATGGACATGAGTTCAGCAGCAGCAGCCGCTTCCTTCCACATCTCTTCCCCAGCCTCGTCGTCGCAGTCGTCCCACTCGCCTATCAATCTCACGTCAGAATCTCCTCCTTCAACCCATTAGGCCTAAGCTCCCTCCTTCAGAGTCGTACAAATATGTCAGCTTCCTATCTTTTCCTCCAATGTGCTCTTCCTATCGGGAACCTTTTACCGCAATTATTACCAACATCACCTCCACAGCCAAGTCAAGTCCTCTTGGCATGTCATTCAAGTTGTGGTCACAAGTTTACTTTTCCCAAGTACTATTTCATCCCCGGCCAGCACATTATCCCTCACAACACACTCCTCATAATAGTCCAAGACCAGGAAACATAATGCAAGCACCAACTCCAACTTCTCCTCACACTGCAATTGAACAGAACGTACGCCTCAAAACTGTTACTCCCTGCAGTTGTAATAAGACAACATTTGCAACACAAAAAATGCATCAGTTCTATAGTGACTAACTATAATTATCCTAACCCTAAGTGAACATCAGACAACAAGTTCAAATTCAACTATATGTAATGCCTAAGTTAACAGGACCACGTGTCCTCATCACAATCTCTTTCGTAACGCCCACGCCAGTGCTCTGCTCGGTGTTGGAACTTCCGAACACCACCTCTCCGTGTATATCTATATTTATAGTAGTGCAATTAATAATAAAAACGAAGAGTGCGAGTCAAAAAATCAAGGAACATGCTGGGGTGTAAAGAATTTTCCTTAAATTCTATAGATCATAAGCATAGGCTACTACATTCAAGTTTTCGACGTACAAACACAGAATAGTGAGTCCTAGCAAAGAGTGTCTCAAAGGTTTCAAGGGATTTTTCCTAAAACTTTCTTTCCCTATAAATTCCTTCCCTATCTATATATATACATAGATACATATAGAGTCCACCGACGTACATGATTTAGGCTAAGCAGTCTCTAATGAATCTCTAAATTGTGAGCATCGGGAGTTTTTACAGGGAGTAATCTGAGTCGGGACTAGAGTTAAATGTTCCTTTGATCCAATCATGGGGATTCTGTAATAATGATGAGTAATTTGAAGAAAATATTTTCATCTCAAAAGCTCCTTGTACCTGCACCGTTTTAATATCTGTGGTCTCTCTCAGCCTCAAATTGTAAGTGCATGAATAGGGTGAGCGTGATGGAGTCATCGGAATTGAAAGGTCGGTCAGGAGATAGTTATGTACTAGGTAATGAGTAGCTAACAATAAGTGTATGCTCTCGGTCTGTATGTTGCTCCCTCATAAACTTGACAATGAGATAAGGCAGTCATGTTTTCTACCACCGCAGAAGCCGTTTCCTTTGATACTATTAGCCAGAACGTGGCCAGATCCTCAGTGAAACTAAATGCCGACTTACATTACAGCCACTAAACTATTTAGGCCCTGGGTATAATGATGTAACAACCCTTGGCTTTTATGGAACTCCATATCCTATGGATTTCGTCTAATCTATTTTTATAGCGTCAGTTCTGTAAGTCAAATTGGAAAATAATTGGTGGAGCGCATTTGAAACAACTTAAGGATTTGTGTTGAATAGCTAAAGACCGTTCTCAAGGATGTATGAAATTCGCATGTCAGACACTAGCGCTATCGTAGTTTTGGGCGAATGAAAGGACCTAAATTGTTTATTTATTGGTCTCTCGTGGAGGTTTTAGCAGATAAAAAGCAGGAAATATGGACGTGGTTTTATATGCAGCTTATTACCATAAATATGAGGTTATCGAGGCGTAATTTTACCAGGGTAAATTTAGCTGACTCGGCCAAATTTTTTTAATTCACTTATGCATAGATAAATGTATGGCATAACAATAATTATTATGACGGACATAAAAACACACATATCCAGTACAATCAGTGTAACCTACATGTGTCCCTGGTGTGGATGTAAGTTTCGGGGGGAAATTCGGAAAAACTTGCCGCAATTCTTACTATTACTCAGTTATATAGCTCCATATGACAGGATGTAGTTCCCTCTATACATTTGCTCTATAGGGATGCACACGCACATACTGTACTAAACCAACGTAAATCCACGTTAGATACACACACCTTTTAAGTTCCTTCACCACCCAGACCCAATCCATCATGTATTCTTGAGCCTTGGTTACATGTGTGCAATTTACCACTGCCTCATAACCCAACAACGTAAACTTACGATGTAGCAGATTTATTAACTTTCATTACCAGCTTAGTCGTTCGTAAGTTACATGCAATAAAAAATTGACAGCAAAAAGACTTGACATAAACGATTTACATTTAACTGCATTAGAGCGTTTGTGCTACTACATCGTTAAAGGAGGTAGTAAGCATTTTTACAGTATACATTTCAAGCCCAATCAACTCATTAGGTTTTTAAGAGCTGGTTCCACCAGTCCCTAACATATAAATACATAAGTACGCCCCCATCCTTACACTTTGTTCTCGCCATAGCTCAGGAATCAGCAATGGTAAAATATTGCTGATTTTTATCTCTCCCAAACTTTCGTCCAGTTATTTATGTTTACCCTACGTTTAAATACGACGGGGAAGGATTTTTATGCTACCTTTGATGAGTCATCAGGAGCAATATATTTTCCCTAATTTCCCAAACTCTGCTTCTTGACTTACCTTTAATATATATGTATATGCATGTCAAGTCTATTTTTTCTATATTTTCATCTGAAAAAAAAAATTAAGATCCTGTAGCAATGCACATCCGGTTTCTCAACTCAAACACAATTTGTTTACTATTAACGGATTTTACAGCTACTTTGGCACACGGCATCTTCAAATACTCATTATCCCCTTCTTTAATTCAGAAATTTTACAGGCTTTGAATTACTTGGAGCAAGTTGAGGCTCATGGAGTTGTTGTCATGAGTTTTGTCCTGGACTCCATTTGGTTTCTCTTGCATCAGAATTTTGAATCTGTTCACCCTACTTGAATTTTAATCAGTAGGGTAATTAAAGCCGATGGAGAGACTGGAACATACATTTAGAGGTAGCAAACCACCCGACACAGATCAAATCTAATCATTCACCTCATCAAATTAGCCACTACCGGAAAAGAATAAGCTGGGGGTATTAAAGTATCCGAACATATCCATTGATACATGTGACATGCACGGGCATAACTACATACATACATACATACATGAGATATCTACACAAAAACAGATTATCCCAGTCTTTACCAGCTGAGGGAGCTCCACGGCTTACATAGTTTTTCTACTTTTAACTCACGTCACAATACCTATACATAAGCTTTCTTCCGCTCCCCCCAATGAACTTACCTTTTATATTTCTCATAAACTTTTATGGAAGGAGCTTTCGAACATGTTAAGCTAAAAGTTGTTGCTAATCAGGATACTATGCTAAAGTTTGTTTATAAATTAGCTTGGATTACATCATTCAGTAATAATTAGGTTTCTTCACGGTATATTTTGGATGTAATCACTAGTCATTCGTTTTCATACATCACATACATACATACATATATACGTGCATAAATAAGGAGCTACACTCAATTTTTCAAGTTTCAAAGCGTGGATGTCTGGTACGTACCCTATTTTCCTAAGGTATGGCAGCATCGTGAACACCAATGGAAATCCATGGACATGAAAATAACCTAGGAACTTGAATAATTATCACATTTTGGAGCAAGTTCTTGATTCCGAGAGGACGCTCTTTTTTGCCTCTTATTGCTAACTGACTATTTTTAAATACTCGCTCCATCTTTCAAATGATTACATAAAAAATTGAACTACTACAAAGGCTTTCATATGCTGATTGGAAGGAGACACGCGGATGAGCTATTCTTGTGAGAGTTTAGAATTAATTGTGTTGATTTGCACTCCCTGCGTTCCCACGAGTCCTTATATTTAGCCTCTAATGAATTCCACGTTGAGAGCATGATGAAGCTGGGGTGCGTGCGAGAAGCTGAGTATGTAGTTACTCTACACTATCATTAGTTTAAATAGCGAGAGAAAAGACTAAAGTCTACATGGATATGAAAATATCAAATCTATTTATTACCGTACTCCCTACATATTTATAGTAGGTATTTTGTAAGCTTTAAATAAATGTAAGGTTAGACACTTTTCCTAAAACAAGGCAAATCTCATGTATGCTTGTTACAACTCGTACAAGCGTTATCAAGCCTTTGAAGTGATGGCAAGTGAAGCTGTGTAAGAAAGTAAAGAGTAGACGTATGTGAAGACCATCTACTACTACCTTTTAAACTATGTACATGGTAAGTTCTCTGTCCTATATATGTGAGTAGTGGGTTGTCTCCAATTAATTACCTTAAATTACTAGAAACTCTGACAAAGAAAGCCTAAATGTAAAATGCATCTTGTGGTTACCGTTATTACTCTTCTACCTTTAATAATTCCATCTTCCTTATACATATAATTATACATATGTAGTAAGAGCTACTATTTAGGAATGTTTCTTACCATACCCCTTCCCCGCAATCGTCCTACAATAAGCTACATACATACATATATATGCACTAGCTAAGAAACAAGTTTACGCCTAAAGTTTTAAGTATAGACCTATATACTTATACCACATAAGGGAAATTTCAAGCTTCTAGCTTCTGAGTACATTTTCACCTTAAGGAGTTCTATTTACACCTTTAATTAAGGTTTACACTTGATATCAGTATTAAAATCGTGTAATGACGGATCCCAGTGGTGAACACACATCAACATAAGATGTGTTGATGAGGTACTTTCGGTCAAGATGAGCCTGTCTGATTGTCTTGTAGTATTTTAGGTACACAAATCATATGCTGAAAGATGGTAACCTATGTGTGTGTGTGTGTATGTATATCCTGTCGGGCTTACATGTCTTTTGTAACGAATGAGTGTTTATTTATGAAAGAAATGTTATTGTAATATGCCTACACTGAGAAAAATGATAATAGCAAATTAGTAAGTACATTCACAAGTGAATCCCCCCACCCATAAATAATCTGGACGAGCAAAAATCTTGTTGAATACTAAAAGATAGAAGAAATAAATTGTGTTCTATGTACGGTACATGGAGTTTTAGCAGTTTTGTCTTTATTCATGGACACATTTACTTACCCTTTTTTTTTATACTTCTGCATTTCAATGAAGATGATGTACAGCTTTTGAGAAAGGTATCTCCTCTGTGGTTGTGTGTATGTGTGTGCGTTTGCATGTTGTTGGCGGAGGGGGACTATCCGATGATAAATATACTTTATAAAGTTTTATGCGCGGAAAGAGATGAAGGAGCATTTTATTGTTACTGGAACGGGGACTGTTATTCATTCTTAAGATACACGACTTTGTAAGCTATTGTAATGTTTTATTTATGTGTAGTACTAGGAAGCAAGAATGCAATTTTCCCATACAGAAAGAGTGTGTATGCAGTTACTCTATCAGCATTAAGCACATAAACATAGATATACATACTTGTGAGTTGCATTTTAACTAAATGTGATCTACAAGGGGTCTTCGAGCAGAGAACCTGTGAGCAGACTAAAAATAGTGGAGATACATACATAAAATATATGACTATATACTAGCTATAGGGAGTTTATTGGTATAAGAGAAAAAAATGAGTCAATACTTTGTAGACTCAAGTCAAAGAAAGGAACAGGTAAATAGTATTAGTTATGTGTACAGGGCATGTAGTTATGTACGTACATTGGGACGTATTCTCTCACGAATCGTCGTCAATCTGCTATTATAGTTATTTATTTGAGTGCAGTACTACATCCACCAGGATCGTATGTGTACCTCGCGGTGTAACTTTACCTTGTTAATGTATCGCTTTAGTATATTTTGTGAGTTGTTCCCTCGGAAACTGTCAACTGAAGCCTAAGCACATTTGGGTCAGTCTGAGCGGGATGTGTGAGGTATCAATTGTTTGTGTATTTTGCACTCACAATTGCAAATAATGGTACTATCCTAGCCGTTTCCTACAACTTATGCCTTCTTCCTCGTACATTGTCTGTTGCGGTGGGCAAACTTCAGGAAACTCAGTTGTCAAAAATAAATTGTGTGACAGTCAAGTTTTTGACAACTAAACCTACTTTTATACTCTGAACTTCGTATACTGTGACAATGTACAGCTTTTGTTTCTAATTCCAAAGTTTCAAATAAATTCCGGAACAAAAGTAAATTATAGATACTTGATAGATGATTATAAAGACCCTTGGAACAAAACTAAGCAGAGTTAGTTGAGGAACCTCTTTTCAAGGGAGGTTTCCCAAACGGCAAGATGGTTTTCAAAACAGGCCCGTGGAAGATGTAAACCATGGATTTCCTCTCTAACTCTTCTGGAGTATGAAAGGAGTGAACAAGTGAAAAACTCCGCCTCTGGTCCTATCCACTCCGCAGTGATTTGTTCAAGATATCTCTGAGCGGAAAGAGTTGGTGGAGATGGTTTAGGTTATGTTTACGGTGCAACGTCCCGTTGGTACATGTTCCCATTGTTGAGGGTTAAATTTTTTTGGAATTCTTGATTAGAGAAATGCCATTATGACTTTGCCCACTCACACAAATGATTAATTCCTGTCATTTTACAAATGGTTGTTTGGTGCCGCAACTAGTTTTTCATGTGGTGATTAGTAATGCAAAAATTCCCTAGCTGGTTTCCAATGATGTCACAAAAGTATACTATTAACTCGGGAGTTTCTCATGTTCTTATTAGCAAGTAAACAAGAGTGTGATTTCGGGTTCTGGTAATTTCTTGTTAGGATTATTATTTATTGTTCTCAATGATACTATTATGCCAACAACATGACTCAAGCACGTTTCTTCTTTTTTTTTTGTGAAGTAAACTCATCTCATGGAGTATACATAAGTAGTACCTCGTAGTTGTTATAGGTAAACTTAAGGGACTGATTCCATCGATATCAGACAACTCACAGATTATGTCCTCGGTTGTACACACCTAATTGTATTAAGTTAAGGGATAATTTGTACTTGTGTATGTAGTAAAGCATTATTACTGTCTCACTATTGAAGATATGTGGAAAAAATGTCGGAACATGTTCGTACTGTTGAGAAAACGTTGTTTGTATGTGATTAATGATAAAAAGGTTGTACGTACCGTATATATAATAGTTTGTAAGTAATATCCAATATGTATGTAAAAGTATACGTATGAATAAAAATCAAACTACCAACCAAATGGCTATGAAAAATCTGTTCAAGTCTCATAATATATTCTCTCTACTTCCAACTCAATCTGCAGACTCAATCCATACAATAATGCGGCAAGGTCTCAAAAAAATCAAGCTCCTGCTCCATTTAAATTATAGAGGCGGAGATTGTAAAAACACTTGTCGCCACATCTTTGAAATGGAGAAATTATAGTCACTACAAGCCTCTCACGAATATCTATAGAAATATATTGATACTGGTATTTAATGCACAGAGGCGGCTCTGCCCTCCAGTCCCTATGCATGTAAAATTTGACTAACAAAAGCTCCATTTTCTCATAATATTTTAAACCATGCACACTTGTGGTTTAAATTGTAGCCAAAAAATCCTTCCTTGGTTTTGTAAGTGCATGTAGTCTCTTGCCCTTTTGTACCATGGTAGATATCTTTACGGATGTACCTTCCTCCCATATGTATGGGATCCATGGGCGATATGGAACTATGTGAGTGTTGGGAAGACGTCGAAAAAATGTCCTGTCAAATGGATTCAAACATTATCATTATGGTAACATTGTAAGCTTGCACATTCGCTAGTCAGGCATCCGCTCGGATACAAGTGATGGTCTGGAGGTAGACTCAAAGGTAATAAGGGTTTGCAGGAGCGTGCGTGAATGGGATTGGAGCTACATAGTACATGTATGTACACATGTATGAATGGTGTATGTATACCCGTAACTAAAAAAACAGAGAGACAAGACCTTGCAAAGTTTTTGCAACCTAGTAAATTGAGTGTGACGACTTTACTGATGACTTTGACTGAGCTGAGAAGGAAGGGAGCGGAAAGGTAAATACATTTGTCTTGTGATTGTAGCTATCAAATGGCTCATTTGAGTTTTACCATGGAACTCAATCGTGGGTTCTTTCGCTGTGGAATGGCATGCGCCTGCTGACTCTTCATATTTGTCTCAAAGAGCTTCTTCAGAGTCTTCGTGCTTGTGTTCCTTCCATGTAATGTATGTATGTATGTGTGTAGCAGGCGTCTGTGGTGTTAACATGGTACAGAGGATTCATCCGGATGTGTTCCATTTGTAAGTACTTATGCTCGGAGCAGAGCTACACTATAATATATCAGTAGACATAAGTTATGGATAGTGCCTCCATGCCACAATTCTTATAAACAATAGCGTCAGTGCAAGTAATTGCCTATAGACAAAATAAAAGAATAATTTTATTAGGACCGCCATTGATTAAATGGCTCATCCAAATGACACCGGAGTTTCAAAGGAACGAGGTTCCTGCCTTCCGCAAATATTCGGGGAGTGCAATGATTCTATAGAAATGATCAAAATGCTCCACACGAATTTCTTGGGCTAATGTGTTTGGAAAAGATGTCACACAAGATGATGATAACCATCATTAGGGGTTATGAGGGGAAGGAAAGGATACCCTGTCAATAAATGCGCCATTAAATTGCTCCTATACTGGGGTGGTGTCTACAAATTGTACTAGCAAGTCCTTCTGCGCCTGTACCTTTATCTAAGAAGTACAAGTGAACAAATAAAGACAGTTCTCAAAAAAATTAAATATTCCCAAAATTTAAAACCTATATTCAGGCGGCTAAGCTAAATATCTCCACTCGCTCAAATTGTTTGAATGTTTTTACTTTCCTTTTCCAAAGTTTAGAGGTATTCTCTACAAAAGGTATTCTTTATAGAAATTGTTCCCAGACGCTCACTCTTGCTTCTTACCCGAACACTGCATGCTTGTCTACGGATGTGATCATGTACATACATCATATGTTCCTAAATGTAGCTGTACATAAAAGGATGTATATGCTAGCCTTGCAGGTACATACACATGCCTCTGTCTATTTATTTATAGGATGACAAAAACTGAAGTTACATATATAGTGAGACTTAGGCAATACTGCAGATGGATTTAGGATAGTCAAGATGTGTTTCTCCAGTGCTCATCGGAGAGAGAGAGAGGTAGGAGACAGAAGAGAGGCAGTCTGAAAATATTGTGGATGTGAATGTGAGGACTTGAGGAAAAGTCTTTTCTAGACGCGATATGAGTAGTTGGGGAGTCAAGTGAGCGAGAAAGATAGATAAAATGTGTTGTCGTTTCATTCTGAATGCAAGTATTTATGGGGAGACTGACTGGAAGAAGATGGTGAGGAAGGAGAGTCTGAGCCTGAGTCTGTTTGGTTTACGGAGAGAGAGAGAGGAGCAGTGAATGAGTTTTATGGAATGAATGGTCTTTGTGAGTGTGTGTAATGTGTAAGTAGACACTCGGTAATGGGAGCTGTATGTATTCGGACGCCACTGCGAAAAGGACACTGTCATTTTTTTCATTCTCTCACTCAGGGAATTTACGGTTGGACATGATTAGCGGAGACACGGTTCCTTTGCTTAGGAAAACTCCAGAGACATAAATATAGATTAAAGAATGCATTTCGTTGTTAGCTTTACATAAATTAACAAGGATAGATTAACATGATGTGGAAAAAGGGTCCCGCAAATGTTTTCCTTGGCTTGTCGAGAAGTCGCACACTCGTTCGAGCGAAACCAATTTCCTTCTCCGCAAGACAAAATGCTTCTTTGAAAAGATGCGACTTTTCTCTCTCTCTCTCTCTCTCTCTCTCTCGGAGTATGTAGTGTGTGTATGTGTGAGTGTGCAGTGTGCATCTCGAAATATATGTGTATTATGTAACTATACATAAATGTTTGGATACTTCCCCTATGATCAGAATGCCTCACTTGCTACATTACAACATGCCTTTTTTTCTGTCTCTCTCTATTATTGCTCCACTCAACTCTGAACCACACACAAGATCTTTTCATTCTCATCTGCCACATAATATTAGTCGTCTTATATCTAATAACGTTTCATAAGGGTTTTTTTTTCTTTCGCCCCACAAATGCTCTGCATTATGTGGCGTACTAATGTGAGAGAGTTTGTGTGTGTGCCACGACGTCAACCCAACTATGTAATAATGTAATGTTGAGGAAAAATTAACATCTATTCATTGTTTCCTTATTTATAATCCTTGAAGAAGCTTATTATTGTTGTTGCTGGTCGGAACGAGTGCGTTGATGTATCAACTTGAAGCGTCGCCCAGACATTTACTAATAGAACGTGTTACAACTCACTGACGCTCCACAGATTGTTTTAACTTGAGCAGTAAGAGCGGAGCATGTTACGTATGTGGTCACAGTATGACTCTCTCCACCATTCTCCATATACGTCGAGAGACATGGACTTTCATACCTGATGTTCAATCTCATCTGCAAATCTGAATGTGTCTCCTCTTGCTATAAATAATTGTACATAAGTTGTTCTAAGTAGATGAGATGATCATGATTCATTGTAATTTGCCTTGCCTCCATTCCCAGTAACTAATGACTTTTTTTCCTCAATGACCTCACCTGGCACCACCTCAAGAAGTCATCTGCACCATTGCCTTTTGTACTTGTCTCAGCCATCTATCCATCTCCCGGGTCTCCGTATTTTTACTCGCTCTCTTTCTCCAACACACACCACCCCGTCTCACTTTCCACTCATCTTTTAATAAATATCCTCAGCATCGGGACTCCAAGAAGTGTCTAATTTAAAATCCCAGACACTCCAGTTATCGCCAAATTGTCCTTCCGCACTGTACCAATGTCAACGACTCTGCCCTTCCGCAAGACTGCAGATGATAACTCCTGAGTCTATATGTGGCTCTTCCTGAGAGACTTGAACATGGCATTCCCTAATCGCTACCATTACCATTACCAAGCCACCATTACCAATTACGAAGTTACAATTTGTCATGCTGGACTATGTAATAAAACTTGATGTCATCATTTATTTTACTTGTATTTATGTAATGCATGGGGAACCCAGCATTACGTGACTGAAGTAACTGCTATTTGGTTCAAAGAGGGGCTTTTTCATGAGAAACATTTTTGTTCCTCGGCCAATTGAAACCCAGCAGCTGGGTTGGATTGGAAGTACACAGTCAAATAATTTGACTCAAATGTAATATATGTAAACAATCAATTGGATTGTAAATCTTTATTTACATTACCAGTTTGAAGTCCCAGTTCTCAGCACTTGCCAACAAATCTCCTTAAGATAATACTAAATAGCTACAAATTAGGCTACTTCCATGCAAAATCCTGGAGTTAAAGAGTGAAGGAAGAGAAATGGAGGGACTTAGAATCCCATAAAAATCCAGCTAATAAATTTCACAGCATGTTTATAGCCGAGGAGATGAGCAAGTTTATGAACATGATAATGCCTTCCCTCCACGCGTGCTGCATTTGGTCGCATTTTTTCCACTCTCGGCGGCGGCAAAGCTGTATCTATTATGTAATAGCGCGAAAGAGCTCCTCAAGTATAAAGAACAAGTGATCACAAATGTGAGCCATTTGAGCCGGGAAATTTTTTTTTTGGGAGAAGTGTGAGAGAGAATGAGAGAGTAAGACAACAAGAAGAGAGTCAATTCAGTTGAAACCACATACTCTACAGCATGTTTGTTTTTCAGGCACTCATACATACATACACACACATACACACACAAACACATATATGTACATACGCATCAAGTGTAACATCCAGGGAGTACTAAATGCACATGATGATAAAATAACTTAAAAAAATCCCCCCGAGGCTTTATCTCTCTATTGCAGCATATATGAAGTGTTCAAATTTTCTAGATCTGTGGCTCATTCTCCCTCCGACTCCAATCAATACTTAATTTGGGAAATCCAAGTTGCGGAGTGAGCATCCTCCCCGTGAGAAACAAGGAAGATAAAGTAGACGGGAATCAGTTGAGGAAATATTTTGAAAGGACTCCAGGACGGCTATGTTGGCATAACTCCGGATTGAAACGAGCAGGTTGGACTTGACATCGTAAAGAAGAGAGAAAAACAAGAAAAGTCAGGAGGATGGAAAATGAATGGACGAGGAAGAGCTCATGAGAGAAAGACAAAGTGTGTGAGCCTATATGTGTTTGTCCGTCGAACACAACCTATGTAATTATATCCGTGCGTTACATACGTACCTGTAATTATGTACGGACTTGAAAAGTAAACCTTGGGAGAGTTGAGGGCTTTTAGAACCAGCCCGCAACACATGAGTGCATGCTTTGGATAAATTAACTCATATACACAACAGGTGTAAAAGTAGTGAGTCTTTGGCAGAAAAAGGATAATAATGATAAGTATATTCGGATGGGGCGGGTCGCTTTGCATAATATTTTGTGACGCAAATTTCCGTCTTGTTCATCACAGTCATTCAGCTTCGAAAATAAGCTGAGGATCTCTCCCTCCAACTCGTATTGTCTCTTGTACATACGGAAGTGTGGAGCTTTTGGAGGGGAAACCTGGGAACTCTCCCTATTTAAAAGTAATTTGAAAGATGCTTTCGTACGAAAAATCATCCGGACTCAGTACATGACTATAGAGATCTCTGCTATGGAGTAACCCTCAAGTTCCTCATGTATCACGTAAGATTAGTGGAGTTTGTGCATTTTTATGCATGTTTGTCTTGAGTTTCTGAAATAAGATTTTCTCAATTGTATGCACATATGTATGTGAATGATGGGGTTTAAGTGGAGGATTCAAGTTTTTTTTTCTCTATCCCTGGATGTTCTCAAGTGCTACGGCTCAAACCGTGGTGCATGCTCTTGGAGAGAAGAATTGTGTGGTGTGTGGCCCTTATAGAGGTGTACAAGTTGGCTAGGGCTGGGAAGAAAAAACTGGTATTTGAGCCCTTTTTCCATGTGTGACGCGGCTTCAGAAGCTCTGAGTCGGCTAGCTTTTCCCTGTAATTACCTCTAATCATTTCCCTTGCACAAAGGAAAGCCGATATATACATTTTATGCATTAAAAATTTAACCGTCTTTGAAAAATTTGTGATCTTTTTTGTATCACTTTACCCTCTAAACTTCCACTATCCCCTTCCTATCTGTACTGTATATACTGACTCTTATTGCATGATGCTCCCAGCTCACCACTCCACTTCATTCCCCACCGGACGAATTTACACGGCTCATCACTGCACTGACTGAGCCACAAGTGCTAGATACACGGGCAGGTAAACATACTTATTTAAATGGCTATAACTTGATCGTAATAGAATTCCGGGTTTCCTTCTCCTTTACGTTCCATTATCACAGACCGGCGCTATTCCCACTCTCAGGCCCATGTATTTACAAGACACCTACCATGTACGGGCCTTTCATCATATTCATTATGATTAGCCTAATTCTTACACGTTGGCCCTCTCATTTTCCCCAACGACTTCTCATCATCCCAAATCCACCGACTCCTCTCTCTCTCTCTCTTAACTCGCCCTCCGAGTCTTCCCTCCAGCGCGTACGAACCATTCCGAAGTGAACCGTAAACCTGGAAATGACAACCACCACAAATGGAGATATTCGTGTCAACTTTGTAAACACTGACATGTGTATCCTCAAATTATGATTTCTTCCTTTGCCTTTCATTCCCTCCAAAGGAGTATCTTACAGGACTGAGGACAGTATATACATGCATGTGTGGAGACATCAATAATACACGGAGGTCTCTCGTATAATCTAGAGCGCATATCTTTTGTCAACGCCATTCTAGACCGGAGCAGTTTACAAGAGAACATTTTTATCCTTCAAATTACTATATATACGCAATCAGGCTCAAATGTCTTCCCTATAGTTCGTGTTTGTTTCGTAGATTTGAACCAAACAGCCTCCCATGTCTGGTTCTTCCAATGACACACACACTGGGGAAGGAAAGTCTCTGCCAGAAATTTGCATCCCAGGAATTTGCTTATTTTGTGGTAATCAACAGCTAGGTATCCTGACAAGACAGCAAGAGATAAGTGAGGGTGAAGTATCTCGACATATGTGAGGGTTGGCGTGTGCACAAATCACAGCGTTACATTCATTTGAGGCGTATCAGAAGGAGAGCTATAACATTTACGGTATGAAAACTACACAGTGTTTTTACTTCCAGTTGACACATTATCAGCGCTTGAATTCATACTTCAGGTCCAGTGTTTAAAACACATTATGTCCTGCTCCTACTGATAGTTACTACTACTACTACCTTGGTTGCATGAGTCTACACAAGGGTATAAGGACTTACACTACTGCACATATGTATGTAATACATACAGGTATATACTTACCTCTGTACGTATAGGAATGTGTACTGACCCAGACTGTTTTTGGCTGTGACTTGACTTGCCTCTTTCTAAAGATCTTTAAGTATGTTGACTTGACTTCTCTCCACCTCCACACTACACTGATTTCCAAAGTGTCTCTCAAGCTTGCTATGCTAAATGCAGTCAATGTAACTATACTGTGTGTATGGTAACCATAGCGTAACCGGCTGAATAGTGAATGAAACTATCGGATCCCCTATCAATAGCTATGTACTCTCAGCTTTTTCTACATAATTTGAGTGTCAGTTTAGGTATCTATATACATGTAAATTTACGCTCTATCAAAATATAATGATCCTCTGTGCGTAACTAAGCCACACTCGGTCTTTCCTTTGATCAATGTCATCCTCCTTGACTACATTTGTGTAAACCCTTTGCATACTTGTAAGAAGCCGCATGTACCTGGAGTTGACTGATCCAAAAGGGGTATTTTCAAGCATATGACTTTTGGAATAAAAAATGGATTTTAACACTGATTTGAAAAAACAGTCGGAAGGGACATAATGGAGCAACTTCATTTCTTCTATTAATAGCTGTACATAAATGCTCACTTCTTCCCTTGGGAATTTGCAGGTACTCACTGTACTTTTACATGTAGTAAGTTTTGCTTCTTACCCGACTGACTACACTCTCCATGTAACTTTTAGTTTGACTGACTGCGCTCGTCAAATTGAACTCCATGAGCTTATCTACCTTGGAGGAGATACCCGGCTGTGGATTTACGTACATACGTATGTAACTCGCCTCGCCTCAATGCACCTTTACTAAGTGAGTCATGTCAGGAGACATTAGGATGATATATTGTTCATGTCAGCAAGTCTCCTTAATAGGCCACTTCCACTGTAATACTTCTCCGCCTGTGAGATCTCCTAGCATCTTGCTTCCCGTTCCCGTTTGGTGAGGCAATTTGGCCGCGAGTTGGATTGACGTTCTGTTCGTACATATGTATGTAGATATGTGGGACTCTGTTAGAGATCTGCAACTTGAGAGTCAAGACTGTTGACTTCTGAGTTGGGAGACTCTGACTGAGCAAAGCCTCATCTGCTTTATAGGGTAGTACTACTATCAACGTCAGTCAAGGCAGAAACCAAGTCTGGTGCTGATCAAGCCTCGGAAACACAGACACCCAAAATGAACGGCAAAGTTGGAAATATCTTTCCATTTGAACTCCCAAGACATATCTTACCTCTCCGCTCCTTCACACAGGGTAAAATTAAAACAGCATTGAGATTTTTTTATTTTTTTTTGCACGGGACGCATCCTTGACTACCTAAGTAAGCATTACTGCTAGGTACTTCTGGGAGAGGAGTGAAGGGAGATGATGCATGTGCGAACCCTCATTCATTTCAACTGAGAGTATTATCATGGCAGGGAATCAAACCATCCGGAGCTCTTCCCTTCCATCATCATCAGTGATGAATGCCGCGGTTCCTTCTCACTGGCTCAAGTCCGTCTGCCTATCTTCTCTGAATAATGCAGTGTAAGGCACAACTCTCATCACACCATTTCTGACACAACCAGCGTCCTGTATTTACTGTCATTCATTCCAACGCTCATCCAGCCAACTTCAAATGACTTCTGCACAACTTCCCTGTACTAAGCCTCAAATTAAATCAGATTATGACTCTCCGCTCTCCACACATTACCTTAAAAGCTTTTCAATACTCCCTGTATGAAAAACTTTCCCTCCCAGTAACACTTTAAAACTCATACTTCCAGGAATGCCACAGTTCCCTCAACACTGGAGTACATACATAGATACTCCACTGACGCTTATTGCTTTAAGTGAACTTGTTGTGCATTTAACTCTACATTAAAGTACCGACTACGTTTAGTCTTATTATGCACTTCCATGCAAGATATGAAGAAACAAATGTAGTAATAATCATCAGTCCCTCCTGCACGCAACGTTAGTCCCAGTAAAAGCAAAGACAAATACTGTAAAAAGCTGAATGGCTCAAATTCCAAACCACAGTTAACATTCCTCAAAAACATGTGGACAGGACAATTAAGGAATCTTAGGAATTCCTTTAGAAAAAAGATGGTAATTTTCCAGGGGGGGGCAAGTTTTGCAGTTTATGGAGTGTGTTGGGAAAGCGTGTAGTAGGGCCAGATAAATTATAAAAAGACAAATTTTAATGTCTCAGTATCAGGACGGGAAATTGACTGTACTTAAGGAGAGGATGTTAGAGGAAGGTCAATAAAATGGTGATTTGAACCGAGGGCTAGAACACTGTATGAGATTGCGTTGGTTTTTGCCGCCCAGCTGATCACAAAGTGTCACCGCGCTCGTAGGTATTATTGTTAAACCATGTTGATTGTGATGTGATCAGGCATCCCCATTGTCACCTAGAAAGGTTCAACTAGAGAAGGTAGTGAATAGTTGTTATCTCCACAGAGGTACTTGTAAAAGACTTGTGTACAAGTGTAAATGTGGTTGAGGAGGGGAAGCAGGAGCAGGTCAGTGAGCAAGGAAGAAAAAAAAAGACGATGACGACAAGCTTGTGAGAAAATTGTTGTGTGTTGTGTTTGTAGGAAGGAAAACCAACGATAAACAGATGGTTGACAGGTTCAATTGACTACGACTCCTCACTGTGTTTTTCAATTCTTTGTGTCATTCGGTCCAAGCTGCGTTTAATTAAATGTTTTTCAATCTCCTCAAATAGATGCGTAATCACTTGAGAGTCTATCCACGGCGCAATGGCATCTCCAGGTATTTGAGCCTGACTCAGAAATGAGTCCTAATAACAGAATCTTTGAGATATATACTCCCAACCTAAGAGATATATATACACTTAATTATATGACTACTATTGTTACTCTTCCCTGCCACATTGGGCCTTACCTTACACTTGCAGTTCTCACATCCGTCTTCACACCTTCAGGATTTCATGGCCAAGGACAGCCGAGACTCGGATGCTAATAAATACTAGAACATTATCATATAGTTTGAGATGTACAGACTTGAAGATACCTCAAGGCTCCGCTCAATACCTGTTTCATGATAATACATCCACTCTGGGTTGAGTCAATCCATGGGCTTTTCCTATATGATACATCTATCCAGATAGATAAATACTATTAGAAACATGTAGTTGATTGATTTGATACTTTTATAGGAGTGAACATGTAGACGTCGGCTGTCTACACATATTGTGACTCCCTATTTCCCTCTGAAACGATTTAATGGCTCCCAGTTCACCGTTGATTGCACACCACCACTCTCTCCTCACACTTGCAAACTACCAGCTCAATCTGAGCGGAATCTCAATTGAAATAAATCAAAGCCTGACAACCTACCCGCAACTCAGGTAATAAGGTTAGAAATATACTGTATCATTAATAGTTGGAACTAACTCTCCCCGGCTAACATCCCTAAATCCACATCCCCCACAAATATTTACGAGCAAAAATTTCGAAACCTTAAAATATCCATCATCTCCTTATTTTTTGGAGAAACCTATCAATTCAGGTTTAAATCCTAAAATTTTTATAAATATTCGCTATTGTCTTCAAATAATTATTTTGATCTGTTCATTTGCGATTCTTAGCCGCCCAGAATGATATTACTGTAGTAGGGAAGTCATACTATATTTAGGCAGTGCTTGTAGTGAGGGTATACATGTACATAGCTATAGGAAGGGGTAGGTGCATACTGCAATTGCAAGGTAATGTATTGGTTGGTATTTTTTTTTGGTAGAGATGAGATATGTGTGTACGTAGTTAAATGGTTCCAGAGAGTCAGGTAAGAGGTATGGGATTTGAGAATGCGTGTGTCCATCAGAGGAGTTACATACCGAAGGCCCCAGATCATGTGGACGGACGGATTGAGTGAGGGGAGTTAGTGGAAGAACAGGTGTGTTTAGGGGGTGGTTTGTCGGCATTTCTCAAAGAGGTGAGGTGCGAATTGTTGTTAGAAGTGTAATCACGCATTGATGGCTCTCTTTTTTCACCATTTTAGCTGCAGATACCGCCCGCCTCCTCTTCTTCAACCCTCTCCAGCTCTCAAGAAGATGCTTCATCCTCACACACACACACACACACACACACACACACACACTCTACAACTACTACTACGACTACTAGCATAAGCGGTGCAAAGTCGAGGGAAAAAAAGTATCGAATCAATACTAAAGAGATCAGATCGGAAATCGCTGTCAAACCGCAGTACATGGCAGGAAAAAGGTTTTCATCGCTTGTCTTATGTCTCTTCCCTCCATGTATCTCCTACCTCATCCACTATTACTCATCCACATAGGACACATTCGGTACGCTGCAACTTTCTGTCCGGCTAATTTCCCTGCTACTATACACAACACATACATACACATACGGAGAGCACTCCAATTGTGAGCAGGTCTCTGGGAAATAGTTTTTCTCAAAGAAAAAGAAGCGTCTTGTTAAGAACCCTTTTATCGGGGGAGGAGGAAGAAGAATCAAGTCAAGAACAACAATTATTTGTACCAACGACACGTCACAATCGACAAGTCAAGTCCAGCCATCGAGGTGGAGGCCTTGACTAAATACTTGATTTATTTTCCGCTCCTAGTAGATACATGGAACTATGAGCTATAACGTCTAGATACACTATACCTGAATCATTTATAGAGAGACATAGACCCTGTACCCATTGATGTAACTTTTATTTTATATCTAGATAGTGTCTGCTCGGATCAAGGCACTTATGCACGTATAGGGAAGGTATTGACAATCATTGGAACACTTCATCTCTTCCTTGCACTTTCTTATGTCCTACGTGGCACAAGCGACAGTCTCGTTACACTTTAAAGGATCATTCACGTCTTTGACTCTTTGTTGTCCCTCCGTCGATTCTTTCCCTTTCATCTCTTCCCTTTCACATCTTCAGAATAATTGGAGGTGAGGTTACAAGGGGGGCAAATTTGTAACGCGTCTTCAAAGCTATGTTTATACTTCTATTCATGCGAATTCACAATCGAACTATTAAGTGGTAGCCCTTCAAAATAGTGCAATATCAAGCTAATACTTATATTGTATGTCCGTTGATATGTATATATAGATACATATGTAAACACTAGCATTAAGACGGCAAAATAGCTCACTTAATATGCTGGTAACAATCTATGAGGCCAGGACAAATGTTTGGAAGGGTACGTTAAATTTTTCATAACAAAATAAGGTTAATGTCAACATTTGGTTTAAAATTTGAACTACGTAAAAATCTTTATTTAAATTGTAATCGTTTTCCAGTCGTTTACTTTCCCTTCAGAGCGCTCTTGCTTTATTTATCTCGTAGCCAGATTACATTCAGGGGAAAAGGTTTACAGATAATCATAACAGGCTCAGTCCAGTTTTTATTGGAGTCTTACAATATTTTTTAGCATCTGGAGATGACACTCTTAGCTGTCCAAAGATCACAAATAAATAAGTTCAAAAAACCCGTTGTATTAAATATTAGATAGTATCATAGTTAACTAAATTACATTTACTACCATATTACAGCATATTAAGCTTTGATTTCAATTTCAATTAGTTAAAGTGATTATACTAAATACATTCAGGTAGTATTATTATTTGCTTCACTTTATTTATTCAAAGGAAAAAAAATGACCGAATCCTGATTTCTCAATCACCGACTAATTAACAATGCAGTATTTTTAGAGAAATTAACATTAATTAATTACAAAATTATTGAAACAAAATGTATTGCAATTTGTTATAACACAACTTACTCGGGGGAAACCAGTCTTTTTGTTCTGACCCAGAAATAAGACGGTAATGAATCGTGCTACAATCTTAATACTTAACTGGTTCGACAGCTCAGACCCTATGTAATATTCTTCCTGAACGACAATTTACAAATTATGTGTAAATTATAATCTGACGTTTTAACCTACAAACAATATTACAGGCTCAATTCTGATATTCCACTTGAGATAACTGGACTTTATTAATTGGTGATAGTGGCAGTTACATAATACGTACAGCTCAACTACCTGATTTTTAAGCTCACATCTGCACAGCTCCCTACTCATACCTTCAAATTGATCCTGATAATTACAGTTAATGAGCTAATTCACAAGACACAAGTTACATATACAGCCAGAATAACATATTTAAGGGGTTATATAGACGGGACTATAGAATGCAATAATCAAGTCCTCAACTGAAAGCCTATTAACTATACTAGAAAGTTACTGTTTTACAACTTGTTAATTGAAATTAATTAAAAACCACACCTATTCATGCATTTTTTCGTAGCGATGTATAATATTGAGTGGTTTTTCCACGGATTGATCTATCTGCAATTATTGCACGTAACCTAATTACAATTAAATATGGTAAGCTATGTCTTGTCGTTGGAACCGGTTTGGTTCCGAAGTTCGTCCTCCTGGATGGCAAATATTGTAGTATTAGTGTTTCGAAATAATTATGATTGCATAATTCATAAGATGTGTATTTAGTATTCCCTCGAAGGATTTAAAAATGACGTTTTAGGATCAATGGTTTGTAAACGGAGCTGCTTTTGTAAATGGAGGGTTTGAAAATCCAGCGGAAGAATGTGCATTACGTAAGTAGCACATGAAATTAATCAAAGTTTTATTGGAGCCACTTAGCCTGGGAAGGTAAGCCAATGTACGTGAGAGTACTTATGAGGGTACGAAATGAATGAAATCTAGAGGAGAAAAAAATCTGAATATAACGGCTCAATCCTGTTGACGATGTAAATAGGTACTTGGAGTCTGGACTGGAATGAGGAGCAAGGAGGAGAAGGAATGAAGTAATGAGGTGGGTGAGGTGAGTGGAATTAGTATTGAATTCCAGGGAGGAATTCCCAATGAAAAAAGTAAGACGAGTGCCGCAGTTGAAATGTTATGGATGTGGGATATTATCATAAGACCATGCCGACTTCCATGTCCGCCGACTCCTTTGGCTTGATAGACTCTCATAGCTGTCTTTATGATAAAGATAGCGCAGAGAGAGAGAGAGAGAGAGAGAGAGAGAGAGCTCTGAATAAGTCAAAGAGTAATGTTTACTGTAAGTACATGTTTTTAAAAAGGAGAGAGGAGAACCTCGTGCGAATGGAATATTTATGCTTAACTTTGTGCGGCATTTGATCATAACACTTTTGGAAATGTTCAAACACGTCTATATTCCTCGCTTCCAACCATTACTTATAGACCTGTTTAGTTCTAAGTGTAACTATGACCATTATTGGAGGCTACGTAAATGCACCCATCTTCTAGTAAAAAAGGGCATAAAGTGAGCGGAGCAGGAATGCACCGACATTTTAAGTGCTCATTCAGATTTCTCCCTTCGCACTCCCTCTACACACGGCTTCCTCCCTAGTTTACATCTTTGTCATGAATTGCTTTCCACTTCCATTTAAATTGAATCTTCCTCCTCTTCGGCTTAAATGAAGGAGTCATCCTTCAATTTACGTGTATATTAGTAAGTAATTTCATTTTCGCAACCTTCCAAATCCAAGTAATCACAATCAGTGTAATTCATGAGGCTACTAAGAAGTAAAACTAAGACAATTTTCAGATTTTAAGAATGATTTGAAAATTTTGTATTCTCATTATAGGCTCTTCAAATATATTTTGTCGGGTATAATAAAATTTATGGAGAATTGTAATATGTGGATACTTCATAAGATCCAGGACTAGTCTTTAACTCATCATAATTTCCAAGCTGCATTTCCTTCTCTGACTGTGAGTCAAGGCTGGGATGGACTAGAGATGTAAATTTTATTGCTGTCCAACACTTCAAGACTGAGTGAGTGTGTAGGTGTGAGGTTAGCACCCAAGTATGCCTACTTGAAATTAATAATGAATGTATGAAACGCTTGATTTTCCATGAGAGCATATTGCATGACACTCGCATCTATCTAAGTACGTAGATATAATATGTATATGTAAATCCCTTTCATTTCTATGTGAATCTTCTCGTAGACCTGGATTATAGTCCCATCACAGTGTAGATATAGATACTCAACCGTTTCCCGAGACTAACTACGCTCCAACCTGCCGCCTTGTTGGTCAAGATTACGATGCATCCAGAAAGTGAATTCTCCATGGTTATTTACAGCAAAAGGTGACACATTATTAAGAGTTAACATTTGTTTGCATTTACTTCAAGTCTCTCCCAGGTTTTAAAGTATGTTCCGAATGGGTTTTCTTTTGTTGATCATACTTGGTAAGGTGCACAGTTCATTATATTTTTTTCTCCCACATGTAAAATTATTATAAACCTTATGTGAGTTTTGTGAGTTCAATTACTGCGAGATATCATACTTTTCAATTTAGGAGAACAACAGGATTTAAGATTGCATCACTAACGTGTCTGTGGACAAATTATCACACAGTTGTCTTACAAGTGGGATTGTATCACCCAAAATTTGTTCTGATTTTTTTGAAACTATTTTAAAATCTTATCGGGTATTTTGAGACATTTACAAATAATGCAAAATTCAAAAGTAATAATATTAATTTACAATACTAACTCATACATTTTCTAATATTTTACAAGAAATGTTTCGAGTCTTCTCTCTGCAAAATTTGTCCGTTTTACAAAATTTGCTGGTGGGAATTTTATGAAAATTGCTTTCAAGTTGGTTAGAATGATTATAAAAATTTCCTTAAGAATTGTGTCAATATTTCCTGTAATATTTGTTATGTATAATTTGGGTCCGGAAATTTGTAGAGTTGCGAAACGTATTTATTACGGTACTCTGTAGGAAATCTAAATTAGATTCTTTTAGAATGCTACAAATGTTGGTTCAATATTTTAACACTGACTTTGTAATAACATGTGGGTATCAATATCAAATGAACTGGCATTTAATGAATATCGAAGGGTTCTTTTATCACCGGCTGTATCTCTAACATTTAATCTTTTTGGCAGATTTGATTGACTTGTGGAAGGATTGAGTGAGAAGTGAGAGAAACCAAAGAGATGATGTCAACTGGAAAACCTAGTGTTGTGAGTGGAGGGTTACGGTATTAGCTACACCAGAGGATGATTTCAGCTATTTTTCAATGCAGAAAATCCAAGATTACTGTGTGGACGGTCTGTTGCCGTGTATATCTCTATCGATGTAATATCTAACCTCTCCAGAGCGTACACCTTCTCTACTATATGTAAAGTCTGGAGTTGGAGGTTGAAGAATGAAGTTGGTCCTGGGCTACAGGACATACATATGTACATAGAAATGCATAGAGAATAGAGGCACACGGGAGAAGGGGCTACGTCTGTGAAGCAGGTTTTGCCCTGGAGGGAAGAAGCATCCTTTTCAGCTCGGTGAGGAAATTAAAGAGCGCTGTATTAAAGTGAACATCTAACTCCCATTTCACGCGCACCCCCATTTTTTTCTCAATTGATTATACTCAAGCAAGCCGCTCTCTCCTTTCATGTACGCCGGCAAACAATTCTCGGGTGCTGTGCTGGCTTGTTCTTCTCTAAACTCTCAATTCGTTTGCTTAGCCCTGTCTCAACTCCTGCACAATGCACAACTACACCTTTCCCTAATACACTCAAGCACTCACGGACACTCGGATGATATAATGGGACTGGAGACTCGCTCTTCTCAAGCACTTTTCCTTGACTCAGGAGTGCAATGAATGTCCACAATTTTTCTCATGCAAAACCTCATCTCCCTCGGACCCTCACTCTCCCTCTCTCTCTCTCTCTCTCTCTCTCTTCTGACTAATGCTCACTTAAATCCTCTCTTATTCATAAGACGACTGTAGCAATAGAGACTCCACGTACCTCCAAAGATACCCAAAAGCTCCCTACGATCCAAGAAGTATCCACTTAAATTCTGTATACTGAATCATATGTGAGTGCTTGGGTAGGTCCTGACAACCCTATATCGAAAGGAGTTCCAAAGGAGGTTGTGCATATGGACGGAACAGAAAAAATTGAGGAGGATGAGAGATCATAGAAAAACGAGAATATGATCAAGTTAATTTGAAAGGTTTTTAGAAAAACAAGTTTTAGGGCTCCACAAGGATTCGGCTTGTGTGTGAATAACAGGTGTGAAAACTGGATGGGGGGTCTCCTACAAATATTACCCTACTCTTCGCCCCATAAAACCTCTCTGACATCCATACCTCCAATACTAACTCCCTAAACGTCAATAAGTCAACTGCCCAATTCCTCATCATCCCAATCAAAGACTCAGTTTTTTTTTCTCCAACAAAACTCTCCTCATCTCCCTTTCTCCTTCTCTATGGAGTGGAAGTTGAGACTGACGAGAGGAGTATGTGTAATCTTTTCTCAGCTCCAGTGTGCACTTCACAGTCATCTATTATTATTTGTACACATTTATTATCATGTACGCGGCCTTTTTATCTCATCTGCAACTAGTTTATGAACCTTCGATTTTTATTATGCGTCTCATCATTGATCCCAGACTTCCCTCTTACTCTCCTTACCTATTTACATTATTGGTTGGAATTACTCGAGTCCCTGTCATACTAACAAGTTATTACTCTTATTATCTTAAATTATTCCCCCATTTGTTACTCCGCTGCATTCCTTCTCTCCTATCCCATTGGGAATTCCAGTCAAACTTCAGATCTGATTGCGAGTTGAGGTAGCGAGGCTCAGGATCTACCTTCATTACCATCGTTCAGTACCATGTTAATGGTCATTACCAGTCATTGTGGTTGTTTGTATATCTACGTGGAATTGTAATCAGGGAATATTAATTAATCCCTTTGATTTATTGAGATCCTGTATTGACACTATTGAGATGGACAGATTTTTATTATTTCTTCCCTCAATCATTATTATTATTATTATTGTTTTTTATTGTCCGAGTATCAATTTTGAAAGGTAATAAATACTTTATGAGCGTATAAATAAATCTTCAGCCTTTCAACTCTTCTGTAGCTTCCCCGTGGAACTTGAAGGTGAGCTCGATGGAGCGGAATAGTAGCATAATGTTAATGGATGAAATACCCACACAGGCCGTTTTGTCCGACTCTTTCACAAGTCTCTCGAAGGCGTAAGAAATAAAATGGTTTTATTGTGCTCCCTCCGTCATCGCCTCTTTCATTACTTGACCTTAGGTGGTCACTTAATAGACATGTATGGGCTAATAGGTAAACGCGAAAAAAAAAATGAGCCTCCATTAACACACCTTGCAATGAAGGAGGATGCGACACGTATGTGGATACACCACCGATTCTCTTCTCCCAGCTCAACACATGTATGTACATACGCATGGTCATGTGTTTCGTGCCGACGAAACCGCTAGGATCCTTGTGTGGTATACTTGAACCCGGTCTCGTAGATTTTACGTCCCATACCCAAGACTTGTTGGTATATAGTTACTACCAAGTAATTCTCCGTGTGTTCTGCCAGCTATTGAGAGGGAGTTGATGATGGTTCGAGGCTAAAGGCGGCGTCATACGTGCAAACTTTTAGAACATAAACCGCACGTGAGACATCAATTATTTTCACCATTTGTCGGACAGGTGAGCCTATTTTCACCACACGCTTCGTTTATCCTCGTTTCTCCCATTCCGAATTCCTCTTTACCTTCATCCCGATTCGATTTTTTCCCCGTGAGATTCAGCACTCCGTGACTATTTCAACTCCCAACAAATCCAATCTAACATGGACTCTGGATTTTTTCTAATTTTCATTCCGATGCTCGTTGAACGTCGATGTAGGAAAAACTGGGTACATTATCTTTAATAAAATTTGTAGTAATTCTTATATAACAATTCCGAGCAAAATTTTATTCGCTGATAGAACTTTTCTTACAATATTGTTATAATTCTGCTTGTAATTCTTATGGAATTGAAAAGTTAAGTTGTAAAAAGTAATTAATTAAATGTTGGAGTAAAATTAAATAGTCTTTTTAGGTGTACTAATTATTTAGTAGTAATTTTGAGTAGGACTGCTGAAGGATTGTTCTGCAGCTAGAATTAGCGGAGCTTGTGTTCAGAATGTTAATTATAAATGTGATTTGGTAGTTGATATAATGACATTATAATTGTGACGCATGTAATTATTTTATTTACGAGATCCCACAACGTGAAGGATGAGTGAGCTCCGTGAGGCATCTGGAGAGGATTGTGTCTTCGTGTAGGGTTTTGAGACTGCTCTGTAATTTTCCAGCCGTAAGTATACTGGGGCCTTTGATGAAGGTGTAAGCCGGCAGATGAGTCCTGTAGTTATGCATGTGCGTAGAGCGCCATTAGTTTTATTATTGTTGTCAAGATTTGGAGCAAAAGGTAAATAGTGAGGAAAGGAACGTGAAGTCCTAATGGATTGATGTGTCACATTTACCTACATAGCCCCTGCAGTGATAACCTCCGTACGGCAATTACTGGGTTATGAGTGTGCAACCTTCTCGGGAGGTATGACCGCTCACATATGTAGATACATACATATGAAGTACGAGAGTCGGACTGGGACGGAGAGGTCTGTAAGACAATTTGATTTTTAACATTTGGAAGACGAAAAATTTCGACAATTTTCTGGTGTGTGGGCCTAAGTTCGTAAACCAATATTAGGTAGGTGTATAATGTGATTTTATCATGCGAAAGCAAAAGTGGTGTGGGAATTATGATTTGGACAAGAAATATGGTTTGATACTGACTCCATATGTACGGAGCGTGAGAGTGAGATGGAGGAGAAGGGAGGCGGAGGGATATTACACAGGGACAGAGCAAGTTATCATGAAAACTGTGGGCATAACTGGCTTGTAATACTACAGCCGGACTTCTGTGTACCACTACTAATATGACCAGAAAAACTACTGTATTTATCTCGTCTCCACTTATCGCTAGCTTCCCTGACTACATGGCGGCTCTTCATAACCTGTCTGCGCATTATTACTATCATCATTATTATTATTGCTCCTATCGCACTCCTTTTCTCTCTCCTTCTCCACCAACAAAACTAACACCCGGCTCCCTTTCTTCTACATATTTCCTCTCCTCTCTCAACCTACTTACATAAAACCTCCAACTGACACGAAAACCTACGCTTTTGTGTTTCCTCCTTCTCCAGTCCAAAAAAAAAAAATATTCACATATGTAAGAAAACTTAACAATTTCCCTCAAAAATCTTTCTTAAAAAATTATACCACATTTTTATACCCACTTTTTCTCTCCTTCTCTCATCGCTACCTCTTTCACCCCCCATCAACTACACTTTTTACAGTATGATAAGTATATTATGTAGGATGAATTTCCAAGCCTTCCTTTGACCAGACCTTATCACATATTTTTATACATCTCATATGGACACGGATATATAATTATTACATCTGCATGGGTAATGTCACTCTACAATCGATTCGTCCAACTGCCCTTGTGGATAACATTGTGTGAGTCGTATCACAAGCGTATGTGAATACTAATAGTGTAATGCATGCTTATAATGTAGAAAGATAACGTAATGGCTCTAATGCTTCACATTTATCGTTCAGTAAAAAATAAAAAAGCTAGGGATTCATTTCTAGTTACGAATCCTTATGAATCCTTCCTACGGAACCTCTCCAAGTTGATTTCGGTTTTAAATCCTTCATGCCCTTTGTTATTTCCCTGTCTCACATCCACACGCTACTTTTCCCTTTTATTATCTATATTAAGCTCTGAAATCCTCTCGTGCAGGAAAAACAGATTTAGAAGTTTTCACAAATGTATCTGCTTGTCAGGAATGTAATTATTAGACCTACTCCATTATCTTCTAGTTAGCTATTAAGATGCGAGGGGATAGCTACTAATTCACAAGCTTGTCAAATCTCAAGGAACTGGCTGGAGTTAACGTAGCATGTCCTTTCTGCTAGAGTAAATCAAGTCCTCAAAATTGAGCATCTCTCGGACCCACAGAGGTAACATTAAGTAGTCATAGGGAAGGGGTTATAATTCCCCCCGCCGAGTATCCACTAATAATCTTCTGGAGCTTGCCCTAGTTCCGACCTTCCTAACCAGGAACAAAAAGTACCCATGTTACATTTAGTATTTATACACACTGACTTCCTCTTTCTCTTTGGTTGCTGTACATAGACACCTTGTTTCTCTATAGTGGTTGAGGAATCTTCAAAGTTTTATTGACTAAATTATACCTGACTAATTTAATTTTTTGAGCGTAGGTCGCTGTGTCTTTGTAATAATTATAACATACATAGGATGAATTTATATCGTAGCTGATAATTGGTTAGCTCAAATATTTATGCAAAGGATTTGCTCAAGGCTGGCGGTAAAGTCATATGAGGATAATGATCTGGCTACCACGTTCGTGCTTCTGATGGTTGTTAGAAATAAATCTCGTCATAAAATGACACCTTATGGCATTTCCTTTGGTTCCCTTATCAAATCCACAAATCATATAAAGTGCTATGTATGACTCTGGTGGGGAAAGTTTTTTTTATTTTACGTACGTTCTCCAGTTAGTAATTAAGTACATATGTACAAATATACCTTCATTGAATTACAATAAAAAATTGGGTATTTAATATCTAGATATATCCCTATCTGATTTGGGAAAAGTTCGGTGAGGAAGTGCTGGCTGTAACACTTGCTTTTGTACTATTCAGAGAATATCAAGTTTTGGTACGACTGCGAGAAATCCCACTTGTTACTATCTACATATGGCAAAAGTACTAGCTGGGATTGCATCCCGCCTCCTGACGATAATTAGTTTCCTAACAACATCAGCATAATAAGCCATATTTGTAAAAACATGTATGTACATATCCATTGAGACTCACCTGTGCATAATCTACTTTACATATAAAATGCTACTGTCGATGTGAGACAAGATTGCTTACTGCCATGGGAGTTCAGTAGTCAGCCGAGATATGATATGTATTGCCCTCGAACGGTATATGATTCCTTATGTATATATTATTAGGACTGCTCCCATGCTAATGCTACTGCCTCCAAAAAAATCCACTTGCTTCAAATGACAAATGCTAGATATGTATGGATGTGTAATTACATGAAGTTAACACTACAGGCTTATTATTCATTCTCTAGTGCATTCATAGCCTGAAAAGGAGCCTGTTTTTATTATGTAGCTCTTGGAACTCACAGAGATCCCCTGATATTTCATATTAATAATTAGTTCTCATTAAGGTGTTTTCAGCGGTTCGCCCATATTTATTTTTGAACATATTGCCGGAAAAATGTGATAGGTGTATAATTACATCGTACATTCATGTATTAATGGTAATTAGAATTGGTTCAGAGATCCAATGCCCGTTCCAAGTTTTAGTAGTGTGATGAAATGAAATATAATACAGATAATTAAATTGACTTGATTCAGAGATTGAGACCTTCGAAATAATTTGGGAGTCATACTTAATTGAGCGTATGACTGTACATATGACCAGATTATTAATTCAGCTCAGTTGAAGGGAACGTGAAATTAACTTCCCGAATTTATAAATAATTTATAAATTAATTGTATAAATACATAATATTATAGACAGTTGCATAATTACTCTGCATTTTCTTTTCAAAAGTTAATGGTTACTTCATTGAGTGAAACTGTGTCCGGGGATTTATTTCAACAGGTGGATTTCCATTGAGATTTCATATATTTTGTCATTTGTATAATTAAATTGGTATGTTAGTTTTGATGTAGAAGGGTGGCTGATAACTCATATCCAGGTCAATGTGGTCAATGGCGGCTCCTACTGCCTTCATCATAGCATCTGAAAATAACAGATTAATTAGGTTACAAACATCACTTTTGAAGTTGCCTCAGTGAGGTAGTGGTGCATCCAATTCCTGTACATACACCACAAATAATTAAACTAAAATAATAAGCAGTTGCAATATAATAGCCCTATAATTAATGTAATAATTAGAAATTAACAATATACTTAGATAATTATATTGGAATTACTCGTTCATTGGAAAATCCCCAACCCCTGGATTTCTAAATTGATTCTGAACTTTTAATACTTAATAGTTATAATCAAATGAATTAGGTGTAATTTTACTAATTTCTAAATGAAACAAACTTAAATGCATTTGAGGCTTGACCTGTTTGAATAGCACTGTGCTCATCCTGCACTCTCACTACCACGTTCACTAAAGGATTTGCCTTGAATCCGAATTCGATGCTAACTTTGGAAAATAAAAGGACTGGAAAGCAACTGCAGCCCCAGAACCATCTATTCCTATTGTTGGGCTCCTTGGAATTGAAAATGAATTCCACGCGTTTTAATCCTGTTGAAATAAATGTGAGTAAGAGTTGAGAAAATAGCCCAAGTTACATTTTCTAATAAAACTAAATTGTGGAATTGACAAATATTTGTAGAAAATTAATCCATTAAAATCAATCCCATAATAATGACATTACCTGTAATATCCAGCACAGGTCCTGCCTTCAAGATTTCTTTTTCCCTGAAAACATCCCCGGGGCTGCTTACCAACTGTCTGCAAATATGGTCTGGGATCCCTGTCAGAATACTATCAAAGATTCCTCTGGCCTCATAATTTTCAAGAGTTCTATCAATCTTATGGAAGAACCTGTGGGAGTTGATCTCCATTTTCAAAGTACTTAAATTTCGAAACTTGAGTAAATTTTTTAAGGAATTTTCTAAGCTTGTCATTTCCATGTCTGTGATGTCTAAGGTTAGATGGGAAATTGAAGGAAAGCGATTTCCTAGTGCTCCCAAACAGAGACATCCAGCCTCGTTGGTGTACATTTTAGTGGGATTGATCTGTTGGAACATTTTGATTGGGAAGTATTTCTCACAATTTTCCCTTGTAATTTCATCTAAAACTATTCGCACTTGCTCCACATTGGGGAACGTTTTTTGGAGGTGAAACTTTTTGGGGAAAAATCTCCTCCAGGGCTTTTGTTTATTGGGTGTGATTCCTAAACGCTTTAAGTACAGTATCGTTTGGAGTTTTTCATAGTAATTACTTTCATTCGCGAATTCCAAAGTCTTCACACTGGACATCCCACGTGGGTAATTGAGGTAACCTAATCTTTGTGTGGGGAAGACTATTAAATGTTCCAGGCTCCCTTTTGAGGATTCCATAATTCTACGGAGATAGTTTCTACAGAGTCTGAGAACCTTCCTGGAACACAGCCGCGGTGATCGGGGTGGATCAAAGAATTGTAACTTAGGGCTCAGTTCAGCGAGCTTGCTCAAATAAGTGAAGATGTCATTGTTGAAGATGGGTCGATGAGGATATTTGATCCCTTTCAATAAATCCATTTGGTTGGTTGTAGCTAAAACCTGAATACGCTCCAATGGGAAGCAATAGATCTGCTGTAGATTTGGTGCTAGATTTAAAATGGACGTGAAGATATTATCACTTAAATCTATTCTACTCTGAAATGGGGGCTCTTGTTTAAAAAAACTTATTCTCGTTAAATTTATCAGCTTCATTTCAATCAGCCTCTTCTGAGACATTTCATTTTCATTTGCTGTCAGGGAAAATTCGTCCATGTGCAATTCTTCCAGGTTTGGTAGATATTTCCATACAAAGTTAATAAAATGAGAGATATCCATTGAAATTGAGACTTCAAAATTCAGTCGGAAAATTAGATTCCCAAAGGTTTTCACAAATTCCAATAATCGGGAATTGAATGGCCCAGTGTTGTTGAGATGCAAAGTAATATAAATTCGTCCGGTTCTTTTGATGGCATTTTTCAAGACTTTCGTCACATCTTCCAAAAATAATTCATACTTTGTGGTTTCTCGTCGTAACCCTTTTATATCAGTCATGACGATACTCTCTCTGCTCGTTATTTCCGAGTAGAAGAATTGTAAATTGTACTGATTCAAACACAAATCTACTTCTCTCCTCCAGAATTTGTTAACTTTGTGAATGGTTTTTAAATCGGAAATAGGCAAGTGTTGAAATATCTTGCGACATATCTGAAATCAGACATTCAAAAAAAAATAGGAGTAAAAACTGGAGAAAATAGATACCCGTAATTATCTAAGACAAGTGTGCTGGAGAATTTTGAGAGCGGAAATAAATAAATTACTTACTATCCAATTTGAAAGAGCCTTGTCCACCTGATTCTCACAAGGATGCGTATTTTGATCAGGGTTTTTATGACAAATATTGTTAATATTTTTTACTTCCATTTCTAATGCATAGATATTATACAATTCAGGTATCCGAGGATTATTTTAAGTAGTTATTTACTTTTAAATATTTACTACTTTTGTTTTTATTTATTGTGTTTCGTTTTCATTAATTATTATTTTTATAATTATTTATCACACTGTCACTACATGCACGTTTTCATTCCATTGTTGTAATCGTCCCTCTGAGATGGATTGGAATTGGAACTGACGAGCTTCAAAACAGAACTAATCCTAAGATATATTAATTTTGAGGCTTATTTTGCTCAACTGGAAATTCCCTGTTAATAGCAAAAATGTAAATTATTATTGCACATGCAGATTAAGAGTAACCTCAAAGAATGATTTCAACATCTTCAATGTTCTCAAGTAATTATTGTAATATAATAATATTAATCTGGTTTAATTTAAAATTTTTATTAAAATACAAAATAATTTGCTGTTTTTATCCTCTGAATGTTTGTATGTCTTCAATTCATTTGGGAAATTAGGATGTGTCCAGGAAAACAGATCTTACCGAGTTAATTTTGTTCCACTTTTTTAAAAAACTTTTAACATGAGGTGTCCTACAGTCAAAGGTTTTGTAAATGTGGAAACATCCGTCCTCTTTAAAATCCTGCTCATTGCCCTTTGGAGCTATTGCATTTATTTAGTATTGTACAACACATTCTAATGGTTATTTGCAAGGATCGATTTGTTCTCCCTCTTTTCGTAATATAATGTCAGTCAGAGATGGAAAATAGATGAATTAGTAGGAAGGACTGTTACGGAGAAACCCGGCGGTTCCTTTTAAAAATGAAGGTATTTTTTTTGCAAATGGTGTAGCAATCAATTGTCCTTGCTCAGGGTAGTGGAAAGAAGGTTGTAAAAACACCTGTTTTCAAATGGAGAGGGAAGGCTTGAGATGGAATTTAATCCTACAATAACTATTTATGACGCGCGCGATGCATTATATTTTTCAGACATTTTGTTCCATGCAAAAATACAATAAATGGAGATTTGAAAACTGACAACAGTTTGTGTACGGGAGTCGTAGGATTTTTCTTGACTAATAATGGGAAGTGGCTTCTGCCGGCTGATTTATGTCGATTGCAATTACATGGAAGCACTTGCGTATTTTTTTTCCCCCTCTCACGTTATTGTTGTAACTCGGGGCACACACCCTTGACAGAAGTTGCCGGCATGAGTGCCATTCAATGGGCAATTGACTAACGATAATGATTGTCATTTCCCGTCCTCTTCTTCTTTTCTTATGGTTTTGTTCCCCCCTTGCATATACTTACTTATTTCAACTTGCCTTAAAACTTGTGCAATCACAATAAAATCCCCTTTGTTCTTTTCTACCTTTTCCAACTCTATTCTACTTGTAATACTTAATTGTTCCTCACCTTGTAAAGATTCATCTAGTTTTCGTCTTTTTCATCTGTGAAAATGCCCAGGATACAAGTACATATAATAAGACTGTCTGGAAATAGTAGACGCAGCATATCGTCGGTGAAGAGGCAAAATGATCTAGGTGCATGATCGATTAGAATCAAAACGATCTACTTGAAGTTTCACTAAAGGCAAAATGATCTACTTGCATTGAATTTTAAAAGCAAAATGATCTAGATGCAGCTTTTCCTAAAAGCAAAATGATCTAGATACAAATTATAATAAAAACAATATAAGTAAACACATTCTAATGCCGGTGTACAAAAATGCGAGGTATTCAAAATCTTTTATATATGCATTTAATTCCCCAATGCCTCCATTTCTTTCTTTCAGTAACATTGAAAAAAATGTTGTCAATTATGATTTAACATTTGTAAATGATTCCGAATGTTATGATAATGGTGATGATCGTAGAATACGATTTGAAAAAACTCCAGGTTGAGAATTATTAAAGGGAAAACCAATTCAATGTGCACACTAACACATGAGCTTACTGTGATTTTGATTCGTCTTTTAATTCGTCGATTTTAAAATAAATGAATGTTGCAGTTTTCGTAACTAAAAATGTATTAGATGCAATAATTGAAATTAACTTTAGTTGCCAGAATGATCCTTAGTAATAGCAAACCCTTCAGAGAATATTAACCCGCAACCCTAGGTCAATTACAGTCATGGTTAGCCCTTATAAGCCACGTGTCCTCCTTACAGATGCTAGTTTTCTCACAAAAAAATTAGACCAGCACTTAGATCATTTTGCTTTTATGGAAAATTGTATGTAGATCAGTTTGCTTTTAAAGAGGCTTGCACCCAGTTCATTTTGCCTTTAGGGAAAAAGTTATGTAGATCATTTTGATTCTAATCGATTATGCACCTAGATCATTTTGCCTCTTCACCGACGATATGTATTTAGCCACCACATGACAACGGAACAAGAATTCACTTTGTTCTCCATCTTCAATAAAAACACTTGCCCACAAATAAATCAAATAACGGGAGACAATGCTTTGAAGTTGATGCCGCTCTTGGTGGATCATGTTATGTAGAGTTCATTTACGCATGGAAAGTATTAACAATGACATTACATTAGATTTTCCCCCTTCAATTTTTACTATTTTTTTTATTCCCATCTCAATCAAATGATGACTGAACATAAAAAATATGATACAACAAACATTTCATATAAAAAAGGATACACAAATAAATAGTTCAAATATCTCAGAACTTACTCTCATGCTTGACGGAATCTATGACTATCCTTGATTTTTTTCTATTTTGTCTACAAAAGATAACATCACTGCGTATACTCATTTCAATACTAAACAAGTAAACATTAAAGGGAAACAATAAAGAACTTTTTTTTAATAGTGGGATGATAAAAGGGTAGCAAGGAACATTTGCGGGACCAAAATCTATGTTAATCAGTAACAAATTCTTTGATGTACAATGATTAGAGGATTTTGTGGACACACCGACGGAACTTCCAAGGGCAAAATTCTATTGCAAAAATTTTTTCGTCGAAACACCGCCAAAAAAAAATAGCTGAAAGGATTACATGCCGCCGTTTTTTTTAAACAGCTGATTCAATTTCATATTAAAAGCCGGAAAAGATTACTACTACATTGGGACTAATTGTATGTGGAGCTTGAGGGAAGACAATACATTCTTTGAGAACGAAAGTATTTGCAAAGTTTTAAAAAAAAAACCTCGTACATTTTAAGTGTACTTGAAACATGTGTTTTTTAAAGCGTTTCTGACTAGGATTTCCAATGGCATGAGAATTCTTGGATGCCGTACATATGTATGTGTACAGACTGTGTCCATGTATGTACAAATCTCATTTTGTAAAAACAAACAGGTTCCATGAGGGATAAGATAAATAGTTACAGGGAGCGGGCTATAAATGTAACAATATATTACTATTAGATGTAATTCGAGTAAGTACACTTGATCATGAGAGATGAAAAGGGATTGATTGGATATAAACATTTATTTGACCGTTATGTTGTAATATTTATGATTTTTATCACCCTGGTACTCAACAAGTTTTATTGTTGGTGGGATTATTACAGCCTGTTTCGAATTCATGTTGGAGCTTCTTCCAGGCTTCGGAGTGTTTGGAAATAACTAAGCGTAGAGCCCTGAGCTCTCCACTGGACAAGAATGTGTGTTGTTGTGTGAATGGGAAAGGCGGGATTATTAGCATTTTATGAAAATAAATCCGAGAGAGTAAATGAAGATATCCAGCGATGACACAACTCGCCATGAACCTCGTGCTTCCTTACAGCCTTGTCAATATAGGGAATCGTAGTCGGCAAAAGGCAAAGGTAAAAGTCGTGATTCATTTCCCCGTTGTGTAGCTTTAGAGGAGCAGGTAGGAGCCCCGCTTGGCAATCAACCATAACCATTACTCTCCATACTTGTAATAAGGTAACAATAACATCACATACGTCCACTTAAACTTGAGCAAAATAATTTGTAACTCTTATGCTCACACAAATACTCACTCGTTTCTATTCCGAGGAAAATCATATATTTACAACAATATCAAAACTCCTACCCCACCGACACTCCACAATCATAAAACACCACGGCACCCACTTCATTTCCCAAACTTTAACCACTTTTTTTTTATTCTTACTTCCTCCAATAGTACCTCCGGGGTACTTTATAGCCTACATACGACTCTACAACCTATACCTTTTACACTGACTCTCTATTAGTTTTGCTCAATTTACTACAGGACTTGGGAGAATACTCCGTGTTATAGGTTTCCATTCCTCACGGGATATTACTACCTGATCACAGGTAACGACCCTGCAAGGATACACTGTTCCATAGTTTGAAAAAGAGATATTATTGGATCCTGAATGATAACGCCCAGGTCTGAGTGACATGGAGACTCTCATGAGTTATGAATAACCTCAAGTAATTCATTTATTCAATTATCACAACACAGTGAGCCTTCACACTCAGCAGAGTTTCGAGCAGGAAGCCACCGTCGTCGTTGCAGTGAAAAGTTAACGAAGCTAGGCCAAATCGTGAATGAATGGTCGGGGGAAATCCTTTCATTTTTTTGTATTCATGCAACGATCACAACAACAACTCAATCAGAACTACCTTATTATCATCATTCCTACATATGTGTACATATTCCCCTCTCTCGTAAAGGTAATGTCTCCATAAAAACCTTCCTGGCAAAGCTCACACCTGTCGTTACAGTAAAGTCCCACTGAAGATGTCGTCTAAATGACATCCTCCAAACCGTTAACCCTAAATGTTTACAGTCTCACCCCGACACTAAAAATTGCAGCTAGTTGTGACCAGGAGAACAACACAAATTGTGTGAATTAAACAAAGAACTGAAGATCCTCATAATAAAACATGGGATACAGGGGGGAAACAAATAGTTGATAATTGTTTGAGAGGGAAGAGTCCCTGATAAAAAGTTTCCTCAGGAAAAGAAGAGATACAAAGGTGGGATTGACAGGGAAACTGTTTTTTTTTCTCCAGATTTTTTCCCATTTTCCTCCAAAGGAGCTTGTTACAGTAAATACTTGTGGTCTTAAGGGAAGGAATTGATTGCAAACCTCTTTGAAGACCGCGTCGCCTGGTCTCTATAGGTTCAGTTATTGTGGATTATCCTTCCTCAATGGATTGAGTTGTTCAAGTCGTAAAGTCAGAGCAAGTTGAGCTCATTAGTCTACCGACAGCAATTTAATTTCATTTGAAGAAAGAATTGCATGTTACTGGGATTTTTTATAAAAAAAACTAAATATTGTGAACTGACAAATGTATTAGTAAGAGCAGTGGTCTCGAAGGCTGTTGAATTGCTCCACATTGGAATAATCATATATGCTATGTAATAAGGGGCAAGCAGAGTCGTTGGTTCCGATTGTCAGTAAAAGTCAAGCATCTGCTCAGCGTTTTTTCTCGAACCGAACATCTACTAGACAGAGATCGAGGGAGAGAGAGAGGGAGGGGTGGGGAAGAAATGTGAATAAATGTTTTGTGTAGCTCATGGGATGATGATGGTGATTTTCTTTTCTTTCTAACATCTCTCCAACATAATAAGCTTTTAAAATCTAGAAAACTAGATACGTCAGCACCATTCTCTCTCTCTCTCTCTCCATTCCCTCTAATGCATTTCTTATAAGTCCAAACCCAGGAAGGCATTGTTGTGCTTTGGGATTACAAGCTGGTCCTCCTCACCTCCACATAAAAAGTATAGACACTCATATATCTAGGGATATAGGGCTGGGGAAGCAAGTAGTCATGAGGATGCATCTCAACATTAAGAGAGCATCTTGAAAAATGTGAATAGTACATGCGGATTGTGTCTGTGTAGTTTAAGTATGACATAAGGATATCTATGTGGAGTATATCCCAATGCTGGGGAGCGTAACGGAGTGAAATAATACATTAAAACTTGTTACGATTCGATATGGAATCACTTCTGGATTTTTCTTCCACACCAAGTCATCACGTTATCAGTGATAAATTGAGCATATTTTTACACAGCTACTTGATATTCTTCACGAATGAGGTGTAACGATGGGGAGAGTATCATCTGTGGACTCATCTGAAACACAAATTATTTCACCTGATGATGCTGTTACTCTCTTGTTGTTGATGTTTTGCCTGTTTTGATGTCTCAGGACAAGAGTCTTCTTCACTCCTACCCCAGTTATGGTGGATGTGCGTGTTCCGGGTAGCCATACATAATTAAAGTGGCAGACATTTATTACCTAATTTGGTTTAATCCGAGAGTTTTTAGGCCCTTGTACTTGATGAGAGTGAGAGAAGAATTTCGGAGGAGAAGGGGATGGCACTCATGTCGTGAGTGTACACGCAATATAAAAATTATCACTAATTCCAAATGTGTGAATAGATGTTTTTCGAGTTTACAAAACAATAATAATAATTCTTCCAACAGTGCGCATTTACAAGCCCAACTGATTCGGATTCCTCTTAGGGCTACTGCTGTTTATGGCCATAATTGTCTCAAGACCTAATACAGTTGCAAATGAAGGGGAAATAAAATTCGTCACAAAAACTAAAAACCTTTGTGAGCAACCGCTATCTCTTCAGTGAGCTCTGTATGTGTTCCCCAAACCTACCGACGGGTTTCCCAAGCTCAAACTTGCAAAGTAAGTACCTAAACAGAAAAGTCTGCTCACTTTTCACGCTTATTAATTCAAGACAAAGAGATGGAGAGAAAATAATCCCTACAATTAGTACACCGTCCTGCCTCCTGTCACCAGAAAAATGGGATTAAGCAGAGAATGATACCTGTGACCAAGGCTGAGATAAATGACTTTATTTCAGTTTTTTCCCCACCTACTTTAATGCTTTCAAAACAGAGATTTTTAGCTCAAGTGATACTTAAGCGAATGAACATTGTGGAGAATTAAACTGTCATTTACACAGCTCTCCCTGTAAAGAAAGGGGGTCGGGATGCTCTCTTATTTCAATTGAATGTATGTCTGTCTGTACGGAGTACTTAAAATTTGGTGTGCCAATTAATCAGACGTCGGCCCAATCGCATAGTGTACACAAGTATGTACATAGCTATACCTTCTGAAATTATTCAATAGACAACAATAAATTTCCCAAAAATTTGCCATGTGATTTTGTCCCACATTTTTTGAATAGCAGTTGACAAACGAGTACTGAGAGTGTGACCCTGGCGGTGGGATGTGGAACTCTGACTAGGGACAGAGATATTGGTAGTAATAATGACGACTATGGAAATGGTATTGAAAGGTGGATGGAATGTGGTCTATAGAGGTGGTTCAAGTGACGATTGGTCATGTCACATGTAAATGAACAGTTAAAACAATGGAGGGTGGACAAAATGAGTGGGTTTGCCTGCACTCAACTCCTTGGACAATGATAATGATGATAATTGGTAGAGACTGACGGGGCAGGTTCATTTTGAAGTACTACGGGAGGATGGCCCGAGCGACACTTGAGGAATATGCGAAAGTGGAGAGAAATAACAATAATTGGGAAATGGACGACCGACACTTCTCCAGCCAGTGAGACCATAATAGGGTAGATGTATCGACTCAGTTTTAATAATTACTGTTTGTGAAAGCCGACCTCCCAAATAGCCAATGGTTAAGTGGGAACATCAATTGAGCTTCTTAAATGTGTTAAAAATGATGTCGTTAAGCCTTATAGCGGCGCGAGTAGACCCATGATTCAAGTCAACAGACGGGGGACAAAGGGCCGACTTTTACCTTATATGGCAAAACAAATGACGCCGACGTAAATGAGCTCTTGAAGGCTATGAGCTTCAACAAAAGGCATTTCTCAGGATACCTTATTTACTCGCACGATACACACACCGAGCTCATCTTCTTTTCACACGTAACAACACCAACTTCTATACACAAACCATCAAGTCTCCCTCAGAGCTCTTCAATAGCCAGTGCACTCCTTTTCATCTTCTCACTACTACCACTTATCCCAGCACTACACACTATTCCTATTGTTACCTCATGGATCTGCCAGTACCTATGTATGTATGTATATCCCATGCGCCAAGTGTACTAATCTCACTCTGCAGTGCATCCAAATATGTACACAAATCTAATTCCTATAAGGGATGCATAATTTCGTGGAGTAAATACACAAGTATAAGTACATACGGATAGTATCCTATACACGGGCTACAGTAGTTACAGATGTGTGCCCCTTGAAGACGAAAGCAATAATCACAGGTACCAGAGTATGCAGCTAATTTTGTTTTAAAGGATTTGTCATACCTTTAAAGATACATTGGCAGTACATAATGTATTGTTATAGTATCATATGAAACGGTATGTTCTAAGTCGCTGCTTTCTCAGGATCTTCAATAGCCTGACTCTCCACAACTTTCCTCAGAACAATCGGAGGACGAAACTGAGCCAAGACGTCTGTCTCATTCACTGGGCTACAGTTACATATGGCAGGTATGTACTCCTACGAGGAACATATGTATATGTACATGTACGGAGCAGTACAATAGTAGCCATAGTAATTCTGAGTAAGCAACATTGAGTAAGTGAGTAGTAGTGAAGTGAATTCACTAGTTAATCTTGCCCTCCTCGACTACTTCCCTCGCTACCCTTCTCCTTTCAAAACACATGGTAACGAGACAATAATATAACAAATTAGACAAGATACGCGTCAAATTTACTATTTGCTTCCACAAGTCCGCCGCGTCATCGTCTCCACTTTTTGCGGACGTTCCAGGCAAAGCTCAATCTGTGTAAAGCTCAATTCATTGTTACTTTTACTACATACATACATACGTACATACATATGTATGTATGTATGTATACTCTACAATGGAGCCTAAGATGTTCACACAGATCCTGTACACGGAAGTTTATGTATGTACAATTGTCAATTTTGTTTCTTTTGAAACGTTTCGTATCATTTCAAAGCCTTATTCGTGGGGTTTTATTACAACGGTTTCAACCTAATCTTGCCCGCCTGTGGTGAACTTGTAACTCGAGAGAGTCAGTAACAAATCGTTAGTTTTAATGCATTACCATGGGCTTTGTCGTGCAAAACTATCACAATCAAATGTCATTGTGTGGAGCTTCTGCTCTTCGCTAACGCCTCCGTCGGTACAGCTTGTTTGTGACTGATATTAGAAGAATGAGTCAGTTGATTTCCTTTTAAATATCTTATTCACTGAACGAATTAAAACCATTTGCAAAAATTCACAGGATTGCACAATATTTAGGATGTAGATATTTAGATTTAAAATTTTTGAATTTTCTAATTTTCCCTCGTAAAATTCAGTAACTTTTGAATAATAATAATTGATAGTACTGTATGTTGTCAAAATCATAGGAAATGGCAAATGTGTGCTCCTACATAAAATATGAACAGTACTCTTCACAGATATTTACAATGGTATCTAATTGCAATATTAAGGTTCGGAAGTACACTGTAGTTTAGTATCTTACTTGCTGAAGATACAAATATACATACGAGGAATCATCCAAGAGAAGTTGGAATTGAGTACAATAGAAGAAAATGCAATCGTAATGTTACTATCCTAGGGTTGAACATAAATTGTTACATAAAATGACTATCATCATCATCATCATCATCTTGCTTCTTCAACAGTCAAGTCACATTTAGCATGACCCAGAGTTTTTGACTTTTTCGTGTGTTCTGTGTGTGGGAATCTTATTTCACGTTGGGGAAGCAACGAGCCAGTTTGTGTGTGGCTGATATTCGGAGATTAGTTGTAGAGTCAAAAGAAAGACAAGGATAGCACAAGCGATAATCATCATAAGGATAATAAGGAATGTTCCAACCTCCTCTGGTAATAGTATCTTCAAATAGGTTTTTTTCCAACATCACTGAAATCCAGATCGTGGGGCGACGACAAAAACACACTTGTGCTCCACTCCAGATAAAGATGAGCAAAGAATATAGTAATCATGAGCAGGACACAGAACTACCGACCTCATCCTGCATGGGAAATTCTTCTCACTCCTTTTATCTACATTACACTTTTGTAATTTACATGTATACAGACATTACTTAACAGACCAACACACTCCGGTTTCCAATAAAGGAGAGCGATATAGGCATAAATGTGTGTGCATGCCCGCACTGTATTAAAACATCATTATCACAATCCCTAAACCACAAATGAGACTACACATGTTGTGATCAAAAAGTGACACTAAATTACTTGTACAGAGTCTCTGGGTGTGTGGAAATACTTGGGACATGTACCACTTTGTTGGATACTATTTAGCCCTTTGGAGGATACTTGTTACAAACCGAACCTAAATGCCGAACAGAAGGAAAAAACAATTTGCCTGGGAAAATTCTTGTGGGACATTGAAAAGTCAGTGAGAATAGCATTAAATCATTTTAAATCCACTGTAAATATTCACGGCATGTTGGTCCGCAGACTTTGTACACAGCCCTTCAATTTTTTCTCACTAATCCGGACTCTATTGTATAATAGCTTCACATTACACTTGATATTTAGCGCTTATCAGTACACCATCCCATAATTCCTTCTTACATATACCTAAACTCCATACATACAAGCTGAGCACAGATGCATTGAAAAACACATGTATTTTATCTTTATCAGTAGGTATGCACGTACGTCTGTATTTATCATGTAATATAGGATCCTACACAAGTACATTGTGTATTATATAAGCCACTTATACTTAAAAGTGTACACACGCAAGTAAAGTGTAAGTACACGTACTTCCAATGAGTAAAGTTAATGTGGAGACTTGATAAGATTACGCTAACAAATCAAAAGGAAAACAGAAAAGGGAGTTATAAATTTCAAACCAGTTATTCTTAATTGTATGTTCGTTTAATTTTGATTAATTATCGCGTCACGTGTAGCGTTTATAAGTACGTGTCTGCTGAACTAGGCATAGCTTGTTAGTACTGTATACCCAGAAAAAATTGCAAGGACTGTATGCATGTACAGATGTATATCGTATCAATGTATGTATGTATGTATATGTATGTATATATTGTACCCATCAGACTGCTCCGATGATACACACCTCCCTCATAATTGCATCGACTAAAGCTCAAATCCGACGTGAAAACTTTCAAAAATCCAATAATGAAAAATCCAAGGAAACCTGAAGTACCAGCTTGAATTTTAATTACTCAAAAGTATAAGAATTGAAAACTAAAATGGTGAAGCTAGTCTGCAGTGGCTCACTCATTGCCAGTTGAATATTCATGAAGCTCCCCGTCCCTCCAAGAAATCAGACATCAATACTTCCAGGACGGTTGTTCAAGAAGGAATTAAGGCAAAATGGATGAGCGAGGATTAGAAGTAGCTCAAAGGGGGTAGCATCACCTCAAACAGTAGCTGACTCTGAGTCTCAATTCTGGAATGGTATTAATAACAAGGCTATAAACTGTAAGAAAGCCGAGGTAGCCAAACAAACTTATTGACATGATTGAATTATTTGTTGACAGACTCCCCTGACTGTAGATTCCCCTGATTAAATAATGACCATCCGGTACCCTTCACTAGGCTTAGGCTTAAAAGGCATTGTTTACGACACAAGTCAAGTGAACAAGTGTAGGTAAGGCTGGTGAGTGAATTTCAACTTAAATTCTGTAATTTTCTTCGGAGAGACATGAATGGGAATAAATGAAGAAAAAGTATAATAAATAAGTGAAGGAGGATGGGTTGAGTAGATCAAGTAGTAGTAAAGTAAGTAATAGTGCATGGTGCAGCGGAGAGATAAGATTTGAGGCTTCTGCTTTTCCCCTCGCCTCTCTAATTACTCCGGTCTGTGATAAAACTTACCCATGATCAAAGGATCTGCACCTCAATTGGACCCTGGAGAACGAGAACGATGAAGGTACGAAGGCCCAAGGAAGTGTACCTCTCTTGACCCTTCACTTTAATCATCCTTTGGAGGTGAAAGCTCATCTATGTATGTACATTGTAATGTGTGTGAAGCGACGACGAATTTGTCTGTAAGCTGCTATACATGGATGGGAATCATCCCATGTTTGACATTTGAGCGGCAGCTAGTGAGATCCGTTGAGATTAGTAAAGATGCGTGGGTTCACGTGAAGCAACACAGATGTCCCAACCTACACCACAACTAGCACATCAACTGGGAATAAAGCCCAGTGTTGCTGAGGCATCTGCACTCTTCCAACGTGATACACTCTACCCCCATTAGGCGGGATACATTCAAAACGCAACGTATAATAAAATTGGTTTCAAAAAACGTTGTAAAGATGCTTTGTTACATGCCTTAGTTGTATTTAAAAGTAACGAACAAGGGTACCCGTAATCTCACTTTTCTATTGTATATATTCAGTAATGCAAAAGCATCTTGTCGCGAATATTTCATCATTTAATACAGTAGCAAATGCATTGTCAATAATAGTTGTATCAAACATTTAACTCTCCTTATAGCGGGGTTATAGGTTCGATAAAGTTAACTCTTGGTTCGTCAGGGATATAATCCGGCTAAATAGTAAATTGTCAAATAACTGAGCTATGTATGTAAATATTTGCGACAAGATGAGTGCTGAGTGTTCAGCAGGGATGTCAACTATTATTAATGATTAATGATTAACGATTACTAATCATTAATCATCAATCGTTAATGTAGTAAGCTTGGGTTTTCTGAAATAATCATTAATTGTAATCATCAATTAACCGTTTACAAAAATAAATTTTAATCGCCAATTATTGAATTATAAACCATTAATCGTTAATTGTAATTGAAATTGGAAATTTAGCAAGAAGTAATTTGTAATTGTAACTGAAAACTGATCAAAAAGTAAATTGTAATCGTAACGGAAAATTTATCAAAAAGTAATTTGTAATTGTAACTGAAACTTTATTAAAAAGTAATTTGTGGTTGTAATCGCAACTGATATTTTAGCAGAAAATAATTTGTATTTGTTCCTCAATCATTTCCCCCAAAGTAATCATTAATTTTAATGAATAATAAAGAATTTGAAACGGGACAATAATGTTTCAAAAATTTGTCTCGCCAGACAATGTTAGACACATTGTGGCCTAAAGCTTGTATATTATAAACTTTTTAATAATAAATTTGCATTAAAAAGATACTGGTAACCATTCAAAGCATTTATTATTATTTTGTTGTATTATATGCAGTTACTACTTACTACAAGTTCGTTGCTATGGTCCAGTATTTCTTATTTTGTGTGTAAACGTCCGTCCGTTTTAAGTATTTATTAAGCAAATGTGCAGTCACAGTTTCAGTCACAGTTCGATAATTCGAACCAGATTGTTTCTCAGAGCTCGGATATCCCGGCAAGGTCAAATACATTTTTTTTAAATTTCATCCCAACAACCGTTTTTTAAAACCATTAATTTTATAATACAAAAAAATACTATTTCAAATCTTATTCTTAACAAAAAAAGTGAAAAAGAAGTTACCAGTAGTAACTTTAGAGTAGAAAATAGTTCCTAATAATTATTTATTGCTGAAAACCTAAAGAAAAAAAATTCAATTTCGATATTTTTTCTCCTATCAGCTTATTAAATATTTAAAGTCCTTAACCTAATTGTAAGCTCCCACTTCCCCTTCTCAAGCAATTGAATCGCGTTTTAACTGAAAGAACGGGGACTTGCCATCTGACAGAAAATACTTACTTACATTTAGGACTTTCAACTTCACAAGTGGAATGGCCTTCAACTATACCTTTTATTCTGAAGAGTAAACATTTTAAAATTTTTCCGTGTACTATTTATTATCGTCCTGTACTTTGCATTCCTTTATAAATGCTATTACTTCATGTTGTGACTCAGATTGATTAAAAAGATTGAGAAAATGGTCAAGCTGAAAGCAGAACAGTCATCAGTAGGAGCACAGAACCTGAACATTTTCTTGCTGATTACGTCAGCTCTTACAGCCATCGGAGTTTTCGTCTGCTGTATTGTATTACTTTACCTAGTGGCATATAAATTGGTCCCAAATTCTCGACTGGCTAAAGAACTTCGAATACTCGATGTTCTTTTGTTTAAGAAGATTTTGAATATCTTCGTTAATCATAAAGGAGAAAGGAAACAATTACTAAAGAGTAAAGGTCGCATGGAGATGCGCTACAACTCCATCCAAGGAGCGGTGGAGTACAGCGTTATTGTGGAAGCATAATTTGTTGCTTACATACACAGTTTGTTGGTGACACAAATTTATATATATATATAATATATTTGGTATTATTGTTGACGCGTAAATAAAAAGTTTAATGTGTTGTCAATCGTTGTCATCATTTTAAAATGTATAGGTTCCCGGAATCCCACATAAGCCTGAACGTATTAAATTTAATATAAGCCTATTTTAGAACGCTAGCTTTGTGGTATGGAGTAAGTGCAGAGTTATGTTTTACTGCCTACATTGTATTATATATTTTAGCATTTTAACACATTAAACATGTTATAATATAGGCAAACAAAAATGCATGGCATGCTTATTTACATATTTAGGCCAAAGGAAATTGCACACATATTTATCTATATGGTCTAACAGAGGTCCAAATATATTAATATATTAAATATGTTAGGTGCCAAAAACCTTTCAGGTCTTGTTCAGCTCAACATGAATTAGGTTTTGTTTGAGGAGTGAGTGAGCGATTTAAATCAGAAAGGTAAAACGATCTACTAATTACATACGAACACTCTGGGGACGCAGGCGCTATCGTTATTTATAATTATTTGTGCAAGCTATATATATTACTACTAATATCAGAAGATAAGAAAATGTTGGCGCTATTATTTTCTATAATAAATTACCCGTTAATGCCCTTACGTATGGTTATATGTGGCTATGCTACATGAGAACATACATTCAATGCACAAAACAGCAAGCACACCTTACTTAAGTACGCCGACAAAAGTACTGAACAATTCCAATCGTTGACTCACTTTTAAGGGCGTGGCCCGCAGGTCATTTCCCAACCCAACCCGAGTCTTGCCCGCAAATGGGCAGCCCGAACTCGCCCGACCATAAAAGCAATTTACTCACTTATTAGCACCGTTCAAAAAAATCGGCAATAACTTAAATAAGGTTGCAAATGTCAATTGTGAACTAATTACTCACAGTTCAGTAAATGGGATGGTATTACAATAAAATTAAATTGAATTCCTCTGTAAAGCAATAATGCATTTGCTCATGTGAATTTTCAACTAGTTCCAATTTAGGCAATTGATAATGATGACCTCTCTCTGCACTTAATGAAATTCTAACGTTTCTTTCTCCCTCACCCTCAACACTCCTATCAATTGAAGGTGAACTGTGCACAGACGTGTATGATTATGTCAGAGTTGTTGTTACATTACGAAATCTGCACCGGAATCAAGAGCATTATTTTTGTCTTTGAGAGTTCAATGATGATCGACTCAGTTCAATCCATGTCAAAGCGTATGTTTTTCCACCTCATCTCAAATAAAATTTATTATTTATATCGTATCATGTACATATCTCCCCATGCTGATTGTATCGTGCTTGTTGTGAGTAACATTAGAAGTAGAGCTTCCTTCGGGTTTCCGAAATTCCGTGTTCGGTAACAGAACGGAACAATTTCGGGACATTATTCTTGGTTTCGTCATTGAATCGGCACAAAACCGGAACATGAGCGTTTGTCCAGTTGTTGATGATATTGGGACCGGGACGGTTCAGAGCATCGGTACAAAAATGTCTTATAATTTATATAATCGGAAAGCGGAATTGCTCTTCCGTCCCGATTCGATTCCGGTGCTGTTTCAGAAGTGTCGCGCCATGGTTCAACAAAAATGGAAACATGTGTCTTATCGCTCTGGCTTGTAAGCACTGCTGCCCTATTCTATTCCGACTTGAATAGGAAAATAGTAATTTGAATAGAATTGCCTAAATTTATACAGAAATAAATTGAATAGAATTGAATAGCTCGATTTTTGAAACTCCCAGACTAGAATAGAATAGAATATGCACCTGATGCCAAGATTAGAATTGAATAGTAAAAACAGTGAAATTCTTATTCAAATCTGAGCATCTGAGAATGTCATAAACAAAAAAAACTAACTAAAGCCCTTTGATTGCATGTGTAAAAATCATCGATACGCGATAATTTGAGGCTTCGAGTAGGGTGGCGTCAGTTTATTACCGCGAAGTATAACGAACTTTGAGTTTGTTTTTAAATTTCAGAATTTCTTTCAAACAATTATAATATAAAATTCATTTAAATCGGTGCAGCGGTTTTTGAGATATCGTGCGGAAGGACAAACGCGCGGACGTACAGACAAGTTTTTTTACTAAGGGGATGGCGCCACCCTGAAAACTAGAAATATATTTTGAGGGTAGGCATTACTTTATTAATTCAGGCCTGTTAACTGTAAAGGTCTTCATCGGATCGGATTGATCCGGACGGATTCGGATCGGATTCGGATAGGATTGAAAACACAATTAATCCTATCCGTCAAACATATGGCGGACCGGATGCATCATTTGAATCCGTGTATTTATTTCGGATAGGATTTGATGCAGTAATGAATGCATCCGACCGGATAGGATGAGCATGTTCTGTGTTTTCGGATGATCCGGCGTATATCCGTCTTTTAGACGAGCCCTCTCGTGAGGAATAATGCTATCATATTGTCACGCATTTTATAGTAGAGAGATTCTTGGATTTGAAATAGAGGTGAGGCCAGGAAGCGGGCTATTAGATTCGGGCCGGCCCGAACCCGACCCGGCCGGGTTTTTAGCCGGGTTCGGGCTGCAAATACGAACTTACGTCGGGGTCCGACCGGGTTCGGCCTGTACTAAAACAATGAAACCGGATTAAGATCGGGCTTGGGCCTGCATTTATTTTTCAGTTCATAATCTTCAAAAAACTTCAGAGCTGTTTTGCTCCGTGTGTGCACGTTTATTGGAATGGACAGTGTATGCAAATAAAATATAATATGTAAATAAAGGTTTCACAGCGGATTCAATTGTTAGTAAAAAACCGGATTTTAATCGGGTTTTAAAACTATTTAAAGATCAGGTTTTTAGCGGGTTCAGGTTGTAAAATATTTTGGAGATCGGGTTTCACAAAATGTAAAGTGCATAAAACGGGCCGGGTTGAATATCGAATATTTAGCCCGTTGGCGGGCGGGGTCGGGCTAATTGAGTATTTGTTTGGGTTTCTTCCGGGTTTGGGCCTGAAGTGAAGCCCGAATCTCACCTCTAATTTGAAACTTTAATGCATTCATGAGAATTCTCGTCCTCCATACACGCATGCAACGTGCCCGGCATCAATTGTTCAAATTATTCGTGAATTTGTTGTTACATTTTTAATTATTTTACTCAGTACTTACTTCCAACATGAACTGAAAGAGTTGGTGGAAAAATATTCAAGACAAAAGAATCAAGGAAAAGCCGTGTCAATTATATTGAATGCGTAATCTATTTGTTTTCAGTTTTTTGGAAGCAAAATTGGTTTTGCATCTAACGAGGTAATTATCGATACACCGGAATTTAAAAAATTTCATATTGATTTGAATGTGATAAAATTAGAAACATGCCCAATACATAAGATACATTTTTTTTAAGGTCTCTTGAAGTAAGGTTCGGATATCCGCGGATCGAATCAGATGCATCCGTAAATGTATCCGACGGACCGGACCGAAACTTTTATCCGATCCGAACATTCCGGATCGGATACGGATACTTATAAAATGGTATCCGACTCTATCGGATCGGATACGGATACTTATAAAATGGTATCCGACTCTATCGGATCGGATAGGATGGGTGTTTTTGAAATCCGGAATTTACCGGATCGGATAGGATCGGATACGGATGAGACCAGAATCCGATCCGTGAAGACCTTTAGTTAACTGCCAATTGTTTAGTACAAGTAATTATTTATACGTCCGTTTAATTCTCTTCTGCCTGGAAGTGACTCGTAAATTTGGTAAATATCAGTTATTTTATTATCATTGTCAATAGCAAGTTATAATTCAAGGACCTGGAAATTGGAATTGTGAAAGAAAATGTAGTTATATTTATACAGCGCGCTTTATCCACTAGTTTTCAGCGCGCGGTTTTTAATTGCTAATGAATAGAATTTGAATAGGAATAGAATAGGAATTTATGTAATTTTGTTGGAATAGGAATGTACTTGAATAGCCTCGCCAAACCTTTAGCAGAATATAATAGGACTTGAATATACAAGACTTTGTTGTAAACAGAATAGAATAGAATTAAAACTTGGCGGGCAGCAGTGCTTGTAAGCATGCCTTATTTGGCAAAATAACGGTGTTGGATGGATTAAGTTATCGATTTAATTTGCATAAATCTTCACAAAGCTGCGGACATATAATGTCAGTATCGGTTTTCACAAAGTTAACGGAAGCATAGCTAATTTTATTTGTATTAAGGCTTGGCTTAGCGCACAATCAAAGGCTTTTACTATCAAAAATATACAATTTATTGCAAAGAAAATGTGCGGTTCTAAGTAGCACAGCTGATCATTTCAAGTATTGATTGTCGTTCCATAATTATATTAAAATCCTCAGTAAGTTAAAATACAGACTAGAGATTATTTGTAATCAAATACAACACTTATACATCATAATTTTACAGAAATATTACAGGTAGTATAATTGCAATTTGTGTACATGTAGTAAAATATTCCGGGATGCTTCGGAACGGATCGGGTTCTGAACATAAAAACTAGCATAATCTGGAACGAAACACAAACTGTGACGGAAACAAAACTTTGCTTCTGTGCTCCGAAAGATTTCAGTTAAAATGTTTCGCTGTCCCGACAGTCAAGAACAATATATTCTGTAGGATTCGGAACGGAACGGAATTTCCTACGGAACAAAAATGTTGAACACATTGGAAGTTTTAATTAGAAGGATTTTGATTTCAGATAAGAAACCACTTCAATTGCAAAACTACGCAATAGTTATCAAGAAATTTACTTCCATTGGTAATCATTACCCTTCAGCACCAATGATTTGAAGAGATCGGTTCACCTTAAATGATAAATAGGGGAAGATTATTTTTTCCCATGTAAGTAGTGGATGCCTAACTTAATTCTAACAGCACCAACACTGACGCTTATAAAACAACATGCTAATCGCATAACAGTTATCCATTCGTAACACTATTACGAAATACTCTACGTTTATATAGCTTGGAGAAAATAGCATAGATTTATGAATGAAAAGAGTATTAGAATTGGGGAAAAAACCGTTTCCGGAGAACCCACGCAGGGACATTTGCAATTCTAGTGTGGAAATAACCGCTAAATAATTATTGACATTTTTGCAATGTTTAATAATAAATTTGACAACACGCTGCCTTAAAATGATCAAAAACTATTATAACCTGAAGGTAAATTCATGTGCGTAATCCCTGGCATCAAAATACTTGACATACTAGTCAAAACGCTAGTCATGTTTACAATATTTACTTCCAATCATGACGGTAAAAGCTCCTTCTTAACAAAAGTTGGAACGCGTTTAAATCTATGAAGTTCAAATTTCCCGTCGATTATTTAGTATCATAAGTAAATTGTATTTATAACAGTAAGGAACTCGTGGAAAATTATAATACGACTACGATTTCATCAGAAAACAATTATCGAAACTAGAGAATCAAACACAAAAGATTAATTGTACACTATATATATTATATGGAGCTGAGTAAATGCATCGCAAAAGTGGGCGCAAACTTCGGGTTCAGAATAAAAGGATGTACTAACAAAGAGTGCTCCATAAGTCCAATAACAGATTCCAAAATAACAAGAGAAATTTTTTATTTTGTTTACATGTAATTCATAATTCAAGGAATATGGGAGGTTGACCTCCGGGCGTACTTGCAGTACAAAGAAAGAAACACGGAAACTAATACAATTAGGACCAAGACGAATGCTCCTCCATAGTAGACCCAGGGTGAAATGAAATCGTCCTCTCCTGCAAATGCTTCTATTAGTTCCATTCTGTTGAACGTATATATTGTGGTATTAGAAAATGCAGTCTCGTATTGAATGTTGATTACAAATTACTCAATTCAAATATTTTAAAGCGCAAACATGAAGTAGATTCATTATCTTTTTATAGTTCCGGTCAAATTCAATATTTACAATTACATAATTCAATTACCGATCAACCGTGGCGCAACTCTCTTGGGAGTTAACGTAATACGATACCGGTCGGTCCATTTGATGGCGAAATCGACATCTCATTAGGTCATAGTCGGTCCACAAACAGTATCCTGATTGCGTGCATTCCATGCAAGTTTTGAATTTATTGCAATCTATAAAAAGTTAACGTACAATTACAACTGCAAATAGTGACACAAAATGCAAAAACTGAAAACTTAAAGTTTTATCAAAAATTACTTGGAACACGTGTAAGGAATTTCCAATTATCCATTTCATTCACGTTACGGCACGAGCGTGTGCATCAGGAGAATTACGCAAGGATAAGTACTACAAGCTGCAATGGTAGTTTAGCCAAAGAAGCTTATTTTGTAAAATTCATTTTGTTGTAATATTATTTGCTTTGTACTAACTTTTTTTCAACAAAACATATAAAGAAACATTTGCCTGCAATTTATTTGCGGTAACTAACAGGTCACAGGTGTCTACTTCTACCAGGGTAACTAAAACAAATCTATTTTCCTTCAATTTAATGCGTGGAAAATTTTAATCACGAACAAGAAATATTTCAGTGTAAAACCTAAAGCTTTCAAAAAAATAAACACATCAAGATAATACAATTGTCATGCTTGTCTTAGTGTAAATTAAGGGATGTATTTTTACCTACGCTGAATGATAAATTGATTTGACTAATCATAGCTCAAAAGATCTCTCAGAAAATATTTCATTAACAAAGATACGATAAATATAGATTTGACACGCATTTAATTATTGAGAGCAAGTGTAGAGATATGAAATTTGCACATAGAATCTTTACCTTAGGAGTTAAAATGTGCAGTGAGTTGGGACCTCAAAATAGTTTTCACTGTATTACAATATACACGTGAAGACACTATAATACCCCAAAAAAGTCAAATACGTTTAACTTATAAAAATGTCGTATGGTAGACAGCGGCAGAAAAGGACACACAAGAATGCAGAAACTCGTTGAGAAAATGGCCTAAAAGTTTGTGAATACTAGTAAGTTCAGAGTTTTTGAAGATTCTATTATTACCATATGCTGTTATCAGAATAAATAAAGGCTTAACTAGATAACGTATACTGTATTGATTACTTTCTGGTCCTGATACTGGAGCCCTTGACTGTAGTAAGAACATTTATGTACACGTTTATATAATAAGGTATCAATAACAACTACGTATAACGGGTATTAACAATTTGATTTGTATATTAGTGAGACAACCTATACGCATAAAGGAGAACCCAGGGAACTCTAATTTTATATTTTAATCCACACTGTATCATGTTACAATCTTAATTACATTTTACATTCCATATTACTATATGTCAGTTTTTCTACACTCATAATTGTAATAGTAGTAGTATGGATAATATTAATTATTTCAATAACTTTTATTACCCTATTCTAAGTACTGGCAAATCTCAATATATAGGATGCTCAGGGGCAAGTTAATTTTTACAATAGAAGAGTGATCAGGTGTATGCACCTTTCTTGAATAATATTGTGACCAATGAAACTGTCATAGCAAGAGCTGCGGGCAAAACCTTTCCTAATAAATTTTTTCGCCATGAATTCTATTTAACAGCCGTCTACATACTTTTTTGCCTTGTATTAATAGTACTTGACTTATCCTATAAGTAGTAATTGAATTTTACTATATTTCTACATAGCATGTAATTATATGTTGGATAAATGCTGTATACATTTGTGCTTCTCCTTTTAATTACAGTGACTTGCTCTCAGGGGTCTTTCTTTTAAGGAAATTGTAGACATGTAATGGGATAATGAATAGGATTTGCAGACCTAATTCACATTTATGCATGGGTAAAACTACTTTTGTAGAGTGAAACTGAAGCAAGGGGCAAACTTTTATGATCTCTTCAACATTCCTGCTAGATAGACCTATCTATATGCATAATACGTTTCTAGTTTAAACCCTCAGTATATCATTTCTTTCGGTTTACATTGTGCAATAAACTTGCTACTTAATGCATATTTCCCTGTATAATTCGAATCCTCTAATTCTGCATAATTTGCATTCGTATTTTTTTTACCTTTTGTCTTTTTTCTTGCTACTTGAATTTCTAATAATCATACGTATACTTATGCTTGTTCTCTTAAAGCTAATCTACAAGTTTCTGTCTTACTATAGTTTTCTTTAAACATTTTTTCCCATGTTGATTATTCTTTGTGCCGTCTCCCCGCTCTCGTTTGCATAAGATTGCATTGAATTGCTTCTCCTTTCGACTCCTCAAATAATGCAAGCCACGGAATCGATGTTGTTTTGAATTCATAGCAAATGTCTGCCGAGTAAAATAATTCATTTTGTCGAAACTCAGCAGTGGCTTCACATCATTGATGAAAATCGCTAAGGACCAAAATATTTAAAGGAATAATTAATAAGCCTTATTATGCTTTATTTTCTTTTTTACACCTAGAAATCAAAATTATTTAAATTACAACTTACGATTTCGACAATTACTTATAATGAGCGATTATGTATTCGTACATAATTTCAGCTGCTTCTCAGATTTCGTAATGTTATCACTCCAAGATTTCGTTGTCCCCAAGATCGTCTATACAGACATAAAGTCAGAGATTTTCTTTACAAAGGAATAGTTGTAAGTACCTTCGTCGTTTCCAGTGCCTTCATCAAAAGTTAAAAAATCTTCTGACTCCTGGGTCCGATTCCAAGTAGCCCGTCGAGTTACGTCGTCTGGCCTACTCATATAATCCAGGACTCCCTTAGCCACCTCAAAAAATATAATTATTTTGGTTAGGGGACTACCTTGTATTGTAAATATTCGTCGTGCGCAGACGTGTGTAACCTCCTGTAAGATTCCCATGATTAACGTTCCGTGATGACCCTGTGACGTCACAAAAGTGTTCCCTTCAGGCTATATTTCCAGAATATTGTGTTTAAGGCAAAACCAACGACGCAAATGTGTTCCATGCCCGGAGATTAAATTAATGTTTATAGCCCATTCGGGTAACAGGATACCACACCTGGGTTTGCCTGGTCAATTGACGATTACTTTCGTTTGTGTTGGCCAATTAGGACCATTTGACCATGATTTGTGTTATAGGTAAAGCAACATACTTAAAAAAATCATATATAAATTAAAAATAATTAAATAAGCCATAAGTGGATTCGCATTTTGTTCGGTTCTAAATGGCCAACACAAACGGCGGTAATCGTCAATTGACGGTGCTAACCTAGGCCTGGTATCCTGTTACCCGAATGGGTTCTAAAAAATAATTTAAGCTCCGAGATCGTAACCACGCGTTTGCCTTAAACACAGTATTTCGGAAATATAGGCTGAGGGGGCACATTTGTGACGTCACAGGGTCATCACGGGACGTCAATAATGGGGATCCTAATTTAAGGGTACACATGTCTGGTCGTACGCCTATACGCTGGAATACAATAAAGTTAATGCCGTATCCTTTGACGTTTTATGCGTAAAACATGTTTTATGCATTCCCACATGCTAAACCAGTTCCTAATATAAATGCTGTAATTTACGCGATATTGACTTATTGGTCAAATATTAAATTTTGAGCAGACCTGTAATGTAAAAGTAAAAATTTTGTGATCTCTTGAAAATGAGCATCTTAAAGCTCAGCATCATGTAAATCAGCATTACACATCCCCATTATTGTCGAATTGCTATTATTAACATACTGGCTTACCTCAAATGTGTTCCACTGTTTAATTTCCTTTGGACCATTAAATAAAACCCTCAAAATATTTTCAACAGTTGATACAAGCAGATTAAATCGGCGTAACGTTTTAATATACGCATACATTGAAAATATCCTTTCATTTTGAACTGACGTTGCGGGAATAGTAACTGCTTTTCGAACAATTTCTATCATTTGAAGACTCCATTGAACATTTTCATTGACAGTGAGGAAATGGGACCAGAATTGTTCAGCGCTTTTATTTTTATAATTTACGTAGTCTGGATGATTTATTACGGATGACAGTAAATTTTTCCAGTTTGTGTGCAGCTCGTCATTATCATAACCCCATGATAAATTTCCGTTTAAGAAAAGTACTTGATTTACGCCATAATTTTCATCCATTCCCGGTGATGGAAACTGTGATGGGTGAAGAAAATCCAGTAGGTCATAAATATCCTCAGGAAATCGAGACCGAATTTCGGCTTTTAGGTCCGCAATGTAGCTTTTCCTTTTACTCGATAGTTTGGTCGTCGCATACAATTCATTTGGTGTATTAAGAGGGATACCATCGAAGACCACCGTATGTTCATTAAATACATCCAGATCATTGACTGTTTCATTATTTTCAGCCAGAAAAGAATTCGTCAGTAAATACTGTAACATTTCTCCATTAATGGTTTCCAGTGACATCAGATAATCAATTAATTTCTCTCGAAGCAATTTTTTCCCAATTATCGAGTCCCCGAATTTTTGTAATGATTCAGACAGGCGCTTCAATCCTGATACAACATCAGTAGTAAAAGCAATGGTTGCCAAAAATATTGGAGATTTGAGAGAATTTAAAAGGTTTTTTGCACGCGACCGATCGGTCAAAGGAAATGATACATCCTTGGAAATGGATTCGAAAGTAAACACTAACACTTTAAATCGTTGTATCACTGGAACCAGAGCTCTATAATGGTGTCCTACCCATCGAAATTTCCTAACACGTTTGACTTCAAACAACTTAAAACCAAGCTCCAACGTAAAATCGCGAAATATTTCTCTTCGCTTTGATGATTTTTTTGTAAGGAAAGTAAATACATCATTGATGACTGTATCGATTTCTCCTAAAAAGTCGAATCTTTCGAAAGATTTTGCTGAAACTAGTTCAACACGATGAGCAATGCAATGAATAGAAATTAATTTATTGCTCACGAATTCGTCCAGTAGCTTGCGAAAGACGCTTCGAAGAGCAGGGTGGCCATCTGTTGTGAGACCTACCAATTTTTCTTGAATATAATTTGTTAGTCCATCTTCTTCAATGCAATTAATAAACGTGTCAAATAACGCTTGGCCAGATTCACTTCGAATTTTTATAACCCTATACAGTATTACCCATACCGTCGCATCTTCGTTCAATGTATGAAATACTATTGCAAGAACGGATTTTCCACTAACATCAGTTGTTGAGTCTAGAGTAACACTTAGTTCAGGGCGAAACTTAAGCAGAAAATTCGTCAAGTTTTTGTGCAAATGCAAACCAAGTGCATTAGATAAAGTTTGTAATGAGCTTCTAGTTTGATATAGATGACCAATGTCCCCACCAAAATAATTCACGGTTTCGGTCATTATTTTATAACTTCTAAAACTTACTCCCATGCGAAGACTTTGAATAGCTAAAACTACAACATTTTCGGTCGCTTTAAAAAAGTTGCGGTAGTTCCCTCCGGGTTTTTCGAACTCCTTTATAAGCTCATTTCCACGATAACCGTTGTCATGAAGCTGAAAAAAATGTGCGGCCATTTTGTGAAATGTATTTTCATTATGGTCAGTGATTTTTTTTGTGTTGGCATTGCGTATCTTGCTTGCAGAATACGTATTATTTGCGTTTGTTCTACCCGTCCCCAATTTCATGATATCAGTAATTAATGGAGATCCACTTCTGTCAATTAAAAGTTTTTGATTTAGCATCATATTGCACCACTTACAACGTATTTTCTTTGTTGAGCTTAGATATTCAAGCCATGGACAGTATGTTGTGTTTACGAAAACCGCTGCATTATACGGGGTATAATCTAGATTTTGTAACATCATTAAAGATATAGTAGAAAATCTGGAACAATCTTTCCAAACATAGGGTGCCATTCCTTCTAAAACATTGTCGAAGGTTTTTTGATCAACTTGATGAGGTTGAAACAATTCCTTGCTTGATGCATACGAATGGTCATGCGCAACTTTGGCGGCTTGTGTATTGATAGTCATTTGGAAATTATCGGAACTATCCATAAACTCATCTGCTTCGTCGCGGTTCTCAAATTCGGAAGTACAGGATGAAATTTGCAATCTAGGCCTTTTATTTCTTTGAGGTTGTGAAGGTGCTTCAAAACTGGCTTGACAGTTATTTTGTTTTCCAGGCGTAATATAACTATACTTCATTGATTCTGGCTGCATAGGGCTGGCAGACAAATCCTGACGTGTTGGGGGAACACATCGGTTTAAGCTTCGATCAACAGAATTCAAAGTTCCCTCCCAGTCTCTCAGGAATGTTTTTCTATCCTTGTCATAAGATGGATAAATTGTGTTGAAATATTCACAATAGATGAAAGGAGCAGAGCTCCCAAGTATGTAGAAATCTTGCAGGTTGTTTTTAATAGTTTGAAGCATAGAATTTGTTATCTTTGTCTCGAAAAAGTGAGTTCCATCAGTTATCAAGTCAAGTTGTTTAAGAACAGAAGGTTTTTGATTTCGCAAAAGTGCTACAGCTAACGGGTACGCACTACCCGTGGGAAGACGTTTTAGTTCCCCGGGAATACCAATTGTACCTATATTACACTGAACTATGTTTAAATCAAGATTATTTACTCCTCGCATGCCAACAACATAAAACCAATATCTTTTGAATTGAGTTGTACCTCCCATAGTACAAGCCGCCAGTAGTTTTTCATCGTGACTAATAAAAAGAAGCTTGAATTTATTTAAATTCACACGCCTTTGATCTCTAATATCGTCAACTTTACAAACTCGTCCAAGCTCAATAAACTGCTCATTTGCACTGTTTAAATTAAATTCAGAGAAAATAATTCTGCAACCATTTTGGAACGGAGCGTCAGGATATGTATAATTTTGATTTTTCACGGACGAGGCGATGGTAAGCAGCAACCTGAAATATACACCCCATACAATTATTACAAATGGAGTTGTTTTATTTTTTTGATACTTTATTCAAACCTCTTATGGGTAAGTAATTAATATAAAAAAATCATTCACGCTGGTTTTTTAAATTAATGAGTGTCACAAATATTGCGTACATTTATTAAACATTCAAAAATTTTGCAACAAAAGCAGAAATATGCTCACCAGAATTTTATTAATGTTCCGAGGGCCTTTGGTGGAGAACTTAATTTACTCTGCGGTACTGCCATGATATAATATTGCACTTACGCTCCAATGTAACATAAGTCAATTAAGACCACTAATCAGAATAAATTGATAGTGAAATTCTGTAACGTAAAATTAAGTAATACTGTGCGAAATTTTAATTTATTTGACTATACTCAAAAAATTATTACAGGCGTTTGCTTGTGTGCAGTGGTTGTGTGGAATAAGAACTGAGAATGAGCTCAAAATCGATGAAGACGAATACTTACACTTTTCTTTGCGCAAGGATGCAGAGCGGTTCTTCTTCATCGATTTTTTCTTGCTGACAGTTTTATTTATCCATTCAAAGATGTGAATATGTATTATTTGTGTTTTAGAATTGTATATTCCGATAAAATGCTGAAAATAATGAATTCAAAATGAGTTTGTTCACATACATGTAGTTACATTTGATCAATTCATTTAACAATTTTTAGAATTTATCATATATATGGTGACCCAACAATATTAGTGTGGTTGAGATGGTTCATGCGTAGGTGTGAAAAAGTCTACTAATCGAGGGTATATCTAAGCATTGTTTGCTGGAAGCACTGTTACGTGGTTTAGTATTCGTCTACTAAGATACTATTTGAATGCTAATTTTATCATCTCGTTAAATTTCTCCTTTCAGGAAATACCTAAGATACAAGATTAAGTTACCCGGACGGATTACATGGTTGTATAAGAAAGTTTCACTTAGTGAGTATGATTAATTTGGTTGAAAAATACTTGAAATACCAAGTTCAAGTTTGGGTCATGGTCAATCCAAGGCTGGAACTGTTGCCTATACTTTGTCATGCTCAAGTTACAGCGAAATTACCCGACTACTTAAAAATTGATAATATTGAATTTGGCTTTTAATATTGAAACTTAAGGGCCAGGGTAAAAAAAATTAACTAAGTTTGTATGTGTAATGGTTCACAAATCTATTTTAATGGTTACGGCTAGGGTAGAAATTATTTTATTAATCCACTCCTGGAGGAAACTTTCAATTTCCCATCCACATTTTACATTATTGGAAGGAGAGAATCACCATGAATGTAATTATTACTGCAAGTAAGTACTTATGATTTTTAATTATTAGATTTTTCTATAAATGGTGTTCGCTTCTTTAAATATCGTCAGTCAATATTATCAGACACTATTCGTACTTATCTTTGCCTAAAGGGATGGTTGAAATTTAAGAAACGTGACGATTATCTCAAGCTGAGAGCTACTGCTGTAGTATAAAGAATAAAAAATAAAGAAAGGCGTAATAATAGCTGCAAAAATCAATTTATATTTTTAGACCGCCTCACTATACCTTCTTAATGACAATCTTTTGTATTATTAAAATATTCACCACAATTTGTTTCATAATTTTCGTTGTGTTACACAAATTATGACATGAAGTTTTAGATTTCAAAAAATTACTTGTATACTTGAAATTCAAGTTCGGATTCAAGATCGGGTTACACAAATTTGGAATCGAATTACAGGTACTATTTCAAGTTCAGGTACCTCAAAATATACTTGTTTAAAATTACTTGAATGATCAAGTACTTGATAAGATTCAAAATACCAAGTTTGTGTCCATGCAAATTTATACATGCTGGTTCAAGTGCATGTCAAGTTCAAGTTCGGATTCTGAATTTACTTGACCCGAACGGTGCTCAGGTCCTTTGTCAAGTTCTTCGGAATCCTATGAAGTATATTTCTTCAACAACCATCTATATTCATTATTTAAATAATTTTTGCCATATAAACCCGATAATATGAAACAATAAAACTTATTTTTGTGTTCTTAAACAAAAATAATTCACTGGTATTAAGAAGTTGCATGTTGAATTTTTTCCGAAATAGTTGTGATTAACAGTATTTATAGGATTTTTTTAATTTATAGGAGAACAACATTTGAAATAATGTTGTAATATAAGTAGTTCGTTATTAAAATAATCGAGCATCCTATTTTTAAATTAAAGATTTTCATAAAAAATGAATGTTTGCAAGAAATTCGAAAAATGCATTTCTGCTTGCCAGCACATCCGAACTGTGACTAATCTTCTGATTCGAACCTTTAAAAATTCATAAATTCTATCGTCACCTATAATTTTTTAAAAATTAGTTACTAATTGTAATCGTCAATTAAATAATTTTCAAATATAATCGTTAATCGTAATCATCAATGAAAATTATTTTTAAAGTAATCGTCAATTTATTATAATCAATGAAAATTATTTTTAAAGTAATCGTCAATTTATTATAATCAATGAAAATTATTTTAAAAGTAATCGTCAATTTATTATAATCAATGAAAATTATTTTTAAAGTAATCGTCAATTTATTATAATCAATGAAAATTATTTGTAAAGTAATCGTTAATCGTAATTATTAATTAGTAGCTATAAGCAGACATGGAAAACGTTATCAGATAACGTTATTGAAAAACGTTATTAACCGAAAATTTGACCTAACGGTTTTTGATTACTAAAACGGAAATCGATAAAAAAAATCGGTTAAATGAAACCAAACAATAAACCCGTTTAATTAAAACAAGCAAGAACGAACCAAAGCAGAAACGATAACAGAAACAGAAAAAATACGATTTTTTCCGTTTTCATACAACACAAAAATCTACCCGTCAGCTATCTAGTGGTCGTCAAATAAAATAAGTACATGGAGGGAGTTATCATATGTCAGTACAATGATTTAACATGATTTTAAGTTTCCAAAAGCACATATTCCTGGTTATTCTTATTATTAACTTCATGTCGACATATTTTGGTTTATGCTTATTTTTTGCTCCATCAAATCAATTATATTGTCAGACAATATTAAATTTAGTGTTCTTTGTCTTTCAAAATTGTATTTACAAAAACGGCCAAACCAAAAATCAGTGCGGTTTTTCAACATTTTAAATTAAAAACCGAGGATCAATCATCTCGATGTTTAGTGGAAGGCTGTGATTCACCAGGTCAATAATTTTATAGAGAATTTATTGAAATTATAGAGTTGCTCTTATGCGGGATATACAGCAGTTCACCGCATATTTTTCAAACGACAGGTTTTAATTCCGGTTACCATAAATAAGGGTTGTTATACTGAAAATCTTAAGTCTCTTTGAAAAAAGAAGCTGAATGAAGGATGAAATCCTGAATGCAGTTTTGTTCCAAAATGGTTTTGTATGGTTTTCTTGGTATGTATTATGCAGTACAAAATTATAGGGAAAACATAATGCAGCTGAATATCGTTGAAGTTAAATAAGCTGTTAATACCGTTATTAACCGTTTAACCGAATTTATTTGGAGCAAACACCGGTTTAACCAAAACCGTATTTCGAAAAACCGAAAACAAATTCCCAAAAACGTATGACTAGCAAACGAAAACCTTATTTTTAAGTTTTCTAAGTCTGGTTATAAGCCAGCTCATCATTAATTTTAATGATACGTTCGTTTTGTTTTTGAAGTAATCATTAATAAATTGTAATTTGTTATCACAAAATTGGAAATTGACATCCCTGGTTTTAGCACACCCCTTTCGACCCCCTTGAGATTTCCAGTTGCACCGCATTGTTCGCCGTTCTACTGGACATGCTGAAAAACATGTTGGCTTGTCCCTTTTTTTTGTGTGAAATAATCTTCAAAGAAATTTAACCTACCGAAATGTTCAAGCATCCTGGTTTAGTTTGCATATGACTGGAGTACATTGTAAAAATGTTATAGGGAAGCGTAGCTCAGTGTAAATAATTGTAGTTAAATAATAATAGCGCAATTAAAATAATAATAATGGCAATAGTACACAATAAGAGAAATACTTGAAAATAGTCAGGAATAAGTATCCCAGTAAATGCAGAACTAGAATAATCCTTTTATTTAGTTCATTATCTTTCATTCATGTAGAGAGCATCCTTACCATTATGGAATGAAATAATCTTAATGATTGGGAAAATCCCAAATAATAAAATCTAGAAGCAGTATTTGATTTTAGTTTGACTCCAAAAGTTCGGGCTTCGTTTCTAACGTGACATCTATTCATCTAAGGTGTGGTGACTTGACACCTGGAGTTAGAAAGTGTCTTCGTTATTGTCTTTTAAAGTCATTGTTCTGAGGCTGGTATCTGTGTTGATGAGTCTTTGTCGTTCGTGTAATTTTAAGGGGTCTTACTTCACCTAAGGCTTCAATGTGTTGATTATAGTTAAATGCAATTGTTATTTTGAAATATTTATTTAATATGTTATTATTGGCTAAAGTTAATTAAACCAATAGTTTAGTCCTCCAGAAACTATAAAAGGGGAGATTTCAAGTGCAAGTCCTCCAGTCTGACTTGGAAGTCGGGGTAATCTCTGGTTAGTACATAAGAAATGCACTTCGTGTAAGTAAATTCGGATCCTGGGTTTCCAGGACCGTTTTCAGTTTATTAACAGCTGACTTAAAACTCAATCTGCTGTTCCTCAGAATTTATAGTAACAGTTTTGTATATAAATGTTCAGTTGGAAATCAATTGCACGTCGTAACTGGACATAAGCCATAGGCACAGATGGTGGATCACGTTAGCTTGGCTAACTGTCGTCAAAACAAAAGTGGAGACAGTTAAAGGTGGCGCTGGTCCTAAAGTTCGTAGTTTGAATAAGAAGAAGTGTGATTGCGTGTGGTAATTATGTACCACAAGGCGAATGCTAGTTGGATGCGAAGTACATATTGTCAGGTTTGGGGAAAATAAAGAAGGAGTAAAATATATGGAAGATTACTACAATTGTACTTGAGTTTATTTCAATAAATGAAAAGAAGGAAGAGGCAACACAGATGCACCACTCTTGAACCAAGATTAAAAGCAGTGATTCTTAACAATTATCTCCACTATGGAGAGATCGACCTTACTCACTTTAACATTATAATCAGTTTGTTAGGATTATTGCTAACAATTTTAATTAAAAAGAATTTAAATTATAAATTTACATTCAACAATTGAATAACTAAAATAAAGTTAAACCAAATTTGTATTCGGACAAGGACAACGGCTGAGGATACGGATGCTTTGCATATACAAGTATGTATGAGTGAGTAGCTGGGCTTACGTAACTATATTAATGCGTATTAACTGATGTTTTCTATCAATGATCAGAGACTTGGTTACACAAAACAATTAGTATTTTATATTTATTAATTAATACCAATTTATACCTGCTGACATTGTTTGGAGAAATTACTCGTTTATGCAAAATGCGGGTAGTGAAACGATGATGTTCACGGTCTAGGGTGCCAAGATAAGTATAATCTCAAATCAGGACTCCTAAGTGAAAATATATATAATTTAAAAATCAAGAATAATGTTTCATTGCAATATTATTGGTTTGTATATACCGGGTATAGTAGGCACTTAACCTCAAAGCTCAGCCTCTCTTGTAGTCATACTTTTTAGATGATTTAACAGTTGTCAGTAATCGTTTGTTCTCAATACAATCTTTAACTCTCAGCAAATATAATATCTCTAATTGGAACCATGATACATTTTTGTCATTCCTCAAAACATCCTCCTCAGACGTAATTCGGGACATTATTAATTTTATCTCACGATGTATCAAACTAAGACATTTTCATGACAGTCTTTATTCTGATTTATTTTAATTTTAATTGTCAGTAACTAGTAGGTACTACGCCTTTGTAATATAATGGATGATATGGGTGCTGCCCGATGAGATTCCTACAATAAATTCAATTCAATTCAATTCAATTCAATACAATACAATCTTTAAACAATTGAGAACAACGTTGGTTTTGGTAGCTCACATTGTTCAGCAGCTCAGATTGTACGCTATATCTATATGTTAAACAAGTTGTTTAGTTGGGTCCAAATTTGCGGCATTAAAGAATCAATTCTTGCAGCCTCAGCGTTGCTATAGTTCGTTCTGAATAGAAATGACATCAGTTTAAGAAGTTGCCCTCAATAGTTGTAAAAAACTTCATATATTTTACCACAACCGTTAAGAACTGTTTTCGTAACTTAAAATTAGTCAGTGTTTTAGCAGACTTCGTTTAAATTACATATTCGTCTAACGGATTGTGTATTAGGGGTGAGTATCTCCTTGGTTTTAAAATTCTCGTTTGTCTCGTTTACGTTTTTGGAAAAACTACGGGAACGAGATATTCTGAAAACGAGTGTAGCGAGAGTAAACAATTAACCAGACAAACGAGACGGACCAAAAACTTGGTTTTTATTGAGCTATATCTGGCTATATTTACTTACAACTGCAGTTTAGATTATTACGAAATAAAAACGTTCCAGATTGAACTATTAAAAGCATATTACATGCAGGGCAACATTTAGGTTCATGTGCGTAGTTACTATTTGTTACTATAGTATTATTGGGGCAAAGTGACTTTATGATAAGTAATGACAAATAGTCACTTTGCCCGGAAATGCAACGAAGTGATATTTTTGTCACTAACTGTGAAATCAGGACTAAATTCAAGCTCATCAGGTCATCAGGTGACCATGGGCCAAATCAGCACGGTCCTGATCAAATCAGGACTTCTGGGCACCCTATCACGGTCTCACGATATTCCATACTAAGTTTTCCTCTTCAGTCACATACCCTTTTCACATACATACATACGAGATGAGCCGAGCGCTCGCAAGATTACATCATTACATAATCTCATATTCTAGATGCTACACATAACAGATATATTTTTTCTAAACTCAATAGCATGTGTATTGAAAAATTGGGAAATGTTAGTTGGCATCATTGAAGAACTGCAAAATGTATTTTTACGATAAAATAAAGGATGGTGTATTAATACTACTAATTCAAAGAAGGCTGTCGTCAAAATTGAAATTTCGCGCCCTCCCATTACATGAGACACTCGGGCGCCAATGAACTGTGCAGAAGAGTGACAAGAGTACACGTTCTGTTACCATCCGCCTTTGTGGATGGCTAGGGATGTGCCACAAATGATGTCATGCAAATTGTGGGTGCATGGATATAGTAACGAATGACGCCGATGACATAGTCGATGGATCCCTGCGTTGAGTCCTGACGTCATGCGTTGAAAGTGGAGAAAATAAAGTATATTTCTTAAAATTCCGTGGAGCACGGAACGAAGTTTAAATTTCGAATGCAAAAAACCACTATATTTTATATTGTGTGACGATACTCTGGACATGAGACGGAACTTCAATGTTTCACTCCATGAGTTTGAGAACGGTGGATTCCGATTCGGTAAAGACTTCCTTTCTGAGGGATTTCTTATCAGCGCGTTTGCTTTTGAATACAGTGAATGTAATACATGACGTCACCCTCAAGGGTGAGTCCATCGTATACGTAAATGATGACAAGGAATGACAAAGCAGTGGATGGGTGACAAAAACACTGAAAAAACATGACATCATTTGTGGCACACCCGCTATTACATTTCTTTTGTTACAGGCTTAAGTTATAGTCACGCTAACGATGTGGTAACCAAGTGTTACTACAACTTAATTCTGTCCAAGACAACAAAAGGTAAATCCGATGTTTTGGAATTATTTTTTTAAATTTTTATTAAAAAAAATTAATTTTTGGTCTTCCACCTAAATGCACTGCTGCTGGTTTGCCATTGGGAATACCAAGTACCACAAGAGTCAACTAACGGGCTTATTTGCGGTATGTATGTATGTCCCATTGCCGAAGCCGATGACTCTTTTTTCCCCGAGAAACTTTGAAGGGAAATGTTAAAATTGTTATTATCGCTGAAGACAACCAAGCGAAATTGCTAGGTCAAGGAAATGACACTAACACACGTAACTGTCTACCCAAAAAAAATTTGTAATTTGTTAAAAGTTACTAACACCATGAATAACGTCATCAGTCGTGTTACCATCCGCGTTTGCGGATGGCTGTACGGCTGAGTTCTACTTTCCCGGCCACGAAATTACCTTCCACCATCCACTAGGATTTCCACTTTCCACTTTACCTTCCACTTAACCCTCCACTTAACCTTCCACTTAACCTTCCACTTGACCTTCCTCAGAAAGTTTACAGATTTCCCAACTTCCATCTGATCTTTCACCTAAATTTGACGAGATGGAAGTTCCTTGCACCTGGTTCCCCATGTTAATTAACATAACCCTCTTTGGTCTGGTGGGTGAAATACAAAATACGAACTGCAGATATAGTTAATGTGTAGCCCCTGTTTGCGAATATTCAAACTGTCAATCAACGTTTTATTTTATTTTATTGGAAAAGTAAATACCAACGCTAAGTGTGTCTTACAATTCACCGGTAAGTATGGCAATTGATCTCCTTTGAACCACGTGGTTTTCTAGTGGTTGATTTTTACCAGTCCTTTGACATCATGCTTGTACATATAATAATTTTGTAACAGTAATTTGTTTCCACAAAGGCACACTACATTTTATAGTTAATGAAACCAGATAATTTCAGCTTAAAAAAATCCTGTGCTTTTACCCTCGTGTTAATTTTACGAATGGAAAATGTGAAACATAATTAAGTTTACACACCGAAATTGATCCATGACAGCCGTTTTCAGATGAATGGGCACAAAAGAAATGAGATTCTGCCTGGCAGTAACTCGTAACTCGGCATGGATGTAGGGGGTAGTGTTTCTGTTCGAGTTCGGTAAACTCGAGGTTTCGTGTACGAGTCGGGTTTGAGTTGAGTTCGAGTCTAATTTTTTGGTACCGTTTGCTTTCGAGTCCGTTTCGAGTTTCAAGTTTTCGACCCGAGAAGTCGCGTGGAAAGCCAGAATGGAAGGTTATGAGGGAGATCAGGTGGAAGGTGGGGCGAAAAAATCAAGTGGAAGGTCAGATGGAAAGTCTGGTGGAAGGTGAAATTGAAGGTCAAATGGAAGGTCAAGTGGAAGTTTGGTGGAAGGTGGAATTCTGGTGGAAGTTATGTATGTATTATAGTGGTAATATACGGGTGAGTGGAAGGTGGAAGGCAATTTTGTGGCCGGGAAAGTAGAACTCAGCCTGGCTGTACTGCTAGTTCTATATAATTAAAGGATGTAATCCATCTAACGCAATTGATATTTTAAACCTTATGCTATGGAGATTTCAAAACATCCTGGGTGGCTATTTTGAAGTAGATGACAGCAGCACTGAATATGTAGCTAGACTGGGTAATGTTAGGAATTATGAAGGACGTCTAACAGCTTGCGGAATTAATTTGTGGTTTCCGTGTCATAACTTCTGCAATTGCTAACGGATTGTTATAAATTATTTGTTTATATCTATAATAACATTTTGTAAGACACAAATACAATAATTGCTCACTATAGTAATTAATATAATTATTATATTTTGGCGAATGTTGGGGAGCACAGATTAATATATAATGCGCAAATAAGTACTGTATCTAGAAGGACTGATTTTCGTGTTTTCTAATGTCTTTCCGTACAATATTTTTGTATTATTCCAGGTATGGATATGAACCAGGGAAGAAATGAATTTCTTATTAAGGAAAAGGCTGAAGCTGAAATCATCGCGAAGATTGTTTCTGGCCTTGTGACATAACTTGGCAGCAAAATTATTATTTCCGGGGAAAAGGTCTTCAAATAATGGACAACCCAGCGTCACATTTTTGGGCGAAAATGTGATGTACAAATTGTATATGATAAGTATATGATGTAGGCAGTTTGAAACATTGGATCCGCTGTACGGTAGGCGAACTTCAAATACCCACTAAAATAAATTGTTTAAAAAAAATGAAGATGCTAGTTTAACTTACCCGTTCTACGAACGGACGTTACACTAGGCTAAAATAATAAATTATAATCTGGATTTCTAATGATCCCGGTACAATAGAGAAAATTCACTAATTTCGTTTTGACCTTCGAATGTTTATTTAAATTAATTCAAACATTGCAAACATGTTAGTAAGTAAATTCTCTCCATTGTGTCGAGATCAATGAAAATCTACGGTGGTTGCTAATTTATATCACAATATCACAATATCACAATATCACAATATCACGATATCACAATATCACAATATCACAGTATCACAGTATCACAGTATCACAATATCACAATATCACGATATCACAATATTATTAAAATATATATATAAAAAAATTATATATATATATATATGTAATTGTTTTTATAATTATTATTATCTGCATGTAAATATTATATATTATTATATATATATTAAAATATATATAATAATAATAATAATATATAAATAATTTTTTTCGAAATATTCTATACATGTAAATATTATATATATTAAAATATATAATAATAATAATAATATATATATATATATATATAATTCAATATATATAAATATTATCTATATTCTATAATAATGTATATATAATTCAAGATATGTAAATAATCTATATATTCTATATTATATTTTATATAAAGTATATGTAAATTGTGAATAAATATAAATATTGTGATATTGTGATATTGTGATGTGATATTGTGATATTGTGATATTGTGATATTGTGATATTGTGATATTGTGATATTGTGATATTGTGATATAAATTAGCAACTACCAAAATCTACTACTGTTAATCTATGCATGGTTGGTGGACTTCACTGTTATATAGTAACATAGAGCCTAAATAAAATATAATACATGGAAAAGAGTAACCTAAAATAGCCCCCTATCCGTAATGAAAGACCCGCTGTATCAAACGCAAAACTTTTGCCCTACCAGAGCCAAAAAGCTCCTCCACCGGTAACCTAAAGAGCTGTCCCTATTTGTAACCTATGATACACCTCCTTTTCTGCATTAAAAGGCTATGTTTATTCATAAACTATGAACCTCCGGTTTGAAACCAAATAATTTTCCACCTCTGACGCGTAGTCCTCCCCCTACCCTTACCCGAAAACTATAACGTTCCTTCTATCAGTTACCTCAAAAGACAGAACCGTCGAGTATGATGAGTAAAGATACGAATAAAAACAAATTCATTTTTCCAAATATCCACGTCAAAATAGGAGAGAAGGACGAATATACATACATAATCCACGTTTTAAATGTTCATAGTATAGATAGAGATAGACAAAAGTTACTCAGAATGGAAAATCATCCTGCGCTACACAGAAATGCAAAACTAATATTACTTCATAATACTATAAAAGTTTCCAACTCCGACACTTATTTAGCAATATGCTAATATCGCAACACTTTTTCATACTGAAAATTAAAATAAGTGTTCAGGCATAAAATGCCTCGTTTTACTTTCTCCTAAATTCCGCGCTCCAAACCCTTACAATGCTTCAATGTTCAAGAAATTAAAGTAAGTATAGACCAAGCTTTTTAGAATGGTTAAGAACTTAATACTAAAATACTGAATTATTACAGTCAACTCACGCCATAAGAGATGCTCAAGGGTCTGGGAAATTTCGTGCCTCAGACACATTATCCCTTATATATAGTTATATATAGTCTTTTACATTGTGCAAGTGGGAGTTGGGACTGCATGTTTCGCCCGAGCCATTATAGCCAGAATCCTGTATTTGTAGGTTGCTAAAGTAGCCGGAAATTGATCCTATTTAGAGTATTAGGAAGGGGTGGGAAATCGGAAAAATATGAATTAAAATTCTAATAAAAATACTTTCCGATTTTGAAATTCTTTTGAAATGCCTAAAAATAGTGATTTCATTATATTTGAATAGTAGCTTCATTGGGATTCAGATTCAAATATTTTGTGGATACTCTCACGAAAATGTGTATTTTTTCAAAAGAACAATTCAATCGCAAAAAACATAATTGTACTAATCGTTTCTGCAGACAAGTTACAGAGCTAATCATTTAACATGAATTAAATCGAAGAGAATACACACACAACTTAAACTTGACTGCACGGAAAGGCGAGAAGAGATACCATAACGCTAATTTATTCGTTCTTACTGTGTTTGCAAATGGATTTATGAGATGTGTCGTATGTAAAATGTTCTACAGAATTGATTTATTCCTCCCCTGTTGAGCTCAAGATTTCAGTATTGGGAAACCTAGACAATTTGTATCTCAAACAACTTTCTTCACCCGTAGGATCAATCACACTAGCTTGTATGGTCAATGGAATCCTGAATAAAGAATTTACAAAAACCATTGTAATTAATACTTTATTGCAGTCAGAATTTTTGAACATCGATTCGAACACCCCTATATTTTTCGATGTCAGTATGCATTTGGATGCGTAAATTTTTTATTCAATTCAGATTCAATTTCCCTGTACTGCTATTAGATAAACAAAAATATTTATATGGTAGTAAAGTAGGAAAACATCCATCCTACTATGAGCAAGTAGGTAGGCAATACGGATCGGCAATTTGTACTCAAGGGTGTGGGCAAGACATGTCATTTGAGACTATATTCCACAATGTGTTCTCCAGCAAAAATACCACTCTCCGAATTATCTCGTAACTGCAAGCACTTCAATTCGCCTGAAGATGTCGTACATTTAATAACAAAATACTGATATATAGGTACTCAAATAGAAAAAAAAAGACATTGATTTCATTAACTCCGTCGAGTACATTGACAATGTGAAGCTGTCGAGTTCCACCAGAAGCAAATGAGTTTATGTGTGCATTTGTGTTGCTGTTGTTAAGTACAATGAGTGAAATATAATTTGTTATAAGTTTAAAAGCAAGAAAGGAATTACGTAAATATGATGTGATGTACGCATAAAGAAATTCGATAGGATTGCAAGTACAAAAAGTAGGCGATTGAAGACTTTTTCCTTAACTAACCTTTCCTTTTTAGAGATATAGTTTTATCGCTTTTATTTTCAGCTTGACTAACCATATCACATTTTCTTACGAGCACATATCTTTAAAGTCCGTATTTTCCCTCAATCTTCCACTCCATACAATTCACAATTAGCTAACCCGTTAGCTTTAACAAGAAGTGACTGTAAAATCAGTTGTCACTTAGCTTGTCCTCTTTTCTGATTTAGACAATGATTTTAGTATTCTTGTTCTCTGTTGACGAATGGACTAGGTGGATATTTTTCCTTGTTCATTAACCAATCTTACATACATTTTACGTTTTTATTTTTATTCCTTAGTTAATATATTTCGTTCGAAATAAATGCGTTAACATCCAACAGAAATACGAACTTTACACTGGTTAAGTCTCCCACTCTGCCGGCTGTCTACACAAGTATAACGATAAGAATATGACGGGGTAATAAAACACCACTCTTATACAATATAGAATTGAGAAAAGTCTGTGAGTTGTTTTGGAGGTAAAAAAAATAGGACATAAACAACTTGTCTGCTTTCGAACTAATATACAAATTGGTAATAATCAATAACAATAAAAACACTGACAAAAACAGTAAAATAATTAAAAGGGCATGTTGAAAAGTGAGAAAATCTGGATGATTTATTTTGCTTGGGGGAACGTGTTGTAAAGGTTTGGAAGGACGATTAGGTGTAGAGGTATTTTAGTGTATGGGAGGAGTGAAATGATCAATGCATACTTGTTTTCCGGTCTGGAAGCTAAAAGTAATGAGGAGGACACACGCTGTGATGATGGAAGCATGCCTTGGGTTGCGTACGTGTGTGTGTGTGTGTGTGAGTGTTGTGTGTATCAGAGCAAGTGGAAAAACTGTTGATGGGAGATGTATGCATGTGTGGTTTGGTTAAGTAAGACGGAGTTAGTACCAACTGACTGATTTTTAAGAGAATATATTTGCCTGAACGGCTGGCAATTCAAAAAACAGAAGGATAGGGTAACAAGTTGAGGAAGATGAAGTCAAGTGAAGGAAACTGCTCATCAACATACACGTGAGTAAATATTGTAGATACTCAGAGCTTTATACGATTCCTTTCTGATTTCCTCTTTCTCCTCACTGCCGTGTAAAACCTGCATATATCTGATTGTGAGTTACATATAGTGGGAGTAGAGATTCGAGTAGCTTCAACCACGTCCAACTTTAGTACACACTACACACTACACACACACACACACACACATAGTAGGTACTTTTTACTGTAAGGTTTGTACTAAAAGTGTACATACACTGACTCAGGGAAAATCCATAGGATACATACTCTGAACTGAAGAAGATATTGTAAGAGAGGATGTATGTACAGAATGAGATTCATATGCCAGAACGCTATACAATTCCACACTAAAACCAAAGTTAAGTTAATGTTAATATGTTCACTCACGCACTGGCTGAATATAATAAAGTGCTAGAGAAGTTTAGTGCAGTCGTGAGATGTACTCTATCCATGAGCATGTCTATCCCTGCACTTTGGAATATACTTGACAAACAGACTTCACACGTGTCGTTATAAGGAAGTAGACCATAGTAAAAGTTAACAAGTCTGGCTTGCGCATTCAGCAAATCTCAGGCAATTGGCCCTCAATCCGCACAATGTCAGCCCACCAAAACCCAACTAACTTATCACTCAGAAGCATTGTGGATCAAGTGTACCACCCCTGGCCAAAATCCACTTTCCAGCATTACATAAGTAGAGATGACATATGCCTAATTTTAGCATTACTAAACTCTCTACAGCAGCAGCTCTCATTGATGCTCGTACCCTCTAATTTTATGTGCACACACACAAAACTGCTCCGCTCTCTTGAATCTCAATGAATTGCCCAAATTTTAATGGCATCAAGTAAAGGACATCATTCATTTCGTTTCGACTCAATTCATTCCCTCAAACTCTCATCTTCCGACCGACTCTTCGCTGGCTCTTGTCCGCAATAGTCTTCCTCTGGAACTATGGGTTGATTACGGGGTTTTCCACTCTTTCTCATTCTCGGCAACTTCACTCACCAGTCAGCCCTGCCAATCAGATGCTCAAAGAGCGATTTCACTTTGGAACATTTCACGGGGAACAAATTATTTCTCATGTTCTCCCGTTAACCAAATTCAAAATTATCGGATAACAATTCCTGGAACTCAGTTGTGCACAAGTATCATTATAAAAGTTCATATAAAATTTATCAACAAAATTTTAGACAAGAATTGGAAATTCAAAATAACAGAAGAGAGTAAAAGTCAAGGTGTTTAGTGTTTCAACATTTGATACGAGAATTTTTGTGTGGAAATCTCAGTTCGAACAGGATGACATCGAAAATTGACGAAAATTTACCCACATCCTTCTCCATACAGAATATTTTGAATAAAAATTTTGACGGTGTTTGGACCACTATTTTGTCCAACCATTCCGGGGAATCTGAAAGAAGCACCAGACCATCCGACTGGGATAGTGAAGCCTTGGATATGCGAATGAAGCATCAACTCAAAGGTAAAAATTCAGTAATTTGTGATTTCTAGACAGAAAAAGTCTATATACAACAAAGTACAGCCTTCACATCTGAGGTATTCAAATGTAATTTATCCATTAATATGTACGTATTTTCGTTTGTGTAAAAATACATTATAGATGTTCATTGTATTATAGAAGTTGTATATAGCCCGAAGATGAACACAGTTGTTGTTCGAAAGCTTGCTATTTATAATAAAATGGATTCCACTGAAACCAATTTAAATGTGAAAAATAGATGTTCAGATTTTTAAGGTGACACGTAAAAAGCTGTAAATTCCTGCGAGAGTTACAATTATTGAAAATGTTGCCATGAGCTGTACATATAGGAAATTACGTAGACAAATCTACATCCAATGTAATTTTTGGGGCATTTTCAGACAGTGACTTAAAACCTCGAAAAAAACGTTCCAGAGCTGCTTTCTCTCATGCACAGGTAAGCTTAGCATTTTCACTTTCCTTTTCTACAGTACTTCTTGGACACAGTGGAAGATAGCCTTACTGCATGCTTCACAATTACCTCACAAGTGTTGTAGTAACAAAGGCAGAAGTAGTTTCAAACCTGACCTACAACATTCACCTTGAAAGTTTCAATTGTTAAAGGTATACGAGTTGGAAAGGAGGTTCAGTCACCAACGTTATTTATCTGGTCCAGAGCGTGCCGATCTTGCCCAAGCACTCAAATTGACGGAGACACAAGTGAGTTTTGGTTTAATCACAGCTTCCACGAAAATATCCCTTCTCAAGGGTCTTACTTCTAGAATGTTACCTTACTGAAAAAAAATAGCTGTAGGAATACTCTGTCAACGATCATCTATAATTTTGAAAGTTTCCAAGAGTTTATTTTCTTTTTTAATTTCATTCAAGAAATGAGACTGGATTGTTGTAGTACTAGATCTTCTTCTTGAAATTCATTTTTAAGGGGAAAGGAGAGATGGTTTATGGTAATTATTATTATTGTAAAAACAGGGGAGAAATAATATTTGGGAATATTGGTTAGTTTGCATTCCACAAATAACTCTGGATGGTAATAATTTGTACAAGTGTCAGTGGAAGGGAGACGGAGAGAAGGAATGGGAGAGCACTCAAAAATTAAGCTCGGCAAAGATATACATCAGGACACTATTTACAGGGATGTGATTGAGTGTGTGGCATACTTTACGTATAGTGTAGTTACAAGTATATGTAATTATATGAATTGGAGATGAGCATAACAAGGAGAAGAAATAGTTTTTCCAGTAAAACGATTTTCCTGACGCTGACCACACGGTGGCTTACATGACTTCTGTCGTGTGTTACTGAACGTCTTTATGTACGGTGGAATGGAGGCAGAGAGTACACAATTTCCATATGGAGTCTGCTTCACTTTTGTTCCACGTTTTAAGAAGCTGCTGGTTAAAGTTAGGATGGAGCAATTCCGAATGCATCTCCTTTTAGCAAAAAGAGTGACTGTCTCGTATATTTAAAGTGTGAGTGGATTTGAGAAAATAGTAAAGTTGAAATTATTCTCGGTTGTTTTGACGTATCTTCATAAATATGAGATACATGTGGAGTGTGGCTACAGATACAGTATTAAGACTAGTCAGTGTAACTTCCTCTGTACTGACTTATGCTGGGAGTCAAAAGGAGAGAGAGAGAGTCGGTACAAGCTAGTTGGATAGGTAATTGATGGAACTAGCAAGCGGCATATGCAATACTTTAATCACCACATGCCATCCACACACGCCCTCCCTTCTGCCTCTTCCTCACATTTTTGATTCTCTCCCACTCGCTGTCTCACTCATTCACTCTCCTTGGCACAGTACTTAAGATAAAACTTAAGTGACGAGGCTTGCGATTAGTGAAGACATACAAATCCCACTCGGTCTTTTCCTTTCTTTTTATGTATGTATATGTATGAGGTAGACCACAGAAGGAAGTCCCAGCGAAGCTTGATTTGTCACATTCAACCTGCCCTCCGAGTGAACACCCCCAAAACCCTGAACACAATTGTCTCCACGAATCTTCTCACTCTGTCTCTACCGAAACATTTCCAACATTCGCATTTACGTAATAATTATAGGCTCCGCAATGATTCCCCGAATCCTCAAGTTAGCTCTCCTTGGTAGCTAAGCTAGGATTTTGTTATATTTGATTTCAAACGCAGATTCTCTTCAAAAACTACAGAAATATTTGAGACAATTTGTTGATGAGTATTCAAGATTCCCCTTCGATGCTTCAATACATGAGCATATGTAGGGATCAACATGTATCTATAATATTGTATCTATGTATTTTGAATTCTGTAAGGTTAAGATTTGGTTCCAAAACCGACGCTATAAGACCAAACGGAAACTACAACAAGACTTGACGTCACCTTGTCAGATACCTCAGGCTCGAAAAGTTGCTGTGAAAATCCTTATGAAAGATGACAAAGTAAGTGGACTTTTTCAGTCTCATCTTTTTCTCTGTCCGATCAGATCTTAACTTTCCCCTGTCAATTTTGCAAAATGAATGTAGTAAGTAGAAACTTGTACGCATAACGAATACTCATTTGAAGAGGCTCTTATCTACGTATGTACATAGATATAGAAAGTCCCTCAGACTCAGGTTCGTATTTAACGGTACTAACCGTGGAGACTGTATGAAAAAAAAACGAAAGGTACGGAGCCACAACAAAAGCTTAAATTAACACTCGAGTATTCAAAAAGGCTTATGTCCTAGGTGCTTGTATTTACTCTTTCAAACGTATAAGTGCATATGAGGATGTTTGTGAAAGGCGGAAGATAAAAAAGGATTTTATGAAGTCCGATTCCTTGAAAATCTCCAGCATTTGTTGATGTTTCTTTGACAGGTAGTGTACAACCGTGATGAAATAAAGCCTTACCTCAGTCCGACAAACCTCCTATTCAACTCTTTCTACTCGTACTACTGCTGGCCTTTTCACCCCAACAAGCCAATGGTCCCTCCCGTTCAAGACCTCCGCTGAAGGGAAGATGAAGCTGAAAATTGTCATTACACTCATAATAATATTAAGGATTAATCTCTAGAGTTAGTTTAGTTACTTCCTGGTGTTTACAATAACTAAGATAAATACATAGTTGACTTACACCTGTGTCCATATGAAACAAGCTGAATACCTTAAGTATTTCTAAACACCCTCCTTTTTTCACCTTTCGGTAGTCCCTCGGAGCGTTAGTTGGACAAGGTAAGGTAATTGTGAGTAATGGTAGCAGAAATCCCTCCCGCTTCAAAATTCTGTGACAAATGATTTAAGCATCACCTGTAGTGAATTCAAATTAAATTTGAGAACTTTTATGGAAAGGAAACTTATGATTTCTAGTCTATCAACTCTTCATATCCTATTGGTATGATTTGTTGCTGCAATAAATGTGTTGTAAGGAGCTCAATTCTCATACATTTTAGATTTTTGTAGTGTTCGTGTGTAATTTACAAGTAAGGTTTGGCTTTCCTGCATGTCGAATGGGTAAGTAGACATTGGGGTACTATCCTCTGTCCGTGTCAGTCTGTAGATACCTAAAAATATTGTATGAATTATCAATGTGTGTGGAGGGGACTACAGTATACAGGAGTTGTACATACAAATGATCCAAACTGTGTAGGGTGGTATGGTTTTAAGGAAATGTTATGCTATAGTGTATGGATTTTGTGTGTTCTGTTTTTTTTTTCGGAAGAGTAAATACCTATATAAATTGTAGGAATGGAGACAAAGTAATGATTCTAAATCGGATTCGAATATTTTCTTAATTATGTTTCTAGTCTGGTTGTGTGTATCGTCAGAAGCTAAAGGTTATCAGTTTCACAAATATTTGTACAGTGTCGTCAATTATTACTTTTTGCTCACTTTTACCCACACTCATTTGCGCTCTGTAGCTTGTTCAACCCTCCGCCTTTATTACTCGTCATGGATTTACACACTGGAGGTTTTCTATTGAGTTGGGAGAACGAGCGCTTCCCTGTAATCCGATTTCACTGAATAAACACAAGTTTCAATTAATTCTACTCAAATGACAACTAAATTGGATTTAGTGGTAGTCACATGCTCTCAATGCATTTCCCTGCATTGGATTTCAATGGATTGCATTTCATCCCTTTTATTTTTACCCTTTCACTCTGAACTTGCACAATTCATGTAACATCTTTATTAATGATCAACATGACTAGGCAGACTTTTCTTTTCTACAGACGGATTTTCTCAAATTGCCTTTTCCCGTTTTGGTTAAGGAATTTATAATATACACGGATTCGTATTTTTTTGAACTGCAAATATACATGTGTAGCATTTAAAATAAAAAATTCAGCATGTGTAGAAGTTTTTAACGGTAAATGTGACTATCTCTTAAAGTTTTGTGAGACTAAAGGTGACGCAAATCGTTTTTGTATTAAACAGACCTTGGAGCTGTCCGGTGTTAATTTTTAGCCCATGGGGTCGAGAAATGAGTGCCTTTTTTATGAATTGCATGAGGAATTAATTAATTATACAAGTCCCTATGAAAGTATTGCAAGAGGTCGAAAGTGTTCTTTTGCTATAGGAGACACTCAATGAGATTGGGCTGAGTTTTGATCCCATTGAAATTCCGAATCCTCAAGTTTACATTTCATTGGAAGTTATTTAAAAGGGAGCGTGAAAATATGAACTCAAACTTCAATTAGGTTAATAACCACTCAAATTAAATAAACATCTCTGTGTATCATCCATCAAGTGTTTGGCAAAGAAGGATAAGTGGGCATGAAGTAAATGATGTCATTTTTTTCAAAACTATTTCCTTCAACACTTACATATGGCTTTTGTACCATCAAAACTTGCTTCTATAGAGATATCTCATCCCAGTATGATTTAGCATTTGATTTCATATTATCCATCAACATCTGCCTTATCATCTGGAGAAAAAATCCTATTTGGAAGTGTGTTTGACTATCTAAGGACTTGTCATACAGAGGGTGTTCTTCCCAGTGAGCATCAAAAGTCTCAAGATGATCTGGCTGTAATGATGTGTAGCGTTCGGTTATATAAATTTTATTAAAAATAATATATCTTATAAATTACTGAAATGGGTCTAGACGGTTGTCTAAGGGAAATAGACTGATAGAAGTAAAACTAATTCGTTTTAATCGGCACTAATCCTCACAGGGCATATGGTTAAGACTTAGAGAGCAAGTAGGGAAAAAAAAACATCCATCCCGGCTGATTTTTCGTCACTACACCAACTCCATTATGGTCGTACGTGGCTAGAAAGTCAAATCCATTGTGAATTACTGAAGCTGAAAACATTTTGTAACTACCAGTTTGGGACAGCATTGGAAATCGTAATGAGCTTCTGATCACTCCTCCTTAGTCCCATATGGACTAAAGCACGCACTCCTCTGTCCTTTGTACGGGATTCTCAAACTACCAGGAACCCCACCAAAGTCCCCTTGATAAAAACGAGAAATTTGCATTTGAATTCAAGTTCACTCCTATTCCCCTACGGAATCTCTCTGGAAATTACTGCTGAAATCTTGAACTTCTCGAGTCATCTTTGTGGAACTGAAATTCTTTCCAATTTTCCTCTCCTTTCCAGTTCGACCATGCCTGAAGGAGTGTTTTATTATGTACATCCATATATAATTATATGCACGATAGGGGTTCTACAATACAGGCTGGAAGGCAGGGAGCTTCTTCATTTTGTAGAAACTTCCATCCCAAGGCTTCTACACTTATATCATTTGTCTAGCCAAATATTGCTTCCTTTCAGAAATAACATTGATTAATTTTTGTCACTAAGTATTTTCAGAAATTCAAACGACATTTAATTACAGCATTATTTTATTTTACATGATTGTATCCAAACTCTCAGAATTTTTCCGTAATTGCATAACCCTGTTCATATCTGTTGGAGTAAGGGTATATGTTTTTCCCTTCTTCAACACCCTTTTTATTACGCTACTATCAGAGGGTTCTTATTCGCTTCCATGTAACTCGTACCACCAGTAATACTTATCTGAGCAGTAACCTATATATATATATATACTTATAATTAATTATAATTATATATACATATATAGCTCAAAATAAAAAAAGATATTGTTCGTTGTAAGTTTGTGAAACATTACTGATTGACTTTTGAATGTTGGGAAAAAAGTAGTGCGTTCGTGAGGATGGGTAGTTACGGTTACGGAAGGTACAAGTTTATGAAATCTGACTGGTTTGGCACTTTCTTGTACATTGAAAATAGCCATTACGTCTGGTAGAAGTGATTGCGGTGTTGTGGTGGAAAGCACAGGAAAGGTACGAGATATGTCATACTCAAGTGGGTTACACAACATAATCATTAGTTTTTGGTAATGCATCGCCAGGTACTCCTCTGGATTACATTTCTCCCCGAAAAGCAAAACACTTGTCCCCCACGGCGCGTGCACTTATCAATAACAAACTCATGTCAGCGACGTTCGAGATTCGCCACAATCAAAACTTTAGAAAGCTCTCACTCACTCACTCTCGCTCTTTTACTAATAAATTGAACCTTCGGATTTAGGTTTCTGCTCACAAAATCCAATGACTTCCTTGGTGAGGCTTGGTACCGCCTTGTACAGAATCATCCCATCCCGACTCAATCTAACTTGGATACTTTAACCCAGAAACTATTACTGTAGTGTTTCCCAAATCCTGTACATATGCATGGTTGTGTGAAAAAGAGATAATTTCGTTAATGGACTAATATTCTAATGTATTGGCACATTTGCTCGCGTATTACATGTCGGCCCATGTTATTACGTGGGGATGTGTAAGAGAGCGAGAGAGAGAGAGTGAGAGAGAGAGAGAGAAAGAGAGTGACTACGGGAGTGAGAATGAGTGGCACGGCACTGAACGATTACTTGTGAAAAGCGCAATATCGACTAAATACATGGCCACCTTATTTGATTTTATTTATTGAGAGCCTAAGTATGGGATAAAATTCCAAGGAGTCAACAAATCAAACATCTCATCGTTCAAAATGTGTGCATTTCTTCAATGCCTCCGTCCGGGGTTATCATATTTCCATTTGGCCTCTCTTCCTTTGCATTATGGAAATTTCATACTTTTCCCTCCATCACATTCTACAGTTCCTACATAATTATAGGAACCCATGAAAATCTAATAGTAGCCAATTATTGTAAGCTAGTGTGTGGTACGGACGGATAGTACGGCATAGGAGCGTGTGTGGTACATGGGGCGGGGATTTGTGTATATTCTCACAGACATCCAAAAGATAGATTCTCTTTGAATTAGTATCACAAGAGACTGAACTGTTGGGTAACTCGGGAAAAAAGAGGCTCCTGTGAGAGGATGTATGTATTTAGTAAGGACGTAGTACAGAGAGAGAGAGAGAGAGAGAGAGAGAGAGCAAGTGAAGAAGTGAAGATGAGCTGTTGCCACGGAACTGGAAAAAACAGATCCCAAATATACAAATAAAGATTGTAACGAGGTCTTTATATTGTGTATTTAAATTTCTTTATTCCCTTGCTTTCTCTTTCCTCACACTCTGGGGCCATTAACCATATAGGTTAGGTTAGGGAGAGGGAATGAGTCTCTCTCTACACATTGGATTTTCAACTGTCGATTTGGGAAGATATTAAATTGTTTTATTAACGAACGGGCGTTACAGACAAGGAAAGAATAGAACTGCCGACCGCCAGCTCTGTTTTCGCTTCAAATAATACATCGAGATGAGGAGATGGAGTCAAGAGAATTCTGTCGAGTGAACATCCTCAACCCTCACATATGTGGGGCTACACACACACATACACACACACACAGAGAGGTGCCTATGCATTTATGCAGACCTCCTCAGAAGCTACTTTCTTAGGTGCACATTGATCCGCTAAGTATAGCCGACTTATATAATCATCATCCGAAGGATTTTTTTCTGTAACTTCTAGGTGCCCTAAGCAGCTCATGTAAATACGTACGTGGAAACTCACAAGAAATATACAGAGCGTTGATAGAACCCTACTCATTGTATAAAAGTTGGCAAATATAGAGAGAGAGAGGAAGGGATACGTAGTCAGCGTACATTGAGAATTATAGAGGTACATGTTTGAAAGCAGAAACCAAATTTAACTCTCATGTTGAAAAGGATTTCTCGGGAATGTAAACATTTTAGGAGGCCCACACACATTCCGTTTACATGGTCATCATGTGATCCTTACTTGAGATCCTATTTCTTTTTAACGCAGAGTTCTTCTTCTCTTTGCTTGCTCTTCCTCGCTCTCTTTCTTGTGTATTGACACAGCTCAAAGTATTGACTCCATCGATCTCCTCACATTGCCGGATGAATGTTGAAAAACAATTGAGATGGGCCTTTGACCAAACTATCCTTCATGTTCTTTTGGGTGTCGATTCCATTCCGCAGAGCATATGAAATTACATGGAAAAATCAATACACTCAAGTAATAATACTCTTCCAAGGGACACTCAGGGTTGGAGCATTGTTCAAATTGTCTTTTTTTTTGGGTAGGGGGGGGGGGTGGGGAACTGTGAGACAAGTGTCTCAATGGAGATGCTCTCAAGGAGTAAATTGTTGACATATTGCATTATTTCCCACTTGACGCTACGCAGAGACAACGAATGCAAATTGATGAGGACACTTTGGGAGGCTTGAGGGCAATTGGGGGACTCAATTTTAAGGACCCTCGAGAAAATAATCAATACTCTCCTGGTAATCAAGGATTCTGCGAGTGAAAACTATTTTTGAGCTCAATTTGATCCGCACAATGCCGCTTTGATTAGCTGGGAGAGGAGAGTTGTGCGGTTGTCTACACACTTGCCTCCTTCCCTCATTCGGAGGGAGAGAGAAGTATAGAGGTGTCCGGCTGTATTGCTCTATATTATATCGAACCCGAACAAGGAATAGAAAGCGATTATCTTTCCCTATAGAGCATCTGTATCAACACGAGCCTCAAAGTCCTGCTCAAAGTGCTTCTTCCCTCCGTCATAGGATTTTCAACTCCGGCTCTCTCAACTCTTGTCAGGTTCCGAATACTAATGAGTATTAAAAATTTTAAATCAATAAAGCATCACCAAGTCAAGTAGTATTCTGAATCAGTCAACTCACTCTTCCAACTACCTGCCACATCTCCGCCAGGCTTTGAAAATCCATCAAAATCCAATGGTATTGAGCCAAAATACATTTTTTGTACTAATTATTCGATTCAACTGATGCCGTTACATAATTTAATAATTTAAATCAAAGGTATAAGCATCACCGTAAAAATTAGCATACGGAGCATTCCCAGTAGAAATAGTTTACGTAGATACATATTTGTAATATAAGCATACCACTACGTAAGAATTCAATTTTGCTAGTTCTAGGGATGCTTTTACAGGGGGTGTGTACTACAGACTTCTTTTTAAAATGTATCAGAAAATATTAAGTGAAGGAAATAGCTCGCACCAGTCGAAATTTAACTCGAATCCTGAGGACCTGGGATATTTTGAAAGGAATCCCTTTCAAAACTATGGAAATTAACTTAGCGGTGTGTAAATAAAGATAAACTGGAATATTTACTTGAGATCTGTCCTAAAAAACGGACATATAGTAATTATATAAGAATTTTCGAAAACCACAATCTGGGGTTGAGGACTGAGCATGTAAAATTAATATTTTTTTGGGATTCACCCAGACCCAGACAAAATTTATTATTGCTTGTGAGAGTGTCATCAGGTCTCAATAAAATTTTTTACCTCAAACTATTATACAATTCCTGAACCAAAGTCGTTACCCCTGAAATCAATGACTTCCAAGAACGCACAATAAATGGTAAGAATGTCCCCCTTCTTATGAATGCTTATGAAGCAGTGCTTCTTCTATCAAAGTAATTATTGTAGAAGCTAAACTGATTGAGTGTGGTCGGGGTGATTAAAACAGACAGGTTACTGTTACAAGATTTAAGGAGAGTAATATGTTCCTCATGGAGTAAACTAAGGTTCCTGCAAATTAACAAGGATGGGACAGACAGACCTAAAAATTCTTTCCTCGAACTCAATACAGTAATAATAATAATGGACGAGCGCTGTAAATCGTCGTCTTACTTGTTTCCAACTTGTTGTTTCTAGCTCTAGCTCATCCTTTGAGCCACATTTTTTGTTGTTATGTAAACCATAACAAAACTTTAGGGTGCAGCTCAATGGAGCTCCCCATATTTTTTACTGGTTGTGGTCTATGTCCTGATGGTAAAACAGTGCTGCAGGACCATAAAAATATTTAAGTGTCACTATTGTTAATGTTTTCAAGAAAGTACCTAAACGTACAAATTTATTAATTCAATTGAATGTAATTATCAATTCAGAAGCACTTCAATTACTTACCTCAAAGAATTATACTTTGCTTACATATGAACGTATCAGGCTTATCATCTACTGCATATTTTCTTTTGTAAAATCAATAATTCAAAGATACAAACCACACTACCGAGCCACATTACATCTCTCGCGTGTTCACAAAAGCATAATATTTGTCATGTATGAGACAAGGCTTCTGGAGCTTTTAGCTCCCGTGAAAGTTATTCCCTGGTATGGGCTACTTGCTTTTCTGTATTTATTTTAATTGCTAGGCATATAAAAAGGCTTAATTTCTCCAAAATTGCAGTTTTTCTCAATATATGTAATTATGTACATCTGAATATATTGGTAAGTAAGGAAAAGTCCGAGGGAATTAGTATTATCTGTATTTTGTATTTTAAGGTATCTATTCTTCAAAACAAGGTACATGTTTTCATGAAATTTCACATATGTCATTTTACAAAATAAAATGAGAATATTTTATGGTTCGAGTTTAAACCGCACTCATTCTAGTTAAAAATTGCATGAAAACGTGATGAAAAATTGTAGTGGAAGTACTTATGGGTGCCACTCTGGATATGGATATTATGATAGTAACCTAAATACAAACCATCGCTCTTAAAACTAGACAATTTCCATTGTTTTTTCCTGTTGTAGCTAGTTTTGTTAAATAGTTATTTTTATTTACGTTGTGATTTTATACATTTTGTCTGGTTTTCTGAAATAGGGAAGGCACCAACACAAATTTTGGAATTAAGGACCTGACCAGTAAAAGCAATATTCGGAACAAGTACCATTTAACGTGAGAATTCGAAAACCCTGAACCAGGGTTTCCTTTCAGCAGCCAGCCGTATAGTTACACCTTATGTGGTCCAGTTGGAGTAGCAAAGGCAACTGTACCGCCCTGTGAAAAACTGTACACAAATTTATGACGCTGTGAAACATGTAATGCTAGACTTTTCATTATACAGTTACAAAATTCGTTTTATGCTCAATTTGTAATAATATTGTTTGAAGCAAATAGAAAACTTGCAATCAGTCCTGGATAATACAATCGGTATTGAATAAAATCCCCGAACAGATTGAAATAATTATCCATGTGAAGTAAATTTGAAACCAAACTACGTTAACAGGATTTGTTCCCCTCAACCCCTACACTGATCCGAATATTGGTTATTATCCAGCACACTTTATTCCTACTGCTAGCAAAAGCCTTCCACACCTACCATTTAAAATAAATGTGAAATAAACCTCTTCACATAATTTTTTTTATTGACGTTTATACTCCGATTTTGTACCCGTGGGTCTTACAGAGTTTCAATTTTTACACCCTTTATTTCTTTATAAATGATATCTTCACATAATAAAAACGGCGTACTTTGATTTCAGGAAATTTGCGTAAGCCCGCTAAAGGTGCAGGTCTGCAACTTAAGGGGTTTTGATATTTCAGAGAGTTGGAATGGTTTGGAACATACTGAAGTTTGAACATTGGGACTTTGGGGCTTGGCATAGCTCCTGAAATGCAATGCCACCAGCATGTTAGGAAAACAACTAAAACAACAGTAGTTAACGAGGAAAAATATTTAATTAAAAGAACAAGCCAGTATAAACAATTAAAATAATACAACATTTAAAACGTTTTGAGTAAAAACAGATTTATAAACCTTAATGAAGGCGCTTTTTCAAAAGCACTCAAAAGTGAAGCTTGGATTTTTGTTTAAAAGTTAATGATTTCTAGTCTTGTCTTAATTCGAAAAATATCCTTCCTATATTATTATACATCCATATATTACGATATAACTTTATTTTAATTTTGATGTTAACAGCAAAACATTGTATTTTGTGCTCGTGAGTTTTGAAAAAAAGGTGATGCTGAGATGAAGTTGAGAGGTGGTGAAGCTTATTTGTGAGATTCTTAATAATGCTAAATCCCAGTAACGCGCAAAATACTTTTCGAACCGGGTTAATGAACATATGTGTACGCGGTAATAAGCTTATTATTAAAACCACAAACCAAAATGATTATTAATTACAGGTTTTTATCTTTAAAATCCATCTTCATTATGGTTTGTAAACTGTTGCTACTCATGACCGACACTTATTCTTAGAGATTCTGCAAATCTGCTTGTGAGAGACTGTGCAACAATAATGGATTAATTCAATTTGGTCTCACAAGATGTTCACGAACCTATTTGTAAAAACCCGTACCCTTATACTGTCATGCTGTGTGTATGATGCATTAATCCTGAAACCAGGACGGTGCCAAGGTCAGTAATAAATGAGTTTCTTCCATCAAAACAATTCATTGGAAGTAAAAGGTTTTACGATCCATGGCCACAGACCGAGTCTATATCCCAAAATATATAGTCTTCCTCAGTAGTCGTAGTGTAAAGGATCCCGTTTGTACAAGCATTTCCTCTGTAGGGACAAAAGCACATGTAATTGAAAAACTTTGCTGGAGGAACAATTTGTTTGTTAATAGCATAAAATAATCTTTCCACTTAAAATTAAAATGAGAAAGATGATGTTTTAGAAAACATTTTTCAATAATCTACTTCTTGTAGTATGCTACTGCAAAGATATGTAACTCATTAAATAGTCCCAACCTGCTTACCTTCAAGAATAGGTTAGCTCGAAACGCTGCTACAAATAAAAGGTGTCATTTGTGTCTAACTTCAAAATAAAAAATCGCCCTTATTACATTCTCGCTGATGGCATTGATAATGTATTCTACGTATATATGGATGCTGATATACGACTCAAATACTACTTGTCAGGGTGCTCCTAAAAAGATTAATTATGATCAAGTAGAATGCTCCATAACTAAAACTTGTTGATTGATGCAATTCGGGCAAATTTTTAATGTGGTTGCAGTTAATGTCACATCTTAACGATTATTTTTGAGTTCCTTTGCCAGCAAGCAGTTTCTATTTTTTTTACGCTCGCTTTTTTTATAAGGCTATTGGTTTGTAAGCCATTATTTATGTACATAGACACCAACCCTAAATTCTTTAGTGTATTTTATGTCTGCGCAAAAAAAATCGATTTTGCAACTATATTGCACAACAATACTGGAAAACATTTATAGCACTGGAACTAGTTGGGATACATCCCCAAACAAAATATTCTAAAAGTACAGCAATTCTAAGTAAACAATTATATCAAAATGGGGGACTGTTTTACAAATATGTCCATGTGGTACTCATTCTTCTTTTACACACATAATGGTATTTGCATACGTATACAATCATATTGCTCTATCTACAAGAGGTCCCTTCGTACAAGACTTATCTATGTACATATATATATATATATTTACGGTCAAGCATATTTTGACATATTCACAGTTAGTTTAGTTTAAAGTGTTCTTTATTATGTACTTAAACAATTTGACTCAATTACGCTTGCTCATTTGTCATTACTCATTTAATTTAAAAATCTGCTAAAAATTTGTATCATCTTTAACCCGTCATAGAATTTTATCCAGTAGATTTTGTACAGATAGTAGATCTGTAGTAGGAGAGGCGAACAGTTAATATTTAATAACAATTATTACTGAAGTTTAGGGTAACAAATCTAAACAAAACTCTGAAAAGCTTTAAGGATGTTGTAAGGCATAATTTTTAGGCTCTCCAGGACTGTTTGCAATATCTAAATGTACGTATGGATTTTTACAATTAGTGTAGAGTATGTCATTTTAAATAAAACATTTTGCGGGGATGAAATGAATTACTACAATTGTTCACGATAATAGCACGTATGGACACACCGTAGACCCTGTTGGACCCAGGATTACAAGAATCAGCATTAATAATCACATGAAGACAACAATCTTTCCACACACCAATGGATATCATAAGAGGAGTTGCATTCCCCATAAATAATTAATTAGTTGAAAAGAAATGACAATTGACATTATCATTTGGGATATTTGCAATAAAAGGTGAGCCTAGTTGAAGAGGAGCTAAGGACGTGTTTAACGGGACATTCCCTTCGTAAGACTGAAGTGGCAGGAGGGGGAGCATCGTATTAATTGAAGTCTGAGAAGGCCCGTTAGCTTCCAGGAGGGTGGGATTGCAAGAGGAAATTGATGTCAAAGTACAGGAAGGTTGGAGTGATGCTGGACCCGTGGAAGACTTTTTGGATTTGTATCGGCGATTCTGGAACCATATCTTGACTTGATTTGGAGTTAACTTGAGGTTTCTCGCAAGTGAGTCTCGTTCATTGGCCGAGAGGTAGCGCTGCTGCTTGAACTTCTTCTCCAACTCAAATACTTGTGCCTATATAGAATCAATCATAGATTTAGGCACGCACAATTATTCACAACTTGGAAAAACAGATGGAAGCACTTGTAGTCAAATTTATCATCGGAGGAAGTCTCGACAGTTCTCAAACTCTCCGTGGGGGTTTTAGTATCTAACGATTCCATTAGTTTTGATCGTCTCTCATTGTCAGATATTTCTCCCATTTATTTTATTTTATTCATTTTATGATGTAGACACATAATGGATATCATCGACAGACAATAAAAGGTTAATCAGGGGCTTTTGCAAAATTATTAGAATCAAAAATAAAAATCCTCGAAGAAAACTCTGAGCAAGACCAAAATTGAATGTCTTTAAATGCTTACAAAATTTCTACTGCTAATTTTTTCATTAATTCTTGCAGATAAAATTCCTACCACACTTCCATTTTGCTATTACAACAATTCTAAAGTTTCTGGACTGTGGAACGTAGACGCAGGTATTTTTGTTTTTCAGGTATCTATTTACAGAGCATCGAACCTTAACGGCCCAAGTCCAGTTTTCCGAAATTAAATTAGTTTTATTACGAAATACAGCCCTCAAGAGCAAGAGTCACACAAGGATATAATTTTGAAGGTCGAAGATAATCGAAAGTTCATATGAGGTTATTACAATCGGACTAACAAATAGTTCCATTATAGGGAGAACCTATACATAGATACAGTCAAATGTGTAAATCAATATAGGAATGTTAGCTACTTCAATGTTTTATTTAGTAACTATAAACTAACGACAGCTTTACTTGCTTTATGTAAAATCAAAGCTTTAATTTATTTTTTGAGAAAAATGGACAAAGTTCAATTTCAGCCAAACCTTCAAACCAGGATTCTTGAATTTCTATGCCCGCCGAAGCATTGAACCGGGATTTTCGGTAAAAATAGGATAAATTTAGACATTGTTGTTCTTCAACCTAAAATTATTGCTTGTAATACTCGACTGCTTTCAATTGAGAACATTTTTTTTGTTTCTCGATTTTGCAAGATGCTTTAGTTATTACCCCTCATTTATCCGTCTATTTAATATCACAATCTTTCCCCAATCTTTAGTGTGTTTTTTTTTTCATCTAGCGATAAGGATGGCCTCACCGAATTTAGATTCTAAAAACGTATGGTTTGGGAACTAAGTCCATATGATAATATTTGTTCCTTGAGCTTTGTCAAAGGAATAATGAGCCGCGGGATAAAATAATGAGAGAATATAAAAATGGAAACGTTAAACGTTCCTGATTTGGGGGTCCTGATTTCCTAGTAAATTGAGTCCTTGATTAAGAAGGCGGATGTTTTTGTGTGAGGAAGATCCGGAGGGATGAAGTAAATTAAGTGAAGCGTGTAGAACTGGATGAGTGGAACGACAGGAGGATCCTTAACGAAAAGGGATTTTTTCCCCCTCTTTCAAATTTCATGAATTAAGAAATCCAGGTGGGTTCTTAAGTGGGATGTTATTTACATACGTTAAAATAAACAAAAAGGTTTTTTTTTCGCCCCTTTGAACTCAGGCAGAGCTAGGGCTCAGTACATGGAAGGAAGCCTTATGATGGAGTAACCAGTAGCGAAAGTTAAAAGGAGATTGGATTTATGATTGTGATGTAACTTTGTCAATGACCTATACAGATAAGTGGTGACAAGTGTGAACACATACATACTACATAGGGACATGTCTCTGAGTCAAAGCCGAAAACTCACCTGAGAGAACAAGATCCTAGGCTTCCTCTTAATTTTACTTGGGTGTGTCTCCTTCTTCCCGTGCTGATTACTGGAGTCAACTTTGTCACCTTGGATTCTTGAACTGGCTTTGGTCTCACTTTGCCATCTCCGATCATTGAAGTTGCCCGTCTGTGTAAGGAAAAGTAGTTGCTCGTCAGCCCTTTGGGTTATGTGAGGAGTAGTAAGTTGCTCAAGAAAAAGAGAGAGAGAGAGGGAGAAGAAAAAATTGATAATGCATGAAATTCATTCATTTTCTTCCTCCTTTGATTTCTGTTCCTTAATACTAATATGATGTAGAGGAGGGAGCCAATCAGTGTAAATTAATCTGGTCGTCACTTGTTCAAACAACAACTTGTTGGTAAATACTATACTTTATGCCTCCTATACTAAATACCACATGAGTATATCTACCGATGATATCTAATCTCTAGCACAGAAGCACTTCAAGATGATACTCAAGCGGATCTTTATCTCCTGCGTATAGTCCTCTCTATGTACACTACAGGATCCATTCCATGCCTTCACACCAGTCTCAGCACTTGTACACACAGTATCAGTATCAGAAGATAGATAGATAGATAGATGGACAGATACAAGATACAATGTGCTAGAAGAACTGACTCATTGTAAGGTCTAGGAAGAAGTTCATACGGAGGTAGCTCCAATAGACACACATAGATATGTGTATCTATCTCCTGAAGTAGCAGTTTTTTTAACCCTCACACCCACCCGACGCTCTTTAGATTTTATTACCCGTGTGGCTGGCTTCTGGACTTACTTTATGTACTGCCTAACTAGCCATTCCACTCCAATTTGATTTTACTTAATGCGTGTTTCTAGTTTCTTCAAAGATTCAAGTAAAATATGTAAGCAACATCACTTTTACAGTCTCAACACCTCTAACAATCCCATTGTACAAGTCCTATGAGAAAAAAGGCCGCTCGTGGAATTTTTTTTTGGAGCCTTGTGTTCCATTGGAAGGACGCATACATCTACTATAAAAGCATCTCTCTATATCCTATTACCTCAATAACGAGAGATACACTGGGTCTCATTTCACTCGGACTCGAGATCTCTTCCTCCACCTTAACTACTGCTAAAGACCCAGCTCAAGTCACATAAATAAGCAACTTTTACTCATTGTAGTCACTAAATACCTTCTGAAATTTTGTCTTGAAACAAGACTCGACCTACCTGATGACAACAATTACACGGGAACAATTCACTATAGGGAAGCTTGACAGACCCAAACTATCATATTACTAAAAGCATCCTTTGGTCAGTCCAACTAACTCTTGTCAGTGCTGGATTAGGCCTTGTACATCCAGCTCATCCTGAAAGGCTTCTGCTTTATTGGACATTTTTACTGGCAAAACTGAGAGTATCTTAATTACGAGATAGGTCCTCGTCTCATATGTAGATATGTATGTACATATTTACACATTGCTCCCTCCCGTGTCTCCTTCTTCCCTCAGAATTTTATTGTGCCCACACTTTTACTCATTGATCTGTATAGTAGTCAGTTCTGTTGCACTTGACAATTTGCAAAATCTTAAAGCCTACTGTTTCCCATGTACTTCTCCATCCACCCATCCCACCGTAATGATGATCGAGAGGACTTTGTAACAAATAGTTTGTATTTTACGTAGACTTGTTATGACTGTTATTCGAAGAGACTCTATGCACATAGGGCTGATGGAGGGAGATGGGTGAGTCGCATTTCCGACTCGATCGTATCTCACAAGCCGCTATCATCAATTACCAGTTTAAGGCATAAACCAAGTCCCTGACAGCATATGTGCATCTGTCTATAGGTGGAGAGAAAAAAAGGCGACAATTTTACTACTGTGTTTATTCCACCCGTCCATGTGCACATTCGTGTTTGACAAGAACAGGGAGAATTTTCATTGACCGGCTGTGCCCGTATAAGAGTATTTGCATCTACTTATGCATTCTTTCGTGACAAGTGTCATCGAGGGGGGAAATATCTGCAAAACATCTACATGCCACACTTTGACCATTCAATCCTAATAAAGCAGCCGGACAGGTAAGGTGAAATGAGGAGAAACTTGTGAATGAACTGAATTACTGTGTGAGCTCGTTAGAAGCTTGTTTCACTGAGGACGTAAAGGATACACAATGAGCATTTAATACAGATTCTTGCATATTTACAGAGTCCCGAGTAGCAATTCTTTATTGGAGGATCTGTAGTAAATCTTTATCAACATTCTTACCATTGGGGATAGTGTCTTATTGATTGTTTCTGACTGATTTCAAAAGATATCGAAAACTCTGCCAAAATATAACTTGTCATAATTCCAAGTCGGCAGTATGCCTAAAGTTGACATTTACATATTTGACAATTGAAATAACAACGTGGTCCTGATTTATTAAAATGACATAAATATTAAACAAATAAAGATTTTAATCAATCCAATACTTTTGACTGCAGCAATTTACTTTATAGCACTTACACACACACACACACTCATGCCTCTCAAATACTCCCCTGTTAATATTTCTTCTATGAAATTATTTTTAGTCACTCTGTAGTATTTACTTGCGTATAGCTATTTTTTACAGGGTTTAGGTACGTATCTTGTTCGCAATTAGGGCTAATAGTGTTGCCATGAGCTACTAAGAATAACATTGCACATTTTTCAGCATTATTTATGGGGTACATCTCTTTTAGGCAGTATGTATGTAGCTACTGTATTAATGAGGATGTTTAGGCAGCTAATCCTAATGTAATGCTTTTACTATGGATCCGCTAATTTCATCAATTGTAAACATCCTCCTTAACTTTAGGCTTCCCGGCATTCAAGAGTTTACTAGTTTCTCGCTCGTGCTCCTTTTCCCCAATACATCAATTGACATTCAGCTGAAATATCTTATGATTTAGTTTAAGAGGTAAGAAGGAAGATTTTTGATATAAAATTGTTAAAATTGAATATTCAAATAATAAATGTTCTTACTGACACGTTGTAGAAATAGATACTGGATTTGAGAAATTCAATTCAAATTTTAAGAACCTTTAAAAAATGACCCATTTTAATTCCCAGGGAGTAATAAGCTCGAAATATAAGTAGCTGTTCTAAAATCTAAAGGCGGAACGACAGTGACTGAGACCTGGGTTATGAATATTAAATTGGGAGTATTTTGTTCCGTACCAGAAACCACTGGCTTGGAATTACCTCTCAACTAAAAGTAATATCGAAGGGACGGGAAGATTAGATCATCACGTTATTTACTACCCCATTTCTACACCAGTAATTAAATCTGCGGTACTTGAGCTAATTAATTAATATCTGTATTGAGTATCATCATGTAATTGGAATAAATTTTGTTCGCCGGACTCAAGCTCAGTTATTGTCAGTCATTATTCAATAGGTGGTACCTATTCCCAGGTTATTCTCATGTCCACTCAAAGTAATCCCCCTTGGATTTTCCCTCAAAACTTCCGTTAAGGAGTTAATCAACCATAAGTACACTACTTGAAGCTCAACTCAAATCTCGAGAACCAATCCTGTCTTTTATTTCTGTTTACAGCAGTGATAAAAACTGAAGCTTCCGTACGTGTCCATCTTTGAAAAGGGATCTTTTCCCATGGAAATTCTTTGAAAGGGATTTTCATAGAGACATCTCCATCGTCTATTTGTAATAGATAGGCTGAGTTAGCCCAGTACAATTTTACAATGAGCGAACGAACTTTGTAGCTATAATTAAGGAAGGGAAATGATGATCGTGCAAAATGTATTGAGTTCAATAAAAGTGTAACATGACAGGAAGATACGCCATATACAAGTACTCATCAAGTTCCATAGTGCCCACTCCACTCCCGCTCAGCAGCCACCAAGAGTGAAGTCAATTTAGGAACTCATTATTTAAACCAAAACAACAAGGGGAGAGAGAGAGAGAGAGAGAAAGAGAGAGAGAGAGAGGAAGACATGGTACATGTCATGCATATTCCTCCTCCTTCATTCCCATCATTCCCAAGCGAAAGTTATAGGGAAAACGGGCAGAACTTTAGTAATTACTATTGGTTGAGAAATGTGTACCTGAAAAATCCCTATTAATGTGTGGTAGAGGAAGGGAAGGCTATAATTTGCTTCATTAGTTCCTCATTTATAATTTGACTTGTCCATGGGATTGGGATTTGTCAGGAGTTGACTACTTTGTTCCTCTGCATTTAATTTCGGATCAGCTCATTGGTATAAACGGACTATTGGGAATTTCAAGTATACTTAAATGTATCCCCCGGTAATTAAGGAGAGGAACATAACCCAAAGTACTGGTCAATGGTGGAGCGGGTGCGAGAGGTATTAACTTTCGCAATCCCTGTTTCCCTTTCGTCCAAAGTGTACTCACATCGGGACGAGTCCCCCTGTGCCATTTTGTGAGAAAATAATTACCGTGTGTAGTTCTGCCAATTGATTAGTCGAAACTCATAACTGGAAATTAAGTAACTTTATTGCAGTTGGTCGGAGACCTGGTATTAGGGAACTTTTTCCGTCGTAATTACCCACTCATATCTATTTTAATTAACTATACAGCTTAACACAAGTATACGTTTTTAAAACTGTATTGATTAAGTGGGCATATAACAGCTCTGTCACGTATCGTAATGTACAGTCCGCTAAGAAGTAGTAAGGACTAGCTCTGATTTTCTAGTCCACATTTGTAGGAGTGAAAGGCAGACTCGTTCAGTGGTCTTGACCAGAAGAAGGCGGAGATGGGATCGGTGGGAAAAATTGTCGGTTGTTTGTGTACATTGTAAAAATTACCACTTTTCCTTCTTACATATTTCCTGGGCATTAACCTTAAATTAAATTTCCATGATTTTTGGAAACCTTTACATAATAATTTATCCGCACAAATCTTTCGCATTTTTGTCTCTCCAATAAAATGAAATAAAGAATTTGAGAGGATTCTGTGCACTAAACTAAACTTGTATTTTCCTTGTGATAGCTCCAATGTACTTATAGGATTCTTTTTGAAACTCACTTACAATTACCAGTTTACAATAATTATGTCATAGTGAGTATTGATAGGGCCTATAAAACGGGTCCTAATACCAGTTTAAGAGTATCCCCACAGAGCTGAAGACAGTCGTGACTTGGGCAGGTTATTTAAATAGTCAGTTATTAGAGAGGACCAAATTGTTGCGCTGAAATCCAAGGATAATTACAGGTCATTTCTTATTGGAATCTGCTAATCAATACAATGAGGTATCCTTATGATAATGAGCCAATTACCTTGGCAATCGTTGGGAGTAGAGAATCGTTTTAAATTTGTTTGCCCGGCTTCTCGCATTTTCAACACAGTCATTAATTATCCCTGCTTTACCCACTAAAAACTCCTGCACACTATTTCACCCATGCCTCCATCCTATCCATATGTGTGCTTGGTGATATGCATATATAGACATATATACATGTTATACACATCCCTGCCTCGGCTCTATATCCCTGCATACTATAAATATGTAGATTTAAGAGGTCAGAATGTGTGGATACCACATACCTGTGGATACTACCTATAGCCTGAGTAAGCATGCTCAAAAGTGGATTATGTTCAAACTCGTTTTACGAATCTGCCTTTATTTCCAAACCACTTGAAAAATCTGCATTGTACATAGAAATGCACTTACGAGAGAGAGAAAAGACAAAGGAAAAATTGCTACGAAAGCAGCTGTAACCGTGGAAGTAATGGAGAATGTACTCATAATAATTATTACTAATCGAAATAAATTCCCACCGAGATCCCCTGGTAAAAATGGAATTATTCAATTACCGAACTCCTCCAATATTAACTCCGCAACTCTGCTATTAAAGAGCTGTACGCTGAGGAGAAGGGGCTAAATGGAGGATACGGATTTACGGCGTAACTTATTCGATTAAAAGCTACCTCCAGATTTCCCTGTCCATCATCAAATTATTAGTCGGTGTTGTGTTTAATGGCGCTCATCTGCCATTTGCATTAGCTTTGTTTATTATATAGTCCTCTGGATGTATGTATGTATGTATGTATGTACCTACGGAACTTTGGCATACCCCCAGTATGTCCATTTAGTGTATGCGTTTGTTGGTATTTACAGTAGTCCTGTGACAGGTACACAGACTTGAGGTTGCCAGATCCCATCTAGCAATTATTTTTTGCTTTATTGACATTCCAAATTAACAACACGGTCTGGCGAGTCAATTGGCGTTAATTGGCGGAATAATAAAAGCCATTTCTTATTTTTCATCTCTAATGTCCCGGCATTGGAGCTCTGGACGGGGCCCCAATCCGAGCATTACTTATGCGACAGGTCTTTCTCCAATTATTATTACTTCTTTGTAATATTTCCCTCGCGAGTGCTCATCCAAGTACAAAATACAGGTATGTGGTTTATCGAGGGGGGAGCATGTCAATAAGGTTTATAACTTTAACGAAACTCATAGTACCTACTGGGTTTGCTCATTTCCTTCCAGGTCTTTTCCAGGTTTGAAATACTAGGAGATGTGAATAATTATTGCCATTTTACAATAATAATTATGTACAGTATGAGCATCTGTACAGGGGTTTTCAAAAGGGAACAAAATCCTTGCTTTCCTTTCCACGCCAAAGGAAGAGAAGGGTGAGGAGGAGGAGGAGGAGGAGGGATCTTTAAAAAGGAAGGGGTGGGAGCGGATAATTAAGACTTGAGTCCATTCATGGGACTGTCAGAAGGGCTCTAATGCAGACTGTCGGTACAGTCAGAGAGTTGTACTAATTTGAGGTAATTATGGCGAGTTGGATTGTTTTAATTTAATGAGAAAGTTACGCCATGATTACAGACCGGAGAGTCAGGTTGCATTATTTGCAAGAACTCATAATGAAGTAATGCTGGGGGGTAATTGCATTTCTAATTTTTATCAGGCGTTGGCATGTCTCGTTGACATTAATACTGAGCTGAATGGGACAATAGCTCCCCTGACCACAAATATGGTACCTAAAGTCACTCCTCGTCGTTCCTCCTAGACAGAGAGACTGTCCTAGTCAAAGACTCCGTCGGCTTCGGGGAATCCTATCCTGAGAACCAACTTGCAAATTAAGTCCAAGTCATGTAAAAAGGTAACGGTAAGAAATCATGACCCGTACGATGTATCTACGCGTAATAATAAACCAAGTTTAACTAACAATAATATGATGGGGACTCAATGGAACAATTGCAGGTAGGGAGATAATGAAGGGTCTAATTGGGAATGAGATGTATGAACGTGACAGTCAACTTTGCCTTTTTTGCTAACCCTTATTAACAATTTTATGCATTTAATTACATGATTACCATCTCCTTGGAATGCTTGAGCTAATAGCAATTACCACATTTTCAAAATGATTTCCCTCCGTGCAGTATGAGAGTTACACTGTAGTGACAAATGGGGGAAACGTTACCCTTCCCAGAGGCTCTGTCCCTGCCTAATTATATTCTTATTAAGCGTAATAGGGAAATATGGCCCACATACACTTGGCACGGATGCTATGCACATTGTAAGGAAAGACAATGCACTCAATCATAATGTGATATGTACGTTGTATGTCTCTAATAATTACATTCAATAATGTTTTCCTTTTAATTCCCACAATTACCCAACAATGCCCGTTTTAGACTCATTTGGCCGTGTTCTCATTTCAATTACGCTCTGTATAGATGTGTGTGTGTGTGTGTGTGTGTGTGTGTGAGTCTGTGTGTGTCTGTGTACTTTATAAAAACTATAGGCTTGTATGTATATTAAAGCTATTTCAATGAATAGACTTCAGCTATGAGACTTGCTCATTTATCAAATCATGTAAGTATTTAGAGTCACTACCTGAGGATGGTAATTATCCAACGTGACAAAGTACGTCCATTATCCGTCCTTGTGAGTAAACCATATCATGCAAGAATTGACTCAAGTTTAATTTCGAGTTACATCATTAGTTAGGATTTAGGATCTCATACCTTATGTTGGAGACTGGGAGGGAAGTCTAAAGAGAATGGGGAGCAGAATGACGTCAGTTGGGCAACATGAGGGGACGTGATGATCGTTGTCTGACCACCGTAACTTTGGCTAGGAGGATCATTCCCATGATGAAATGTCCCTGCAAAACTGAAAATAATTAACATAAGAGTAAAGGGGAATAGCTGTTATTTCATTGAAGCGTAATCTTTTAATGAACGTTCCACCAAATTCAAAACTCCCTTTTGTAGTATCTATTTTGTAATTTGGGAGAAGGTAATAATTAAAAATTTCCTTTACAAAATTGAATACAAAATATCTCTGTATATACTATAAACAGAGCGAAATAAATAAACTTACATTAAAACATTCTAATACGCAACTTTACCTTTAAAAAATTTATTTTAGGAGCACAATTAAAATTAAATTAAATCATGCTCACCATTATTGGGAAGAAAAAGTTAAAATCTAATCAAATACGGAAAAGTGATCAGCTCAAAGGATTGTATGTAGCACCTCATATTCTCACCCGACAGTGGGAATGTACACACAGCTGGACATAATTACGTACATAAAGTGTCAAATTGTAAGCTATATTGTAAAATATGTTCTAAGGGTTTGGGCAGCTCCGTTTGAACATTGATTAGTAAAAGCGCTCCGTTATTTGCGTCACAGGAGTATAGCGTTTGGGAAAGCTTGGGGTTCATAGCGAAGTTGTCGTACCTCTTCCGAATATTAATGTGTACATTAATTAAATACATGGACGAGCAGTAAGTGTTTTCAATCACAAGTCCAAAACACAGAATTCAATTAAGTACATAGCCATAGTTGCTCGCAAAAAGCTAACCTATTTTTCTGCTAACGATTTTATGGTCTATTATTTATTGCTGGTCTCTTGTTTCCAATGATGTGTAAATTTTCCGAGGGTAAGCATGCATTGTATGTACATACTCAATTTCAATGTAGACACTTACGCTTAACTTTTAACTGCTCAATATTGGCCTCTGATTGTTATGCAGTAGATTTTATTGCCGTTTTTGCTTACTTTCCAAACAGAACGTGTTCAGTGTGAAATGACAGTCACAAGAAGTTTGTGCGAGCGAGGCTAGTCCCAAATATTTAATGTAGTCCATTGAGCGGGTTTACAGTCACAGTGAGAAGAGGGGCAGTTAAAAGGAATGATTAAAAATTCAACCCATCACATGTTTATAGGTTTGGACAATGGGTATGAAAATTCCTCCAAATCCCAAATACCTAGCTGATAAATTTAGACCTTTTTTGGAGGGTAAAGTTTGCTATGGAGTAAATCCCAGGAAAAGACTATTACAGAGTATGAGAGTATAGAAGGGAAGATTGAGAGTAGGGGAAGCGGAAGAAAAATGAAGGGTAACAATGATCCGGCCGAGGGTGACTTGAGAGTTCATAGATCGAAAGCTACAGCACTTAATAATGTTATTAATAATGATGTTTGATTCCAAGTCAGATTCCTTTCCCAACCCACAGCCTTTGTGACTCTCGTTCACCAGAGTTTGCCAAGTCGACAGAGTCCGTCACTTAATAGTATTAGTGAGGCTTGAAAATTCAGTAGCTAGTTGAAAGCATGAGGAGTACATAAATACATGGAGGGCAAACTGCATAACAAATCATAGAAAATGTATCCTGATTCAGAGAAAGCCGTTCAGCGTGAAGGAGTTATAGGAAGTGGGTCATAAATTTAATATTTTAACAAGCTCCCATCCATATACGTTTGATATGATTGGATTTAATTTTTCTGAGGGAGAAAAATCCAACTCTCTGGTGATAAGGAATGGACGGGAGCTATAAAAACCTACGGGGAAACCCATTCCTTTAAAATACACACTACCTAAGGTAGGATGGAGAGATAGGAGAAATTTATTTGGTATAGTTATTATGGATGTGAAATAAATATGATTTGACTGTACCCGTACAGACTGCTGGCGGATGGATAGTCTTGAATAGAGGGTGAGATAGGATTCAAAGATTTGTGACTCGATTCGAGATCATTTGACCAAAGGTGATCTAAGGGTATGACTGGTGACGGGGATGAATAGTCGGTCTCATAAAGAACCTCTCGAAAGGATGGAATCATTGTTGTCGTCGTTACCCAACAATGCCTCACAAGGATTCCGTAAAAAGAGTCCTTTTATAAATCTTGAGTTTGGAGCAGGAGTTGATCTCTGATTATTATTATTTTTATTATTATTAAATGTATATCCAATTCTACACGCTACACTCACTCTCTCTCTCTCTCTCTCTCTCTCTCTCTCAAAATATGTACGACCTTCTTCAGCTTTCATTTACATAATACTAACTGGTAGCATTTTTCTCCACTCACACTTTACAGGCCGAAACCTCCGGGTTCTGTACATACAAATAAATTCTTGTCCACAGGAACAGTATACACATCTCACATGTGTCCACATATAAAAACAACTGAATAGGAATCCATCGATACACCTTCGCATGTCTCGTAAGTTGGTGTGGAAAATGCAGGGATTTATATCACTTGAGGACGCGGAGATTGTTCCTTAAAAAAATGAACAAGCCATGTGTGTGTATAAAACTGTCACGGTCACGGTGAATCAGCCAAAGGAACCAATTCGATGCATTTCGGTCCTAACTCACTCCACAGATAACTCTAGTACATATCCCAAACGACGTTCTGACGAGTCTTAACTTTTCCCTTTCTTTATTTATTCCTTGAACTGGTCCCTTAATACGTATAGAAGAAGGAAAAAAAACCTGGGGTTTAGTGCTCTTCTGTTGTTGTTGCTAACATGATTGCTATTATTGAGAGTCGGTTGTGACTGTTGAGAATGCCGATTAGCTTTGTCCCTATTATCGTGGTTGAGTCAATCAAGTAGAAAATGTACAAATGTCCTTTTTATTTGCTACTCCAAGGATTGTAAACCATTTCTGGACAGTTGACTCTAAACATTTACTTGTCGTTTAGTCATGGTCCAGTCTCCGACAGTGTGTGACCCGACAGGAGGGAAAAATCGTGGGAAAAAATTTGTGATTTCCCAAAGACGTCGCAGAAATAGAACTTTTCACTGTATCACTAGAGTAATAATAATAATAATAATAATTACAGGAGGTATTTCCAAATCAGGATTGTCCAGTTTGCGGTCAAACTTTTCAAAGTCACTGGTTGTAATTCACCCGAGAGTTTAAATTCAAAGGATAAGTTTATTTTTCAGAGAATAGGAATGAATTTGAAGGGAAATTCCTTCGATTGACGATTCCTATGATGACAGCGTGGGTTGTAGTGTATCTTCAATTTTCAACTAAGTTTGAGGATATTTTACGTGGGATTTACTGCTAGTGTTTATTTGAATTGAGCCCCCTTGATATTTCATTTTCGGAGGGTGTTTTGCCATGTTAAATTAAGCATATTGCCTTTTTAATCTCATCACACACACATACACACACACACAGACACACACACAGGCATACACACATGGAAAAAAATAACATTTACTATTCTCTATGTGTACATTTGCATGTTCTCACACTGGTCCATTTCCATGGCTCTGCTCTCCTTCAAACTCAAACGTCTCTCCCTATCTCTGCTCAATGTGTACATAATCCATGGAAATAGCATTCAAATGCATTTTTATCACGGGATTTCTAACTCCTTGGGATGAGCGAAGCTTATGCATGTCCTACAGTCAGACCATTCCAATTTTATCACTTAAGAGTTTATTGTATCAGTTATAAAATAAGTGAGACATTCCGGAAAATCAGACGGGCTGAGAAAAAAATACAGGAACGTTTCTAGCATTCACATTGCTCCACATGTAGGTACATATATCCCCCCAAAGTAAATAGATACATCTCTCCCCATATATAATAATACATCACAAACTGTGTCTCCGTCTGGTTCTCATTTAACTTTTGCACTCCTCCAGCTGGTCCTTGCAGTTTGTGTCTTACATCAATCTAAATATCCCTATGCTTATGTGCAAACAAGAAGAAAAAAAAGGGGGAAAAGTATAAAGCTGATGTCAGCATTAATGTAACAGCAACACTATCGTACAGATGTTAAATGACACCTCAACATTTCCCATATCATTAGCTCCATTCCAATTTATTCACCTTTAGGTTCCTGTTAAATTATCCAAATATCAAAATGCCCTCTGAGAGCTCAAAATCTATCTCATACCCGAGGATTTTCCTATGCGCTTTCCTATTATAGCTTATTATAGCTTATTTAACAACTTCCTGTAACTTAATTACATAGGAATAATTGATTGGGAAAAGTTCTAGATAAATTGGAGGCACTCACAGTGAAACATGAAATAAGTAAGGATTAACAGAAATGTTACAGTAAATGAGCTCATTGGGTTTCAATACACACAAGCGGAGTGACTGGAGGGAATGAGATGTGAAGTTGAATTGTCTCTGGGTCTTGTGGAAGGGAAGCAGTGGAAGTAAGTTCTCATTGGATTGCTCCCCTTTTAGCAAATAATCGAAGGAAGAAAAGAGCGTCTGTCAGAGGAAAAATTGAAATGAAACAGAAACTCATAATTAAGATAAGCCTTCACATTAACATTTGCCTCAAGTCAGTCGAATGATGCGTAAAAGGCAAAGCTCATTTGTATAAACAGTTGATTTCTCTAAGCGTGAACAACTGCTTCCTTGTGGCATCATCGCAACAACTCCTTTGACTCCGTCAAACATGTGGTTGAGTCACTGAGTCTTGAGATCTTCATTTTTCCGGCCTCCTCCGACCATTGTTCCAGAATTAATTCTATTTACTCATTCAATTCTCCCGACAGCTTCTATTGTATTTTCTTATTTCTCCACTTGTTTTACTTTCTATACCTTCCTCAGGGGCTAGGCTTTATGTACAAATTTAACTTCTGTAAAAAAAAACATTTTTTTAACCATTAAGAAAGAATTTGACAATTAGCTCTAAAAACATTCCTTACAATAAATGACAGAGATACAGAATGTATGTACATACATACATTCATCCTGTAAACGTACACCATTGGCTACAACAGCAGCGGAGTTTGTTCACATTGAAAAAAAAAACGAAACATGAAAAAAAATTAATCCTTGAATAAATAAATGTTCAAAAGTAGGAACATTTATTTTCCTCTTCTTTAAAGTTGTTGTTGCATTCAAGCGTTCGCAAATATTTAGGAGATTTTTAATTCTCATAGACCTAACTCAGCGTGCTTTTAAGTTAAAACTATAATAATTCAAAATACATTGAAATAATTTTCGTGAATATACTTTTTAAATGATTATAGAATTCTACCCCAAAGGATTTGTAGCATTTTTAGACGGTCAGTGTGATTTTGAAGCTTAGGCTATGCTTTTGTTGCAGGACTATTAGAAAAAAATTAGTGGAGTCGGGACTCTTGACATCGGCGTATGTTACTCTCTGTTTACAGGCGTCCATAAGCTTAGGATAAGTGTAAGGTTCAGTAGCTACTTAGCTCCATGAACCCTAAGCAATTCATTTATAGGCGATTTGTTTGTGTAATTGATGGGAATAAGCAGGGTTTGTTGGGCATTCAACGGCTGCCCCTGCTACCGGCACCGTCTCAGTTCCTTGCACTTCTACATGGCAGCACTTTTCCTAACATTTAGTCACACCAGCAGAGTGTATGAATAGTTATGATATTGTATATATGGATTTAAAATGTATCTATGAGGCTTTTTATGCCCGGAGACATAGTGTATGTACATGTGTCTGGCAGGCATATCATTGTGTATTTGTTGGTGTGTGTGTATGGATGTGCATTGATGTCTATTTGCTTATGTGTAGTACATACATACATATGTCTATTTCTGGATGGGTCTGCATATGCATGCCTGTCTGGGAAGATGAAGGGAATAAAGGAGAGGTACAGAACACCCCGAGTCATTTGAATGTTCGGCATGAGTTGCGATGCGGACACCCTTTCAACGTCCTTACACATCCATGGCTTGTTCTAATTCAATAACTTTCCCCTTTTTCGGAGTTGGGACAACCAATGCGGGACCTACACTCAGGGATATTTTCCCAGCTTAATTGACCGGGAAAAGGAGATTAAGGAATCAACGCTTCATTAATGCTCCAATGATAGCGTCCTCATCCCCTTCACACCATCCCAGACGTACCCATAGATACACGTAAGCTTATTAATTTCTGTAGCGGGAACTGAGCCCCACATAACACCCCGGTCGGTTACATAATTAAATCCTCCACCAATCTGTTTTCTCCTCATCATTTACAAATATACTTTACATAGGCAGAGGGACAGTCTCACTGAGGACAATCCAAAAGCCGAGAGCGGAATACTTCCAAACTCCTCTGTGGATTCCTCCCATAGTTTTTGATGCGGCACGAGTCTCATTCCTAATCAATCCCTAGTTTGATTCCTTTGAGTAGGCTCTCTCTCTCTCTCTCTCTCTCTCTCTCTCTCTCAATCCTAATACTACTTCATTGACTTGACTTGCAAATGCCTAATTAATTATGTTTGATTCCAATAAATTGGGATTTGAATGATAACTCTTCCCGGCGGAAATAAAATAATGAGAGTTTTAATTAGAAGCTATGCATAGGAACAAGGTAGGATTTCTCAATCCAGAATTATTAGCGAGTGAAAATAGTAATGGCTGGAGTTTGAGATTTGCACGGATGTAAGGATCGACATCGCGGGGAAGATATTGGAGAAGATTTACTCCGATTGGAAGACATTAAAATACCAAAAGAGAAGGGATCCCTTGTCAGAGACTGTGTTCCCTCTCCAGATGGCACAATAAGGAAAAGTATAGATAGTGCAAAGGTTGAGGAGTAATAGAGCGTCAGAGGGAGAAAGATGAAGATAAGAAGTGTGAAATAGCATTCTGATCAAGTACGTAGATGGGATGGGAACAAAGTGGAGAGAACAGGCGGTAGTTTCCCTCTCAGCAGATAGATCCAAAGTGAACAATCCAAAGGAGAGGGAAGAAAAAAGTGTTTAAAGTAAAAACCAAATAAAAAAAGGAGGAACACATGCACAGCCCACTATCTGCATTTGCAGGAGAGAGAGACTTGAGAACAGAGGAGGAGAATTGATGAGGACAATTCCTTGTCTTGCTTGTCGTCTTCCTCCTCCTTGGCATTTAATTGAGAGAGAAAAGAGCCGAGCGACTTGCTCACACGGAACAATTCAATATAAGATCAAAGTTACAAAAAAGGGTCGGGTGAATGGGAGAAGGGAAAAGTTTTTTTTCTTTTTCAATTTCTCTCTTGTTTAAATTTTTCTCATTCCCAAGCACTCTCCAGATCACTCCATTCTTCTCCTCCAATATCGAATTTAAAATCTATGGACTTTGTCGAGAGCTTGTAATGGAAAGGCAATGTGAAAATGAGTAGATATGTATGAGCATACAAAGTAGGTAGGGACCTCTGCTCTTTATGCATATTTAGAGCTGTCAGGGAAACGACAAACTGAGTGCTCGAGAGAGAGAGAGAGAGAGAGAGAGTGAGAGAGAGAGAGAGAAAGAGAAACGGAGAAAAGGGTAAAAGTACGTACGTAGCAATACATATTATCCCGGCTAGTTGACTATGTAGTAAAGTAATAGTTAAAAAAATTTCAAATAAAAAAAAAGAAAAAAATCCTCCATACTCAACATGGACGTACATACGGGTGAAAATAAGTATACGCCAGTATGGGGAGAGGGAGAGAGACAGCAGGAGTAGAAAAACGCCAGTCTGGGATACACTAAACGAGTGGAGAACGAGAAAGAAATTGAAATCTGCATAAAATTTATGGTGTCTCAAAGGTAAAAATGGTAATAAAAATGAAAAGAGACTAAATCCGTGAGTAAATTGAATTGCAGAAAAACGACTTCAATTTAAAAATGTCGGAGGTAACTTTTCTTCAACGTCCTCACACCCTTTCATTTTGCAAAGCATTCACCAGGCCTAAATTGAATCGAATTTATTTTAAATGTCTTTCTGGTGCGTTGGCCTCCTCGACAATTTATACGCCACCATAGAGTGAGAGAGAGAGTTAGAGAAACTTTCTCTCCGGTTTCTCTCTCTCTCTCTCTCTCACTCCCTCCCTCTCTCGCTCTCTCTCCTTTAAACACACACACATACTCCACTCTACTACTTGTAGTCAAAAGTCATTCAAGTGTCCAACATGCAGAATCCCAGTGTGAGAATAAGGCCCGTTGATACTATCCATGCGTACAAAATACTTTTACTACTTAACATATATGAGAGTGAGAGAGGAAGAGAGAGAGAGAGAGAGAAAAAAAAAAGAAAGTCTTTTTGGATTTCGATATATTCCTGAGACGCTCAGTTTGGTTAGTAAAGCCCTGTGAAACATAAAAATGTAAATATGGCCAATCTATTTTGCATCCGAAATTCCGGGTGCGCAACACTTCCAACAACGGAAATTGCGTCTCCAACGCCTTGACAAAACTCCCCTCCACGCTCTTCTTTTACCCATACATCCTCCTCTTCTCGCCCTTTCTATTTTACAACGACTTCCTCCTTAATTTATCCAATGACAGCCATATCAAGAACACGCCAAACTTTCCGCTCTCATATAATCCTCCTATAGCTTCCCCACACACACATACACACACACACACACACACACATACACACAAAATCCAGGAACACTCTCTGCACTCTTATTGACGTCTATAGACTTCCATCTTCCTCCATGAACAAGACATAACGCTAACAACACCAGCTTTTCTCATACAATCATCATCATCCTCATCATGTTTCTCTACTCCAAATAGACTCCACTCCTCCCTTCCCTATACCAGTCCTGTACTCATCTTTCCTACTCAGCAGGACCTTACACTCATGTGACTACACACGTCCAACAACACACATATGTACATACGTACATATGTGCTATAAATGTACCGAGTCTCACGTAGTTGACTTTAGGAGAAACCTGAACCACCCAAGTATGTAAATAAATGTTATACAATTTGAGTGTGTTTATGTGTGTGTGTGTGTGTGTGTGTGTATGAGTCTGCACAGACAGTTTTTATGTACAAAAGGAGCCCTGACTCACACAAATATGTACATGAGTGTAGTTGACGTCTAAAACTGTAGTCATATTTCCAACCAACCGAACCAACTTCCTCCGCTCCCGATGAGCGGAGAGACGTAAACCTGGCAATATGTATTCATATTGGAGCGTTCCCATTTTTCAAATCATCCTCTTATTTTTCCTGTCCAAATTCAACAATAATTTCTTATCCGGCCCATTACTACTCCATACATTCTTCCATACTAGAGGCGATGGAAGAGGTTACGTAGGAGTCTCACCATAGATAAGTCCCATTGTGGCACTGGCATGGGGAAAAAAAAATCTCATGCCATAGGATATACTGGCAGATATAGTATTTCCTATAGTACTAACATATTGGGCACTAATAACGTTAAACTACTAGGAGCTGGGATGGTGGAAGAATCAATCTTATTTTTTTTTATCCTTTCCTCCTCATTGTGTCTTCACTTTTCTTTCCCCATTCATCCCTTTCTGTCTTGGTCTCTATTGCCAAATGAGATTTCAATTGAGGAGGACTACAAAAAACTTGAAATATTAAATCCGTCGCTAGTCAAAATTCTCATTAAAAATTAAATCCAAAGCTAATTTGCCCTGCCCTTATATAAACTCTATCAAGTAATTAGCAATAACTTTTTAAGGTAATCTATTAAAGTGTGCTTGTTCAATTTACTGTTCCTCACCAGGCGTGGGTTTTATTTCTCCTCTTGCTCATAGGATTTTCTACAAGTGACTCTTGTCTCTATACATATATAGCAGAAGTCAGTCAGTCACAGGTGCATATTCCGTAGGAACAATTCCGTACATACTGTCATGTGGAGTTAGAAGAAGGCTATCACTGGGGTGGAAGATCCTTAAAATCAATTAATTTCTGTGCTGGTGTCCTCAAAGGTATCCTCATAAGGAAAGCGTGGCTAATCAAATGTGAGCTTAGTAATGAGTTATGGCTGAACCTATGGAATTTAATGTGCTCGGCAAATCCTTCTGATATTTTACGAGAGGATTCTCAGGCCCTGTCATAACCTCATCATAACTTGAGGTGTATGGTTTCCATACGATTGGTGGAGATACATAGATAGATACAATACACAGTCACACTAAAGCATGGAAATGTTCCCTCTACGTTGGCCAGCAGTAGTCCCAACTTGCTCAATAATAATGAACCGTTAACAAGCTGCGGGACGACAGTGACCAACATGGTGAAGGAAATAATCACGTTTTTATTTAAATTGTAGGAATATAATATTCCCATGGATGAGGTCCCTCCAGCTAAAACCCACAACCTCAACAAGCCACGAGAGGCGAATAATTAATTAAGAGACCAGACATGCACTCTCGACTCACGGTTGTGAGCATATAGTTTGAGTAAATAAAAACAAAAGGGATTCTTAATAATTATGTGAGCCATAAATGGAGGAGACTTTTGTAAAGGAATCATTTACAAGAAAAATGCAAACAGCTATGACTCTGGGTGTACACACATGACTGACAATTGATAACAAGGAAGACTACTTCAACCTCAAAGGATGCACACACGTTCACTCATCATACAAATGAGTGTCCAGATGCTGCTCGAATTCCTCTCCGGCTTGCTCAAGTAATTATTCATGTATATTCCGAGCTACACTATATGTGTATCTATCTAATTCTTACAAGAAATTATGTGAGATTAATTCTTTCTAGTCGATTCCCTTGTCAAGAGTTTGGGGTAACTCCTTCCTCAAAGTCCGCTCCGGCTTCCACACGAAACGGATGTCAATATGAACACTCACGCACTCTGGCCTCTCAATGCTCCCATTAATCCTATTACTCCAGTGATGGTTGGAAGCTTTGACTCTCATTAGCATGTTCTGGAGCTAAACAAGGGACAGGATATCTTTTGGCAGGATTTCGTGAGGGAATCCCGCGCTCATTCCTTATTATTAAATTTGGAGTAACAAGGAGTCAATAAATACTCACCCCGCTCTGTATTAATAACTATTGTCAAGTATTTATCTTCCTATGTAACATTTTTAGTACTTTCGTTCCTCCCGCAGGAGCAAGCCATAACGTCGACTCACTACTTTCGCTCCTACTACATACAAGCAAGGACCAATGAGCTCTCTAAATGTGAGTGGTTGTTGGGAGGAAACCAGTTTTAGAATTTATCCTAGCATATCTGTATTTACGAATTAAGTAAATTAAATCGAACAAAAGTATGAAGGGTAAGCTTTATTATTTGTATGCTCACTTCCTACTTTGTACCATAAATACATTTTTATAGACATATTTAATAATTATGTCCTCTCACAGTGAGGCACAGGTACAGGGAAGGGATATAAACACTATGAATGGGCCGGAATGTCAAGTCAATTGTATGTAAGGTTTCCATGCCGGGGGAGCAATTAAATAAAATTATTAAAGTTGTGTGTGGACGTACAGATGGGTTTAATTGATAAAGCGTAACTATACGGTCGATACTCTTGAGCTGCTGAGTGTCGAGTGAGAAGAGCAAATGATCATGCGATCCTGGATTACCTCAGCCTTTCTGTTACCAACTTTGAGAATTTAATGAGGATCAATGGAAGATAATAGGAAAAAATTAATTGGACCATTCTGGCCTCTCTCTCTCTCTCTCTCTCTCTCTCTCTCTCTCTCTCTCTCTCTCTCTCTCCTAACTCCAGTGCTCAATGGGATGGCCAAAGTTTGAAAAGTTTTTCTCACTTGGAACTTTCAGCTTCCTTCTCCATACATGACGTTGCTCTAATTAAAGTTGCATGCGTGGAAATTTGAATAATTATTAATTTCATAAATTGCACGTCGTATGAACAGATCCTGGCCTTTTCGTATATCTTCAACCTGTTTTATCCCATACTCTTATAAGTATCTGTCTGACGGGCATATGTAGCTACTTCACTATATTTTTATTCCTCTGAAGTTTCGTAGACATTGTAACCCATTGTGGGTAGAGGGGCCAAGGGATGGATATAAGAGTGCTGGTGTACATAACAGTTTGTGTACTGATTGAGGAAGCACGGAAATTTCGTTACAAATACTGAGCTAACCACAGGTGTTTATTAACTGTTTGTGTCCATACGAAGGAGAATGATGTGTGAAAGGATTACTGTTCCATTGAGACTAAAGTGTTGTAATTGGCACGCAAATGAGAGGGAAAAAAAGCAATGTCATTCCTTCCTTCCTCGTCATCATATGTGGAAACTGTCATAATTGGATTTTCTCAGTCGACAATAATAATTATTAAATTATTGCATGTTCCTCCCTCACTGATTCCCTTCCCGTACTTTTTTAGCATTTGTTTCTGTGTGTGTGTGTGTGTGATGAGAGGAGACTAGCCCGGCCTTCTCTGTCTCATCGTGGACAAAGTGCGAGGAGATAATTTTCTGAGTACAGGTATATCTATAATAATGCATTAAGTAACAATGAAGTCAGACCGGCACGGAAAATCCTCCATAAAAACAAACTGAATATATTTATACTTTCATTGTACTCCAATCTACGCAGTCTCTATATTACTAAAGGATTACATACCCCCCGCCCCCACAACCACAACAACAACCACATACATATACAGGAATGTAGGTACATACATGGTCATTATGTAAACTTAAAAAAAAATAATTATCAACTTTGTGATATTACTAGACTGTGAAAATGGTTGTGGTTTGCGAGCTTTTAGCGTCTCTCCTGTTTTGTTTTTTGTAAACTCGTATGTAAATCATATTTACGCCAGGATTCAAACCTTGTCGAAAGGAAGGGAAGGATGAGTGAAACAACCAGCCCGATAATAATGAGAAAAGGGTAAACAAAGTAATTTTTTTCCCTCAAGTTAATTCGAAATTAAATGCGTGAAAAGGTGCAATGCCATTGAGTCTCTGACTTCTACACAATTATATTCCTCAAACAATTACTTTGTAATTCGCATGCAATTCCCTTCGAACCATGAAGTCTGACGTTCCACGAACCAAATCCACTTATTGTTAGAGACAATGCAAATTCTGATGGAATCCCGATCTTCCTTTCTCACACCTTACCTTCGGACGACATAAGAATTTTTTTTAAACAAAACCCTTGTACTTTTCCATTATCCATAACTTGTACCATAATTATCTTTAATTTTTTTTAGCATTCATTATAATTATATTACTATTGTAAATATTATTCTTCCACAAAATATCTTCCAGTGAACCAGCACACGGACAAATGAGTCTTAAAATCTGTTTTAAAATATATCTTATAAAATAGATATATTTATGTAGGAATAGATACTCAATCAGCTTCAGTTTATAATCTGTAATTATATGAAGGGACTGTATAGCTGCTTTGCATTACAAGGACGATGTGAAGTACAGTCAAAGTTTCCCCAAGGAGGGAGGGATTTAGTGTTGAAAAACCGATGAGAGTAGACTCTGCCTCTAATTCCCCTTGAAATTCTGGAAATATGAGAGGAACATATTGAATGGAGTGCATTTCCTTTGACCAATTCCAAAAGTATCGTAATAATTACGTAGTGTCAAACGCCGTCTCAACCGTGGGGGATAATGGGAGTGGAGCTCTAGTTTAAAATGGAGGATTATGGGGAAAGTACGGGCAGGAGATGCAAAGCACTCTGTTCCTGTGGAGTCAGCAATAATAAAGGGAAAGCAATGGTTGTTGTATTGAGAACAATCACATCATAATAAGATGGTCAAGACTGCTTCCGTGGAGGGAACAGGATTACAGGAGTATTTACACTAATATCATTTGCCCAAATGTAAACCTTTAATGGTTCCTCCGTCCCTACTCCCAAACTCCAGTGGAAACACAATGGGAAGAGTAGTAATTCAAGGAAAGATTTGAAATGTTCAAACAAATGTTTTACACCCTCCTGAATAAGTGTCCACAGCTCGGAGAGAAATATTCCCGGAGATTATATTATCAAACTTTATGCGGTTCAGAGTTTCCACATTTACTCCAACCAGGACCTACATACGGTCTCATGTATTTCCCTGACGTTTTTATTGTGGGAGAAGTGCGTGCATTACAATAAAGGGCTCATCCCGGGTAGTCAATGTTTGCACAGAGCCTCACGCCTGTATTTAGTTCCCATATGTATATACACTTCTACACACACACACCCAGTCTCACTTGACTATCCATCATTTTTGATGAATAAAACATATGTTATATGGGAGTCATGTGTGTGTGTGTGAGAGAGAGAGAGAGAGTCGGTGGGACTGAGAGTGGACCAAAGACCATGGAGTCACTTAGCTATCATTATGATATTCCATGGGAATAAGGCCGGGATTTATCTCCAGTTACATTATGCACTGTAAATATCCTCTTGGCTAAGGCCGCATGGGGGACGAGAAGAGGAAGCATCCCCAAAAGTTTTATTTAACTGTCTACCTCTCTCCCAGTATAGCTCCGCATCTCTCCCCATATATGTACATACTGAAACTGATACATTCAGGAATGGATTGTTTCCCCAATAAAAATATCACTTTCGCATCTTCCTTCTATTTTATTAGCCACAGCCTCATCATTTATATCCCCGTTACCCTTCCATTACCAGCATTCACATGTATTTACTCATCCCAGTCACGTCGTTCAGGAGTATTTACGTGGATGGCTGTAATCATTAGATGCTATTGGACATCCCAAAGTATTTAATTACCCAATAAGGACCTACACACACACATACACATACAAATACACATATATGCCCAGCAGGCTAAATACAGAGCAATAAGCTATAGACACAATGCCTCTCTATATAAAGAGCTTTCAAAGGACTGACAGCTTTTTGCCCGGGCAGAAAAGTTCCTAATTGATACCACAGAACTTAATTGCTATACCATCAGCAAGTGTCCACAGAGGGAAGTAACTCCAGAATTAAAAAGCTGTTGACTGCTCCGGAATTTTTAATGTGTGCATTGTGCATATAATGTCCAGTGTTAAAATCCCTTTAACGAGAAAAAAAAACTTCCCTCCAATCAGGAAAGAAAGGAGTAATCAAAACCTGTCAGCATGCTAAAAGGGGCATATGAGTAGAGCTGGTTAATTATTTAGATCAGTTAATGTTTTCATATTGTTCGAAGCCTTTGGAAAGTCTATAATTTCTGGAGGACATGATGATTAAATTAATACCAGTTCTGGAAACTTTCCTTATATATTCCCCACAACGAATTCTTTCTATTGAGGGGGAAAAAAATAGGTTGAGATACAATGATGGTCCTTAATGATCAGGGATGAGTATCTTGCGGAGTGTGACTGTCGAAAAAAAAAATTATATGGTTTGTCATCCGTAATTATTTTTATTATGCATACATATTCCGTAATGTGTAACATATTTTTTGAAAGTTGCGAAAGACTCGTTTATTTGGAAATAGCCTCTACTTATTTGCATGTTTTGTAGTCTGATTCCGACTGGGAGTATGGAGTAACGAGGGGATTGAAAGAGGGAGAAATGGAGGTACATTGCCTTATGACTCTTCCAGCCAGCATTTCCTTTTGCGTGTGGAGAGGAGGACGTGGAGTATAAAGGGAAGGTGGTTGGCAATTGGACTTATTGGTAATTAAAAATAAAATATAGTGACAGCAGTGAGAATGAAGAGCAGTGCTTTTACCTTTAATTAAATTACTTGCTTCACTTAATAGCTATGGAGTGTACATGAGTGACTACAAGGAGGGGGTAGTGGTGGCTATTATTTTTTACTCTGTAATCCTACTTAGCATGTCTTGTTGAGCTTATAGTTAATGAATAGCTTATAAATCCAGGAGTTTTGTTACCAACGGAGCAATGTGCTTCGCTTCGATTATAACTAATGTCACTTGGGCTGAGCTCACTGGGCTCCAATTCTATAGCTATAAAGGCTGAACTATGTAGGGACACACACACATCACAGTCAACCCTCTCCATATGAGCATCCCTCCAAGGAGCTCTTGACTCTTGAAATTCCCGGCTCCCACCACCACACAAATTCCCACTCAAGTTCACACTCTGCTAACCAGAACCAGTGTGTCCCAATATTGCCCCTATTGAGAAAATTCCCCGTAAGGGAGTCTCCCATAGCGAGAGGACACTGTACAATCATACCATCTGCATAACTAAACTACCTTTTGCAAATAAAAGACATCCGTCAAGCAAACTGGTAATGGCTCGTAAATACGAGCATACATATCTACATATAAAACACGAACATGGAGATACTCCGTCCATGAGTATTAGATGTTACTTCGTATGTATATAGATATATAATTATGTATAATATATATACGAGTCACACATCCCCGACTCAAGTAACAATGACAATGTAGTCAAAGGCAGGTACAAACAAAAAATTGGGGATAGCAAACCATATGCAAAGTGAGCAGGTACAGATCTTCCCATGGCTTAAAAAAAAGCATGCTGTAAGAGTGATGTATAATGCATAGGCTTTTATTTTCTACACTCCTGGGGCTCGACAATATAAAAGGAATCAATGTGTGAGTGCTGACAGGACTGCCGAATATTAATAACCAGTTGAGGAATTGATTGAACTCATTTTTAAATACCACTCTCCGCCCAACCTGTTCCCACCACTTTGCTTCTACTCTGGCTTAATCTAGTAATCTACCAATATTCATAATTCATTATGATTAACTTCCTCTCCCCTAATTTTAGACGCCAATCAAGTTCAAAATTTTTAACCAACTATTATACCGCCAAATTTTTCCTGAGCCCGTCATTTTTATTGTGTACTGGGAGCCGATGGGTTGTGGACGCTGGAAATGAAGTGCACATATGGATGTGTCATTTTGCATTCATAAATTAAAATGGTAGGTGTAATTATCCCCTGTTCTTCAAGCCTTGCACAATTTTTTCCTTTTAAAAATACACGTCCCCATGTTGTTGGGCTCCTACTGTAATTATTACCCTATTTTCGTGTAAAAATAATTCGCATGTTGCATTTCATTTCCTCGTCCCAACAGAAAGGGAGGGGTAAGGCTTGGAAAGTCTTTCCGACAATCTCCCATGACAGCGTACTTTGCACCGTAGCCAAACACACAATTACAATTTAATTCTTGAGTAATGGACAGTATCAAATTATCAAATACCAAACAATCGCTTCATTATCCAACTTCCATGGAGCACTTGGTTTCTATTTAGCGTCTGAGTTTTTATCACAAGACGGCATAAGTAGATGGCGTTATTTAGGGGATCCACATTCCTCCGTATCGTACATTTCCCTATGCATCTATATATGTATGTTACATTAAAACAGTCACAAAAATAAGGGCACGAGTAATTCCCCCAATTTAAACCATCTTGGAAATTATTTCAATGTTGTTTTCTAAACTATGAACAAATCCCACTCATGCTTAAAAATAGGAGATTTGAAAGGAATGCTATAATTAGTACGTTTTTGTTAGGAAGCCAAATCCAAACTAGTTATTTTGGTTTGAGAATTTAGCCTAAACTAATTTGAAAATCCGAGCCTCAGAAAGGAGTGTGTTGAGCGTTTAAAATTAGCAAAATCCGTTCATTTTCTTCAATAAGTTTCTTTCTGAGATCAGAGGAGTATCATGGGTGCTAAATGAGAAACAAGACATCAATAACGACATGAATTGTCAATTTAAAAAGAACTAAACAAGCGGTTCATTGCCATTGTGGATTTTAATTTTCAAAATTGAAATCAATCGGAAGGTGTATGGATTCATTCCAAAAGAAAAAAAAACTAATCCTTTCAAAATTAGCAGATTGAAGGAGTTGAGGATTAAAGAACCCCAGGACCGAAGAGCCGAGATGGTAGGAGTTGGAGTGACTTACTCCCATGATACAAGAGATATGCTCTGAACAAAGGACTGGTGTTGATGTAAAAGAGGATGAAGATGTCGTTTTGTCAGTGAGTCCATGAATAATTAATCGACTACCACCTGGTCACTTGTTGGGCATGAAGGATTCCAATCTGGAGCTTTTGATTGCAGCACTTATTCTCTCTCAATCATTATTTAGTCGTATTCTTTATCAATCAAGGGAGATATTCAGATTTTGATTCCTTTTTTCATACCGTCCTCTCATACTCCCTTCAACTCAAGTCTGAGTTCATACTCCAGCACCCTACTGTCTCAGAATTCATATAGATAGATACACTGAGTGTGCAGGGGATTCCTTTAGTACTCATTTCAATAGGAATGAGTAGTAATAAACTATTATGACTCTGTGATAGCAAAGTGTGGATCTGAAGGATGGGAAAAATCAAATGATTAGATGTAACTCAACTTGCACACACATAATGAGTACAGTTTTGTACAACGAAGGAACTAACAGTTGACATAGGAAATGATTCCCTTATCTCAGCACGCATCCCCTTGCAGGGAACTTCCAACTGTAAAGAACTGCCATGCATAATAATGCATAGACAAAATATAGGGGAAAAAACATATGCACATGCTGTATGCAAATGCTATCTACTTGAAGGTATGAAAAGTGTTTTCATTTAAGAGTGATACATTAAGCTCAGCTCATTGTTAGGGGTACATGCAATGTGTGGAACATTTTAGAATGCTGATCTAGACCTATATGTAATTATGTAATTATGTGGACTGCACCTCCTGAGTGTAACTAGCTGGATGCACTTTTGTAAGTGTCTCAAGTCCCATGGGACGTGAGGTGAGGCTTGGGCTGAACTTTGGCAATTTCTGAGAGTTTAGTTCGTTGTCCCGAGATCTAGTTAGTGGTGGACAAGAGCCGAGGGACTTGGTATAACGTCCTAGAATAATTGATAATGAAGTAGCATTGATTGGATGCGAACAAGATTACATCTCCTTATTGGTTTACACTGTCTGAGTGTGCATTATGTGCTCATCCTCAGTCCGTCACAACTGACCATAATTCTATGGCTAACAAATGGTGGGAAAATTATTTTTCAATTTAGAATCCCTCCAATTAAGAACTAACATTACTTATGTAACATATCATGATTAAGTTCGCATAATAGTCCCATATAGCTTGATTGAATAAATAGGGAACATTAGGACTCTCTACGGAGAGCACATGTGAGAAGATAGGAGGTTGAGGTTCCAGTGAGAGGAGAGAATATCAGTGAGAGGTAGGAAAAGACGTGTGGAGTTAGGATGCGAGAGAGAGAGAGAGAGAAAGAGAGAGAGAAAGAGAGAGAGAGAGAGAGAGAGAGAGAGGGGAAATAGAATGATCATGATCTTCGCTTGACCGGGACATAATAGAGCTCTTAATGACTTTGACTCTTGAGAGAGAGGGAGAGGCTGGAAAAGAAAAAGTGCACTGCACATGGTAAATGTCCAATACATGACAAGGAACACGCTGCTTGAGCCTGAAAAAGATAAATACCTCCTATAAATGCAGCTGATAATTGAGAATCAATGCCCGGCACATTAGTTGGTCAATGGAAACGTTTACAAAAACTCTATAACATCTTAATCACTACAATATAGTACAAGAAAAAATCACTATTGTGTCTTTCTTGCCCCATCATCATTCACATTATCATTAGTTTTCTATCCGCTTTTTTTTTGTGCCTACTTCTTATTTCTTACTCACCATTGCATTGTATCTGTCGTTACAGGTTACAGCTCCATCATCACACAATACTCTAATTCCGCTTACAATTACCACAGAAATTTACACGTGTAATACCCGAGCCCAGCCCGGCTGGAAAGACTAGGGAATTTCAAAATCATTTCCACTTCCAGTATAGGCTCCCCTATGCAATATCATCCCACTTGCCGTATCTTATCCAGGGTTGCACAACTGAAAATGCCATGGCATTTTCGGCATTATGCCTGCCCAAAATGCCCTGGCATTTTGGGCATTTTCATTTCATGGCATTTTGGGCATCTATGGCACTTTGGGCATTTTGGGCATATTCAGCCTAGGGCAGGCATTTTCGGCATATTCACACCAATTTTGTAAATATATGGCTTTAGCCACCTGCTAATTTAGCAAAATAAGTCACAAAACAGTATGTTACAAATAATTTTAATATTCAACTAAATTACCTGATAAAATTATAGAAACAAAATATTTCCAAGAAGGTTAAAAAATTATTATTATTTATGGAAAAATAATAATAATATTCTATTTTCCTTATTTTATTGTAAAAATTCGCTTGTACACCGTGTCTGGAATTATTTAGATTTCAAGAACAAACATATGCGGGCAAAGATGCAACACAAAAAGATAAAACAGTTGTTAAAAGATTAAAAATATCTTTGTTTGTGAGTTTCAAAACTCGTCGGCATCTAAATGTATTTATTGTTACATTTTGGACTCCTAGAATTATTACACTGGTTTACTATGGCTAATTAAATGCAATTTTCAAAGTCGACACAAAATTTTCTACGGAGATTTTGACATATATTATAACAGTCGCATCTTATGTATTTTATGAAAGTGCCTATACTTTACAAGCCATTATCAAACTACTGAATTTATGCTGGCACTGTGCAAATTGATTATTCCAAATCCAAAAGTTTTTAATAATGTACAGCGTTGAATGTTTGAAAATCCGTTGGGGCTTAAATTTTTTTAAGGATTATTGAAATAACCATTGACCATAAGTAACGAATTAGACTAATTAAATTCTTTTTTTTTAAATCAAGTACTTCTAACATTTTCTAAAACTGGATGGGTTTGATTATGCTATGAAAAACTCCCTTATATTCGTTAAAGGAGCAATAATGGTCATATTGTATAAGTTTCTGTAAAAATGCCCAATATGCCCAAAATGCCTGCTGAAAATGCCCAAAATGCCGGGCATTTTCAGAGTAAGGCATTTTCAGGGCATTTTCGGCGTTTTGGGCATTTTCAGGGCATTTTCAGGAGGGCAGGCATAAAACCTAGGGCATTTTTATTTGTGCAACCCTGATCTTATCCGAACAAAAATAAAATAACTTTTCTAATAATTATTATTGCTCGACATTTGACAATTTAAGAGGGAGGAAATTAATTAGTTTATATTTTGATTTCCTATTTTAATGAGCATGTAATTAATATCCATTTTTTAGCTACTATTGCTAAAACTCTGGCCGTCAGGAGGAAAAATACTATGATTGATATTCTAGTCATTACAGTACTAAACAATAAGCATTGTGGATTTTGAAGGGACGACATAGTCTGACAGATTGAAAGGTTCCCAACTGTAACTTGAGAATGTGAAAGCAGAAGCATTATTAATTATAGTCTGATGCATATAATTAATTTCTGGGTCTCTCAGTAGCACTTGTGAAAAAATATAATTACCTTCAATAGACATACCTCAAATTACACCTCAAGCCTTATTTGTCGACAAGACTGAATCCGAACTGCTAGCCCTTGTAGGAATTGCATGCAAGGATAAAACTCCTGGAAGCAGGTGTATTAGTTGTCTGGCGAGCACCGGGGAACGTTTATGAAATTACATGTATCAATTTACATCCACTACTAGGAGGTATGGAACGAGGATCTTCAAAGGGGGTATATAAGAGGCAAGCATTGGGAATATTACTCATGGAAATGTTCCTGTCCGGTAGGTACTTATCTATCCGTAATAATTATTGTTCTCTGGACTTCAAATCAGTCGGAGTGAGTGCACGCAATTAAATGGTATAAATACTTGCTAGGAAATCCAAGAAAAACGATAGTTGAAATATAGTCTATACGTCTGGACTAATTCTAATAGAATGTCCCGATGTAATTTTCACCCAGGGTCCATCCGTATTAGTAATGGAAGCTACAGTTATGTGTATCCATGTCAGAAATGTACATTTCATTATATTATTACAAGTCCCATGAGCTCATGTATTTTCCTCAAGTGATTTATATTGTTTTACCTCCCTCCTCATACAGAAGTTCCAGCTAAACAAAACCTGAAGTAAATGTTTGTGTTCCGAGGATATTTCAATAATCTTAAAGGGTGTAGTCTATTTTCATTTTTATTACTGTAACAAGGTCAGTCTGCAGTAGCTCAGCAAGAGCAGTTACAGGTCGGCTGGATAATATTTTACAAATAAAGAAGTTCATAACACAATTGAGATGACAAGGAAGCTGAGTGCTCAGAATCCATAATCTGAATAAATAAATTTCACTTTACATAATTATGCAAGCAAGGTAGCTCACAATTTTTGTCCCCCACCACCTTTGGCATCCTAGTCGACTAGCTCATTGAATTCCTGACAAATCATGTAGCTAATATAAGAAGAGAGAATTTTATCACTCTGTTCAACATCCAAGTCTGTACAACTTAATTAATTTCATTAAGGAAAGTGCTATTTTACAAAATCGTACTATGTAACTCAAATGTGTTATGGGCGAGACGCGAATGACAAGAATAAATTGAATTGAATTGACTAGCTCATTGATAAGCCCATCCAATTTCCTTTAAACGAGGGTCATCTGAAATTTGGAAAAAATGAATGTGTTGGAATATACACTGTTAATTTGGAAACTATTAAAAAATTCTGAATTCGTATCACGTGGGATTCCAAATATTGATCTAAAAAATGAAAAAAAAAGTGAAAATCTGGGAAAGAATTTGTGTCCCACTGGGGGGAGTAAATATTTTATGAGAAACTCCTTTGGTGGGCTTGAGGTGAGGAGGTTAGCAGAGATCTGAGTCATCCCGTACTTGTTCCAAGCAAGTATTTAATATAATGAAGAACAAAGTTTTTAAGACGTGCTAGTTTAAAATAAAACATGAGCAGCCTAATTTATAGTTTACAAAAATAGTTTGTAAAATATAAGAAAAAACAGGTTAAGTCTTTAGCTCCGGAAAATCTGTTATAATTTTTTCTGTCCTACTTAATATGTACCGTGTGTAAGGAAAATATCTCAAGGTATTTCCAATTTTTACTATTACAAACACTCCAATTAAAATTTGTTCTTCCCTGTAATACTTAAATAGTAAATTTATAATTGTGTTCAAGATGGAAACAGAGGTAGTTACAATATAGTCAATGCAAGCCTTAGTATTGAGCAAGTGGATCAATCAGTGATGGACGTAGTTGCAATGACCCTATTATCTAAAATGTAAGAGCAAGTTTTTTTTGGGCCAAACAACAATAACCAGCTTAATATCCAGTGAAGTCTTGATTTCAGAATGTGCAAGTCTACAGCTCATTGTCAGTATGCCCTCTGATCATGAGGAATATGGACTATGCAGAAAAATGCTTCTGAAACATTCCAGTCATTGAAAATATTGGCTGAGGGGATCCATTCATCGGAGAAATAATAGCGTTTAGTTTATTACGACAAAAAAATTGAATTCCTTTTAAATTAAATGAATTCAAGGCTCCCTTTATATTGCAGTCAAATACATCGGATTGGTTTTACCCATTTCATTGATTCTTAAATAATTTAATGCATGCTGAGGAAAAAAAACGCTTGGTTGACTGTTGACCTTGGTTTTTGAATTCTAGACAAATACAACTATCTAAGCTAGTCTGAAGGAGTATTAGCTTCCAGAGTAGAACTGGACACACGAGCAGAAGAATTTTCTTGAAACATTTTTCAGGGTGTTAATAAAACTTTGGGCTTTACCTCTCCCTCAAAACCCCCTCATTAGATTACATCCACACATGCATAATTATGTATTGGCAATGATAAGTCTCATTGTGTTTCCAGCTTTGTGAAAGGTTGACTCCCAAGTCAGACATTGATCAGTGGATGGGAAGTTAGTATTTAATTGATTTACATATTTTATGATGCACAGCATTCCCGGAATGAGTAATCAATTACCCAGATTTAAATTTAAATGCAAGGTCCCCAACGGACGTGCATACGAAGTCCGCCAGCTGTCAATTGAAATTTCTTAGGATCATTTGAGTCGACATTCCTCCCAACAGATATGGATTGCCGATAGGACAAACAAGTTGAAAAATGTAAGATTGAATTAATACAATTATTTCCTATTAACATAAAACGACTGCACAAAACAGACAAATACAAAGGGACTTCAAGTCACAATACCCACTGTGAAGTCTTATGGAAGGAGCATGTCATGACTTAGTCTTCCTATCTTGATTCAGATTACATGTGAGGAGAGTGGAAACCCAGTGAGAATCCTTTTCATTTATTCCCCTGCCCGCTGTGCCTATTTCTCTGATTAGTGGTCACTCCTAACCTCACAAGGTTATTTGATGAGGGAAGCCACCATGGAATGAACATGTATTTAAGAAAAAGGGAAACACATCATCACACCTAATTGGGCTGATTTTGCCAACGTTTTTCACGATTTTACTCAAGATATGTGCAACTTATCACTTTCATTTTTCATTCCAAGGATCCGGACAGGTTCTGGACACAACAACATGAGACGTATCTTCTAGATCTCAATGCAACTTCTTCACCAACTCCGCTTACTCTAACCTTCACAGACTTATAGTGAGTGGAGGGGAAAACTACCTGCCAACGACCACAGACAAGGTGCCGGTCAGGAAAAGAATTAGTTTGAACATAGAGTCATACATCGATTGATCCCTTATGTGATAACAAATTTTGGATAGGCAAAACATTTTCTCACTGTCCTCACACTAACTTATTTTTTACCTTTATGACCATGTAATCAAGTAGCAGTTAAAGGACTTGAGATGATTTCTCCGATCCTCTCACACAGTTTAAATAAATTACAGAATCACGCACTTTTTCAAGTTTGACTGTAATAACTGTATCAAATGAGTTCAGTTCGTCACAGATTAATTCCATTTAATGTTAATATACAAAAGTAACAACTCCAAAAAGATGGATATAAATTCAGCTCAAAGTGTATTATTTAAGTAAAGGGAAATTAGATAAAGTGAGGGGGGATTAATTGAGGGTCTAATGGAAATGATTACTGTAAGTTAATTATGATTCACATCTTTGTGAACTGAAGCAAATGTGATGAAAGGTAGAGCTTACTTCATGTTCTCAGCTACAATGTGATGATAATTGATGGAGAAATAGTGACGTGGAGATAGACGCTGAACATGATTTCAGCAATGTGCAGATGGAGAGGTGTGCATGTCGAGAATTCAAGACAGGAGATTAATACAAACTTAGAAAAATTGCTATTAATTTTCATACACGTTATAATCATGATTCGGCCATGAGAGTAGGTGTGTCCTTTCCCAAAAGATTTAGTTGAGATGTTAATTCGAGACGAGAGAGGGGCAGGAGAGTCAGTGAGTTGGAGGGATCAAGTAAGATTCTCTCTCTCTCTCTCTCTCTCTCTCTCTGTTTCTAAAGTGCCCAAGGTACCTCCTGTCGTTTTTGTATTGTTAACTCGAGCTAATTCGTATAATTTTCCAATCATTTGATTTTCCTTGATCTTTCCCGATGGCATGACTTACTGCTTCCTTGTTCCTCTGACATGACTTATTATTTCTCTCCCTCACTCTGTGTCAATAGGAGTCAAATTTTAGAAATAATATAAGGCGTCAAATTATCTTCCTCTTGAGCTCAGAGCCGAACCCACCCAGATGCATCTTTGGAATGCACTCAATCCCGGTTAGAAATTATTTTCATTAAAACCTCTCTATGGGCACACGCAACTGGACCGTCTCGTCTCATAACAAAATTACAAGAGCTAGTTCATCTCTCCGGGAATTCAATAAGTCTTGGATGATGGAAGGATTTAAAAATAAATAATAGTTTGGTAAGGAATTCAAACCCAGGTAGCTACAGGTCAGAAATATGTAGTTGTCGAGTTAAATACGCTCCAATAATAGTGAAACAAAGTACGAAAATAAATACAGATGACGTTCATCCTGACAACATGGGAAACAAATTATGATAAACAAACCCCATCGCACAATGAGACAAGAGAATTGCAATCCCAGGGAAATTAGCGCAGCCTTTGATGCTAGCCCTATCCCACAATTCGGAAGACATGTCTTGAGAATGCTTGTATAGTAATAATTGGAGTCCTTGACGTCATCCTGCACGAATCACCAATAGACAGTTTATCTCTGCCATTGCTCCAGGTGTGCTGCCTTTCATTCAACCCTACAGCTCTACAAGATGAGAGTTATTTGAGTGTAAAGGCTAATCATGGCGCTTGAGGAACTGTATTCTCGCTCCTTCCGACCAATCCTCAAGCACACGGTCTTTCAACTTATACAGGCCCACAGTATAGTATTCCCAATTGAAACTTTTGTACTACTCTCCAAATCAAATACAGTGTACGTCAGGTGTGACAGACCCCAAGATAAAAGCATGTCTATTCGGAGGAGGAGGAGGGGGGGGGATATTTTGATATTCTTCCCTTTAACTCAATGGTATTGTTTATATTTATAACAACTGCAATTATAAAAGTCAGCTTACAAGGGTGCTTACGTCGAGATAATGAACTGTTTGAAGCTAAAATCTCTTGGGAATTAACTCTATTAATTACAAGAATATCAGTGCTATTATTTAATTACAGGGTCGTCAAGTATACACATGTGTAGCCGTCAATGTTTAAAGCTCTAGCTACTTTTTGTGTAAATGACAGCTACTATTAATGTTGTGTACATGTCTGCATATGACGTGCGTCTCTTTATGTAATCAGTCATATTTATTTGCTTATTTTATTTTTAGCTTATTCAATTGCACTATGTTGAGAAATAGCTTTAAAAATCATTTATCGATTAATTGATGCTGGGGCTGGGGAGCCAAGTGAGGTTAAATATTCCATTGAAATTCCTATAAAATGTGCAAGTTTCTGCTTTTAAAAACAAGTTCTTCCATTCTGTATGGAGTAAATCAAGCATGGAAATTAGACTCTTATTGTTAGATTTTATATCATGACGAATGACCTGACGGATAAAATCTTCCAAGCTGATCCAAGTGTCCGTTATTTTTTTCACTATTTATGACTTGTTTTGTCAGTTTGGACGAAACTATTCCATCGGAGCTGCATTCCTTTTTGACAGGAATTGGCATGAGCCTAATATTATGCTGAGAGGATGAAACCTCCAAGGCACAAACGTTGGAGGATATGAGGACCTGAGGTTTTTTTTAGTAGGTAGAAAATATTGTCCTGTGACAATGCTGACGTATGATTCTGTATGACGGAGAAGCATATATGTATTTGTTAGCTAATTGAAATATGTATGGATGATTCGGTAATAAGTCCCATAAAAAATTAGTGAATACGCAAGTTCCATTGGCACAATTTATTTATCTTTATTAATATTAGCTTTCCAAAGTAGTCACTGGATTCTTGTTTAAAATAACAGTTTCCCATTCAGTAGTTCTCTTAGTGGTAGATATGCCTTAACCTCCGTAACTCAAATCTTATTACATTTATACTACGCTCAAGTAATCCTATATGTTAGGTGATAATTATAAGTATGTATCTCTATAGTAATTGTATGTATCGTTATACCCCTAGTCAAAATCCAGCTCGGATTGGTGACCTCCCATGCTAACACTTTGTTCTCATGAGGTTAATAAATCCGAGTATTTTTTATTTCAGGACGTTACTTAAATCGGGTTATATTACTCACGTCAACACTATTGGAGACACAAAATGGGGCTTACAAAATCAGTACCTCTCAGGGTTCACACTTTATCAGGATGGACATTTAAATGTGGGGACACGAGCCCTTAATTTATATGGTTCCTTAATTGATATAAACACCGTACAAAAGGAACTTTGTCTACATATATTTTTAAAATTTCAAATAATTTCTAAAAAGGAAAATTAATTTAAACTTAAACCAAAAGGGCACATGCTATGTCAACCATTCTGAATGCCTGCAATAGTCAATTTCATATTTCACGCAGGGGTATAATTCATAGTTGATAGTCACAATCAGTCACTGAAAATTAAAGGCCAAGGGGTATTCTGACATGCGTTGATGGCTCAAAATGTCCGTGACAAGCGTGAGCAATGAATCTTAACTTATGGTTTTGCTCCTCAATAAAATCTATGAGATTAATAATAATAAGTACTTGTAACTTTTTTAAATGCAAAAGCATCACAAATGAATTATCACAACATAAAAGATTGTCTGTCAGTGTAAACAATCCAATTTTCTTTTAATTTCCAAGTCAAACTATTCATTTCAGTTCAGAGTCATTATTCAAAATAATGTACAACCTTTACTACAGTTATGCCTTGTAGAGGAAACTTAAAAGGCCTAAGTTGCTTATTGAGAGAGAGAGAGAGAGAGACAGAGAGAGAGTCAAAATCATAATATTCCACCATGCACGTGGATCGTAGTAAGATAAAACAGGGCTCTCATTGTAAAAGATAGGGATCGTAGACATAATAAATAGTAAGGGGAGTTTTACGAGCAAATGAACATTTTTCAAAAAATAATTTCGAGATGAATTTTAGGTAATTGTATGTAAAGTACAGTACGTACAATGATTTTGAGCACATAAGTTAAAGTTGACTATTTGTCCATGAAAATACTGCTGTAATTATTATAGTTACTATTCAGCAAAGCATGGGTGAACACGAAGGCTAATGTATACAATAGTTGAGACTCTGGCCGTGTTTGTAGGGAAATTGTAATGGGATGGATTATTATAAAAATTATACGTCAAGAAGATATTTCAACGTTCCCATGTACTACATGAGGGTTGCAGAGTCACGATGATAAATCCAATGTGAAAGAATGTGATGAATCCGTTCATTAGAAGTCATTAGAGGTTTGTGTGCGAGCAATAAAGATTGTAAATAAGTTTGACAGGGTGATGATGAGGAAAAAATTTCGTGTCAACGATTAAACTAACTGTGACTAATCTTGATAGAGAAAGAGAGAGAGAGAGAGAGAGAGAGAGATATAACCGTATGTTAAAATATTCAAAATAGTTATTCATGCATACATTAGGAACGATTATCCCAAAGGGTGAACATACTCTTCCCTACATTGACTATGTGATAATGTACTTCCTTAAGTGTACCTGCAGTCTTGATAAAAATTAGCCAATAACATTTCATACCCATCCACAATCAATTTTATGCTTCCTTCAGATTTCATATTTTAATGTCTTGTAAAACTTTCATTCCTATTCTTGATTTCGTGTCCAACCATTACATCTGTCTCTTTTGGCAATCCAACGAAACATAATTTCCACTTATGTACACACACACACACACACACACGCACAAACACACATACATATATTTACTCTCATCCGCCATTTCTATTCTACAGAGTATTTTCAGTGCACCCTTCTTTCCCTTCACATTCTCTCATTGTCTTCTCTGAAAATCATTTTAAAATTTCAGTACTTCCCAAGTTTGGGCAGCGTCACTGTAGAAGGACATCTCAGGGAATCCTATATCTTTCCCAGAGTCATAAATTAATAAATCTAGCCTACTCTCCTGAGCTGGGATAGTCAACGGTAAATTGAAACAAGGGCAGGAATTAGTGTGTGGTAAAAGGAATAGTAACAATTCCGAAAGCCCATTGTTTGGAAATTAACGGCAAATATATAATAAATGTACAGATACATATTAATAAATCCTGTAAGTAAAAATCCAGACGGATACTGTATGTACTCAATTAAATCTAGTTTTTGATTTTGCTACACAAATGTCCCAGCTCGAGGACTTGTCAAATTGTACCGTTCATCGAACCAAGAGAGTTCAATCTAAAGAGACAAGAATAATTATGAAGAAGCAAACTGTCCGTGTTTAATTTAAATGGTGTGAGGCTCTTCCGCGGGTGTCACATTAACTAATAAATAAATCAAATCTTTCACATCATTGACAGATTTATACTAACCAGAAGAAACCCCCGACCTACCGCCAAGTCATTATCCACTCATGTGTAATATTTAGCCTAAGACAGAAAGCATAAGCAAATTCCTGTCCCGTACTTACACAGACAGATACATCCACCATAAGCTCTACTATATATTCTATAACAGAATGGCTCACCATAAATCCTCACAGTACCTATATATTTATGAGTGACAGGTCAGTCAGAATGTAAAATACGCGTGCTGAGCTCCGGTATTTACTTTGGTTCACAAGTGCTACTGCTTCCACATACTCAGGCTTCATCACACACTCACATACATACATACATACACTCATACACAGATACATTCCAACACAGTCTGCCTCTTTGACATACTGTGTTTATACTCATATTACTTGCGAGGGCTATCGAGTTACTCCTTCACTCCAACCTATCCTATATGAGAGTAGTTCTCATTTGGAAGAGCAACAGAGCTGGTTGGGAGACTTGAAGTAATAAATTATGACTGACTATTCCTATCACTACTGATACTGTAATTAATGGATTTTTAACTGCCTTCCTATGCTAAGGAGCTGGGGTCCTGGGTGCGATGTCAGATCCAACCATAGATACATAAACCTAGTTTGTGTATAGGCTGAGTACATCCCATCTGATATGTGTAAGGCTAGTTTATTCCCGATATGAAGTCCCATTTTTTCTCTGTCATGACTGACGGCTTCTGGTTGTCATAATTACGGTCGTAAACAAATCTATAATGTAATTCGCCTATTATGATGCTTCTATACTGGATGTATGCTAATTGTACAATTAAGCTATCTATATCTACCTCAAGTGGCGGTTCTACATGTATCATCCGGACTATACGTCGAGAGCAGGGCATGCAGAGACGTTTTTTTTTATTAAAGGACAGTTTGTACAAATTAGTGCAGTGCAACGGAGGGTAGTTGCAATTAATCAGATTCTATCTTATAGGACTGTTTGTCAATACATGTTACTCCTATGCTAATTTCGATTGATATGTGACTGGATCAATAACTTATGGGAAGTATCTATGTATGTGGAGGGCCAATTAGTTTTTTTTTCTCTCTGACAGGAGCAACCACCGACGTACTATTTCCCTATGAAATCCCCTTTTTAAATGTTAATGCTTCCCGTGCTTGGAAACAAACCCAGTGGCTTGTCAACATTCCCTCCCTTCCTTATACAAATTTGACGTTTATGTATGGTTCAGGGAAAATAGAATGGAAAGAATCATTTGTGTACAAAAAGATAATGATGGTATGAGGAAGAGTGAGAGAGAGAGGTTGCTATCAAACTATCAATACGGTTGCAAGTCAACATGGAAATAAAATAATGGGTGCACATATAACATCAAGACAAAAACAATTGATTAGGAGCGTGCCTTTTGTGTAGTACTCGTTTATTATTAGCTCTATTTTTTTTTGAGACGGTTGTCAATATATTCTGGTCTTAGAGTCCAAAACTACAACTAAAAAGTAACTAAGCGGTGGTAACGACAATAACAAGTAACGATCTAACGACAACTACGAAACTGGTTCTGTAACGTATCAACAATACATAATAGTCATATGGAATTTTTAAAAAAAACTGAGAAGTTCTGGGATTCTGGTAATTATACTATCAGTTTACAAAATTACCCTTTTAATAAAAAGTCATCACAAAAACAAACAGTCTTGCATGACGATATTTTACCGGCAAAACATTGGCTGAGGAGTTGCAAAAATGGGAGGTAGTCTATTTTTTTTGTTTTAAATTACGAAGGAGATTCACAAGTGATTGTTCCAAATGGGAAAAACGTCCTGGTCACTTCCGAGGATTCTGACTGGATGAGAGAATTGGTGTGGAACTTTCTTACAATATTATGAACTTGATTTAATTTAATCCCTCCTCCTCCTCCCCTAGTGTGGAGCAAATAATTGAGCGCTGTTTTGGATTAGAGTATTAAAGTTAGCGGCGGCGGCCGCAGCTGCAAAGGCTGCTGCGAGATGAGGTCTTGTCGCCATCTTCAATTTTTCCAACTCTGCTTCCTGGAGTCGCTTGGCCTTAGCTCGCCGGTTTTGAAACCAGATTTTTACCTGAGTGGAGAAAAAAAAATTCAAAACATTTCAATTATTACTCCATTAGGAATTTAGGTACAGACGTCTTGACTCATCCCCCTGATACATAATTACATGGAAGGGAGCGTATGTGTCCGTCAGTTTTAGAAGGACTCGTTTGTGGAAGTACCAAAAATAATTCAGGGTGTAATTAAATTCCCGAATTAATAACTGTCAATTATTCATCATTAAGAGGTCCTGGCTTGCCTTCCAGTCCCATCCAGGCACCACAAAAAATGACACTGCTTTCGGATTTTAGTGTTCATACATAATTACTGCACTGGATACAGATATTGACAGGAGCTCCAGATACAGACAGATAGTCAACTTTTCCCGTAATGAATACCCACCGCACCTCACGAGCCTACTGTCAAAGGGAAGCCCCTGGGAGGAAAATACACGCATAGACATCTCCTTATGCACAGTATGAACGGAGGACCTCGTTACCCCAGACATAGTAATTAACATGAGAGGATGGAAAAACTAACTTGAGCTCGGGCAAACAAACCGTGTGGGTGATAAAATCATCGAAAAATACTCCCTCAAAAATGAGTTTCTCTATAGGATCTTCGAACTAGTCAAAGTACCCTCATAACGTGACCACTCAATACCCCTACCATTTATACATATTACATGGAGCAGGGCTTAAATTCCTGATTACATACTGTATCTATAAGGTATTAATTACTTACACTGGTGATATATCCTTACTATGCCTGCCGTCGCTCCCACAACGACTTACAGTAATACAATGGGTGCGTTGCTAAACTAAGATTTATTGTCATTTCTCAGGTAGTCTTCAACATTGGGGAAATGCTTCCCTCGAAGGTCCCACTAATAAATGCCTTTATGAGCACCCTCACTAATACAATTACTTACATACAAAAAAATCACACAACACAATGAAAGTACATAATCAAATCCTACCCTTGGAAAACCAGCCCCAAATAATTTAGTTTTTATGGATCACCTTCTCTTTTTTTCCCGGCATGGGGACAAACCTAACTGTTAGCATGGGACGACCTATGTCCACTCGTGTTACACATTTATGTACGTGTACCCTCTCCTATTGTGTACATTGTATCCTCTCCGCCAGGATACAGAATTGACAGATGAGTACCTGTCAGTCTTTGCTAAACTGTAATCAAAATTATGTGGTTAAAGAACAGAATGGTTTGTTTGTTACGTGGGTGCGTTTATGTTCTGTTTCTCTACAGGGCTTTTACTACCGTGTGTGTGTGTGTGTGTATGTGAGTTTGGTTGCATCAGTGACTAGTACATATGTAAATGGTACGGTAGGAAACTGAAAGAGGAGCTCTCGAGAGTCACATATGCCACGGTTGAGCTGTGAGTCGTGACAAGAGCTAAAAGTGACGGTCCTTTTGTGTCTAAATTACATACAAATATCAGTGTACATATTGTGTGAGGATACGAGTCCAAATATGAGAATTCTCATTACAAGGAACGGCAACTTATATAAGCTGAGGATGAGGTAGAAAAATCTAAGTCACTTCACAGTGTGCAACAAACTAATATAGTACCTAGTGGAGTGACTGACTCCCGCACGATATGTACATATGTAGATACATGTGGGGAAGACTAATACTTTCTATAGACCTAGTCCTCTCTGAGCTTCAAACTTCTGCCCTGATAAATGCATCCAGACTGTAATATAAAATTATCTATAGCATTCCCTCCTATGTATCTATGTATATCTATGTATATGTACATCCAGGGGCTGGTGTTTTGACTGAACGGTACAGTACACGTCGGTTCACCCGTCACCGTCACCATCGTTTATGTGATATGCAGGCGCGAGAGGATGAGACGACAAAAGAGAATATAATATTAAATTTATTATTGCCCGACTCCTCCCGTCATGTACATACGTCAGTGTCTTTAAAAGACCATGCATTTTTAAGTAATTTAGTCTCCCTACGCTATTTTTCTCTCCTCTCCTCTATTTGATTTGGTTAATATGAACTTGTCTCTTTTATGGTAAATATAAAAGACAATTGGCTTCACATCTAAGGTACTCAGACATAGAGGGATATATCTGTATAGACAGTATACACACAATATTTATGTTTGACTCATAAACCCCCAACATATAAAAATATCATTCGTGCAGCCCCATGGAAAAAAAAATCTAATTACAACCGTGGGTGATAATAATGATTGCCGACAGACGCATGCCATGAAATGGCTCTGAGTATTCCCTTGCTCCTCCATACCTTTATATATGAGAAAATTAAAAAAAACATCTACATTTTAATATCCCACGGTATATACATAGAGGAGAAAGGGTGTATAAAGGCCGCCAGGAATATATGGCCCGTAATATAAAGACCGGTAAAGAATAGGCCAATCACGTTAAAACAAGGCCAGCAGAAAAACGACCAGTTGAAAAAAGGCCACCAAGTTGTAAATATATGCGTATATACATTCGTGAACACAAGAAATTATGCACCAATACGAGCAATCAGCTAAAAAATTGAAGAATTAAATAATGGCAAATGTAGGAGGCAGTTTATTGAATCAGCCATTTAAAATACAAGCGACAATTAAATGATTAATTGATGGTCTGCATATAACAAATAACAACAAATAACAATAAAAACAGCAAAAACAACAGATAATACAACAAATAACAAATAACAACACATAACGCAAGAAATAACTACAAATAACAACAACAAATAACGCAACAAATAACAACAACAAATAACGCAACAAATAACAACAACAAATAACGCAACGAATAACAACAATTAAAACTAAAAATAACACAACAAATAACGCAACGAATAACAATTAACACTAAAAATAACACAACAAATAACGCAACCGATAACACTACAAATAACGCAACCGATAACACTACAAATAACGCAACAAACAACGTAACAAATAACGCAACAGATAACACTACAAATAACACAACAAATAACGCAACAGATAACACTACAAATAACAACAAATAACAATTTAAACCGCCAAGTACTAGATGTACATAATCAGTCTTCTGTAGGATTCATTTCTCTTCCACTTCGCAGCGTACGTTTTTGTGCATTTGTAAGACTACGGGTATTTCTCCTTTCATCGGAATCGCTACTTACATTTTTCTTCTTTTTCTTGTCTGCTAATTTTAACGTTTTAAAATTGTCATCCGATGTCAACAATTCAGCCTGCAACTGCTTACGCGTTCTTCGTGGCCCTACAGAGGAAGTTGTAGCCTGTGTCTCCAATTCAATATCCCATGGAGTAACATCGAATTTCTGATTTGAATGTTTAGGAAGATTCCCAGCGCCGGTCAAAGCTTTAGTAGAAGGAACGTTATCTGAAGTTGCTAATCCAGAACTATCATTGTCTTCGTCGGACGAAGAGTCATCCGTCAAACGAACTAAGCCAGATGTTATCCTTGTCTTACTTGGATCACAAAACTCCACGCCAAAATTGCCATCCGAATCGGAATTGTCACTAGATGTCAATTCATAAGGAACCAGTGATTGAAAAACATTTTGAATAAGCACTGGTTCCGCTGCCGCATCGGTGTGGCCAACAAAGGACAGAGTTGATGGTGGGTCCTCTGCCGCATCGGTGTGGCGAACAGAGGACAGAGTTGATGGTTGGTCCCCTGCCGCATCGGTGTGGCGAACAGAGGACAGAGTTGATGGTTGATCCCCTGCCGCATCGGTGTGGCGAACAGAGGACAGAGTTGATGGTTGGTCCCCTGCCGCATCGGTGTGGCGAACAGAGGACAGAGTTGATGGTTGGTCCCCTGCCGCATCGGTGTGGCGAACAGAGGACAGAGTTGATGGTTGGTCCCCTGCCGCATCGGTGTGGCGAACAGAGGACATGACTGAATATTGAGTCTGCCATGAATTTATGAAATCACGATTGTGTAAAATTTCGTGTGTATTGACTGACTCCTGATATAACTCCGAACGTTGTGATGTGAGTCTGCGAGTTACCTGCGATGTTGTTGAAGGGCCAGGGACGTTAGGTTCGGCTTGATAAACATCTTCCGAAAAATCGTTTTGAACAAATCCTGCACCTAAATTGTGGGAATCATCCGGATCGGAATTACTTGAACTGTCACTTTCGCTCGAACTGTCTTCTGAAGAGTCAAACATATTGTCATATACATGACGGTTTGGCCAGCCATTCCCAGATTCAGGGTCAATTTCCCATATGCCAGTTGCCCTAAAGCTATTCACAGCCGTACTTCGCTTCGCTGTTTCCCTGTATGCTGGTGCAATTATTTCAGGTATTTGAATAATTGTGGGTTTTGTCATCATGTGCTGAGAAAGCCAGCGAACCAGTTGCTGATTATACTTCTGTTTTAAAGCAGAATACAAACCTATGTCCAGAGGCTGCATTTTATGAGTGGAATGTGGGGGTAGTGTGAGCAATTCGATATTGCTGACTCTACAATACCGAACCACCTCGTAACTAATATGTGAGCTATGGTTGTCAATAATTAGTAGGACTGGAATTTGGTTCGAAGAAGCTGCATGTCTACGGAAATGCTTGAGCCATAAGGTAAAACTCTCTGTTGTCGACCACCCTCTTGCTGTTCTGGTGTAGATTGATCCTTCCGGAACATCATCGGATTCCACTCGGCCGGCATACCGGGGGAAAGTAAACATAGGGGGTATGTAATTCCCACTGGCATTCACACAACATGTGATTGTGCATAAGGCACCTCGTTCAGCCGGCATCATTACCGGAACTGACCTGGCTCCTCTCAATGCGATTCTTTTTGGTGTACGATTCTGTAATATGACAATTTTGTGTTAGTTTCTACTCTTTACTACTTCACACTCAACAAGTATATCTTTTTGACCTCAGCTTATTGACCTTAATTTGTCACTAACGGAAAAACTCAATATAACGGATTTCCAGGGGACCGATAAAATTTGTCCGCTTTAAAAAATGCCCGTACGCATATACCGGACAAAATGTGTTACATAATTTCCTAAATTACAAACAAGACTGGTTATGGATACTGACCTAATTTCTTCGAATTACAGCATGCAAGCACTTGACTAATAATATAATAATTAATCAAGTAGAAACACCGAATTGATTAAATTACAATAATTATACTTTACAGATATTATAAATTACAGATTATGCACCGGAACTTAGGGATAGGTTGCTGAACTAGCGCAGAGTTCGTCGACTGTTCAGAAATGCACATAACCAAACTATTCTAGCATTTGTGTTAATTTTTAGGTGAGCACTTAAAAATTTCTTCCAAAAATCAGTCACGATAGATTATGTTACAGCACTTAAGCTTGAGAGATCCCACTTTGAATTTCAAAACTATTAGACCTTTTCTCTTAAATTTAATCTCTCCTTTCGATTTTTGGACATTTTACCACGGTGAAAAAATTGAATATAAGTTCAAAATAAATCTACACTAATGTATGTACTACAACGATGGGGCCTTAACATGACTCCTGAAGGTACATGCATATATGAGTAATTAAAGTTTGAATTATCTTGAGTAATGTTAAATGTTAAAGGGAGCCAGTAGAATATTTTCCAATAACGTTCTGTTTAAAATCCGTTATATGCATGCAAAATGTTTCCAAAGGGCTTCAAAGTGTGTCCGATATAACTAATTTTCCGGTATAAAAATGTCCATTGTATGCGATAATTTTAGCATTGGTCCCCGGGACAAATAAATCTGTCCGTTGTAACTAAATATACGTTGTAGAGCCATCTGTTATATCGAGTTTTCCCTGTACTTGTTTTTGTATTTGTTGTAATTAGTTAGTGTAAATATCCAACTTAAAAATAAATCGTACACAAAAATAGCAAAATTTACCGGAACCAAATTTACTCCCGTCTCATCAGCATTATAGATGGTGTGCTCGTTAAATCCTTTTGCTCTTATAATCTCTTCTAAGAGATCAAAAAAACGCTCAACTGCTGGTTTTGTAAATCTGCATATTCTTGCTAGACTCAGAGGAGTACCGGTCCGCGGGGCCAAAATTTGGTGACGTTGAAGGAAACAGTACACCCAATCTTCACTGGCAGTGCCATTTTTAAAAGGATGCTGAATTCCATTTCTTTCTGCTAACATAAATGCCATTTCACCAATGGCCTTACGAGTCATGGCGTAGAACCTGAGTATTAATAGTATTAAAATTACCACGAATAGGAGAATTACTAATCGATAATTTTTCAGCTTTATATATGTGTATTATATGTGCTTGTCACTATTATTCAAATAACAAAATACCTGTTTGCGATTGACAAAATGTAGCTGACTAGTTGATCTTCCTGGTCTTTGTTGAACACGGGATAACGACCTTGAGTACACTCATCTGGTATTTTGGTATGATCGCCGTAAAGATACTTTTGGAACATGGATCTTGTTAAGGAAAATCTCCGGCAAGTTTTCCTTTGGTTTCCACATCTTCGGTAGTAGTCAATTGCCGCTCTTATTTCGGAACCCAGTACTTTGGGATACTTTCGCTCAACTCTTCTGTTCCCTAAGTTTATAATTTGGAATATTGAAAGGACTTTACACCTGCCAATTAAATAACACACAAACGCAATACCGTTTAAATACATGCGAAACTTACCCATTGTAAAAATCGATCCCGATTTATTTCAGCGTTTTGAATTGAATTGTGTTTAATAATGAACTTCACCAGCATTCATATTTCCTTGACACTCAGTTTTCTAAAAATGGAGTCGCTCATTCTTCTCAAATATTTGGCGTCATCAATTGAACGGGCGGTGAGCTAGTGAGTAATAATTACTCACACGAAATAAACATACGAGTAATAATAACTTCTTGGTAATTATTACACCTCGTTGTCCAAAAATCCCGCACAACTATGAGCTATAAGATCGTAGGCTAGCAATAAGTTAGCCTACGATCGTGCACTTCCTCATATTCATGCAAGCAGAAGCACGCATCTTAAATACACAGGAACTGCTAATAGCTGAAAACAAGCTAATAGCAGCGGAAGTTCGAACGCGTCTTGATTTTTTATTTGTTCCTTCATTGTGTTTTACTTTGGATCGTGGTCAAGTTCTGGACATTCTCAGATTTCAACTGTAATCTCGATTTTGTTTCGGTAAGTACAACATTGTAGACTTTCTACAATATTCGAAAACAAAATTATGCTCTTACTTTGAATAACTAGTACTTAATCTAAGGTGTTAATATTTTTTATTTTTGTTAGCAATGGAAGTTGTAAGGATCCTCGCTTGGTTGATTGATCTCAAGAGAAGGATTGTAGAATGGTTTACCGGAGCAGCCTTGCCGCTGGATCCGGTTCCGGAAAACGTGCTGACGTTCGTGTCATGGGAAGATGTCGTTGATTTTTTCGATTTTCGAGTTATGGACGGGTTTGAAGAGATCGACATCATGCAGGAGTTCTTTACTGACGATGAGGATGAAGACGAAGATGAGTTTTTTGATCCCATTGGGAACCTCGAAGACTGGCAGTAGATCGCGAATACTTTTTTTCAATTGATTTAATCAATTAATTTTTAGTTTTTGTACAATTTCTTTGCTCATTGTAATAAATTTTCAGTAATTTTTTTGCATCAAATAATATTTGTTTTAAGATGATCATTATTTGTATTCTTCAATCTGTATTTATACTACTATCTGGAATCATATTTAATCACTTTTTATCTTTATTAATATAAGTGAATAATAAGTTAGTGCTGGTTTAGTGGCCTTTTTTTGACTGGTCTTTTTAAAACGCAACTGGCCTTTTCTTTACCGGTTTTAATTTAACGGCCTTATGTTCATGGTGGCCTGTATACACCCTCTCTCCTCTAAGTTCTCAAGTTTCCTACCATTTTCTCAATTTTTCAACTCAATTTCCCTCTAATCTAGTCTCCTTTACTGCTCCCTCCGTCTCCTCTTCAAATTCTCTTGGGATGTACGTATATAATGCGGAGTACGGAGAGGAAGAAGATCGCTATATATTTTAGTACAGCATCCCAGAGCGAAAATAAACCTCTACGATTTGAGTCATTAAAGAATAGATCATGGAACTTCTCAAGGGAAAATTTAGCTCAGGCTTTAAAAAGCATTTTTTTTGGAGGGGAAGATAACTTTTCAGAAAAAATTATCCTGTGAGAGAGACAGAGATGGGAAATGAGAAATTTTCCTTTCATTTCAGTACAACGAAAAAACCATTAGGGCTCCATCATTTTATCCTCACTATTAAATCCTCACACTTAAAAAGTAATGGAATAAAATATCATGAGGAGAGGAGTACCTATTAATAAGGAGGTACGAATTATCAAATTAGAATTCCAAACGTTACTTTCAGGTGGAAATTTTATCAAACTTAGGAAAGCATTTGGTTTCCTCCAAATCACCATTCCTAAATGACACACTGATAAAGCTCTTCATATTTTAAAAGTGAACCATCCACAAAGTCCATGCAGCATAAATGTCCTCCCACAATTAGGTTTTGTAGAGACTAGCTAAGGGTTGTTGCGACCCTGTATCATAAATGAGTTTAAAATTTGGTATTGATCCAAAATAAAATTTTTAAATGTACTCACAAAAATGGAACAATTCAATTTAATACCATTTATGAATTTGAATTATAAAGGCATCCGAGATCATTTCAATTGAGTCATTTTAAATTATAATTTTCAAGTAAGAACCCGACGAATTCAAATTATTTATGAGACAGTCCAATGATTTTAATGAATAAATGAACCCGGGGTTAGATTCTAGGAGATACCAAGTGTAAAAACTTTCCCGAAGGTTATGGATGTCATATGAGAAAGTCAAATACAAGAATACTTGCATTTTCCAGGCACACACTCACAACATGAAGTGGAGAGTTTTACTTGCAAGGACTATAAAATTCATCACCTTGCGGCCATATTTGTCCCCTTACGTACATTTACTTTATCGCGGAGCCCCATCAAAACTGGGTACGAAAAAAATACAAATAAGCAATAAAATTGACTTGGTTAATTTTGAAAGGCAGGGAAAAGAAATTGGGCTATTATTAGGTATAGGATATAATTAAAAGGTCGGATATACATATTCTCATACTAGTGAAATGATATTTTGAACCATACAATCCCTATAGACACTGCTAGTATAGCTAAAGGAGGTAGGAAAAAAAAATTAAATTTGCTATGAGTAACTAAATGTTGATGTGGAACAAATTTTAATATCTTTATAGCCTCACGGTAATAATACTACAAGACGTATAATAATTTCATAGAAGAAAGAAACCTTGCATTAGATTTGAGAGCATGTCCTCACGGTACATTTGGGATGTGGGTAGCCGTGATTTACAGATTGGGAAATAGTGTATAGAGTGTGTAATGTATAGTCGAACACTACTCGTCAGATGAGCGAGCATCTCCCCATGAGTTTGGAGTTTACTGTAGACATGAGCCATTCCCCCATTTGACTTTAACTACTTAATGTGAGATCGTGCCTTGACTCTTGCATATAATATGATTAGATTTCGAAATGAATCCAGTGTTGTAACTCAAGAGCGGAGGGCATTAAATAGTTGAATAAACCTAAGGGAAGTAATTTCGTCGTAACTTTTGGCACGCTTTTTCCCAGTCAGAGCTCCATGTGCTCTCAAGCCTCACATATGTGATCACCTCCCAACTATACCCATTACTGTTACACCTCCAAGTCATAAACTTTCAGCGTTACTCTCAATCATATAATTAGACGTTTAAAATCCTACTCAGGGCACACTACACTAATTATTAGCTCTTCTTTATCACTAAATAAATACATTCCGGGCCCTACCATTTCAGTATAGTCTGAGGAAACCTGACAGCTGGGGACAATGAAACCAAGGACGACATTTGTACAGCTCTATACAAAATTTGTAGGTATGGATGGTATTTATATATTACATTTCCCATGCTGGCTTGTACTGGTCTTGCTTTGACACCCTTTTAAATTGCAAACTTACCATAATTTGCAAAACTGCTCAATCAATACCTGAAACTGATTGGAATGTACACAATAGGTAGGTAGGTTCAATTGAGAATGTGTGTATGTATGTAATTACGTTCTGAGCTCTAAACAATTTCCCACCTGACGTCCGTATGTACGTAGATACATTTTCAAATAATTCTTATTTACTGTTAGGAGCAGTCAATGCAGACAGCAGGGGTAGCCATAGCCTATGAGCCTTGCTATGTGTGTTGGTGTTATATATGTATGTATGCTTTTGGTGTAATTGAATACATGCTAGCACTAATGTAGCCCTCAGAAACTAACTAATCACAAGCAGTGATGTACTCGGGCTGGATTTAATTTATATTAACCTACATAAACAGCATTAATTATTACTCCATACTTTGACCATTGGATTTTGACCGATGACTGTCAAGAGTACTCCTACTTCTTCGGATTCCTTACAGAACCCCCGAGTTCAATATATTGCTGAGCAAATAGCACTCCATCAGAGCTCAAGCAGGTTATTGACATTTATCATTCCTGTCCCTCATTCCCAAACTTGACTCAACCCTCGCACATGTTCTCACACATTGGGCCTTAATTAATAGAGAATCTATAACTCGGTAAGGTTTTACCTGAGAGGCTAAAAACCTCAGCTCAGAGAATATATTATGAGGAGATAGATACACTAACTACAAATAAGAGACAGGAGTTCACCTCATGTGTCAATCGGAGTATCTTGCCAGTAAATTCTATTGAACTACAACCATTGGGAAATGACAAGGAAAGTTCAATTTTAGGAACTCTGTTAAAACCAAAAGCGATGCTGTAAAAAAAAACAACAAGTTTAGGAAACATACGAAACCCCAAGAGCCTCTCAACCGCCCATTCTAATTCTACAGACTTTTACCAGGGAAACAGACGACGTGCAAAGAAACCGCCAGAGTTGACCCTACAACAATCCCTGTAGTCAATTCGAACATTTTTAATACCCTGTAACCACATGAGTACAATAATCTGAGTATCTCAAAGTGACTCTGAGTCCTTCCCGCTGTCATCCACACCAGGAGAAAAATCAACTGTATATAATCTATCCCTTTTGACCTTCCAACTTTTACTTTATTTCCTTCTCAGACCTACACTACATGTACTATATTATGACCAGCACTCAGAGACCACATATATGATTTTTCACTTTTTCTGTTTGTTCTGGACGACACGACAGCCAGCACCAGTCCTCTCAAAGAGACCCTACGTTTCTTCAGATTTATTTCGCACGGGAAATGTTCCCTTCCATAAGGATGTGGGAATAGCCACGGGTTTCAAGTATAGATGGCCACCCGTGCGTTCAGTTTAAGGGTGAGTAGTAGTGCTTATGTATTACGGGGGACTTGCACTTGTGTACATTTTATACTCTAGTCTTCCTATTCCTGATGACCCACAGGAATTCCTAGTACGTAAAGAATTCCTACAGAATTCTTTCCCCAGTTTTTATATGGTATGGATTCCATGTAATTATGTATAGATACTACTACTTATATAGTAGACGCTGATGTAAGGGGGAATTTATAGTGACTTAAGAATATCTTTTCTATGGAATTAGCTCTGAAATTACCTGAGTTTCGGTCAGATTCAGGGAAGATGAGAATTCAGCTCGTTCAGCTATGGAAAGATACTGCTTTTCTCGGAATTTCTTCTCTAGGGCTACAAGTTGTTGTGTGGTGAAGGGTGTTCTGGGCTTCCGATTCGGTTTATGCTTCCGCAGCGTACATTTTACAGGTGTTAACAATTTATTTCCCACGGGTGACTCATTGGAAGGACCTATGAACGGAAATTTGCATGTGTCATTTATTTGTCGTTACTCCGTTCTATCTTCATACTATAAACACACACATTCCTGGTATGAAGGTAGAACCCTTAAGTAAATTTTAAATATAACGCAATTCTGTGAGCTAAAACTGCTACTAGATTCTGTACTAAAGTTTGTATACTCCCTGCTACTTAACTATGAAGATGTGTACAGGAGTACGCCTACATAATATGTACGGAGTAATAAATAAACAGGCGGAAGGAGATAATGTAATAAGAGTAAATAAAACTGAGATAAATATAGAAGGGAATTTACTCTGGATGCCTTGTGTAGTGTTCTGGGTCTAATTACGGAAATGAACTGCTTACAAAACCTTCTGGAGTAACTTTGAAAAGAGGATTTAACGTCATAGTGATAATCCCTAACTAATTTCTGAAGAACTCTTTGTTCCTCTCGGTGGCTGGTCTAATGTTCCCTCCATATGTTAAGCATGGTTGGATGGTCCCTACATACATATAAGTACATGCTAGGATTAGGGCTATGCCCATAATTTGTTTATTTTCACTAAAGTGAAACAGAGGGTCAGTTTTTTCTCCTATTGAAAATATGGTGAGTATAAGAATAACAGTTAAAGAAATGGAATCTTACTTGGTGGGCCGTCATTGAGACTGGATGGGAACCTAAATCCTGGCCATGAAGGAAGAGCAGCCGGATGTGGAGGGAAAGGTAAACCATGCATTAGGAAGTTACCCGGGTAACCAAAGGGATAGTGCTGGAAGATGGGGCTATTTGGCACCGGTAAGGGTTTTAACACTGTCGAGGCTGTGGGCCCATGACTGGGACTCGGAGGTGTTGCAGGGGGTGACAAATCATTAAATTCCTGAAGATCTTTAGGTGCTAGGAGTGAGTCCACTGTGAATAAGGATGACTTGGATTTGGTCATCGTCCCAGCTGTTTTCAGCATCTTTGACGCCAGATCCCCTGATCCACCCGAGAGTAACTTCAAATCTGATAACATCTCTTCCCAATCTTCTCTTCAGCTCAAAATAATCCCGCTTACTACTAACCTCTCTTTTTCCGAAACCGTCCCCGTCCTTATCATGCACGATCAAATCAATAGTTCAATACTCAGACTGTATAATGTTTCCTCATATCCCACATTGACATGAGTTTCAAATCACTCAGAAACGTTCCTGTACTCAACGTATCTTCTCTTCTCAATTGCAATCTTCACAATTCACATTGGCAGGACTGACGGACCTGATTACAAGAACAGAACCCGAAACACTCTGAACACCATACTGGTAATGTTAACAAAAACACAGTAGACGCTGTTTTGATAGCAAATCCGGGGATACCTTCCAACGGGTAAAGAATTCTCTGTAGTCTTGTAACAATACTCTGTACTGTTGGTTACACTCTGACAGCTCCTGGCTAATGTCAGAATGGTCACTTGTGTTGGTAGAGGTGTGTCAAGTGCTTTTGCTTATCTGTCCTAAACTTAGTATCTCCCTGTAGTTAGTCTGTGAAGGGGTACACTGAGGAAGGAGTTTTTAATTTCCTGTAGATATATGATCGTGTACTTTCGAAAAATTGAGACTGACAAAAAGTTGAACTTGGTGGCAAGTCAGTAGTTAAATTAAATGAGGAATACTGTCGGATTAACTCAGGAGAGACTCCTTTTGTGGTATAGTAACCAGAGGAGTGAGTGAGAGTAAATGTTTTGATTTCCAAAGTGAAGAGGTTGGTAATACTCAGAGCTGGTATGATTGGAGAGGTTGCGTGGAGACCGTGCTCGAACCTGACTTGTGAGTATTCAAGCGAAGAATGGATGTCAGCGACGGTAACGCTGGAGTAAGAATGGAAAGTCTGAGTGTGTGAGGCGTGGAAATAGACGGCAAGAGCCTGCGAAGATATGGATGGGATGAGTTCGGGAAGCCCCCTCCTCCCAGAAAAAATATTCCGCTTAGCTCTCTGGAGCCGCACTTCTCCAGTGTTTACACACTATTTATACAGAGGTACATGTAGATACTACTACACTAACCGTAACTATACTTCCAATTGCTCCCTGTATCCACAACAGCACTTTCATTCCTACATGGGCTTGTGTGTACTTTTTTGAGAAATAAAAGTAAAATCCGTAAGTTTAGATACTCGGAATGGCTCGTAGAAACTCATAACTATTTACACTAATTGTAACTTGTACTAGACAATAGTATTGACTTAGCACATAGACTCACACCCGTACCTCAAATACTAGTATCAATTTCCCCTTGATGTTTACACTCGGACCGTAGTATTTAATCATACCTTCCATTTCGAAATTTTTCAAGCTTTACCTCACTCCAGTGAGGAGTATTTTTTACATTTTACCATCCAATTTTTTGTTTAAACCCAGAGCATATGGGAACAAATCCTTTCGCAACTGACATATGTAAGCTATTTATAGCTTCCCCATGGATAGTCTTCCCTTATTGCATAAAACTAAAGGCTTTTGTATTGAGGCCACAGCAGGCATTTCTGCAGATTTAAAATGATAACTCTCCTCAAGAGAAAACTTACATATTATAAGAGACGTCACATTTCAAAGGAGATTTTTCCCGTTGGTATTTCACACTTTGGCTCTGACACCAAAACATACATGGTGAATACTAAAAATGGATATTATTGTAGTATAAAAGGTAGTGTTTTCAAGTGGGAAAAGTAGGGTATGGCAAGGAGCATTATTTTTGACATGTATTATTTCTGGGGAGTAGAAATGTTCTAAAATGGAGTCAAAAATAGTGTGGATTTTGAATGCTTGCATGAGAACAATTTATCATCTATAGTTAAAGAATCCAATGTTTTGGCTCTTGTCTCCTGTCAGTGATATTTTTATTGAGTGTGGTTGTCTCAATGTGACTCGAGTTGTATGACTTGTATGTTTGTGGAATTTGCTGGGGAATATCTTTTGATGTGGTAATAGTTTTTATTGAGTGTTTCCTTGGGACTCAACCATGTGTGGAGTATATGAGGAAGAGTATAAATGGGACTGAAATTGGAGAGAAATTGAATGCAGAACAATCTGAAGTATTTGAGACTGCTGCCTGAATGAACTAAAATAGGGAGTCAATTATATTATTGTTGAAAAGACACAAAAATGTTCCTTGGGTATTGCTAGCCCGGGTCCATTGAGGGAAGACTTGGAGTAGTACAGTTGACTTCAATAGTGTGTAACAAGAACAAGCTCCTATGTATTCCCATTGGGGAAAAAATTACATTCATACAATAAAAATACAGACACTAAGATTTTTCACTTGATTTCAGGTCTTCTTGAAGAAGTAGAAGAAGAGAAGAGAGAGAGAGAGAAATTTCTGTGAAGGGAGAAGAATAAGAGGAGAAAAGAAGAACCAAGAAGTTTACCATAGGTTTTTGGGAGGAAAAAAGTTTTTTTTTTGGGATGAAAAAAGAAACATGTGCTTTGTCCTCTTGTAAATGTTATAAATCACCCCAAGTTTTTCACACAGTTCACAATAATTGTTTGGTTTGTCTGCTTGACTTTTTGGTCTATCTGTCTTGCCTACTGAGCAATTTTCTTGTACCGCCAGGTCATTCAGATGTATTCACAATGTGCCAAGGCTCCCATTACCTGCTTATGGGCTCATTCCCTTACGGTTTACATATGTACAGTACAAGGGAAGGAGACTCCTTATGAATTTTATGGTATGTACTTTACTCCTTTATTTCCCATCCCCGTCCTTCATTCCTCCGACATGCTCATCTCCTCTTCCCAAGCCTCCCTACTTTCCTTATGCACTGTCTCTGAGACTCGGAATCCCTCATTTTGTTAACTCTACATACTTTTCCCTCTCCTCCATCATTAATTATTTTTGAGCTTATGACAAATTACTCGTCCGGACAAGTCATCTCCACTTGACCAGCTTCAACGTCCATGTCAACTGGAACAGCTCCCAACTTCATCACCTTCAGCAGTGTGCTTTAAAAGCTCCTTCGAGGAATCCTTCACTTCATTATTTTCATGCTTTGCACAACCAGTCCTCGATAATTATCCTCTTGTTGTAAGGTATGTGTTTTCACATCATACCCATTCTCCGGTGGGGCACACATACATATGTACATCCATACCGAAAAAGAGAATTCAATAACCCTCAGTGTAATTTTCCTGCCGTTGTCAGGTTTATTTTTTTCTGTAGTAACTGAATATAGATTGCCTTTTCATTAAGTAAACAAATGCAGTTTGAAATCAGAGGTATGTTCTTAGCAGAGATCGGGATGTGGGCTCTGAGATCGGAGAAGCTGCGGATACCATTTGACTATATAACGTCATTTCGTACTTGAAGAGACTCACACGTATGTGGGTGCCTGTTGTTGGAAGAGACACACAAAAATTGCAGTTGATTGAAATATTCAGTTTTACTTCTGCCTCCTGCTGAGAGTTATTTATTGAATTTAAATGAATGGCTGGGAGCAATATTGATTAACTTTTCTTTCCCTGTGTGAATTATTGAATGACAACAAGGCTCTATCGAGAGGTTAAAGAGATTGATTCTGAAGTACACACAAGCGTATCAAGTTTATGCTAATTACAAGATACGTACTACACATGGACTCAACTCAGGCTCTTCAGAAGATCCAGTCCATGACGGAGGCAGGAGCAGGGCAGAAAGCAGAAGTAAAACAAGTCAATGGGAAATCAGTGGGAATGGAAAAGATCCAGTTACAGCGTCGTGTGCATAAGCACCAGGCCACTGATAAGGATAAATATAAGTAATGAAGCGGAGCATACGATTATAATTATTATGATCATTATAAGATTCCCTAATACTTGTGTTTATCATTATTTCATACGGCAGGTACACCCTATATCCGTCACTATACTCCGGTAAGCTCCAATAAGTACGCACATTCATGTAATTATGTACATACATACATTGGGCAAGGAGGGTACAAAAGGAATGAAAATGTTCACGAAGTGACGGTTGGGGTTTTCTGGGAAGCCTGGAGCATATAGAGTTACTATGTATCTAGCTCTACTAGTATGACGTGTGGTAAGTTTACCGTGTGGAGCTATGTAGGACTGAGAGTGGGCTCTGATATCCCCTGACCAAGTGGAAGGCACATGTTGGGGGTCAACATCTGAGGCATAAGTTGACTGTAAGGATGGACATGGATCGACCGGAGCCAAGGAAGCCGAAGCATTTGAGTCGGATCCTTTGCCATACACACCAGGAGGCTTAAGGAAATTCTCAGAGGCCAATTACAGATGATTAGAGCTGGCGTTTAATTAGGAATGGAGACAGATTTATTTTCAAGTCGGCTTTTTCCCTCTTTCTCTCTCTCTCTCTCTCGTGCTCGCCTCGTAAGTCAAACAAGCCTGGGCTAATGTTCACCTAGATCATCAACAACAACATTACTTAATTTACGGGAGAGTTCAACCTAATAAAAACATTGGTGCTGATTCTTTATAAATAGTCTTGATCTTCCCTTACGCTCCTTCCCTTCGGCCTCTTCCCTCAAGTAGTTAGCCTCACTCTGAATCAACACACACACACTAAAATACATATAATAATTTTATTATATTACTTTTGCTACCAAAACTATAGTTATATTGGTACAAGTGCGGCTTTCAGAAATCCCAACCTTATTGAAACCATGTATGTACAAGTACGAGATATTCAAGCCTACATACATATATGTACAAGTGCCAGGGAAGAAATACAAACCATACACATGACAGTATCAGTACAGTATCAGCTGAGTGAATTCATCCCAAAATTAAAACAATTTTTTACTGAGCTCAAGGGGAACTGGTGCTTCTCCATGTTTTATTCTTGGCTCTACATAATATGTTTCCCAACGACGGGACTCAAGTTCGTTTGACCACATAAACATATCTACATGTAATTACTCCGGCCTGCTCACGTGTACTCTAATTTAGAGGAAAATTATTGGGATCTCTTTCACGCATTAATTTATTTTTTTATTTTTTTTTGTTTCTTTCAAACAAATGCGCTGTAAATGAGGTCGTAACTCATTTTAGATTTCGGAACTATTGTTTATGTAGCAGCAGGAATCGGCCCTCGACATCCGCCAGCAGAAAATAATATTTCTTTTACTTATTTCTTCCCTTAGCTCAGTGCTCATTGTGAGGAGTCTCCCATCCCCATTGATAGTATGTACACAGCTACAAATTATGTACACAGCTACAAATTGTATAAGGGAATAAAGTAACCTGTCTGGCACAAAAGTCCTCTACAACTGTATCTTCGCATTTGTTTTGAATTGTACTAACCTTTAGCTGCATGAAATTATATATACATAACTAGATATAGGTATGGGTAAATTAGACAAATCCTTGTAACGGGAGTTATGGATTGATTCTTGTGAGTAGTGTCGGAGACTAAGAATTTATTGCTATCAGAAAAGGCTGTTAAGAAATTATTACAGGAAGCTCACCCTTGGCTGTACAGTTTGATGCTTGAGTAATGATGGAAGGAAGTGAATATATTGAGACGGTTGACAATTTATGGAACTGATTGATTTCAATGCTAAAAGGTTTCTCCTGGTGGTCTGCATATCTTGTCGCCAGGAACTCGTGCCGTGGATTTTGGAACTTGAAAGGAACGAGACTCCATGTACCGACTCTAAGTGCACCAATCAAATGAACTTTGGGAAACAAAACAAGACCAATTGCTCCTTTCCTCTTCCAGGATAAGGACTACTGTACACACTCAGTTTAAATGTCAGCGTCAACAGAGTACATGTCTGGATGCATTACAGATGACTCCATGCTGTTGTATTACGAGGACTTGAGTGGGATGATGTCCCTGTAATATTTTCGTCGCCCTAGGCTTACTTATTGCAAGTAAATATCGATCGTCAGTAAGACAGACTCATCTACGGAAAATACTTTTTCTCATACATTGCCCTTTTGGCATACGCACACAACCGCTCAGTTGAAGTTAATCTGTTCCACTTTGCTGATTATTTTTTTAAATAATTACATGCCGCATCCACGAGCATGGATCTCCCACTACTACAGAGTTAAGAGACTAATGAGTTCGCAAACATGATAATTCTCCTAGGAATGATTGTCTAAGATTTTCCAACCTGTACAATCCATGCAAGAGATGCCGTTACAGATCTTTTTCGTCTGCACATTGACCTGTCTAGCGACGTGCGCCGAGCTGACTAGCGTAGAGCACCAACGAGTCCTCAAGACAGTTCGTTTTTTATTTTTAGTAGTCATCGGACCGTTACTTCCAAAATTACCATATTTCCAGGATCTAGGGAATGACCAATCCTGAACCCAATTCTAATGCATTATCTTATTGAAATTGATAGTTGAAGGTTATCATTGTCAATTGTGTGGAATACTAAAGTAGAAATAAAATGGAATCTTCGTTTTTCTTCATGTAAAGTCATTTGTTTACAAAAACTCGAATTACAAATGTGGACTCTGTACAGGTCTCTAGCTCTATACAGGATCCCAGCAAGGTTTTATATCTTTGTAAAATTACGCAGTGTAGAGTATCGAGAGTAATAAATCGTTCAGAACCATTGCAGATTATTAGAATGGTGTTGTTCCCAGTTACGGATGGCCAGGCACCATGTCGCCATTTGTAACGTTTTGATATGTACTCGAGAAAAGCATAATTTGAGCCAGCTCGAATTTATTTCTTAGAGATAGGACCAGTCTCATGTTTGAGTTACATATTCCGAGTCAATACTCTTGGGTTTGAGCTGCATATGCCGAACCACTATGCAGGTGAGGTCAGTCCAATGAAATGGAGTTTGAGACAGGAGAAAATACAATGGTTCCCTAATGTGACCCTTTGGCCATATCCCAGGCTTTCCAACAGTACTTGCACCAAGCGCCACTTCACCGTGCAATACCTGTCGGTGGAATCCAAAGATAAAGGCTAGCAAGTCTGTCACTGATAGTGGGGCTACATGTCACTGATGCATGCAGACACAATTAGTGGTGAACGACAACTCTACGCCGAGCTTGTTCTGTAAGCAACTTGTCAATGGCCAATGAGGTATGGGACGTATGGATGTACATTTCTTGTAACTCAGAAGAAAAATAAGAGTGGACAGTGTGACCTTAGGGGACGACTTGAGACAATCACAATTAAAATAGTTCATAAGGGCGCCCACACTCCTATTAAACCAATATACCTTGTCGGAACAACAAACAAATAATCATCCAGCTTTGGTCCTCAACCGTCCAGCATGGGAAAAACTCCATCCCTTCAGTGGTCACAAATAGGAACCATCCAACACATCATATCTGCATACGTCATTGTATTAGTTTAGAAACTAAAATAAACCAATAGGGGAAAATTCTAACACCCTGCCTCAATGCGTGGACTTATTATCAAAGCAAATAGCTCCAATCTATTACAATGTTACAAATGTGTTTATACAAATGTTTTTGTAATTTGAAAGTGCCCTCACTCAACACTCCTAATTGTGTAATAACTGGTTTATTCAAAGAAACTATCGCACACGAATAGATAATCGGATTTTTTAAAAAAAGTATCATTTGCATTTCGCCCCAGAGCTTTTTAAATCTCTGTGATTGCCAGAGCTACTAGTGTGTTACATTTTAAAATGTACCATTCGCTAGCAATTGCAATACCTAAAGCCCAACCCTTGGAATTGTGCATAGCATTATGGTTTCGAAATAAAAACGATACTTTTAAAAAGATTTAGCCGCTTGTTTGTATGTAGGTATCTGTGCCAAATGACTGTAAGGAGAGATGAGACTTCTCAAGTTAAAACAATGGACCGCATCTGAAAAGCTCATGTCTGGTCTAGAATTGCTCGGTGCTCCTTTGCTTTTATCCCGTCCGACGGGATTAAATCAAATTCAAATCTGAGGACAGGACAAGTGTATCTGTCTGTGGAATCATTGATAGGTACATATAGAAACTTACATAGGTTGTAATAATTGTGGACCTAACGGTACATACATCATAGAAGTATGTCTCTGCGTCTTAGATCCTGCAAGTGCATACAGTATACAGTGTAGGAAAAGTGTTTTGATTGTTGACGGTCCGGGGATAAGTCCCTTGCACTTTCCATTTCCACAGCTCACACAAGTAAAGTTTACTTAAGGAAAGTGGAATGGAGACAGGACGCGACTCCTGGCTAAAGGATCCATTCCAGGAGCCAGGTCATTCCCAAAGGAGTACGTCTCCACTCTAAACTCTACAGTAGTGTAAATGCAAAGACAGTGTAACTGGGTCCTGAGCCAGCAGTAGTCTTCTGGATCAATTTCATGAAGACAAATCGCTTGGTAGAAAATTGCTTGGGTTTCCAAAACACTTCTACCAGACCATTAAAAACGCATGCCTGCAAGGTCTCATAGTCCAATCGATTCTGGACGGTTCTAACAACTCATGCAGACCTTTTAGTGGATATATCCCTTCCAGTGCCTTAAAGATACCCACAAAGATCGCCAAAGCTCAATGCTCAACCAGAACGTGGATCTTCTCATAATCCTTCCAAAGCATTGTTTTAAACGGAAAGCATCTCTACTTAAAGTCTTTATTTTATATAATCCCTCCCCCTCCTCCAAGAATTAATCATGCGCTTTCTGTGCTAAGATTTAGTTCCCAAACTATGTATGGATGTACTACATTTTTTGATACATTTTTGAGACAAAACTATTTGTTTTATTGCTATCTACTAGTGATTGTGTCAATCATAGGCCATTTTAATGCTGCTGGGTTTCAATGATTTAAATTGGAAAGATTGGAAGAAATTACCATAACAAATGACATTACAAAATCAATGAATGACGAACGTAGGGCTAGGATGTAGTAGGGAGCTGCTGCTGTTTGCTCAGTAATTATCCCCATAGAATTTTCATATTAGATTTTTATCAGTCTCGTTGTCAGTGAGCGTATGCACATTTTGTATGTACACTTTGTATGCACAGTTTTTGTAAGTATGTACAGTCAATTTGCATGGATGCATGCACCCTTAATTCCTGCCTTCCTGCACACCACAATGCAAGGGTTTGTGAGGATGTAGTTCTATTGTAACCTTGCCGTAGTCATGCAGTCATCAGTGGGTTGATTAATATGAGAAATTATACTTGAGTTATGGGAAGGGTACGTGTGAGAGAGTGAAAAACAAACCAGTGGAACGGTATAGGAAAAGATACCCTTGTTGAATTGATCGCCCATTAATCGCTGTTCACATGATCAGGAACAATAGTATCGTCGTCGGTGGAAAAATATTTTTCCATAGTTTCAACTCCCCGAACAAGATACATAAACATAGTGACTAGTCTCAGTCACAAGGTCCCATATCAATGATTATAAGGAAGGGGTTCCCATCCCACATCCATGGGATGAGGTTGTAGCGATATAGTTATTAAAGTTGACACAAAAGTGACGAGGAAGGATGGGACTGAGCATATAGTTTGAGGGGAAATTGGATCGAGATAAAGTGTTTTGAGGGAGACATTTTAATCTGTGGACAGGAATATTTGTCAATTAAGGGTGTTCTTCATTCGAGGGGAAACGTATGGAAATTGGATTCAAGGGATCAAGTCATAATTCATGGAGAAAAAGAGATCATCAAATGTGTAAAGCTGTGCAAGGCATCAGTGCCATCACAAAACTATCGTCCTATTCCTCTACATTGGAAATCCACTCCCAGTCGTAGGAGTCCCAGTCATAATGATACCGTTATCGCACCCGTTTTACTCTCTCGGTCCGTGTCTACGCTCTCCAATGTGTATACTGTATAGGTAGTAGTATTCGGAAAAAAAATAAAGAGGGATAATATCAACTCATTATATGTATTCAGACCTATTAAACACATCTCGTAAAATGCTAGTCTATTTCTCCCATAATAGTCACCCATCAGCCACTGCGCTCAGAGAAGGCACATCTCACCCACACCAACTCATCTTGATAGGGCTCAGCATATGCATGAGATCCGACATGGATCCTGAGGTGACGATGTGGCATTATATTGCATATCTATGCATAAGTACCATGGGGAATTCATCCAGGGATTTACTCTTCCTATTAACTTCCCAGCATATAGAGAACCCTTGGAAATGCATAATTGCTTTAACTGATTTCATGTGAGCAGTAAGTAGGAACTTGGTTCACTGGCATCTCCCCATGTACACCCTGTAAGCTGGATATGCCACAACATTACATAGTATTTCGTCGGATACGAAGCACAAATAATTACCCGCTCCACCCGCTCCTTGTAATAGTAGAGGTAAAAATACCTGAGCAAAATTACACCAGACGTAGTAATAATTTTATGAATGGGAATTAATGCCCGTTTTTAATTTTGACCAGGACGTTTGTTCCGTCTAATGTCTCATTCTGTCTTGCATGAGCTTCTGCAAGTGCTCCGGTAATGCTTCTTAGCCGCTGTGGTATTTAAAGGAAGAATGTATGAGCCCGCTCGTATGTATGCAGTACCTGTTACATCTCAAGCTCCAATGGGAGGAAGTAATGGCGTATAGAGAGTGTACTTACGGAGAGGATTTTATGAGGGAAAGGATACTCGGGATATGTGAGTGTGTGTTGGGGTGGGACAGAATCCTTAATAAAATATGTATGTATGCGTGCAGAATGAGGAGGATTGATGAAATGTTGGAATCGACGGGCATTTATCTCCCTCTCTGCTCCTCGTCACAGGAGCTTATACATATCTCCATATGTATGCATATGCACTGCAGGCACAGGGCAAGTATTGGGTTGTGTGTGTATGTGTGTGTGTGTGTGTGTGATCAAATAAACCGGAGGGTTGAGCAGTTTAATCCGAATGTGTGATTTTTGGTGGCGATAATGGTGCTTGAATAGAGATGTGATACGAAAGGGGTTGATGAAGAGTCGCCCATCCAAGATTTACGACCTCATGGTGTATCGAATCTGAACGACGTTTACGCCAAGGGTTTATTGATTAAATGATTGTTTACAATTTATATCATCCACAAAAAGGGCTCCACGTAATCGTCCCCGGCTTTGTTCCTCCTTCCTGTCTGCATCACTGCACTGAACATGATGACGTTGCGTGGGCTCAAGATCCTCCTCTCAACTTTATTCAAACCACTGGTGTCTTCCAACTTGGCAACAAATATTACATTCCTCTCCAATGCAATCCTCAGCATTTTCTTATTCCCTATTATTTAATCCCTATTTATCCTGTCTCCCACTTTACATTTTTTTCTACACAGTTACCTTTTCTCAAATGTCCCCATAATATCCATTTTTATTTGTTGCTGGTAAATTGTTAAATACGAGGACTGTCTCCACATAAATATCACCATGGGAAAAGATACCGTCGGTGAGGTGAAGATAAACAAGGTATATTTTGGATTCAAAGCAAAATGTTCAGCATTGAATTTCTCAAAAGAAATGATCCCCATGTACATACATATGTAGTTACCGTATATTTAGTGTAAATTGCAACAAGTTCATTTTGATTTAAGTAAAAACTCTGTATATACTCCTTCAAACCCAAAATGTATCTATAGTTCATTTTGACTCTACTTTGTTACTAATGTAGTAAATTACTCAATATTGAAAACATTCTGAGGTTAGCTGATGGTTAGGAGACTACATTTTGGCGTATGAAAAAATAGAGCAAAAGATTAGGCTGAAGATGGATGCCGGTGTGTCCAAAGCCGTATCTTCTGTTAAGAGTCACGTGAGTCATGGAGATAGCTAGTACAAATGATATGTGGTGAGGGATTCAATTGACTCCTTGCCATGCCACCATTATCTGGTGAGGATACAAAAGCATGCAATCCACTGGTCTGTCCTGTCCTTCAATATGTACTTATGAGTCAGAATTGAGCAGACATTGGAGCAGAACAACTGTCGTCCAATGATAATCATCATATATACATAAACACCATAGAATTCTTGATAACATATGAAACTTGCAACGATCTTTAATACGATGACCAATTACTTATTACAGTTGTTCCAGCTCCCATGCAACTATGCTCAACTATAATTACATAAGTAGACCATTATATATTTACATAATATAAGTAATTGTAGGTGCCTACATATATTTTGGGGGGTTAAGAGGTAAAGCTGGGGGAACACCTGTGAGACCTCTTGGAGGACGAAGGGAATAACAGGATTTTTTAAAGAGTCAGGATCCCAGACAAAAGTTTTACTTTTGTTTGCCCCCACCTGTTTTAAATATTTCCAGGGATTTACTCTTGTTTTCAAGAGTTTTGAGGACTTGTGGCTACTCCTTAACTGACGATGGCTCAAGAGTCCCGACAATATGTTGAACAAATTTAATTCCACTCATAGCCCTCGATCTTTAAATAACTAATTGTTTCAGTTGCTTTCCCTTCCCTCTGTTATTACCATTATTGCTGAGTCTGAGGAGTGAAAAGTTTTCGGAATTTAATTGAGTCCCTACACGACATTTGCTCACTGGCGACTATTACTTTACAGGATGATTGGTGTTGGGTAATGTTGTTGGTACAACTCGCCACTCACGACAGACTCAATAAGGAACAATGGAATCGGAATTTGGAAAAACGTCATTACAGGCACAGTTCCTCGACGGAGTTTATAATAAAGTAATACTGTTATCGCATGTTGAAATAATTCCAAGTGGTTAAGGTTCAATGAGGGAAAAAGGCTGCTGGAAGGTTTACTTCCTTCAGTAGCTTATATGGACTCCTCAATGTTGTCCATGTCTATAGCATGAATAATTTACAAATGTTACACCTACAATGCACTGGACTGCACCATTACCCTCAAGGGTCAAGTATGTATATATGCAGTTGTCAGCAAATTGCAAGGCTCGGAGCACATTATTATCCTATCTTATGCTCTGTCTGTACCTTGGAATTGAATTGTCGACTCCCTCGTAATTCTGATCATATCCACATGAATATTTAAATTTTTAAAAGTGTTAGGTTACAGAGTAAAGTCTCACTTAATTTCACCTGCCGAACCAGTACTCACTCAAGCCTTCAGTCTGTCTCAGAGGCCGGGAAATAAGAAAAAATACTTGAATTTGTTCCTCATATATTGTTCACTGTGCATTGAAAATCCGTAGGGGCTAAATGGATTGTAATGTAAGTATCGGAAAAATTACTTCTGCCTTGCATGCTACATCCACTTCACCTCGTCATGATCCTGATCTTGATGATGATGATGATGATGATGCAATCCCTGAGTAACATGCACACTGTCATGAGCTGCATACTTGATACATCTCTCATACCTGGACCATACAGCTCCAACATGCACAAATAGTATTCCCAATCAACTTGCGACCATACTTTTGGGTCTTTAGCTCAAAATCCTTCCTCTCCGCCCTATGCATGTAAGTGTACTAATTGTAACTTTCCAGGTACGTTCCTTCCAACTCCCAATCCTGCATTCCTATCAAGGAGGCTGGGACTCGGGCAATTTGTGCTTTTTTATATGTATGTACATAACCGTTTGTTCTTAAGTATATAAGTATAATAATTGACCAATCCTGTTTTAATCTCCAAATCTAAAGACTACAGTCAACTCTCGCTATAAGGGATGCTCAAGGGACCGGCAAAATCTGCCATTTATAAGTACTAATCCCTTATAAGCATAGTGTTATACATTACGTAAACGGGAATCGGGACTGCAAATTCCGATCCCTTATATCGAGAAATCCCTTATAAGGGTATCCCTTATAGCGAGAGTTGACTGTATTCTGAGCATTACAATAGAATTTTTTGAATAAATGCGAAAAGGGTTTCATTAATACTTCGAAAAGGAATTTTTACAAAATATCGTATCATCTATATTTTAAAATTGTCCTTAGTTTTTGTATCCTTTGGAGATTGAGGAAGATTTATGTTCCAATCAATGATGATTAGTACAGAGTTGTTTTTTGCAGCTTACAGTTGCTACAGATATAAGGTATTCCTGGTGGGAGCTCTCTTGAAAATTTGAGCCTTACAGTGACTTGTCCCTTCAAGACAAATTAGCGTTGTGGTACTCGGGTATGGAATCTATTTATGTCTAATTATAGAGAAAATTCTCTTACATCCAATGAAGAGAGTACAAGTCCTTCGATTGTAATTTTGAAGGTAGTTGGAGCAAATTGTTTATCTTAATTACTTCCGTTCACAATGTTATTTGGAAATAAAAACATAAGATAATTTCTCGTAGTCAATCCCTATTTCTAATACAATGTGATAATAAACATAAAAATAAAAAATGAGTGGAATCAACAACTCCATGTTCACAAATGGATTATAATTTTTGAGTACTTGTATATAAATATAGTTACAGTAGGAGGTTATTTATCATAGAAATGGTAAAGTAACTAGTATTTAGGTTTCTGCTAAATATGACATTGTTGGATGATCAATGGAGGTCCAGAGAGTGGGTTTGCTCTCGTAAGTATCTTCATATGACAGAAAGGGTTGGAAGTTGCTAATGAATTAGGCCTCAATTTACAAAACGTTAAATAATAAAATACATAAAATACAATAATTTATTCCTCCTTTGCCCTTCCTGCAGATATTGCTAGTCCTTAGTGAAGATTTTTTCTACCGCAGTCAAATTATGAAGATTGAGGGAACTCTTTGGAGGAACATGGAAAGTTACTGAGGACTTATTGGACGAGAAAACTGTAAGTTCATTATAAGTAAATAGAGAGCTACAAGTCATGTCACATCTTGTAAGGACATGAAGCTATTGAAGGGAATGAGCACACCAAGTCAAATTTTTTTTTTGCTCTTCTGGAAAATGTTCCAATAAGTGACATATGAAGAAATATTCAGACAAGGCTTAGTAAACATTCAGGCATTGACGTGATACACCAAAGATTTTACAAGAGAACAATCAACTAGTTTTTCCTTGTGTGCGGAATGCCTTTGAATTTCGTTAATAAAGTTCAGGTCTCATTGTATCTGTTCATATAAATGTGATTATACATACAAGGGCTCACTAAATGTGGATAGGTAGGGGTAATCGAAAGCCGGACTTGGCGTGTTCCTATAAGCCTGTCCAAAGGGTTTCTCTCCTACCTTGTTGTGAGGTCTGACAAGGAGAGTAGCGATCGGTAACCGCACAAAAACGCCCTTTTGACAAATCCTTCAAATTTCCTTAATGAGATTAACTCAAGTACTACAACGACCACCGAAAACTTCATAGTTTGGAAATAATTTTGAAATTGTCTCTCTCCCTCAGCCACGTTGGAGTTCTTTGGCGAGTTGATAGAGTTTTCTGTCGTAGGGTGGGCAATCTCTAATTTTCAGACTTTAGTCATTGTTCACTTCGGTGGTGGTCAGTTGCAATTTGTACATGGATCAGAGAGCCCTTTCTCTACTTGTCAACCGGTCGGATCAAACCTGTTCCTCAGTCTTTCACACACGAGGCTCACAATCGACACTTTGGGACACTCATTCTATCTCACAAGGAAAAGTCACCCATCATCAGTTCCTCACAATAGAAACTTCATTACCAATGCATTGACTTCCTAAGGACATTCAAAGGGCCCAGTCATGCACCTACGTTCCAGTTTCTTAAACAATATCCAACCATCTCCGAACACCACCAAACTTCTTTTTAAATTCAAATTATTTACTCTAAATTGTAGTCAGATTAAAAAGAGCTTGCGTTGTCCTAAAAATGTTTCCTAAAATGCAATGGGAGAAATGATATGGGGAACTTCAAATTTTGTATTTAAAATTTAAGTTTTTAATTTCAGGAATACTGTAGGCTCCAGAGTTCTACAAAGTTGTCAATATTTCCAGGACAAATTACAGGTCAAATACATGTATACTTTATTCAATTGGGCTTAATTCACAGGAGAAGGTTCGAAGGTCATATGTGGCTGCTTTAGAGCAGCCTGGTCCTATCCATTCCTGCCCGGACTGTGAAATTGTCTGTACTTTTTGGTAAATCTATGAATGAGTAAAAGAATTGTAGAAAATATAAGACAAATGCATATTATATAGAAAGTGAGCTGGAAGAATGGTAGAAAAGTGTGCTAAGCCCAGTGATAAACTCCGCCTGCCCTTCCCAAGGGAGTGGAACAAAGAGTTAGTAAACAAAATAGATACTAGAATTATCATTGTCCTACAACCGATTTGAAATTCTTCATGGTTGTCCTCAGTTCAGAGGTCCGTTCGTTGTAGTAGGATCTGGTAATAAACAAGAAAAAAAAACCTGATGCCTGGGAGAGAATGGAGTCTGCTGGAGCTCGAGTTGTTTTCTTGAGAAATCAAGAGAAATAACATTGGAGAAAAGAAATTATGGACTGACCTGGGAGTTCATTGAAGGTTTCACTCCAACATTGACTCCGTCCCATCAATCAGGACCGAGCGTACAGAAATCCTGAGGTTATGAATACCAGAGGGTTTATTGGCAAGAGGGAAAAGTAACGTGACAATGAGTCAATTGATTGTACGAGGAGCAGTTGTAATTTCCAGTAAGTATCTCTTCTTGGCCATGGATGACCGATTGCGTATAATTGTATTGTGCCTTGGGAAAAAAGAGCATGAGAGCTGGAGAGATGAATATATATAGCCCATGATGTCAGGACCCTCCATGCTACTACATAGTAAAATTACGAGTGACATTTATACGGCCAGATTCCCCGTTAACTGGATTACACGGACCGTAGAGTCATTTTGTATACCTGACTTTGTTGGGACAAAAGGTAGGTGCTCGTTGAGTGAGAAGGAGGAAATAAAGAGCAATTCGGCTATTTGTTCGTCTTGTGTGGCACAAACTCCACTCCATTGTCCTGTACACCAGTTTTATAGACTGGAAGTGACGGAAGAAAAGAAAACATTCAGTGCTCCAAGTCCATCATTTTCTCAACCCATGAACATATTGCTTGCCATTACAGGAAAAAGAGTCAAATGCACACCTTTGCTCCTCTCTCTCTCTCTCTTTCTCTGTCGTCTCCCCAACACTATAGCTTCAATTGTCAAATTTTCCAACCAAGACTTTTTTCACAATTTACAATGCTCTTGCACACACAAAAGTGAAGGCACTTGGCACTCACTCCAGTTCTCCTTGAACCACACTTTAATGAGTGACTTCTTACAGGCACTAGCCAAAGTATCCCTCTACAGCCAAACTCTCTATACACCAGTATGCATCTTTTAGAGTCAGTTTGAAAACATGGACCATCTCTTAAGTTCCTATATAGTTTCGGGTTCATTTTCAAATGAGAACATCTTGGAGAGAAATGAGTGTGCACGCTCCTGCAGTTCCACCTTGAATTATTGCAATCACATTTTTAAAAAGAAAAGGAAAGGCCTGTGCCACCCTCAGTCATCCGTAGGATTAGCCTCAAACCTTGGCGAACTCCTAGAGCTCCAGTTTGTAAATACATAGTTAGTCCGAGGCCCATAAAGACTTTGAAAAGAAATTCGTCGAAAAATGACCGATGGGAGGAGTCAAATTTTCTCCCCTGTACTTTGTTGCACAATCAACATTCTAATTATTCCACAGATGCTATGGTCCTCCCAGTACCGTAAAGATTCATTCCTCAAGGCAAAGTGGAATCTTCAATGGAACATTGTATAACCCAGGGATTCAATGAGTTTATCAATCTGTAGCAGTAGAACCTAACTCTGTCTCCAAAAGATCATTAATCTATTGGATCAATGGAGCTAACAATACATTACTATATAGACAATTATTATACTTACCATTTACAGCATTAGTAGCAAAGCTCCATACAACCACGTATATCTACATATATAAAAGCATACAGAAAGCACAGCAGGTATTATTATATGTACGTACGTGAAGGCAGAGCATAATTATATGTAGATATCTGTTCAGTACAAGTTGTGATTGTGAGACTCTGGTGCCATCGGATGGACTCTATTGCTGGTATTCTTGCGTGGAAAAATAGAAAAACACCTTGCAACTCGGAAATAATACAAAAGTCTAGATTTGGTTTGAGACTTGAAAAAGAAAAACATTGTAAGTTTCTGGCGTGAGCCATGTTCTTGAAAGCAGGAGTCAACAATGAGAGCAGAGGCAGAAGTCAGGAACGTCAAATTGAGAACCGATCCATTAGGTGAATTAGACAGCTTGTGAGAGTTGCCTTTGGTCACTTTGGTCTCAATGGATTTTCGTAATCTGTGGGGAAGGGAAGGTTTTCAAGTGAAACCATTCAACATCATATTAACTTAATAATATTCCAATGACAATAGACCTACAAATAATGTTTTCTCTCACTATTCTCCCAGTCCAGGGATCATCAATGCCCGCTTTTGCCACATCCCGTGCGGACCCAAGAGTGCACTTTAGGATTCATTTGCTTCAGAGTCAAAAGGTGTTCTGAAATTTTTTTTTTTTTGTTATTCCTAGCACGCACCCACCGATTCATTTCCAATCCAATTCATTGTCACTATATGAACTGTGAATGAGCATATGTGCAAAGGATGTTCCAAGTGGAGGAACGAGTCCAAAAAAAGTGGAACTTCCAGGTAGACATTGTCACATTGTGGAAGATTGCTTCTAAAAATCATATCCAGATGGGACTGATTTATTGGTTTTGAGTCCGCTCGAGGAGTCACAAGACCATATAGTGTGTCTCCCAAATGAGCTAGCAATTTTATTAACTACTTTTGGGTTTTGAATTTTTCCGGAAAATATTAACTCCCTGCTCAAACATGGAGATGGGTGCTTTTAATGGGGAAAATTATGAGTTTTTTTTCCCACTCTCGGGTTGGCATGATGCAAGAATTTATGTGGGACAAGTAATCTACATATTGGTGCCGTACGACAACGGGTGAGGCACATAAGGCTCTATAGCAATCCATCTCGAAGGGTATTGCCTCTGTGCTTTGTTTATATGGAAATGCGTGGCATAAACTCCAAGAGGATGGGACCACCGAGGGGTTCTCACTCAAGCTCACATAATGAATCCTAATAGATTAAAAATTGAATAGAGCTACACAAAAGGAAGTTACAAATAAAAATCTCTCCATGGTCTCCTCGCGGATATATATTCATATCTATATGAGACTCAAATCCTTGTGGTCTCCCTGTATACTAACATGAAAAATCTCCATTTGTGTTCATTCATTCATAATCTGAGTATTTCCATAAGGTCTTCTTCTTCCTTCCTCATCATCATCCATTTTTCATTTTTCTCTGTTTTTTCCCAACCCATCCAACTCTCCGCACAATACCACACTTGACCGTCCAGGTAGAGAGTCGAAGTTCGTATAATCAACCCTTGAGATATTCTGCTTTTTAATCCCCATCAAACAGATAAACACTTTAGCAGGGAACAATACAAACCAACACTTATCATCCTCTCTGGCATTATCCCACTCATTCACAACTGTCCTGAAATGAAAACAAGATAGCACTTGAGAGCTCCCTAACTTTACAATAACATTGCTCCTTAAATTTATTATACTTGTAACGGTCGGAACAAACCCTCTGATTTGGGCTCAATAAATGAAAAAACCATTAGCTTTACAAATAGCTACTTGTTTCATTGTCATATATACTCAGTCAAGCTTTCTAATTCAAGTTACGTATGTCTCATATTTTTCATATAATAATAGGTAATAATTCTCACCCCATATGCTTTTCTCACTCCGACCTCCACCTTACAAATTCATCTGTATCTAGAGCCGGAAATCGAAGTTCTCTGAAAAATCCTACCTTTTGAGGAAGGAGCACTTTTAGGTAGTTGTGCATAAAAGATGGGATGCATATACTTACTCAATTCCAAAATTATTATAGTAGACACACACACGCACACACACACATATCTACATAAGGGGATACATTTGTTAGTATGTGGTTAGGAGTACTCTCAGAATTTAGCACGGCTGACTGACCGACAGGGACTGAACCATATTTTTTCATGTAGGTTATTCTCTCGGCAATAACTGATTATGGTTTACTCGTCCTTTCATGAATTAATAATTATTTAGTGGCTTCAGCACAGGAAACATATGTAGTGTGGAGTGTTGGCAGGCCGAGAGGGAATTTGTAAAATAATGGGTGCTAAGGACTTGAAGCATTTAACTCATAAAGCTAACATGGAACATGCATTTGGTTATAGGTACATACACAGTACACGTACACAATTGCGCACCTACGTACATAGATACATATCTACATATGTGGGTTTCCACTGGGAGCCGCATGATATTTACTTGTAAAATTACGTATGTGAAGAGACATGTAGATACTGGGTTTCTGTATCCACTGGGATGCTAGTAGTAGTTGAGAGTACATCTAGTACTTGCGTAGGGATGACTGCACCTTGAAGGTACAGGAATGCTCTGCATATAGTCCCATGGTTAAGTAAAGAGCTCATAAAGTACATTAAAGTACACTTTTATTGCCCACACCTTTTCCCTGTATTCTATTTGTATTCTCCTATGAGTAATGTTTGCTTTGTATGGTTACACATTATGGGAGCGATATTTGTTTGGGAGAGAGGTGGAAGGTAAAAATATACCCTCGGAGAGAGAGAGAGAGAGACACTGGACGATTTGCTTTATAAATGAGTGAAAAGCGAGCGTGTGTGTTATCTAAATTGTTTATTAAAAAGCCAGCGGACCTACATACAGGTATCTACATGTTGGGATATGTAAATACACTGGGACATATGGAATGGTACTGTCTGTATGAGAAAAGATCCGTGCGACTCGGGGACCTGGGACAGGGAATGTGCATAAGGAAGAAGATATATGCTCATCAAGTTCGGGATACATGTTGGGAGACAAAAGTGGAAAAATGGGAGTTTTAAAGCATGAAGTGCATAGCTTGAAGTTCTTGCATGAGACTAAATTTTTGATGTGGAACGTTAACATTTAACAGCATGGATTTAATGAATTGACCGTTTTTCAAGAGCCACTCTTTCACTGACTAAACCTACCCCCATTATCAAGTGTATTTATGTTTTTATTGTGGGAATCCAAGCTGTCAGAGCCAATTATCGCTATATTCACGAAAGGATCTCATCGATTTCACGCTTTGCAATACCATGTCATATATCCACTCCATCCTTCCAGCTTGTACCCACGCTCTTACATCTCCTCCATCCATCCATACATACACATATGCATCCATACATACAGGCACAGGGACGTAAACATATGCCACTTGAGATGGAAGACGAAACTTACATGAAGCACCATAAAAATATTATATTTTACAACAATAGCATGTAGTATAAACATAGAGGGTTAAATTAATGGACAAGAGTTAAAGGTAGTAAAAAAAAGTGGGAGCAAGATTTATCAGAATATGTTCCCTGCATCCATCAACCCTCCTCAGCTCATCTCTCATCATTATTTTTAAAACCAGCTAATGAACAACTAGTCATTTTTCAATTCGTTTCTCCTTATTGCATGTAAATAGGGAAAGGGGGAAGCGTCCCTAGACAAATACATTGACTCTGACTCTTCACACCATTCGTTCCTTGATAAAAACCGTGACATTATACAATGTTCATTACACTCCGTAATAACGTCCATTACTTCATTCCTCTACTAATATATAGATTCCATGCTTGCTCATTGGCTCCGCCTCATTGCATTTCCATCCAATTTATCAGCCTAATGTACAAACTTAATGTTGCTCTGTGGAGGTACATTCGTATGCCAGTATCTATCCAAGAAGTTCATTCCTAGATCTGTCAGCTAGTGGAGAGTTTTAAGGGCTCCGCTTGTGTAATAAAATATCTTGTTTGTAAAGAGAGAGAGAGAGAAATGTCATAATTCAGCGAATAAGAGTACAAAAGTAAAAACAAAGTCGTATAAAAGATTTCAATGGATTGGTTTAAAAATTGGATGATGCCCTTGATCTGTTGGAATGAATTGCACAAGTTTATCTGTTACTGTAATACAAGGTAGTCGCTCTGGCTGTTTTTGCAGTTAGTATTTAATTTCTTGCTGGTTTACTCCAGTGACGTTCAAATTTGCTGATGTTGCGTTTCCTCCAGATTTTAAATGCTACTGAAGTTGAATGACTAGATCAAGCATTAATGCAAATAATAGTCTTTTATTTTCATCCCTCCTAGTTTGTTTAGAGTTTTTGTTGTTAGGCGATTTTCTATAAATATCCTTTGGGACTAAATTCTCACCACATTTTAATGATGTTGACATTTATCACATAAGGATTGGGCTATGCCCAATGGGATTTTGGGAACGCAGGGGTTAGCGTCGTTTAAGGTACCAAAACTGGTGGGATAAAATTATTACAATTAGTCTCACCCCCGCCCTAGTTTTTACACTTGTTTGGAAATGTCTGTATTAAATTGGAGGTATTTTATAAGCCACAAAATAATAAATTTGAAGAGTCTGGAATGACACTGGGAGTCAATTGACGGGTATCATAAACTTCAATGGCGAGGAGCTGAATTCTGGACGTAGCATTATTGTCACGGTGGTCAGTGGACTTTAATAATTCAAGGATCCGGGAACAGAAAATGCACTCATTTGAGAGACGGGAGGGAAAGTGTAGCATGGTCAGGCACAGAATTATTCAGGACCTTGTTGTAGACACTCTGAAGGGGATAAATGAGGAGAGCTCGTGAATTAATGAGAATTTGATACAAGTTGATCGAAGCAGTTGCCGACAGCAAGCAAGGTGAACGAACAAACAAGAGTTGAGGCCGTCATGCCGTAATTTGGTTGAGGAAGAGGAACTTATGGCAAAGGGCCTTCTTCCCCATAATTCTTATCAGTCTGGCTGGAAATAGAATGAGAGCAGGCTCCCAGGACTTGGAGAACCATTGCATCACATCACATACACACAGATCCTATTAGTTAGTACCCATGTTCATAGATATGAGGTTTTCCAAGGAGGAAAGGAATATGGCGGTGAATTATTGATGAGGAACTGTGGGCTCTCCTATGTATGCACATGTAGTGGTAAGGACGTAAAATAAACAAGCACCTCGCCACGCATTTCTTGATTGCGGCAAATTATTGTCCCTAATTTTTAGCTTCTCATAGTATTACACACCAAGTCTGCTGGACGGAGTGGTTAACAAATTCACATTAGCGGGCTGTAATGTAAAAGACCAAAAGTATATAGTGTGTTAGGTGGGAAGTCACGCAATCAAATGTCCAGCTCCTTAAAAATCCAATACAGCACGCTGCAGCCCTCCTACCCGGCTACGCAATCAATGACTGTTATTAACAGGCTCTTTTATAACAAATACCCCCAATCATACTTGCTCCTGCCAATAAGCCAACCTCATAGGTTTTCTTTCCTACCCTCCCCAAAAAAAAACAACATCTTTACAATTCTTAACCTCAAGTACCACAAAAATTACATCTGCCTAAACAAGCACATTTACATACACTGGGCCTCTGTACAGTCAGCTGTGCTTGCTACTACAGACACGTCTTGTCGTCGAAGGGGAAATTCATTTGTAAATATGTCATTCCGAGAATACAATGGTTGTAAACCAGCCTTACGTTCATATAAGTAATTGAGTGGCTAATTGAGATGTGTATAAAAATACTGAGAAAAAACTAATCCAAAATGGAAAATCCATAATTATGTGTAATTTCAAGAGAGTAAAAGTTACCTCCAGAGGACATTTGAACTTCAGGGAGCTGTAATGGGATTTATCAACTGTAATGTTGGAATATTTTGATTGAATGACTGTCAGTTTAATAGTATCTCTGAACACATTACCTCCAAGCAGAGGCACTTTGTCCTGCACGCGGACCTTATCCACCGCGTCCGCCTGTCGCCTTCTGGGTGACTGTGGTTTACCATGGGTCAGGTACTCCTCACTACAACGGGGTCAATGTAATAAACCACGTATCAGCGCTCTCTCACTTTTCAGTCAGGGAGTCAGTCCTAACGCTATCATCCACTCATTTTTTAATGATATCCTTATGTTCTTCCTTCGAAATTCAAAAATGTCTCCAGAAATCAGTTCATAAAATAGAAGGAATCAGTTCCCCCTAAATATAAGAAAATCCTCCTTGCTCAACTAACCCTCAAGAGTGAAGCCCTCCGGGAAACGTTTAAAGAGTAATATTCTGGAAACAGAATGCCGTAGAAATACTTTGAGTCACACTGACTGAACAAGCGCCAGGCTTAATTAAAAATTATTCCCAGCTGATTTGACATTATCATAAATGCTAGAGCATACTGTAGTGTAGGATTGTGACGTGTCCAATGTTGTAGCTAAAATCTTGAACTAATGTCAAGTGGGAAGTAGTAAATAGAAAATTCAAATCCTTAATTTGTAAGGTTACGTAACCTCAGGCACATGTGTACCTCTCTTGTCTCGTAAATATCAAGGTTGACTTGCCAGGGGATTTTTTTTACACGGAAACGGAGGGAAACATGGGCCTTGAATTTCTGCAGTGAACTTCTGATAAGTTTCTGTAGACTTTGCTAGGTTTTCCCTTAAAGATATAGAAAAAAGTAGAATCCAAGTAATGACAAATACATAGTTGTTGGAGTTGTTTAATGTGTCGAGCCCCGCTTGTGAAACACGTATGGAATAATTAGAGCTGAGGTTGTTCAAACCCAGGGTGAGTTTATGTTACTGAGAGTTAACTATTTAATACAAATGCTCTCGTTTCTTCACCCTTTTTTGGAACATGTAAGAAGATATGGGTGATTGAGGAGAGAGACAAGGAGTATTTCGCGGGTCACGTGCACTCAGTCAGTTTTTCCATGGTAGGGACAGAGAGAGAGAGAGAGAGGAAAAATTGACGGAGATTGGGCTTTGCATCGTTTCTGACTCTATTTGCGTTTCCAGTAACCCATGAAATAAGGCTAGTCTTCTGGGCGCCCGTTTTAATAAATGACACATGTTTCCTTCCCTCTGTATTTCTCTGAATTTGGCAGTAGACTGTGGCATGATGAGGGTCTCCCTCCAAAAACAGAGCTAGATCAAGTAAAGACTCTCTTGACAGAGAGGTCAGTCATTTCATCCCGTGTACATGTGAAGCTCCTATATTGAGATGCAATGATACAGAGGACATAAAGTACAGTTACATAACATTCCCTACAAAAACTAAGCAGCACTAAAAAAAACCTTATCATATTTCAATGGAGCTCAATTGGTAATTTTCAACTGGTAATTTTTTTCTTCTCAACTTAGCGGCTTTCACTTTTACTCCCATCATCTATCTCTATCCGCCACACACACACACACACACACTATAAGATTTCAACTGAACTTGGAAATCATTAGCTCCTTTTTTTCCCCCCATTATATCATCATTATAATTCGGAACATTAAAATATTACACAAGAGCTTATTGAGTCAACTCCAATCAGAGTAATGTTATAGACGGGGGTAGGAAAAAATTAATTTTTAATGTATGTACTTTGTACACATTCAGACTGAAACGACCAGGCTGACGCCTCTCCTCATTAAATCTGACATCACACACAAGTAACTAGTTTCCTACGAGTGTCTCGCCTTTGAAATTATCCTCAAATTTTCAGACAATCAACTTGCAAAGCCACTATTTATGCATATTACGCTAAATCTCTTGAGGCTCAGCCTCCAACAATCCCATAGATACATTTATTAGTCTCTAATAGCCTTATTAGCTTCCACAAGGTTTAATGAATTTGACTGAATGGTTGAAAACTAGAAATCAAAACAACTGTTATAGCATTTAATACGGGGAATAGTGATAGCTTACAAATTCAAATTCGTCTAGACAAACACTAAAGACTGTCTTGGATCCCTATTTGTTAATTCCCTGGTCTCTCGATTGACTTGGAGATTTTTCCGTTTATACAATGATTTTTTTACTATTAAAACCTGTCCCTTGTGTATTAACCCAATAAATACCCCTTGTATATAATGTGTACTAGACATAATGAGGTGAGGGTTGTTCTAAGGGACTTGATTTGTAAAAGTTGGATCTGGAGTGTCAGAAGTGGCTTTATATGAGATGACTATTGAATACTGTATGATTGATTCAGTTGAGAGGGAAGGAAAAGGAAATAAGTTGAGATTGAAATATGGTTCTGGTATGAAATTAGGAACAAAGCGTGAAAGTGAGTTGTAACTATCAGGACGGAGAATGGAGCCCATGGAAGTCAAAGGAGTTGACGAGAGTCTCTGTCACAAAGCATGCCAAAGAATGTAAAAGCTAATTAAGAGGAGTGTTTTTGTCCCGGCAGTGCATTTATGAAAGAATCTGAATAAAACTACTAACGATTCGAGTTTTGCCGAATTTATTGGAAAAAGTGTGGACTCTGTTGGGGAGAGAAGGGGAATGGTCGGAACTAGTTCTTGTATGAAGTGAGTTGAGTTTCTGACTGCTGAGACTCCCTATTTGCGATAAATAAGTCAAAGTCAAGAACAGAAATACCAATTACGACCACTTGGAGCATATTGTGTATGTAAAATAAACGGTGTGATGGGGTTGATGATGATGAAGCAGAAAAACAAGTTGACGGTAAATATCTCACCATCAATAAGAAATTTTCATTTCTTGTTACTACTACAAGCCACGTATCTCCCGAGTGTATCTCTTGGGTGACAACTTGGGCTTCTAGATGTAGCTATTACATGTGATGTGTTCGTTGTTCCTCAATGCCTCAAAAGAATCCAGTTGAGAATGGATTCCAATGCTCATTTCCTCCCATGACATTACCCATTTTGCTCAATATACTGCTCTACACCGTCGTCTAGAGTCAATCCATAAATGAAATTGTATTTCTCAAAGTTTTATTACTTGAGGATGTTGAAGTGGTGGTGCGATGGGAGAAACTAAGAGGCAATTATTGGGAGGACATGCACAGTCACATGCTTCCAATTCCTAAATGGCCATCTGTTTTATCAATGAAATGATAAAACCACATATCTTTCAAATTCTTCCCGTCTTGACCGAGTGACTATCACATTTGCAGACTCGGACGGAACAGCTGACAATGTTTTAGTCTCATGCTGACAATCTTCTCTTCCCTCCTTCAATGCACTCTGGTCGTCCCAGCTCTTGGCAAGACTTCCAAAGTACAACAAGAAATTATACATCTATCAGTCTCATTAGCTGCCCAAGTATTTACATAAGTTTAAAATTACGGTTTAACAACTCCTAAGTAAATTTTTTACTCAATTTTTGCAGAGAACAAGACATCCCACATCAAGATAGGATTCTAAGAAGACTGAACATGCCTCTAAATTATGTCGATAAATTCTGAGTAATCCCGCCAATCTCCCTAGATTCAGCTATCTTACAGCACATCACATTTCTTCACAAATGTGAGGTGCTCAATCACACACACTCATGGATTACAAAAGTAAACATCTTCCAATTATATTTCTGTCTTTATTGATGTTGAGGCTTTCGAGTCTTCCAAATTGTACAAATTAGTAATTACCTCCGGGTTAGAAATTCATTAATTCTGCCTTGATCTGGATCAGCTCATAAAATACAGACGTGTTTGAGGAGAAGACACAAAACTACTGTAAATGGTTAAGGAGGAAAGGGGAAATTAGCCAGATTGGAACCGTCCGACCGAAAAGGCAGCTTAACTCGGCCTATTAGCAGTAACTACACCCATTAAGTCTCGGAACCCTTGGTTCCCCTCTATTTAAATCCAGGGAGATCCAAAGTCATCTGTGGTCCTTTAGTAGCTACATACATATATGCATACAGCTGCTGAACTGTCCTCAAGCCAATAGTCCCTAAACTCATAGGGTATTAAGGGAATAACTACATAACCGTCCCGTGCCTGAGATTGAAGTCGGTACGACACGATAGCTCAATTCGAAAGCACTTGTGTGAGAGATGCTGATGTCAAAATGTTTTCCGTAAGGAATTACACATACTATGTATCCCCTACATTTTATTTTCCTATCGAATTCTGTGTACTGACATTACCCTAAGTATCATAATATCTTGTGGGCAGTAATTTAACTACAGGAACAAAATGGCATTACTTATTATTGTTATTGCGGGACCATTAAATTTTGACAAAATAAAACAAACCATGAAATATTAAACGAACAAAAATGACAAATGTATGGAGCAGAGGGTTTACTCTAGGAACTCCACTGGTCTCCGTAGGTACTACTATATCTACTACACAATGTACACATATACTGTATAGATGTATGTGCGTACTGTGGGGCACAACTGTACATATCTCAAGTTGAGGGAACTTCCTGTATGTATGGTAACTGGTAACAGCTTTGCTATTTGCTGTGTGCTAGACACTCGTGTGTGTGTGTATGTGTGTGAGTACAAAATGTGTGTGTGTGTGTGTGTACATTTTGTTACACACACAAAAGTTACATTCGATTAGGTTAGAGCTATTGAGAAGAACCCTTTTGTTGAATAATTTGGGTGCATAGAAAAAAAAAGAAATAACTCGTCAAATTTTGAAAGACTGTTCCCACCCATTCCCCGCATGCAATCCTCTACCCGGAAAATCTAATAAGTTGATACACAATGCTCTGCTCTCGATGTTCAAGACATGCCTGTAAGTTCCTTCCAGAGCTGTGTAGCTCCTCTTGTACCAAGGAGAGTCGTACATTCTAGGAAATGATGTGAGCACATATACTTATAGAAAAAAAAACAATGTACAAATAGACGTGAGTTGAGTTGTAGGATCATGCCCGTTCCATAAATGCAATTTCCTCAGGTACATACATACTACATATTTGTTTCACATACCTCTTTGCATTTTTTGAGGGAAGAAAAAATAGAAAAATCCTGGAAGTGTTCTTATGTAAGTTTACATAGGAAATAGCCTTTCATGAAGACATGGAACTGTATTGGTTTTTAAATGGGCCTTCATTGTGCCCAGATATCATTACAGAGACATAATTCCTGACTAATACTACCTGTCAGGAGTGAGTGAGTATAATTCTCGTGTTTGCGCTGCTGTTCTCTCTGTTGTTGTTCCCTTGGCTCCTTACGACCAACTATTAATTGACCGTACTAATGCATGCTATTTTGTTCCATTTAGAAATGACTCGCCTGGGCTGCATGTAAGATATAATTACGGAGAGCATATACAAAATGATACAAGAAATAAAGAACAAACAGAAATGGGAAGGAGAGGGGAAAAAAACGGGGAGTTTAGGGAATAACATGGTATTTTCACATTACATTTTATTACTTGCATGTGTTCCATTCTTGAAACATGATTGAATATGTGGGCTCTCATTACTGTATAAGTATAAATTATAGATGATTTCCCTTGGAGAAAAAATCAAACCCGAAGCAACCTTTTGATACAGCAGGTCTCACCGTAATGAATATGGATAATAATGTGAGTAATGGCACTCGGGTTAAATAGCGTGCCAGTTATTGGGTTAACAACCGCAAAATAAATACTCACTTATTACCCAGCGAAAATATCAACTCCAACTTGTACTCTGTGGTTTTAACCTCAATCAAATCCGCAATAAATATAATTTTTTCTCATCTCTCCTCAACTATCCCAAGAAGGGATGTTAACTGACGACCAATTTTTTCTGATTTCCACAAAATTCCTTCCCTCTGTAGCAAAAGTTGTAAGTCTCTCGATAGTATGTGTGTTAGGGTGTATGTAGGTATGTATGAGATCCACTCAGATCCAAGCCAGAGACATTGGTCCCGTGGCACTTCCCCTTATCTCTTGCCCTCACCAAAAAATTATTCATGCCGACCGACTATAGCTATAACTAGTAACTCTCCACAAGTACCTATGCACATGGCTTCTCCAATATAATATTAATGTAGAGTGACCCCCAAACAACAGGATATTATCCTCAAGAGCATTTCTGATTTGAGCTTAACATCGTGCCATGTGTCATGGTGATGATGATGATCATGATGCCAACTCAAGGGTGTAATATGGAACTCTTCTCGTTTCAAACCATTTTGGCTACAGGTGAAAGGCCTATCGGAGTTTTTTCTCTTCACATATATTTTTTTTACACGGATCTCCTCCACTCTTTTAAATTCTACGTGAGAAATAAACAGACAGGATTTGAGTCGGACTGAACCGCATGTGTTACTATAATCGAGGGCTGTAATCAAATCATTATGTATCGTGACAGCCAGGCACATTTGCCACCCGTCAATCCATTATTTTTACTTACATTTGTACCGACTATACACGCAGGAACTTTACAAGAACTTTGTCATTTCTATTTGTTCAAGTATTTTGTTCCATCAAGCTCAATCCCTCCATCCTACATTCCTTCCAAAAGGGTATAACTCACCGTGTAATTATTATTGTATTTTTCAGGCTAATCATTTCAAAGACATACCTACACAGTTTCTCCACGTATTCCGCATATTCGGAATATTTTGAAAGATTTTGAGTTGAACTAAATCAGATTTATTTATTAGCCGTGTAAATTATCCATACAAAATTCTGTGAATTGTTTCAAGGAGGGTATAATGGAAGCAAGGGAAATAAAATAGCAGGGGATTAATTCAAGGCTAATATATACACACACGGATTGTCTTATAAGCCAAAGTGATTTTGATGGATTACGTCGACCATCACACCTTTTCACTGTAAGTAATTATTCAGGCAAATTATAATAGGAAAAATTCATTCAGACGGATTGGATTGATTATGCTTCAGGTGAGTTCAAGACCTACAATTTACAGGCATATAGACATTAGTAGTATCTAGGTATGTATTTACATACATACTCATTTGCACCTGTAATCAGGTACGTACGACAATGTTAAATTGCATGTGACTCCAAGAGCGACTCCAGTTAATTGCAGACGGCAAGGTGCTAGAAAATATTTGGACAGTGTTGAAATATTAAGAGAACAGCAGGAGACCATGCAATGTCACCAGAAACATGTGACGCTCATGAGATCCCCATGATTTCTTACGAGGCCCACTCATGCATAAGTTCTATAGGACATATATCATGGTGACAAATATGCAAAAATAATCTCACTTCAAATCGTGCAGCATGTTCAACTTGACGAAATTCTAGATTTATCCAATTATTTACCACTCGTCTGTTCTGTACGGACATACATAGGTAAAGCATACATAGATGTCTGTATAGTTTACGTATTTATAATTATTACTCCTCACGTTCCCATACAGCTCTGCCTTAAAACTCCTTGCCTTGAGATCATACCGGGCTGTAAAACATTGCTATAGATTGACTATGGATACACATTTCAACAGCTTGGCTCCAAAGGCCCACTTTTCCTGAAACTTTTATTATTACTAATTAATTTACCTTCCAAATCCAAAGCTATAGCTTACTCAACGGGGACTTCCCACGCGTCCCATTACCATTGGAGCAAGTAATCTGATTAATATTGCTCACAGGAATTAATTCTGCTAATTAGACTCATATGCGGAAGTAACCCCTGCGCTTAGGACTAAATCCCTCTGAAATAATTGTAAAAAATTAGAAACTCCAGTTATTATACTGCCGAGCTCGTTCCGCACATTAATTTAAAAATGATAACATTCGAAGGTGTTTTGCAGGCAAGGGGAAGGCAACAACGGTTAGCAATAGCAAAGATTGTGCTTGGATTTCCTTGAAAAAATTAAATTCCTTAATGTTGCTCCTGACTTTAAATAAAATTACGGGAACTATGCCGTCTTTGTTTTTTCCACGGTAAAAAAAAAACTGGTACAAGTTGTGTAAAGGATTTCCTCCTATTGTACAGCATTGTCCAGCAATTTAGGGCATATTAGTAACAATTATGGGAGAACGTATGTATCTGTAAACCATATGCATACTCTCGTAACCGAGCGGGCCGGCGTTCTCCTGCTATTTGTTAACTCTCAACTCTCCATAGTTTCTGTATCCAGTATACTCTCCGAGAGGTTACATGTGAGTCAACTTTAAGTATTATGTAGAGCATATACATAAGTGCAGATACATGATGTCAGTGGAGCGAGGTAAGGTAAGCACATTTTGTAGTGCTACAGGTTCGTCGTTTCTTCCCAATTCACATATAACCTTACATCAGGATTAGCGGAGCATTTCCTAAAAAACCATCCAAACGGGATCCTTTGAGGCCGGGGAATCTCTAACTGGCCTCTTGTAACCTCTCCACGGACCTTTCCCCCTCACAAAAAATCCCTCGGGATGAAAATATATTTGCACACGCCCCTATTACTATTCCGTGTGATTCTCAATGCCCCCTTTTTCTATTAGAATATTTTGGGTCTGCGAATCGTTGGCACGCATGTATAGCAATCCACATAATTATAATATGTGCTGGGTGTTTTATATAGGGAATTGTAACGGACTGCTCATTTGCCGTACTGTTGGGACGTATGTATATATAATCATGGCTAATTTCCCCATTGGCTTACATGACCTTTCAGGATTTACGACGTGTGAAAAGAATGAGAAGATTACCGGCTTTCGACTTGACTTGAAATGCCTGTTCGGAATCGGACGGGTTTTTCGCGTGTCTCAGTCACAGTCCGCACTTTTCCTATTTTATTTCATATGTGTCTCAAAGTTTTTTTTTCTTCTAACCAACAGCCCACATTTTGTTAGATTTAGGAGAGAGAGAGAGAGCATATGCAAGAGGATTTTTCCTCTTTCTTCTATCCAAAGTTTTTGGGCCTGGCTCTTGATAAGAGGGTACGGAATTGCATATATGTTTAGATACATTTAAGTTACACATGCAGCAGAGAGCCCTATCCCCCTGTATATGACTTCCAAGCTGACCAATCTCCTCTCCGTAGACACTGTATCCCGTGCTTGAACGCTCACTGTTTCGTTTTCCGTTCCTGTTGTACCTTCTCTCTCGTCAAATTGAAAGGTACTAATTACAATTCACGCAATGCCTAATTCCCCTCCGTCGTTTTATTTTCCAAGTATAAATTGAGTTATTATAAACCAATTTTTCTAACAACCTCTTTGGAAAAGTTTTCCTTAATTTTATATACTTTTCTTCCTAACTGACTACATGAAAAATACAGTGTAATGTATAGCCGACTTCATCAAGTCTAATGTCTTTTTCTTCTACCTTCATGCTCTTTTCCATCAACAACAACATTTTTTTTTAAAAAAAACTTGCTCTTTCCTCCCATCCCAGTACGAACACGTATAGTTCTTAAAGAAAGTGTGGTTATATATCTATATGTAATTACATATATATGTCCCTAACTATAATCTTGTTTTGGGGGGAACTCATACTGAATTTAAATTTCTTCTTCCCAAATTTTCTCTCCCTACAATTTCAAGTGGTTTCTCTGGGGAATACATACCATGCATGCGTCTATGCTGTAGACGATAGAGACATTTAAGAAATTTCCCTTGGTAGTTATATGGGATCCAGAAGAGGAGGAAAAATCCGGAAAGGCACCATTTCCGAAGGGCATATGTATACATGTGTCTATGTTCCTGAGTCCAGGCTGTGGAGATCGGATGGAAAACTGAGAGCCCTTATTGGAGATCCCTCCGATTCTACCACCTGAGTTCCTCACATGTATTTATTAGTACACTATCTAATTACCCAGAAAGACACACTAGCTCAGAGGGAGTCTGAAATAAATATCTATTTAGTTATTTATCTGCTTATTTTCCTATGCATGACTCTACTTTGGTTGATGGGTGGCTCGCGGCGTCAGTGCTCTGCCAAGGGAATACATAATTTCTCATCTCCCTCCTGCAATAGTAGTGCCTGGGATGGACCCAGAGTCTCTCAGGTCCTCGTTCCATCTATGTATATAGAGATACATACTTGGACTCTCCGTGGTAGACAGGGTGTACGCAGACAGATAAACAGAGCATTTCCAATACAATCCCTACTTCAGAGTTACAGCATTCACATACGTATAGTAGATATGTATGTACACAGGAAAAAGTATAGAGCCTTCGAATGACCGGCTGGCTCTTATCACTGGAACTGAAGGACTTGAAGTGCACAAGCACAAGGGCTTGTTCCTATTACCGGTCCAATAAAGGTAGGTTATGTAATCCAGTAAGGGAAGTGTGATCCCTGTTATGACTCCTTGATAAGCTCCATCACATGTGATTTTTTTATCGGGCTTTGACTCCGGCTAATTATTGAACAAATTCTTCTCTGAATAATACTTACTTACTGCAGTTGAATAAATCCTTATATAATTATCCTGCCCCAAATATAATTAAATGAGAGATAGTAATTGAATTCTCATGTGTAATTTATTTTAGGGACTCCTCCATATACATAGTTTCCTTTAGAAGCAGCATACATACATACGTTCCTTAAATGGGATGTAACAAAAGTGATTCTATGATCCAAAATGAGATTCTACTTTGTTCAAGACTGGGGAGGAATAAAAAAAAAGAAATGTGTTGAGTCAGTTGAATGCTCTTCTTTATTGCTCAAATGGAAACAAATCCATCGATAGCTCTGGACAGATTCGGAGAAGCAGGATTCAATTGGAATTTGACATCCCCGAAGTGTCAATAAGAATAAAATTTTATGGCTTCCTTCGGTTATCGAAACTCTGTGTGGAAGTCTCTCTCACTCCTGGGCCAGAGGAGACGACGTGAGAGGGGTTGCAAGGAAGCGTTTCCATTTGGTGGCGAGAATGCTCGTGCCGTATAGTAGAGACAAGATCAGACTTATTTGTGATGGTTGATAAAAACGCGTCACGAACCAGGAACGTTGGAATAATATGAGAGGAGAGGGGAGTGTAACCACTCCTCTCGCTCTCTCTCTCTCTCTCTCTCTCTCTCACTCTCTCTCTCCAGCGTATAAATGGAGGCCGGTGAATGGAGCAGTATAAGAGTATCTATGTAGCGGAGAGAAGTCTCTATGACAATCTCCGATTACGCTTTATTCGTGAGGGGAAATGATTGGGAGGAGACTGCCACTTTTATCCCATGCATTGCTTTGCCGGGAAATCAATTTAAACCCTATTTATGGTCCACTTATCAATTTACAAGTTTCGAATTAATGGGGACATCATTTTTTCCCTTCCTCCATTATCCCAAAGATACCTTTTCGTTGGGCTCAGGCAGGCTGTCTAGTTCTGCCCTTTAAAAATTAGTTTATGAAATGACTTTCCTATAGGTTACTATATATCAGTCCGGGCTAGTATCTTCATGCTCACATTGAAACTTCCATGTGACTTCTAAATCATTGTCCTTATCTTTCTCAGGATTTCAGGCTACCTGGAATTACGTCCATGCCTGATTCCTGTGATAAATCCCCTTCAATTTCATGTAAAACTATTTTACACTTTTCCCTTAAATGAATAAGTACCTGGGAGCTGGGAGTTCAAATATTCTCCTGCCAAATATTTCAATCGTCAAGCTCATTTTAAAATATATTCTCCTCTGAGTCCCAGCTATTTCCTATAAGCATGTTAAAAAGAGTTGGAGTGGGACAATCAATAATTTATTTATTTTAAACAAAATAACCACACGTAGTAGTTTGTTCATTATTTAATTTTATGGTTATCCCAGGTTTTTGTACAGTGAATTCATTGTATTTGAATGGAATGATTATTATTTCGGGTCCCCGTACAAAATCTCCACCAAAATATTGTAGAGCCAGAGTCAATTCCGAAAAGCTGATATTTTTCTGTAAAGAGTATGAGCATAATTTTGAGAGAGAAGAAAAAGCGGAGTAAAAGCTGAAAACAAACATTGGGGCAAATCAAATTTGAATGGAAGACTCCGTACCCTATTCTATTGAATTGGTCACTGGCACTAGAACAGTCTCACGGATTTACGAAGCGTGAAAGTATTCATTGAAAATATGTGGAAATAAAGGATGTACACACGTGTACAGAAGGAAGGAAGGAAGTTCGTCACGGAGAGTAAAAATCCAAAGAGTAAGGTTTCATTTTCATAAATGGCCAAACAAAGCCCCGCAATCTGCCTCACAATAAGAGTCAACTATAGAAGGTGGTGGTATTGATATTGGGAAAACTTAGTCAAATCGGACTTGGCTTGTCCATCAGATGCAAGAGCAGAGTGCAGGAGAGAGAGAGGGAGAGAGAGAGAGAGAGAGAGAGAGAGAATATGCGGTAGGTAATAGGAACTGGGTGACTCGGGTGAGTGACAGAAAATGAAATTTTTCGACATTTTGTTGTTCCGAAGTCAAAGGTGTCAGTGTCAATCAAAGGGGGAAGAGCAGAAGCTACAATTCACATTTGCTGGAGGGGTTTGCGCGGAAGAATTTCGTTTGAGAACCACAAGATACAGATCCAACTGCCCATCCGTCTATCTTCCCCAATGTATTCAAATATGTGTACATTATTTCCCTTTAACAATAGCCTCGTTACAAGGTTTGTTATTTGTAAAATCAAATAGTTAACCCTTTTATTATAGCATTTAAGAGGAAGCTATTTGGACCGAGCAGAGTAGAATAGCCCCAGCTCTGTTTGAAATTCCAATGGAATTAGATGCTCACAAATAAAATCCAAAATAATCATCGTTGCTGGTCTTCCCTTTGGATGCATAACTGACGGACTCCCTTCATACATAACGGGAGATGTGTCGTACGTTAAATGTCATCTTTGATGAGGTCAGTATTTGTAACCACCATAACCACTCTTGACTCTTAACCACAATGAGTTCCCTGACATTGTGTTTGGGAAGGATCCACAGATTTTTTCGCTACTTACAAGTATCCAAGCCTATGAGAAGTCGTCCCCATAACAATGCGTGAAATGCAGAGCAGTTGGAGTGTATTGTTCTTAATTTATGAGATGGAAAAATCCTGAACAATTTTACCAGAATTCTACGCTCACAGTCCTCCTCAATGCTCAGTCTCTTGACAATCATTGTGTCTCGTCAGAGGCATCACTGAGAGACTCCCTCATCAATAGCATCTCAGAAGGTGAGGGAGACTGTAGACATGGAGATACATGTAAACATGTAAGCCCACTACTGTACGTGTGTTCAGTAGTGACTTTACACGCTTCTACATGTGTGCCTGTGAATTTATGTCTTATTCCTCTGACAATGTACTATCCATCTGCGTATGTATATGCACCCATGCTTAGCCCAGGCAGGCGCTCCAATAAACATTGTTAGTATTGATGGAATCAGCAATGTTAATCTACTACAACAACCGTTTCTGTTCTTCGCCAGTCATTGCAAGTCCTTTTGGGAAATAATTCTTTCTTCCCTTCATTTATTTACATCCCAACTACGACTAATTCTCAAATATTGTTTCTTCGGTCCATGTTTTTATGAGCACAAAAATATTCAAGCGTTCCAATAGTTATGGCTAGAAATGGAACTGGAACAAAACTGACTGTGCCAATAAATACCAAAACGAGCCGTGCTGAAAGCTGATACAATAATATTGCTACTAGAAAAAAACTGTACTCATAAATCCTTTTAAAATTCCCAGTACGCGTATGACTTTTATTCAGCTTCTAATTTGATTAGTTTTTGTAGGGAATTATCCAATGTTTTCCCTATTTATGTTTTTGTTAGGTTTTTGTCACTAATAGCATGACGGATATTTCATGTTATTAGGATTTAAAAGGATAGTAAAAGTAAAACTGGGTTGATTTGTGTGTGTGTTTGGGAGAGAATGCTGAGCTCTGAAGGGGTTTAAAATTCCTGGTAATTGTTTGACATAGAAAGAGTCAGAAATAATTGCAAGAGCAACAGTAATTTGTTGTTACACTCCCAGTCACCGCCACTGACAATGAGAATGTCTCCATGGAAAAGGACTCCTTGACTGAGAATGTAAATGAGGAGGTTTCAGGAAGGCATGATGTTTAATAACTTGTTAACTTGAAACGTTTCACATTGTAACTCTTCCGCTGAGGAACTTAAATGGGGAGAAAATAGTGGAGCCGTAAATAGCTAAAATGGATGAGGAAGGAGTCTGTGTATGAAAGGAAAAAAGGTTCCAGAGATATCATTTTTTTCGTGTATCTATATATATGTGTAAGCCGTAGAGGCAGGAATGGACTAATTATAAAAAGGAGAAGAATTGATGAGGAATTCACAAGCACCTCCGTCGCTCCCTCACAAAAGTACAGATGACATATGTGAGAGGTTTTATTTTTGTGGCAATTGTTGAAAGAAAGTGCAGGGAGAAGGCTGTCAAGTCGTAAGTTCTTTTGTCGACACGGTGGTTATCGCAGGGCGCCATCGGCCTCATTAAACGCTAGTGCGGATGAAGTCTTAATTTTCATATTCAGTCTAGTTACAGAGGGAACCCTTTGTTTCATATTTTCTTCTTCTTTTAGATCAGGGGATAAAAAGCGATACAAGCCCACCATCTGAGTTTATAAATAGTCGGCTTGTCTCCACTGTCGTCATGATCACTGGGGTATGTACTCACTTGTGTAGGGCTCCGCGTGTGTATGTATGTATGTGTGTGTATCTACATATGTGTGTGTGTGTGTTTGTGTGTGTGTATGCATGAGACCACATCTGAACTTTGTTGGGATGATACTTTGTCTCCAAATCTGCTCATTTCATGTACAGCTTTCCGTTTTTCCACATCTTTGCACCCAACAGTCTCTCCCTTGAGATTTCTGTTCACTGGGTGCTACGGCGTCTTGTAACCTCCAAAAAATTGCAATTAGGTTCATACTTTGGGAATCCGTAATGAGTTTCAATCTTTCAATCCCAACAGCTTCACGGAACTACCATTTCCATATAATTATACATGACATTTCTCTCAACTTGTGTACTTTTTTTCAACTTTAAAGATTTCAACTTAACTCTCATGTTACAGGCGTAAGTGCTTTGCGTATGTACATACATATGTCCTCATATCCTCTGAGTCATAAGTATTTTTATGTGCGTTCTCATACGGACCCACTCAAGTTCCGTGTATACATATCCCAAGTCATACGACGTCTGTAATTATTATTATTTAAATGTAACTAAATAAAAATGTGAACGTTACAACTTGTGAAAACGTTACTTTGAGCTGAAGGATATGGAAATGTGTTTGTATCTATTTTAATGATCAAACTATACGATTATCGCTTTTGATCCTTCGTCGCCCCTGCCCCAACTAATTGTAAGGCTCCTTTTGTCAACGGTATTATTATTTTAGAATTATTATGAGAAAAGGAATTTATTATTGGAAAGATTATCACCGCGGACCTACACTACAGATAGATATCCCATTTGAATGCAAATATATGCATGACAGATGCGAGTACTGTACGTACTTACAAATACTCCCTGCATGCAATTGTAAATGAAATTAAGTATCTATGTATATTTATATAATTACGGAAGTACAGTGTACGGTCACCTCCATGAATGTGTGCATATGATTCCCATGCTGTGATTCAGTGTATAGTGCACAAGGCAGTAGATCGTGTCTGCCTATCATTTAGGGAAGCTTCAAGATGCAATTAGAATGTCCTACGGTGCAGTTCATAGAAAAAGTATATTTTCAGTCAAATGAAATTGAGTTTAATCCGTGAGGAGGAAAAAGTAGATACTGATAGATAGAGATGATTACTCTGACATATGTATAGCCATTGTAGATGATACTATGAACTCATAGTGTTCTCGGCTAATGTCGCATTAGTACCGTCAACAAATCCCAGCCACTACTTGTCTGCATGCGTCTAAAGTTTCTTGGAGGAAAATTCCTTTCGTCTTGAGACCATGTAGTTGTCAAGGGAGAGATTGTCTCGAGATAATAAGCAAATAAATGCGATTGGAAACAAAATCTTATTTTATTTGCACTCATGAGGCGGAACAGGACTGGATTTCAACAGCCTCTTCACAGTTTGCGGCTACACTAATTTCTCCTTTTTGCTCATCATCTCATTCATCATTCCCGAATAGACGCTCCTTGAGAGTCTCTCTTCCTTATTCTTCACCTTAAGATATTTCCTAGCTCTGACTCTCCCGTATCTCCGAGACCCATTCACTTGAATTATCTCCAAACCTTATGCCATTCCTACAAAATGCTTTGGCAGCTTCCTAATTCTATAATTAAATCTAAATTACTTTCACGGGGCTCCAATCTTTCACATGCTACAGTTTCATTGCCTATATAATTACCCGTACCTATTTCACCATTAAATCCCACTCTGCCCTTCCTTCCTTCCTTGACAATCACAACTTTTTCACACGGGGGCATTTTCCTTGTAGCCTCAATCCCGTTTGGAGACCAGATCTCCTCATAATTACGTATTAGCCACGTTCCGGATTTTTTTTAGAGCGGGCTCTAACTCACTCCCAATTATTCCTAATATCGGAGCTGCTAATAGTCTCCACTGATTGACAATAATGATTATTCTTCATTAAAATTGTTCCATGCTCATAATTGGATGAGTCATCTCATCAGGAAGATAAATAAATTTAGTTACAGCTCCTTTTAAGTTATCCAGGATTTCTATACTACTGTATTTCCTACAACAATCCCTTCCAATTCCTCTCGAATTGGTTCCCAATCAGGCTTCTAGTAGTATCTAATCAGAAGGAAATTGATATAACAATAGAATAAATGGTAGGCCCAAGGATGATAGACCAGCAAATAAATTAATGATATCAAATTCCATCATCAGCCTTCACTACAAACAATGAGATAATAACCTCCGTCAACACATTTAAACACAACATGTCCACTCTCAATCCCGGCTCAATCAGTCACTCACTCATTAACTCCAATCTGGGGACTTCAGGACTCATTACCCTCCGATCGTCTCAATCAATTCAACTTAATTCTTGATGGAGGCTCATTATTAATTAATGGGACGTATAGTGTAATTACAATATGTATAAGAATTTCCCTTTATTATTTGTTGTCTTTATTAATTTAGAATTATCACAGGAAAAAATGATTTAATGGCCCAGTACAGAGTACTGTATACTAAATAATGGGAATAATTCTAAAATTGTACCCTGCTGTTCAAACACTCCATAATTGTGTACCATATAAATTCCTATTAGGGAAATACAAGAAGGAAAACCCCTGCCATATCAGCTGGGAGAGTCACTCCCAATAACTTCTGTAAACTCCATAAAATTCCTTTCTTGCATTTCCCTCTCTGTGTGTATGCAGAACAGTAGGACTTTTTAGAAAGCTAACAAATTTCCTGTTGGAAATGATTATCTCCCTAATTACTACAAGCTAAGGGAAACCATCCTAAGGAGAAGACCTATCTGTGGTGGGGAGGGATGAGTAGAGCTGGAATTATTATTGAAACGGAGTTATTGGGAGGAAAAAGCACAGGGAAAAATAACATGAGACCTACGGCTAAACAAGACGAAAAGGTTCAACGTTTCTTGACATGACAGCTAAAAAAGCAGAGGAAAATAAAGCAATTAGTAATGTTTTAGTTTCTCATCGTAACCTGCTTATAGTAATCCATCCAGGGTTCCTATATATGTAGATATGTATGTACATATGTAGATATTAGTTGTCCTACAAAGGACCGGACAAAGTTGGAGGGCTAGGAAGAGCCTGACAAAACGGTTACAAAATGAAACTTAAAAACTGACATTACTCTATACGTACACAAATAACTGCAGTTTTTTCTTTTGAGAGCCCCAGAGTGAAGAAGAGATTAGAGTTTGGTAACATAGGCTCATATAGGGAGGGAAAGAAAATCAGCAAAAATTCTTTTTCCCCAGTCTCACAAAAACTCTTGACTTGAGGATGACAAAAATTGACCCCCGTCGACTTGGGAATTCCAAGACTATTCCTTACAACCTCTCAGCCATCATATTTTGTTTTCGTTTATAACTTTTGACTTGAGAAAGTTAAACGTCAGGAAAATATTCTTGGCAATAATAATTGTAGGAAGAATTACAACCAACAAATAGGAATTATTAGAGGAAATCATGGAGTCAAAATACGGCAAAACTTCAAAGGCAAGAGATGAGCTTTAATAATAGTTCTTTGAATACATTCCTCTGGCTGTACAAGGGGAATAATTTCATGTAGTTCTCTTTTTTTTCTCAAGTCAGTAGTAGTGTACATACTAGTTTCGGCTGGGCACACATTGGAGTCGATACCTCTAGCTATATGTACGTACATGGTTTTGATTTGAAACGTTTTTGATTTTTATCTAGAATCTTACATCTGCCTTGTGCTGGTTACCCATTTCAATGTGTTCATTTTGGTTTGGAGTTAATTCCCGAGTGGAATCAATTCTATTTGATGGCTATGGTGTTTTAGTGCACGGAATCAATTCTTTTAAATTCCAGCTTTCGGGAAAGTCCTTCGGAGGAAATGCTTCTAGTAACTAATTATAGTTCCGATCAGGTACAACTAAATTACTTCTCGTCAGTGTTTATCTCAAGTATTCCTACAACTTGAGGCTACAGAAGGGGCCTTTTCAAAGCTCAGATAGGATTTCTATCCCAACATTTTGAAAAGCCCACATTGAGAACTCAACCTATGTTTCTCTTTATAAATTAGTAAGACTCTAATATGGAAAGTATTTCAGGCTACGCTTTCATATCAATGCATTCAGGCTAAATTAGAAAATTGGAGGTAGGAAGGAGTAAGCCAAAAAATATGGGACAGAATCATACTCATTATTGTTACTGTGGCAGCAGGGAATTTTTTGGAATTGTACTTGCAGTGCGTCCATCAAATGTCATAAGTTACGGAGACACGGCATATAATGTGGTAGGGGTTATGCAGGGCTATGCATATGTATCCCTGAGCATAGGAGCAGTTCACATGCCCGTATGTAATTACTTGAGTGGGGTGGGAGTGCATACTGCATTTAAATAATGCGAGAAAGATTTAGTAGCGTTCATTTAGTACAGTACGGTATATTAGTACGGTGTTGTTGTGCATGGCTCCCAGAGATAACAGAATTGGTTTTTTATTTGTACAGTAACGTGTTCATGACATAGAACACGATAAAGGTTGACGTACGTACCGTGAAAACATTTGTGAACTACTGGTGGTAATAAAAGAGAAGTGTCGCTATTTGGTAGCCCGAGTGCTCTCTGAGCATGGCTGGGCAGGACTATGAAGAGTAGGAGAGAGAATGTGTCGAATGAGGAGATGATATGGAAATGTGAGGTACGAGGTAATAAAATTACATATTATTATGATGTCGGATGACTGCAGGGATGAGGAGAAAAAATTATTAACAAGAGAGAGAAAATTCAAGAGGAGTTCCATCCACGAGGTATTATGTTACGACTGCTTTCATCCCAATGAAACGAAAATGATAAGCTGTATGGTTCTTTATAGAGTGGAGAATAGGGATAAATTCATTAGAGACTTAGTTCAAAATGAGTCCTTTTGTATGGAAACGTCAGGCAATGAAACGAGAAATATAGGGAATTGATAAACGATTTAGTTCCTCAATGCCGAGAGGAGGGTCAGGGAGGAACGTCAAATTGTCGAAAAAAAACTCCACAAAAGCACCTATGTACGTATGGGGTTGTAGTATATCTACATGAAAATATACATATGCATATGCATATAAGTCCCTAACTATAGAGAGCTGGGGCAGCCTTCAGTATGCACAGTTTCCCTACCATTCCCGTACTCCTCTCCATTGATAATATTACACCTCTTTGTATCACGTCTGACCAGATACACCTCTCGGTATTATGCGTGCAGTCACAAGGCACAAGAGCCCGGTGTTTTCACACAAAAAAATATGTCACCTTTTTAAGGACTGGCCCGAAAGAAAATCCAGTCAACGGAACGATGAACTCGGAGTCATTTCCCAGACAAAACGATGAAAGTCTCACACCATTCATAATCTGACTGGATATGTGTGCTCTGTTTATGTAGATACAACTATAGTTCCATTTCATAGACAGCGTATGGGCTCCATGAGGGGTATTTTCTCCATATGAATTCCATATAGATATGCACTTACGAGACTAAACCTAAATAATAATATAATTGTTCCGAAGAGAATCCTACATTCATGACAGAACCCGCAAGAGCATCAGCAATGGCCATGGAGTAACATTCATGTCTCTCCACACGTATCAACTACATCAGTATTGTTGGATTTGTCCATGTCAAATACCCAGGACTTGCTCTGGAGAGCAAACAGCTTTCATAGGGCTGGATTCAAAGAGTAAATAATATCCGTAGGATATATACATAAGTGTACCTAATTATACATATATATCATTTCCTAAGCAGAAATTAACTTCCAAATGTGGGACCAAAAGTAAGCGTAAATACTGGCAGGGTTAACAATTTAGAAGCAAAACTTAGGATTTAATTTTAGAGGACCACAATTATTGAACATCTTGATTCTTTTACAAATCAGATGGAAGTCTGAATTTGCTAGTTTAAAAAATATTTTTGTCCTTACATGAAAATTGTTTAATTTGCATTTGCTTCTTAGTCAATGATAAAAATGTATACTCAGCCCCGCTACATAATTGCCTCAGATTTGGACTAGCCTGAGCTGAGCATTCATAAGGGATGGAGATGGACGCGGAAAGGTAAGCATAAGGAGCGAATGACCATGCAGAAGATATAGGTCTCTAAGCTTAAATAATAGGTACTATTGGGACTGTGAGTGTGTGTGTGGACGGAATGCTCATACAAGGCGAATATTGTGTAAGGGAGTATATTTCAGAACTGAATGGAGACCATGAGCCTTTGAGATAGCAATATGTTTGTACAAGTTAAGAGCTCTTTACCTTTTTCAGTCACATAAAAACCATGTTCACGAGGGGACACATAAAAGCTTGTCGCTGTAAATGTAAGTGAGTATAGAATCGTCAAACAATTTAAAATATAGCTGATGTGAGGGAAAACAGAGTCACACGTGCAATCATAAGGCACTTACAAATCCTATTGCTTTGCTCATAATCAGCCGGACTGCACCACTACTTTGATTCTCTAGACCTCACTTTAGTACTCTGTACTCGGCATACATATGTATGTACAGCTATGTGAGTTATTGTCATATGTGAGTACAGTGAGGTCTATGGAGCTCTAACGTTCCCCTACACGTACCTATACTACACAAGTATCTACACCTTCTTTACCTGAGATTTTTTTTTTTGAGGTCTGGACGTGCATATATGTAGGGATAAAAATCCCGTGACATCTTTCGTCTTTCATTGACTCACCAGGTACTACAGATAAATAGCTTGTAGTTACATTCAAAAGTCCTCCCGTTAAATATTTCCCTAATCCATGAGGCTTCACGTAAATCTCAATGGTCTCACACAATACCCCAGTAAGGGTTTAAGGACAGAAGACACCCGAAATTATATTAGTCATAGTTACTCTCTTCCATAGAAGAGCAATTCGTCTCGAGGATCCTAAGTACCCCGTAAGAGCTGTGTACTTATTTTTTCTGACTATGTACATATGCAGATACATACATACACACACAGGTATTGATCACCCGTCCCTGCTTCAGTTCCATGGCTCTTGTATGTAAATTATTACGTATGTATATCTACCCACAGAAAATTTTCAAATAGGCTTTTTATGAAAGGAAGATATTTTGTATACAGAGATATTCATACCCTTATCTTCTTTTTTACAGTGTATGTACGTGCTTGCAGGCGTACGTACCATTGGGGAAAGTCAATAATAGTTGAGAAATCCCAAGACAGTGATACTAATGCTCTTTTCCTTATAGACTAGGACCGGCCCACGTGTTGTGAGATGCTCCATTCACACGTTCAACTACCGGATTCCAGACATTGCTCACTTGAACTCCGAGGGGAACCTCAGATCTTAGTTCCTCCGTACTCAAATGCTCTTTAAACAAAGTTACGTCCTCTAAAGCAATAACAAGGTCTTTGAGAGCATTTCTCTATACACCACTCTCCCCCCCCCTCGCCCACCAAAACAATATGTAGGGTTGAGACTCTCTAGTACCCACAGTCATTATATAGGACTAAACCTCCTCGAGCCCTGGCACCAACCGTAACCCGTTTAAAGGGTTAAAAGCACTGTTTTACTACAATTTTTAGCATTCCTCTAATCTTGTGAGTAATAACGATCCGATCCGAAGAAGTAATTTTTTTGTCAACTCTCTCTCTCTCTCTCTCTCTCTCTTATCAAGGGAATTCAACGGAGTTCATTTATAGCAGCTTATATTGGGCTATTTAAGGGATTATACAGTAGCAATCCCAGCGTGTAGTATTTGTATGCTTATGGAACACATTCCAAATCTGACTCGAGGCCTGTAACTCCACCAGTCTAATATGGTATGGGAAAATGCAAGAAGGAAATTTGCAGGGGAATTAAATCCTAAAATGTTTTTTATTTGTTTATTTATTCCCGAGCATTAAATTATGAGTGAACAAATGGGGAAATTAACCGACTTAATTTCTTTTCCCTTACCACACCATGTTGTCTGATAAAGTCATGAGTTATGTTTTATATCTTTTCTTTGAAGATAACCATCACATTTGCTTGCATAGTTCCACGCACGGTTAACCTTTATGCATTGTAGAGGACTTGAGGTATCTATAGGTATGTATATAAGAACCATGTACCTTCCAATCCATGAATCAGTTTTAGTTGTGGTATTCCTGGTACGTACACACACTCACACTCACATAATTATATATGCAACATACACATTCACACACAAAATATACTATGCTGCCCCGTGGTTAATAAACTCTACATACACCTTTAGCTTCACGCACTGTACCTTGTATAGGGACATGCATACACTCAAGTATTCGTTTTACTGCCTTCTCGACCACCTTGAATAGATTTGTTTGAATCATTCGTTATCAGAAGCATTACTGCATTTTCTACTTATGAAAAATAGTAAACTCTACAGTCAACGTTTTCCTCTCCACACATATTGAATATATGCACGGCTGGCAGAGTTCAACTCCTTCAGGTCTCCCATTTGCCCTGTACTTTGGGCATGGTGTATGTATGTACCTGGCATGTGTTGGGTGGTGTAGGAGGAGATAAGATGGAGCGGACGATACACCAAATCATCACCCATTTTAGATCCTACGTGCAAGGAATGTAAGCAGTACACTACTTTTAACTTTTTATGACCTCCTACTTCTCCTCACAAGCTCATGCCATTTGCTAAGTAATTCCAATCAATTTTCTTCAAGCAAGACAAAATGCTGACTTGTGCCAAAAAGCCAAGAGGAATCAAAAAAACCTATAAATTTCATATTCGTTTGTAGAAGTTAAATTGTGAATTATTAGGATTCATATTGTATAACATTTACAGGGATGGTAATAAAAATACATTAGGCCTTACACACTCAGGGAGTTTGAGTGAGTAAAAAAATATCCCGAGACTTACTGCCATATACACTCCTTGCTTAACTCCATTCTGCTCGTACATTTACGGTAACTTGACTCCTCCTGAGTGTACGCGAATGTAGTAGGGGAACCATTATGTAAGGAGAATGGGACTGTATACAATGCATGTTAGTTTCATAATTGCTTAATACAAGGGAAGAATGGTGATTAAGTTGAAAAATTCTGATTAAGCATGCAGGAACTGTAGGCTGAGTGTACATTTATAAAGTCATATGCAAATGTTTGCCTTGAGAGTATTTCTCCCTCCGTGATGGTAATTAATTCCGCCGCCAAGAAGCAAGAGCTACCATGTTAAGTCTTTATCATAATTAACCAATTTATGCTCAGCCCACTGACTTTTATTCCATGTTTATCTATCTTGTTGAATATTTATGGGAGCATCTTGAGTCATAACAGTAAAAATAATTATTACATCCCCATATCATCGTTCCTCACCATTAATTCGCCTTTTCTCCTCAAATTTACTGAAATCGTCCTTCCTCAATACGGCTTTTGTCTCTGGGAGCAGTCGTCACACAGATGTAAAAATTCAATGGACTAGTCCTCCCTGGTAACTATCCCATAGATACTCCTTGAAGGGATCTACAGTACTTATTGTCAGTAGTAGTCATAGACTGGGAAGTCTCTCCGATTTGCGTCTATGCTCGGATCATTTCAATAATAGCGCCATGACATATGCAATTACTAGAGTGGTGAGGATTTTGAGGATACGAGGAGAATATTTTCTTGAGCATTTCCCTAGAAAGGAAATAGACTCGATGGAAGCTAAAGCATTCCGAGACGAGGTAGTCATTCGGTTTGATTTACATGAAACAAATTACTCCTCGTTTACTTCATGTTCTTGATATGAGAAAATGCTTTCACTCAATGCTTCACTGACTCCGCATGTATGTACATACATACATCTCGTACATCCTTGAAGTGGCACAGTCAGATGGACACAAATAAAGTTGTTCTGCTTTAAAGCTCAGACACGTATGTACATACATAGTGTAGATGTATCTCCACAAGTGTGAGGAAAAGCTACCAAGTGTTTGGAGAGCTCTTACGTCAGAAAGGAAAGGGCTATATGTAAATAAGGCTCGGGAAAGAGACCTTGATATAAGATTCGAAAGCACTTGGGAAGAACACACTTGGAAACAGGCGGAAGGGAACATTTTCATGATGCTCATATTATCATTTCGGAGAATCGGAGAAATAGTGCCTTGGTCTTTCTCATGTAATCCCGAAGCAAAATGAAAATTCCAAGGAGAATATGTCCCTCCTAATGTGTAGGTTATAGCTATTGAGGAGTGAATTGGAGGAAGCTGGGATTTCCATGAGCCTTAATGCTATTATGAAGGGGGGAAATATGCCCAAACGTAAAGTGTCACAGAAGTAGATATATTCCGCTTGAGTCGTCCATGCTGTTTTTCAAGCACATTTAACTCGATTAAAGTACATTACATCAAGGAGCACTTGCCCACAGTTTTATCAACATTTTACTCACACCAAATTTTCCTCCTCTCTCTCTCTCTCTCTCTCTCTCTCTCTCTCTCTCTCTCTCTCCTCTCTCACTCCCGAGTAATTCCTTCATCTCAAATTTAGTTTCAGTAGGCGTCACCTCACTAATGCGAATCATTTGAGATGTGCATGAACATCAAGGAGATTTCATGGATGTATACTCAAAAACTCAAATCTACAAACAGGCACCATGGAAGTACATATGGGACAAAAACCTAATTATATGCGACTATTATAACGAGTTTTGCATCCGAGCAACTTATTTACCCATCCCAACTAAAAATACTTGTCTAATAGACCCTCAAAACTTACGACTCAAGAATTCTGATGAGCCACGTGCACTTTTAAATTGATCAAAGTTACAAATTTCTAGTATCATAAATCCCCTCTAACCAGCAAATAATTGGAGGAAACACTTGAATTTAAATAAGACAAGCTTTTAAATACTTCTGCAGGGAAGCGAGCAGGGAAGTAATGATTTAATTAAGGGTCGACGTAGTAAGTTTATAGAAATACAAGCAAAAATTAGCTGTATTGTAATTTAGGCGGGAGTATATTTTTTTTAAAGTTACTGATTTGTTGAAATTATATTTTATTATGTAAATATGCGGAGTCCTTTTAAAGCTTGCCTTTGTCATTTGAAATAATTGTGCATCAGGGAATGTCAAGGAGTTGGGAAAAGGGAAAATGATATGTAATTTATGAATTGGCTGGGACTACTTTTAGAGGACGTCAGGGCTGAGGGAAACAATGGGTTGAGAAATTGCTTACGAATTCTAATGAATGGTGAATAAAGCAATTAATATTGAAATTAGTGGAGATGCCTGTGAGACAGCGTGAAAAACATTGTTGATCGTTACGTTGGAATGCTGGTTGCAGGGCTTTTCTGCATTCACTTAATTAAATGCTACACTATAATAAAGGGTTTCCTTGTGGTAGTTTACACGAAAAGAGGAAAGATGCACCAGGGGACTGTATTATTTGTAGGAAGAGTGCAGTATAGGAGTAAAATATTGATAGATAGATACTTACACACGTAGAAACGTTCCCTGTATGTTAGGGAGCTAGGGATGCATGTACATACATGCTCCAGTATGTAATTATATGCTCAAGAGTACAGAATGTGATAGGAAGGCGTTGGTAGTAAATGATTGGCCCGCAATCAAACAATCCCAGTGTGTTAGAGTGTGCCTGGGTGAGTCAATGCTAGGGAACTAAATAGACACATTTTACGGGGCTCCTCTGAGACCATCCCGCCTGCCGTACATACATTAGTGATGATTTTGGCATTACGCGTGAACAAATGCATTTGACTTTGAGATGGACGTAAAAATCTGTCTTAGACAATATAAATGTGTCTGCTCATGTAGGAAGACCAAGTGAGCCATGGGATGAAAGAAAAGCCGTGTAACCTCATTGTTTTGATTACGGGCCAAAACATTTAATCAGATAGGTTCGCTCCGCGAACAAACTAATGTCATATAAATTAAGAACCTACTCGACACTCTAATGTACTATCTAAATTCTACTTCGTGCCATTCCCTTCGTAACTAACGAGAGTAACATTTTTCTTTGCACTCACACGCATTATCCCCATCCACCTTTTTCCTATATATCTCACCCATTTCTCACAGGACTGCTCATGGGCCTGAGTGTGGAAGAACGAGCTACAAATAACCAACACGCTACATTCACACCATGTACTTAACTCCCTGTATAACTTCAGCCAGTCCTTCCCTCCACTCAAACACTCCAGTCAAAGTCATGCCCGTAAAAATACTACTTGAGCCAGACCCTGCTCATAGAGTCCGCTAAGATCCAAAAATCTCCCCGTCCAAGTCTCCCGACGAATAAATTCATCTCCCAGTTTATCCTCTCACAAAATCTCCGAAAATTGTTCATTAAATTCTGGTCTAATTCAATAAACAATACTCTACTCTTTTAGTCCCACATTTTTAAAGCCCTCAATTTTCATATGAATGGAGAGACAACACATGTCTAGTTTGACTTCTTACCTAACAATATCCCTGTCACATAAGTTATATCTCAGCCACATATGATTGTCCGGCCATGGAATCAAGGGTCTACAAGCAAGACATCTTTTTCCGCCGAAAATCATTTTTGCACCACTCCAGGAACTGATGTGTGGTAGTAATTACGGCTGTAGGTAAAAAAAAACGGGAAAATTCTCCGAACCTACATATATCATTTTAAAATCTGACGTGGAGTTTTCGTGAGGAAAAACTAACCATTTACTTCTCTAACTTTTATTTCACTTGACTGGAATGTGTAAGTTTTATTGGAATCCAAGTAGTTTCATTGGATTGAAGGGAAAATAGTAGTAAGTGGATAGCTTTTATGGAATATGAAACCACAATTCGTTCAACCCATTTCATTGAGGACACATGCAAGTGTGTGTGTGTGTGAGAGAGAGAGAGAGAGAGAGAGAGAGGGTAGAGAGGGGGGATACATTTCATTTGCCTAAACTGATTTTGTCATAAACTTATGTATTTCCGTATGCACGGAAGGACTTGCATTATTTACCCGTTAGAAAAAGTCCTCTCCTACTCCACATATAATATTTTTGGGTCTCGTGTTGTTTTAGACTAGGCTCTTAACTGGAGTTTTATTTATGTGTCCTTGCAATAAAAATCATTGGAGGAATTGAAACCTCCAGATACGATTACACGGTATCTATATAAAGCATTTAACTAATTTCCTATGAATACAAATGTCCCGTGCTGGGAACAACAAGCTTTGGCACTAGTCCTCCTATCTAAGGCTCATACCCATACCTAATGCATACCTAATTTCATCAAGTACATATCAAACTTTTACGCATGGAGCCGTACGCATTCCCCTCCCGTATCTATACCATGCATCTATTCAATTCTCTCCATGAATTTGTGCTCTGCTCATACTACCAATCGTCTCCCCTTGCATATTCCCAGCTAAGAGGTAGAATCAACCCAGTGGACATTATTTTCAGAGAAACTTTATTATTCTCAAATTCAACTTTGTCAAATTCGACAGTGTCAACGGAGCGGAGGAGAATTGACTCCCACAACAGCACATGATTTTTGCATGTCCGAGGGGATTTTTGTAGGTCTTCGTGTTTGAGTTGAAATTAAGAGCAGATGCTCACGACCATGCTTCTTAGCCAAAGGTATAAACTCCGTCTGTTTTTATTTGTGTGGAATGAAAATGTTGGGAGCATTTACAACTATACATATGTATGTATGTGAGGAGGTAAAGACACATTGACTGGGCTATTGTACATACACGGACCGCATACGAGTAGATTTTTGTATTGTAAGTGCACTAGTGGAAAGGAATTGAGTGAAGGAGATATTGTAGAGGACGGAAATAGAGAATTGATGTGGCCTGAGTGAGTTGAGTTGGTAGGAGAGTCGCCGAAGGGCGAAAGCCTTATATTAAAGTCAAATCCGTCTGATTGCTGTCATGGAGGTTTTTCCCTCCAAATTGAAGAACCAAGCCCGGCATTATACGCAAGCGAGAGAACGACATCTCAAATTGATCCGGAAAAGTGTACCACCGACCAACAACTTCTTTGTCCAATCATCTCAACAAAAAACCGTTTCCCTGACATCATCATCCACGCTCAAAGCTAATACATATTATACACGTTTGACTTTTGCTCTTTCTCGAGCCATTCGTCGTCGTCCCTCTCTCGACTTCATACACACACACACACACACTCTCTCTCTCTCTCTCCCTCCCTCTCTCTCTCTCTCTCACTCTCCTGACACTCCACCAATAAAAGCCCAGCTCATTGGTCTGTGAGGAAGAAAAGTTGTTGGCAAAGAGACATTCTTCGGAACTGGATTTTTCCTCCCGAAACTCCAAGGAGTGTAGTTGGCCCTCCGAGGCATCCCGGAATATATACGTGGTCTTTCCCGTATATAGAGGGAAAGTGTTATGCTTGGCCACTCCACAAAAGTCTTTGAAGCAGTTAGTCGCTCCTTTGGCTCTCCCGTTTCTTGCCTCCTGCGTCGGGTTGATAAAAAAAAAAGAACCCTCACTTTTCGCAACAACAGTTTTCTCTCACTCTTTATCAGTCCCTGACAAATCCTTTTCTTCACTTCAACATTCCACACACATAATGCCGTTCACTTTGTACAGAAACTCTCCTCCTTTGTATCCATCCAGGTCTCTTCTTGGCTCAGGTTTCCGCCCAATGAAAACCAATCCATGCCGTTACAAAGGTCAAAATGTTATGATATTTTTATAAACTCAAAAAATATTATTTCTTCAATCAAATCAATAGCACTCAATGTAAAAGGGTTTATCTCATATGAGATATTTTTACGAGTCCCATTTATATACCTGGAGATATCTACTAGTGTTTGGGGTATGGTAAGATCCTAGTCGTCATTTTGACTTATAGCAACTACCACAATTTGTAACCAGCAATTTAGGACCTCCTCATGAACTTTTATTAACCTTGAAATTAATTCTGCGAGAGAGGCATCCACAAAAGTAGGAACATTTGCCATCAAAACAAATGGTAGGGAAGGATGGACGACCTTGTCAAAAAGTGATGCCACATATTTACAACGAGCGGTAGGTTGGGAAGATAAGACAATACTTTTTGGGAACATCTGGTGGGGCACGGTGTGGTAGGGTGAAAATTACCTTAAGGAAAGCCTCGACCAATCATTCAAGGTTACATGACTGCAATAATAATTTCACACATTTCCAAATAATTACATAATTATGATAATATGAGCCTTCCCCAGTTGTATGTACATCCAGCTATGTCAATATTTTTAAACTCGGAAATAATACAATTGTCACTTTCCATACATTTATTTAAATAAAATGTCCTGGATTAATAAATTCACATCAATTATAAAGGACTGACTAGGTCTTTATTGTGTATGATTTAAAATTGCTATTCCTGGGTCGCATTCCATAACACGAGGGCTTGAACAATTTTCATAGATTAGGTGTCAGGAAGTAGGATCATTAGCATACAATAAATGAATCAGGTATCAAGTCAAGCCATCAGATAATACATAGTTGGGGGAAATATTTAAATATAAGTACATCATGGTTCAGGTAATGTTCCGGTTCAATTTTTCCTCAAATGTTATTTGAATGACTGAAAATTTGCACAAAAAAACCGGATTACAAGGATGAAATATTAAAATAATTAAAGGCAATTAAATGCATGCAACTAATAACAACTGTACTGGGGGATCCATGCATGTACATTTATAAATATTAAATAAGAATTTTCGTTCTCCCCAATTGTCAACATACTCACACGGAGTACACTCCGCAACGTCGGCTTTTTTTACCAAACATTACAAGAGCAGAAAATTTAGAAATGGAGGATGAAAAATGGATTCCAGTAAAAATCCTGGTAGACTTTGTCTCCTATTTTTTTTATTATTTTTTTTTTTGAGAACATTGTAAAATTGCATAATTTAAAATTACATGCTATTTTTTATAAAAAAAATTAATCAAGATTTTTCCCGAGTGACACGGATATAGGGACTGGTTTCCTATAAGTATAATAGGTATATCTGAATATACAGTGTGGAATGGTACGTGGGGAAGAATACACATGCATACTACCATAGTGAGGGATGGTGTATTAAAGGAAGTGACAGGGAAGGAAAGAGTTGGGAAAGAAATAAAGGTGCGTAATTTGACAACACAAAGGATTACTACATGAGTTTTCAGTGGGAATATAGATATGTACGTAGAATATTTAAGGGCGGGGAAAAGAAGAAGCTCTAGCATGTTCAAGATGTTCCCCGTATATACGGACTAGGGAATAATAATAATAACGTGAGGAACGGAAAGAATCCAGTTGAGCGGTCGTAATGCTGGGCCATGAGAGTACTCTCTCATGTAGTACGCGTGTATGTGTTGAGCGGTTGTTAGTAAACAGGCGGATTGGTTGGACGCGGAACTATATAGCCATTGAGTGTGAGGGAAGGGATAGGAAAAGAGAGTATTAATAGGTAGGTAGTTCAAATTGTGAATTAACTCGCATCACCAGCTTCAAAGGGAAACTGCAAAAGCAGACGAAAGACTTGAAGTGTAAAGAGAGTGAGAGCAACAGAGAGAGAGAGAGAGAGAGAGAGAGAGAGAGAAAAGAGATTTTTTGCTCATATTAGCTCTTTGTACAAGAGACCTATAATTTCCCCGCATAAATGATACCCTAGGAGCTAGGCAGTGAGGGGAAAAAATCGGTTTTATTCTCTCTTCGGACTCCCTCGGAACCCATTGGAGCGCTGTTGGTCGAAACAGGCGGAGAACTAGATTTCGGGCGGAGTTTTGCTCAGGAGCGAAACAAACGTTGCTCCCACTTTTAGTTCCCACCTCAAACCTCTAAAGTCAACTTGGTCAATTTTCCTCACACTCAAACTACCTTACATTATAAGTCTCGGCTTTTGTACATACGCAAACACGTTCACGCTACTTTTCTCCTCTCCCATACGAACACTAACCTAGCGAGTAATACACTCCTGCTCAGCCGTTCCCTCCTGTCAAAACTGATTGCTACACCTCTATCTCCACGTAACTTGTGTACATGTACGGACCTCGTATATCTACCTCCTATTTGCTCAGAACCCAAAGGCAAGGTTTCCTCATATACACAATTCATATTACCTATACATATCCTCATCAGTCAGATACAGTTTATACTCAAAGCCCTCACTCTCAACTCGCATATAACTACCTGACGGAATCGAGTCAGTGAGACTTGGTTTTGTGCATGTTTTTGTTTTTGCCATTCCCTTCTAGTTTATTTGTATACACTCGGGAAAAATTCTATCCCATATTGATTCCTCTTAAACATATCAGACTACAACACCCAAGCTTCCAGCCTGGTGATAAACTGTAACTTTCCCTACACTCCAACCTATCACACAATACGCAATCCAAATGTAGTAAAACTTGTGGACTTTATCAATAAACCGAACGGATATATTACTACAACACTCTCTACTGCCTCGAGAGTAGTGCTTATAGCCCGTACTTAATAGCTAGGACTTCCCCATTCATATATAATTAATTACGCTATTAAGACACGTTTCGTACCAACAAAAGGCTCTATCTCCCTATTATATCATATGCTCATAAATGGTAGCGTGTGTACGCTTATGTACAACGGGAGAGTATAGCCCTCTCACTATTCTCCCATTCCCCGTTGAGCACAGCCCTTCATTTCAAGAATTCACTCAGGACTTGGTCCTTGACTCTCTTGTATGCACATTGGGGGGGGGGGGAAGTCATTCACTAAATTTTAAAATAAAAATTTGATGATAGGAAAGAAATATCATGTAGAACTCAATGATACAATACTAACAATAAGAAGTGTTCTACCTCAAAGCAAGGGACATCTTGGGACCATTTTGATATTTCACGAACATCGTCCAAGTGCTAAGGAGTGTAAACAAAAACCTCTGTTCTATTTTCTGTTGACAATAATAATATGTATGGAATTGCGAGGGAAATACGGGATTGTCAATAATTATGCAACCATACAGAGGCCCCTGTGTACAAACAAATGTCCGTGCACCACATATCCTTTTCTATAAGACACTAATTCCGTAAACTACGCATCCTCACAGGGGACCCCGAAAGTGAGAGATACATACATATCTACAGACAAATAGGAACAAGAGCAGGGTTCAAGTATAGGGAAGTGCAAGTGTGTATCTTTTCCTGAGGAGTTTAAAAAGTGTACTCAGAAGTGAGTGTACAAATGCGTTGGAATCAAAAAGGTTCTGGATGCACGCATCCCATCCTCAGACTCTCGAACTGAGGGAGTACATAGGGACAGCAGGAGTATATATGTAGTGTGCTATGTGGAAACCCAGCCAGAAGACTGGTTCTTGGTTGTTTCTGATCCCTCCTGCAAAAATCACTCATACACAGACAGACAGAGAGGAGAGACAGAGGGCCTTGTGTGAGTAGTGGTGGTACTGGTTGTATTAAGTGGAGTTGGTTGTGGAAAACACATGCAGCCTATACGAGGAGCAGAGTAGTGAGGCCAGTTTTAGAGGAGGTAGAATCAACATTCGCACTACAACCTCCACTCTTCCTCAGTTGACTTCAGTCTGTCTTGGCAAAAACTCGCGTGCCAATCGGACTACTCAAAGAAACACGTGCAATTCCCTCTCCTATGCAGAGGAATCCCATCCAGTACATAACTTTTCTCCTCAATTAGCTGGACAATAGCAAGTGGAACAAACTACTAGCTGGGACCGATTTTGTGACACGGATCCTCATTTCTGTTCTCCTCAAGATATCAACCTCAACGGTCCCAATAGTAACTTTAGTCAAGTTGGTAACTCCTCCCGAGTAGTAACTCCGAATCTGTTCAAAAAGTTCCTCATGTGAGTATTCCTATTTATTTAAACTCGGACTAACTTTCAAAACTGGGAATCAGTTCAAAAATCTCCCTCAGTTGAGTTGACATTTGAGAAGACAATAATAGCTGGACAGGAATTTATTTTTGGGTGTTTCGAGTAACTGCCATTGAAGTCAAACATTTTGATCCATTAAAAGTGACTGTAGTAAAACTTGATTGAAATTACTAATTGAAGGCGTTGGTGGGGGAAGGTTTTCAATTCTTGTGAAATACATCATGATGAAGGCCCATTGAGAGTGTAGTAGAAGGGGAGAATAATATTTGGCAGAACGAGAAGTGGAACTGGTAGAGTACCACGCGTGTCCTAACTGCATTGATTGATTCTTTGCTCGTACAGTTGAGAAAGGCTAAGTGGACATGAGCACTCAGTGTCAAGACAACAGTAAACTCTCCTCAATTTGACACTCGTATTCTCCCGAATCCGACAAGTCCAACAGTCAGTTGTTTCCTCCGGACTCCCTAAAAATGCATACCTTCATAAAACGCACCTTCAATTGACAGTCCGATTGTCTAAGGAGCTTCTCATCTCCGACTCTTACCTTAGTTTTGGGTGAGAGCAAATAAGACTGGAAATTGTCAAGAGAGTTCACTGTCAAATATAAAACTGAATTGCGGGTGATCTGTCATTCGTGGGATCTTACCAAGACCAGAGCTGGTGATTGTTTTGAAAAAAAAAGTGGATTTTTATACAAGTGGTACACTCAAATTAGAAAACTTGGTTCAATTCTGTTCTCCGAAATTGATTTGGGATTTTATGGTGTTGGTCAATTTTTGAGAGTTTCTCACTCTATAGGATTTTTATCTGTAGGAAGATTTGTGTGGAGCATCAGAAGCTCTTGTACATTTTCCCTCGACTCTCTCAGAAAAATAGTGTACTCGTTGATAGTTGGTTGTAAAGCCGACACTAGAGTCAGATAATCCCCAATGAAAATGTCGGACTCGGAACTGTCGAAGGCGGTGACGGAAGAAATGGAAATGGAGGAGGAGGAAGAAGAGACCTTTGTGGATACTTCCGACGTGGAGGATGACGAAGATGAGGATGTTGATGAGTCGAAAAGTGATGAAAGGGAACTGGAAATTCATCAGAGCTCTATTCAGGGCAGTAACAAGACTGAGAAAAAACTCTCATTTAGTGTCGCTTCACTCCTCGGTAAAGATGACAAAGACAGTGATGACAGCAGTGCAGACAGAACGTGTTACAGGTAAACGTCTTCCATCTCAAGAATCTTTCTCTTCGGAAAATTGTTCTTTCCCTGACAAAAAAAAAATAATCCTACTAAAGAATTCATTCATGCCCCCAAAATGTCACTTCCTTCAAAGTTTTCCCCTGAAATCGCTCTTGTAAAATCATTCATAGTTGTGACTTTACCCATCAAATGCCAATTTAAAGTTACCAATTTAAAGTGTAATATCCCTAAAAACTTTCACAACGCAAGTACCTTAATTCCTTAGAGTTCCAAGACTCTGGAGTTAATTAAGGCGTAAAATTCCCTCAATAAGGACACAATAGTGTAATTTTCATGTTCAATAATGTAATGTCCATTGACAGTTCAAGTACTAACATAACTGTCAATATTGAGTCGAGGCGAGCTTCATATAGCAAGTTAGGTCCAACTGACTTTAATATATTTCTTCTGAAAAGTAAGCTGATTAGTTCGGAATAACTTGAGGCTCTAGAAGTCAGCAAATGATATATTCCGTTGAAACTTTAGTTAATTAAGGGAATTAAAATTGCAATAGATAAGCCCTCCCTCCCTCCTCAAGAACATCCCTACCTATGTATACCAATCATATTTAGTATGCAGGGCTGAGTGTTTATTTACAGCACGTAGACGTAGGATTTTATGTGTCACTGGCTTTTATGATCAGGGAGACATGAGTCCCAGCCAGAGGTAAATTTTCTCACCAGGTTCAACACTTGGAACTAAATTATTCACAAGTGGGCAAGGCCAATGTAATCCAATTTTGCGAAACTAACTTTTCGTACTTGACCAAAATAATGTATGTGGGATAAATTGCCTGTGATATAAACTACATTGTATTTGCTCTGTATGATATATCTACTACTTCATATGTACGGAAACACACGCTGTCTCTGTCTGAGTTAATGGGAAGAGGGTAAAATAGTCGGGGCAGTCTCTGCATATTGAAACTCATGTACGGGAGTTATTGTTAGATTGACTACATCTGAGGTACTAGTCCGTCTCATGGGCTTGGGATGGGGGGGGGGGCAGACGGAGAGGCAGAGGCACATGAGTATGTAATTTATTGACTTTTGACGGGGAAAGAAAAGAAATTCTCAATTTATACACCCCGTCCATACTACACAGGACTATTATTGTTGGTTGAGTCCATGAAAATCAATATATTTATGTAGTGGAGTTGTTTTGTCCCGGGACTTAATACTAGTCATTGAGTTGATGTAATCCATTTGGACTTTTTAGCCCAATCCCTAACACGAGAAAATAACACGGATTATGTTATGCGAGTTACTTCTCCAGTCATCATCCGACAGGCTTCTTTTGTCACCTTTTTTCCTTTTCTCTACATTGCATGGAGGGCCGTTAGAGGATTTATGGATTTTACCCAGAAAGTCAAATCTGTTCAATGGTTTCTCTCAATGGAAATGTCCTCACAAAAAAAATGTTTTCCTTTATATTAAAATATCTCTCTCAATTCGGCCCGTTTGATAGAGCCAGTTAAGTGCAGGGTCCTTGAAACTTACACCTATGACATTCCTATGCAGTTTTAAGTAAATTATGAGATATTTAAAGGGAATTTGAGCATTGATTAGTCATATTTGCGTTGGCGGACAATTATCCATAAAAACAAATTATTATGAGCCATACAAATTTCCTCAGAAGTTCCCATCCAAATTAATTGATACATTCGCAACGTGAAAGGAAATATGTTATGGTAGTGTTAAAATACCCAGTGATTTGCATTTAGCACCAATCGCTTAACTAGCACCGGAATTGATTTTAATCATTTGGTAGTTTCTTCTCTGTCATTACCCTCATAATTGTTCATACAGCTTAATATTGAGGGCTGTGGTGTCAATTATGCTCAATTCTCTTTAAAGTACTTTGGAATGGAGTGCTATATAGTCAGACTGTATGACATTGTTCAGGCCGAGCATCCTCGTAATAAATACTGTATATAGAGTCGTGGAAGGGGTAAAATGATCTACGGGCCCATGCCTTTGTACAGCACTTAGAACCTTTTGCTCCTCAGAAACGCTATGGTGTAAGAGTCAGAAAATAAATAGTGCAAGCCAATACCCACAGTGCATCCTCCCGTTCTTGCCAATTTAATTAATTTCAAGTGCACTTTCAGCAATGCATTATTTATGAAATGATATGCAACCATTATGCACTCACAATTATGCCCCTCGCATAAAGGCCGGGACAAGTTCTTCCCATATTATTTTATTGTGAGAAAAGTCTTCTCTATCTCACAAAATTCAAAAGAGGCCTCTATCTATTGTCCGCATATCTTTATGCATTCCGAACTGCCCCAGCTATCAATACAACCACACTGGGCTACATACGGACATAAAATATACCAACTCCGCAACCTTTACGTCTTGACATTGTTGTTATGAGAAAATATTTCTGATTTTATGTCCACCCTCACAAGAGAATGAAGTCAGTCTGAATATACTTGAAAATAAAACCCTACATCTCCCTGTCCATACTACAATGCTTCCAGTGTAATTGAGAAGAGTAAAAGTTTCTTTTCGGCAAAGTCAGCTCTTTCAATATGTTAGTGGTCAGAGGCGGAATTATTATTACATCGTCACAGTATACTTACAAGCCTCACGATGGGCCGTCAGGAGAAGTACATACAGCCACGTAAGAAAGTGGGTGGGTTCCATACAAAATCTCAAGTAAGCCTTCAAAAATTCATCTGGTGACATATGCCACTTAGGTACAGTATGTCACTCTCTGTACATTTCCACGGACACGCATTGTATGGACAGGCATTGTGGGAACTAAATTTAATCCAATCCTGTCTCTCTCTCTCTCTCTCTCTCTCTCTGCTTACAAAAGACTAGGGACGGTGGAGCGGGACCGATACACTTGATACTTCCCAAAATACTACTGTTCCGAATGACAGCCTACAATACATCCAGCTTTTCATGCTTTACAAATACGAGCTCCATAAATGTTGTCAATGTCCAGCTTTTTATTTTAAGCGCTAATCTCTGTATGTAAGAGTCACAGGATGGAAATAGAGTTCCTTTTTAAATCGGATTTAATAATAATCCCTGACTTTTTGAGCACATATCAAAATACTTATGTCTCCCTGCGTGTATCGTAATAAACTGTTACTAATTTTGGTTACTCAGATTTCCTCCCATCAGACTCGGATGATGAGAAAATTCAGCTGATTTGTAATTAATAGGCTCAATTGGCGGATCCAAAACTACTGAGAGATAATTTGTGCTAAAAGAGCAATGATTGGTGCGCAGATTGAATACTTGGAGTGCAATATTTGACAAATATAAATGGAAAGTTATAGCTCCAGAGTTTTGATTGCATTGGTAAAGATTGGATGAAAAGTGAAAAAAGGACGCCTAGATTGGACCAGAGGAGGGCACGTGCCAGATTTCAATGTAAACTGATTGGCTGACAGGGAAGAGAGGAGAAGGCTCTTTTAATAACCTTAATTTTAGAGACGTGTCAATCTTTTCAAAGCTTGTAGTCATATGACGTCTAGACAGGATGCAATCACCAATGATGAAACGTGACTCAGGACTCAGCTCTCAGCCGCGACAAATACAGAGATTTAGAAATGAAAAACAAATTTTCCCCTTTACCTTTTTAGTGGAGTCTCAGGGGCTCTCCGTATCTTGGCATTTTGTCTAATCCACTTTTATTACTTATGGGTTATGACTTGGCAGATTATTCACTAGGCTTTCATACCCATCACCTCTCCCTCTGTAGTATCACAAGTGACGGCCTATATTTTGAGCATGCAAAAGGAATAAGTTTCCTCGCTTATGAGCACATTACTGCACATAGTTTTCCTGCAGTCGTTCAAAATTTACTGGAAATTCCCGTTTACTCCTCTTGACTCTCAAAGATGTGGTGTAGACTCAGTTTCGCTCCTTACCACACACACACACACACACACACACACACATTCCTCAATGCCATGAGTTGACAAAACCTCAGCTGGGCTAATGGCGTCAAATGTTTTCTCAGAAGCTAGAAATTCTACAATAATAAAGTTATTAGTGTAAATCAAGACCTCTAATTACATTACATTACTGAATCTTTTGCACACCACGCTTACATTCAGCTCGCACGAGCAAATGCTATGAGATGTTGAAGGAGAGCTGGAGGATCGATTTTTTTTTTGCCTTAAAATAATTCTCATTCCCCAAGTGAGCATTAGTATGCTTTTGGAAACGACGGATTAATCTGGTGATAACCTGTACAGAAAAAAAAGTGGATTGGAACAGCTTCAAGATAGAGTTGTTGAGGAGAAAAGTTAACCATGTTGTTTTCAATGACAGATGATGATCCCACATGCGTAGTATGTACATACAACGTGAGTTCGGTTTTAGAGGGATAATTTGCCAAGGTAGTTGATGAGAGGAAATTAGGTATGCTTACAACAAGTCATTTACATTGAATAATGATTCTGCACAAGCAAATGACATAAGGACATAAGGGCATACTTTTAGTCAATAGCTCAACCCAAACCTTTGTTAAGACTTTTGGAAATGTAAGGATTCCTAAATCTTAGCATTCATCCATTTGTCATGCACTCACTTCCCTCAGTGAAAGGTCTAACAACTTGATTGGAGGGATTTGAGGAGTCATTTAAAAAGTAGATACATTTATGATTTTGTATTCCAGAGTAGCCCTATGATTGAGCTGAACCTTACATATTAGAGCCGATTTGAATGCTCTTGTCATGTAGATGCTCAATGCACGGAATTTCATACCAATTGGCAATCTAATTGGAGAGAATGGAGTTAAAATTCCCAAGAGAATATATGAGCAAGTTTTAATCTAATTTTTTACCCAACCCTCCGTATGCACATTACAAAATGCATAACTACATGCATAAGTATCCAGGACATGTCAACATGCTCTTGGACAAGGGAGCTTTTACAATCAATTTTTCTGCAACCATTTTAAAATGTACTTTTACTCGGAAAGTACAGTGAATCAGTTTAGGAAATTAGGTCTGAGTACATACTACAGATTAAAGTATTTTTATACAAATACCCAAATTAAGTACGAAACCAATTTAAATATTATTTATGTTCCTTGTCATCCATTAGTACACTCTGTAATTGATTCAATGCAATTTAAAGTTCGGCCATTTTTTGATCCCCACAGTTCCAAGTCGGTTAGAAAAATTATCCAAATGGGATTATCACACGAGTGCATAATATCAAACATGAAGGGGGTCCTAACTGCTGCAATAATTTCCTCTTATCATTCCCATTAAGAAATCATTAGGAATTTGATTAAGGATATGCACCGGCCTGGAACAAAATTAGTATGTATTAATGTATCGGAAGTCATCTCTCTGGTCAGAGTTGAATCATTTCAAGAGTTTCAGATCCATTGGTCATCCCTCCTTGTCGTTACAATCACTTCCATTTATTTTCTACGATGGAGTATTTGGCAACAAAGGAGATCTGCAATGACTGTATTAAATCTCTGAGAATTTCAGGGGAAGAGTTGCTGAAACTGTGGTTTATTGGCCTGTATCAAGGATTTTAATGAGGCTCCAAGTTCAGAGTTGCTAACCCAAAAAGATATTATGATGTGTATAATGACTCTCTTTATAATCTGCGATCATTCTTCCTGAGTCATCTTTCTCCCTCACTTCCCACTAGCCGTCTATAAATCCTACAGTTCGTTCCACTTAAATATATTACTGTAGGCGTAATTTCTACGGAATTGTCGAAATCAAACGAGAACGTTTTTGATAGGGGGCAATTATGAAGTTAAAATATTATCACAATTTTAGTCGGTCGGAAATTTTTTAAAGGATCCCCAATTATCCCTGTGTTTTGTACATATGTCAATGCTAGAGTTAACTGGGGAACTATTCCTGATGTAATTAAAGTTTGAGAGAGGGAGAGAGAGAGAGACATGAAGCGTTTACTCAAAATATTATTTAATTTTGTTAGTTTCATAAAATAATTGCACTTCCACGGTCTTTCAACTTTTGAATACTTATCACAAATCTGGAATCAAGGCATTTCCCTACCAGTCACCGTTGTGGAAATACTATGCCTGAGGAATTTTCCTCCCTATAAAACGTCACATCTAAATGTTACTTTTACATAATTATATTGTAATGTGAAAAGCACGTGTTAAATTGTAGAGTAAGGTAAGAAATTATTGAAATTAGCCTCCATTAAAAATCCAATGTTTTAAAATGTTTTGGATGGAAATTGGTTAATTGGTATTGTAGGAACATTTGTAACGTCGATTAGTCAACTATAAAATTGACTAGAGAGAGAGAGAGAGAGACAGAGAGACAGAAACAAGCTGATCGGTACTAATTTCGGTATTGGAGCAGAGAAAATTACAGGCAGAGTTGTTCCTGTCAGACATTGGGTAGTTGCAGAAAAATAAACAAACCAATTTGAACAGACAGAAGGACATGTGTACGTACATGTTCAAAGGAGTTACAATGTATTAAAGGTAGAATACCGGATAGTTACTAATTACGTAGATTTCGGTCATAAATCAAGTCAAGTGCTTACTCAGGCATGCCATAGTTTCTTTGTGTTCTCTGTAAGAATTCCAGCTTGATGAATTGGCATTCAAGGAAGTATGTGCACACATTAAGGAACACTATTCGTGTCAACGGATTGAGTCCGAGGTGCTTGAGTAGTGCCAAAAGGAGAGGGTATAAGCTCAAATGGGACTGTACCTATACATAAGGTTTGTGTGTGTGTGTGTGTGTGTGTGTGTGTGTGTGTGTGGGGACGGAGAGGGGAAGAATGATTTAGATATATCCTAGTATTAAGTGGCTTGCTTATACTTGAGAATTGTGCCAGAGATATTTTATACTAAATGGGTGGTCATATCTAAATGGATCCTAATAAATATATTTTTTTTACTCTTTGGATTTTACAGTCATGAAGAAAAGTTATTAGCAGCCGTTCGGAGGGCCAACTCAGCTTTCAGTTCCATGTCTGGCACACCTGAACATAGTCCGACCTCGTCCAGATCCTACTCCTCACCAATTTCACCACTAACTCCATCTTGGGCTTTGCCACTCCTCGGTTGGGGCTACAACTCCTCTCCTAACAGTAAGTTCATTTCGAATCCTAGGGATTTTTCCCTGTACTGCCACCAAAAGGTCAGCCGTCAGGAAATACAATTTGTGTGAATTGTGTGTGTGTGTGTGTCTCCCAATTGACCCCTGCGTTTAGTCTTTGAGCTCGAATGAGGTCCTGCCTTTAGTCCCGTGATTACATGATGACGGGAGATACTGGGTGTTTGGTGGGTGCCCAGTATTTTCATAAATGCTCTCATCAATTCCCTTCCCCGAGCCTGGGACGCTCCGAGGAAATCGATGTAATTCTCGTAAAAATACGTCCGTGCAATAAATGCTTGTATTAAAAGGAATTAGTCTCCGTTTATGTACTTACAGATAATTGAGTACACACTGTTCCAGACCACAGTACATGATTGAGAGAGTACGGCGGAGGTGGAGTAATTGTAGGAGAGGTAGGGAACCTAATAGCAAGGGCAGACAATTACAGGGAAATACTCCTGTAAATATTAGATGCCTACATATGTATGGACATGGAAAGGAATGTCAGGGAGAGAAGAGACCCGTGAAGGGAAAAAAAAAGTGGCAAGGTGTAACTTGGTAATCATACTCAGACAAGACTGTATGATACACGGCAGAGAGTTGAAGTGTGTAAGTCTGAAGACAGCGGATGTGTTTACATAAGAGAATGACTTCCAGGACAAGAGCAACAATATTTCAGAAACTAATTGAGAGTAAATAATCATAAAAAATTTAACTATCCTTTCAGAGAAAATAACTTAGCCAATATCATAAAGTCACAGTGTTCCCACATTAAAACTCCTGTTACGTTGCCATTTTATATTGAGATATAAAACTAATTTTTACATGTAACTCCATCTTAACTGTCTGTCTTGCTCAAAGCCTCAAGGAACAAATTTTGGATTTTTTTAACCCTCTCCGTCCCTGGTCTCTCTCTCTCTCTCTCTCTCTTCCCCATTAACTCCCCATGACCATTCCCATTTAATTTCCTGTACTCCTCAATACCTGGCATTGACTATGGAGTCTATAGGTGTGCAGGGCCATTGTAATCCGTACACTTTTTTCTGGCAGTTAGAATAATACAGTCGTTTCATCCCAGTTTATGACACCCCAAGCATTTAGTAAACATTGACATGGTACTTGAATGATGAAACTCGTCAGGGAAAAAACATTTGATTCACGAAATAAGTCCACTAAATGAGAAGGTACAGATATGAGAGTCCGGAGTCCGCTCATTACAAACGACTTTAACGAGATAGTATAAAGTCTTAATTTATTTAATGAGCTTATATTTTCCCCCCCTCTTTCTCACTCTCTCATACGGCACACTATGAAATTAAATCCTCTCTCCTGAGTGTCGAAAGGCTATTTATCCTCGTTTTGAAATACTTAATTATCATTTTATATCCTTGTCACAATGGTAATCAACCGCTAAACTGTAATCAGTTCTTGTCAGCTTAATACATACGTTTGTGTACTCAAGTAACTTTATTAAATACTATTAACTCCGTCAGCACTTCATCCCTTCCTGTACCACTGCTTCGCTTCCTGTACCTCTCATAGGGAAACATTTATCTTATGTGCATACCGCAATTCACTTGCTATCTGCACTCTACAATTATTTACCATGTCGTACATCATAATTTTTTTATATTTTTAATGCCCAACCGATACTTTATGAGTGGGCAGTTCATTGGGAGTAAATTGATTGAAAGCTGAGCAGAAAAACACTTTTATTCAGTGGTAATGCTTTCGAACTTCTCGTGGAAAATATTTCCTTTGACTTTTGTTCCACAAAATAATTATTTAATTTTAATGCTCTCTTCCCAACCTGTTCTTTCCTTTATGTCATTTCAACCTGGACATTTCTGTACTAATGTTTAACATCATAGTTTAAATAAATCTTTCGAGTACCCTCTAATTTTATTTGCTCGCTTGTGCTTCATATAATTAATTGGATTTGCATATTTAAGAGATAAATAAAAAATAGATTAAGCAAATTTCTATAATAATTATCATGTCACTGGAATACAGTATTACATGGTACTCATCAATCAGACGTTTTCCGTTGGGATTCGGGTGAGTCATGTGACAATACGGTATTAATTTTAAAATGTTAATTTTTAAAAGTCAAATCTGAAATCCGAACTGAATGATGAGGATGCTGAAAGTTGACTTCCTTTGACGTTAAAGTTAATCTCTTTATTTTGAGAACAATACCCTTTTGCAATTAATTTGGAGGCAGAGCTACTTGAGAGGAAAGAGTTCCAAATTATTGCAGCTGAGAGACCCATTTTGTCCGTGTTAGGAACTGATAGTGCTACGGATCACTCCATTTGAGAAACATTCTGCCGGCGAGATATAACAAACCTAACGTGCGAGCTCTTGAAGAGGGAATTAAATTTAATAAAATTTAATGACACGTTTGTCCTTTAAAAACTTCCGAAACAAAAGGCTATTAATTTCCATAGTACACTTATTGTGTGCTGACGGAGAGCTTGGACTTATCTCCCAACCATCGTTACTGGTTCACGTCGCAGAGCAAATGGTACCTTCCACGGGTATCATCCCCAGCTCGCCAAGTATGTAACATGGTAACGTAATTGAAACTAAAGTGGTACTCTTGTTACTTTTAAGCCCAAACTGCTATTTCTCATTAAGTCCCCATTGATTCCCCACTCACCTGCTTCTCCCAAGTCTCTAATGACGTTACAAGTTTGATAGAGAAAAATTGAATTGATGAGAGGTCCATTAGGAGCGGCGGAAGTTGCATTTAATGAAAATTACTTGGATTTTTTGTCATTCCTCAACAAAATGATGGATTCGAATATTTTCATTTAGCTTTTAGGATGTTACATGGAGGGGATCGGGATCAAATGCGTAGGAGCGTGCACTTTGCATGTGAGTGGCTCAGACTTGATATCCAATGGGTTTTTTTTATAGATCGGATGGATATGTATAATTATGCATAAGCTTTTTATGTAATTACACACGTCCATAGGACTTTTGTACAGGCTTGTGGGACCACTGCAGCACGGTGGGAATGGAAGCCTCTGCTGAAGGTTTAGTCTCAAATGTGACTTTTTTTAATCAAGTCCATAATTTAAGTGTGGATGATTTATTCCATGAGCTTTTCGTGTTTACACAGAGGACAAAAGTCCATCATTAACGTAATTATCATTTAACATTGTGTGTCATCATAAAAAGAGCTAAGTACGTAACTGAGTTCAATTTTCCTCGGGGTTCAAACAATGTAATAATTTCTCATTCCTCTCAGCCCTCAACTGTGCCTACAATAATTATAAACTAGTTTACAGAGTTGAAAAATATTTAAATAATTATGGGTAAATATGGAAATTGTGACTGGCAAAACGGTTTGTGACAATTCACATAGGCGGCAGGGCAGGGAGAAGAGAGGAGTCATGTGGGAGAAACAATTGCATAAACCTTCAAATGACTGTCCTTGCTTTGAAATTAAATGAATATAAATTCATAATTGCTTCTGAGTGTAAAAATTATTAAACTGACGAAAATCATAATTATCCAAGAAAATGAGCTGACACAGGAAATTAAGAAAAAAGTCTTTAATCACCTTATTTTTCCATATGCTCACTCCATGATGCACATTACATATGTGCGTCGAAACATGCTTCTGTAGCGTATACGTATGTACTACTGCGAGTGTAAAAAGTAGGCAGCTCACGAACCCCCAGCCCTTGAACAATAAAAGTGATCGTCTTTAAAAGCATTTACCTAAGCTTTCAAATAGTCTTGAAAAACATCACACATGCAACCACTCTCTGGGCTCTGCTCAAAATCTATCTACTTAACGTGCCTTCATAATAATTCTCCATGTGTTCAATTTTTTGTATATCAAATTTGTTATTCCTTATTATGTGGAGAGATGAGCAAAATAAATTCTCCACACTCAGGGCACCATAGTCTAGAGCAAGGAGATTGACAGGAGCGTAACTTTTCAAGTATTTGAGGCGGGACGAAAAATACTCTGGTTATAATTTCATGTATAACTTACCATCATCCTATAGTAGCAGGAGCAGTAGTAGTACAATCGTTGCGTGTCAGGCATACTTTTCAAGCGTTATTTTTTTTATCGTTTCGTATTATTAGAAGGGAAGGATGGAGAAAAAGGGGAAATTGCGTGAAGGATTTTTTCTACAGGATGAAAGTAAAATTCAGCTTCAAATCTTATCCGAGAAAAAATATATTTATGTCCGTTTCTCTCTATCCTTTGTCTCTCTCATTGAGTCCTCCCTCAGTCCGTTTTATACGTTACCTCTATACCCCCCAAAATTTATTCTTACCATACGTATGCCACTCAAAAGCACAAGTATCTTATTGTTAGTACAAGGGAGTTAGGGAGGCAAAGAGTTAGTTTTTTTCATCAAGTTCACAGTAGTAATTCTATAAGGACACCACTATAAAGTTCCATATAGATAAACATAGTCTGAGTGGGACTTGAAGCCTAAAATGTGCAACTACCATGTAATTGGACAGTTCGTTCGACTAAATACTCACCAAAATCGCATGCAGAACTCACACCTTCCCGAAACAGATTAAAAGGATCAATCATGGCTTTTTGAAAGAATTACCTCACTAGAATTTTCCATTGAGTAATATCATGGATTGAGAATCCCTTTTTAAACAAAATTAGTTCTGCTATTGCTCTGTATTTTATGCCCCAAAAATGTAAACAATTGGCGCCATATGTATAATTATAACAAGAGGGATAATTAAAGGGGTTTTGGAGACAAGAAAAAGATTACGCGGAGATAATTTAATTAATTTGGGTGTTATTTGGGCCAACAGGGATTATTGCATTGCTCAACAAGGGCATTGATGTTCCAATGGGAACTCAAATGATAGCGGCACTCTAACCGTGAGATGTAAAAGATTGGTTACAAGCCGTTTGATCCCAAGCGTTTCTATAGCAGCTGTAATTTTGATCATTGTAAATTGCAATTATAATAATTAGGTATATGTAAGTACAAAGGCTGAATTTAAGCAAGCAGGAGCGTTTCAAGTTAGAGGCTAGTGTTCATTACGTATGTACATACATAGTGTAATAGGGGTGTGGACTATACGGTTGCTTGCAGTTGTGGGAGAAATAAATTGTGGGGAAGACTCTAGTGATCAATTGGAAGTTCATTAGTGTCGGCTGATAAAATTTCATAGGAGAATAATTAAGTCATAGCGAGAGGGAGAACTATGTATATTGAGGACTTTAGAAGTTGTGAGGTTGTTGAATTTTGAAGAGTGAACACATACATAGTCGCTAAGTCGCTAACTGTGACCACTTAATATTTCCCAGTGGATATTATTTGTGCATATGTACAAGTGTTGGGGGGCTATGAATGTATTTATGAGCGTTAATGGAGGTGCCTCTTTGGCTCTCTGATCTGCACGCAACCATTTTTTGACAGAATGCAGACTTTTTAATTACTGGGAGTAACTCGTCAGGATGCAAGAGTTTATTGCATTGAGAAAGCTCCAAGCTTTTATCTCACTTTGTTCACTGTCCTGTTCTTACATTGAATCTAGAAGCGTCCGTTTTGTTCCACAATTATTATTATTATTACTATTATTCTTTAAAGTGTGCAGAGGTAAAATGGGTAGTTTTTTCAAGGAAAAATAACCCTTTTGGAGTACCAAATCCCCCAAGTGCATATTTGAGTATGTTTATAGTACACAATATTTAAGTAAATATATATAACTATGTATCTACTTACACATTTGTATATCCAGGATATATTTATACTAACATACTATATATATGTATCTACATGTGTGCATACGGACGTTACTCCCGACCCCACAGTGATAACGTTGATAATACCAGGGACAGCTCGGAGTACAGAGGGATTGTCTCAATGTGAGCATCCTCCTTATGTGCATAATCATATGGACGTGTAATTACATAGAATGTTACCAAAGTATATCCGGACTTTATTATAGACAAATTTAGATATGCACGCATGCGTAAAAACAGGGCATCCACTCTACCTTCACACTGAACCAAGAGTTATAATAATGATATTAGCTTGTAAAAAAAATCATTTTTGTTAACACGTTTTATTAAATGTCTACTCTTGGAACTCAGCTTAATAGCCGCCTCCTGTGTAGGAACAAAGAGTCATTGTGTTTCTATACACTCACATTTAAAGTCCCAATAGTACAGTGGATCAATGTGCACCTGAAATATGTATATCCTGTTGATCCGGAGCTCCCAGTCAATTTTTTGTTTCGAGTGTAAAAATATTGCGTTTTGAGAAGCAAAGGCAGAAAGGATTGCATGTCATCATGCATGGCAAGGAGTAGATTGAAGGGAGTCAGGAGCAGCGGTCCACACATTGTTTTCTGATGAATAATTACAATAAAATAATCATACGCAAGCACACAATGGGATGCATGTGACCAATGTGTACCCACTAACTTTCAGATTACTTGTCATTATCCCCCATTTAATGCTCCCATAGATGAAACATTTCGTAAAATTAAGTTCAACCACCACGCTTTGCTTAATTGTTGAGCTAAAAACGCCACAACGACGATGGGGTCTCGGCCGGCACGACATGTTCCGACAGTAACCTCAAAGTATGTACATACATACACCAGCCCATGACTTTTTTCTGCGGACATGAGCACCTGCATGAAAGCACGGCCAGAGTCAGGTATTGTCAAAATGCTAAATTGAGAACTCTTACATTTAGTCACAACTGTAATCACCGCAGTCAGCAAATCCACATGCTCTATTGTAACTGATAGATATCTGTAGAGTACCTGCCCCTGAGGAATAATGAACTACCCCAACAATTTATATACACCCTCTACAAATATGTATCTATATATGAGGAGTCCATGAAGTGACAAAATGAAACGAGTTCCTCAAAATGAAACTATAATTTTGTCCTTTCCATCAAATCCAAATTGATTTAATTGCTTGAAATCTGTCACATTGACTGAGTCCCCTCAGCTATCCGCTTTTATGGAACAATGCCTTCCAAATGCATTTGATTAGATATGCATTTAAATGGAAGGAAGACACAATCATGGTATTGGAAGTCCCTCGCAAGTCATTTCAGTTTTTCCTGCTCCCAAAGATACATACAAATGAGCTTCACACCAGTGGTCACAACTCCTCGATAATTGAAACTAGTGCAGGGCTTGTAGTTGAAGGTTGAACTGGATGTGTAACACCTGGGAGTAGGAGCGTTGTAAAATAATAATAATAGTAAGGAAAAAATGTATTGAATGTAATTAAGCTCCTAACAAATTAAAATGCAAAGTTTTCTTATTGGAGTTGCTTCTTTGTCAGTGAGACTGATTCCGCTTGTATGGTGTAAGTCTTCCCTATCATTCTATATAATTTCTTCCTTCTCTTTTTCCCTTATACTCTCCCTGTCTCTCTCTCTCTCCCTCTCAAGTGTCTTACATACATAGACGATAAGATAATATTTTTTGAGGTAAAAACTTATGCAGTTCTAGGGATTGTGGGAGCTCTGATGAGGAAAGAGTGAGTTTGGGAAGTTGTATTTGAGTACATACGTACAAGCCCCTGAGTGTATGAGAGGTATAAGGTAATAGAGTGAAGCTGTCTCACGTTTGGAATTGTCAGATGATAGCCTGGAAAATAGTAGAGAAGATTTTTGATGACTATGTAGCTCCTTGGATTATAAACAATGGCTGTTACATGTTTTGAAGCTTGGAGCTGATCAACAACTAGTTTATATTTTGTTTCGATTCACTTTGTTGTATTGTGTGTATGTGTATGTGTGTGTTGTGTGTGTGTGTGTGAGTGTGTGTGTGTGTATGTGTGTTGATGATGATTTTTTTTGCTTGCACATGGCTTCAAAACTCGACATTACCATTAAGATTAACATGAAGGCAGACGGGGTCAATTAATTCGTAGAGCCAATTGCAATTCCTTTTACTAATCGCCATACAATCATTAACTACTATCTTATACATTATTGAGCCGTTCGAGTAAATCCCATTTCTTGTTCCTTTCCAAAGTATTTAAATTCAATTGAATGATTATATAAAAAACTCATTTGTCAACGTCTCCTTTTATTTACTCTGTTATTATCCAAATTTCTTTTGCCTTCTAGCAGACTATCTCAGCGTCACAGCCCTCTCATTCCACCAGTCATGAGTGGAGCCTCATGCAAAATTTTTACAAGGCTTCCTTTCCAATAATCCCTCGATAAAAAAATATTGTTATCTTTTTTATTATGTAATTACTTCAAGTTCCATACTACTACTTTGAAAAACCAGGAACATAGCTGACCTTGTGTCATCTTCTTTGATCCAGGGGGCTTGTGAATTACCAAATTTTGACTCAATTACTCATCCCCATAATATTGTATTATGAGAGAGAGAGAGAGAGAGAGAGAGAGTGCTCAAACTCCCCTTATACATAGGTAATAGTTTCCATTGGGCATCATGATGACTAGTTAATTCCTCAACATTTGAATAATATCAAGTGATGATGGGGTAGTCACGCGTTCTCCTCCAACCACATAGGAAACATGATTGGAGGAATATTGACCAAGATGTAAGACAGTTGAGTGTGACTTTGGGGCGGCTCCGACTAGTCATGCAGCACATATATACATATGTAAATATCCGTTACATGGATCCATGTTTGTGGATGTTTCTAGTTGTGTGAGTTATTATGTTGACAAATGTTTTTGTTCCAGAAGGCGTCCTTCCCCCAAGACTACCATGTCCTCCAGTTCGATGTCAACTTAGGAAGCATAAACCGAATCGGAAGCCCCGTACTCCATTCACCACTCAACAATTGTTAGCTTTAGAAAAGAAATTTCGAGAAAAACAGTATTTGTCGATTGCGGAACGCGCGGAATTCTCCTCATCACTCAACCTCACTGAGACACAGGTGAGTCCTACTTTACGCTCATCTTTGGTCGCTTATCCCATAGCCCAGATAATTATGTACATTTTACACCCTATAGTTTATGTACAAGTGAGGGAAGGTGTACGCTTCAAACGTACCCTATATGATGACAATCTACATAGATACATTTAAATAAAGGTCCATATGCACATTTCAACAGAACTTTGAGCGATCAAGTCTCTAAAATGTCAGATGGTCTCCCATGGGGTAACCTTGTGTGGTAATGTAGCTTCCAAATGAAACAGCGAATGAAGCACGGATATTAAGTATTTATAGCTTTAAGTTATTACAATGAATGACAATTGGAAGCAGTACTAATTGGGATTTTATGTGACTTCACAGAGGAAGGGTAGGGAAAACTTTTAAATCCAAGTAACGACTTGTAATCGTCATTTGTTAGCAAGAGTAATATACCTTATTACGAGTTTTTCTTTCGCAGGGAACACATCTTACTTTCGTATCAGAAAGAGTGGTTCTGGAAAAAGGTGTATAGTAGATACATATAGATATACATATATGTGTACACTATACCATGTCTGTAGCAACGATTGAACAGCTTGGAATCTAAGGCATGGAAATGGTTATAGAAATAATATGCTCTGTTAGGATGCAGCAAGGTTAAGACAGGAGCCTGTGGGTAATATGTATAGCTAAATATGTACATATGTATGTGTGGAAGAGGCTCCATGACATAATCAAAGTTTCCACGGAAAAAAAGTTATCATTCGCTAGGAAACATTCGCATCCATTAAGTTATGGTTAAATACATTAAACTCTGTGAGGCTAGCATGTTGTGATCATCATCATCATCATCAGTTCCTTGTTCTTGTTCTGCTTCTGGTGAATTGGAAAGGATTTGGTTTGTTGAGAGGAGACTCGCACGTTGTCGTCGTATCTCCTGCAGTGAAACTAAATGTCCTGCATGGATTTATTAAGTTGTGTAAGCAGTGGTAGTAGGAGATATTGGAGCTCGTGTAGTGTTCACTGCCAAACCATATCAATACATTTGCAATAAATTCTAGAGCCAACTAACCTGTACAAACAGTAGACAAATAATGACATTTATGTAAATTGAAGCGACACTTTTCCTCAAGTCCAAATCCTCCTTTGTTGGGTTGGTGATTGTAGTCGAACTGTAGGAAACCACTATGACAGGACGGAAGGCTCCAGTTAAATTATTAATCTGCAGTAATATAATGTGTAATATACCTGTAAAAATCCTGTGTGGAAGAAATTCATTGCAGTGGGGGGAAGAGATTGTTTCAAAGGATTACCTTTGTGTACTCTCTTGACGTATGTACTTCGCGAGAGTCACACTCTCAGGGAATGGATGGTGTCTACAAAGCAAAGGCACTTGTCATAGAATCATCGTAAAATTTTTTTTCTTTCATCTGACGATGAGAGAGTCCAAGGAAGTTAAATATGTAGGTACGTTCACCTAGTCCAAGCATCAGAACTTGTTTCAAATCCGTTGATTAAACGAGCAAATGTAGTGTAATTCAAGCACCTCGATAAGAAAGTGTAGTAGCTCCTTCGGGTACTTCACAGATGCATGCCCAGTACATAGGAGCCACAGACACAGGAGAGAGAAAAACAAAGAGAATGATACAAAAAAAAATCTAGTGATAACGTTTCTATATGCAAATTTCGATTCTCTCTCGATCTGGTCGTCAGGTCTTGGGCAGCTAAATGGACACTTATAGGACGTAGGTAGACAGATTAGTGTAATTCACCATGTAAGAATTCGTCCTTTATTTAATTAATTGCAAGCTGTTTTCTTGCCCATTACTAATTGCTAATTTACAATTCAACGTCGTTAACTTGTCTAAATTAAGATGGAAGAATGCTGACTCTCCTTTTCTGCCCACGATGCTAGAGATCTGTCATTCGCTTACAAATTTGCCAACCAAAAAGATCTAGTACGTGCATAAACCTATTTGCATTATTCTGTCAGTCAATTCAGAATTGATCAAAGTACCTCGAAGTTATTTCTACATTATGTCTTTCCACACGCGTGCATTGCACTGTAAGAACACATATGTCCGCACCTGTACCAACGTTACTGTCTGAAACGCGTACAAATTCTCATCCATACCTCCATGTAAGAATACATAGATACAGGGGTGGATTAATAAAATAATTTTAACCCTGGCCCTAAGCCTCAAAATAGATTTGTAGGATTTTACGCATGTAATCTCAGGGTCTTCGCTAATTTTTTTTACCCTGGCCCTGAATTTTTTAGCCTGGTCGGGCCTGGGGGGACACCCCGTAAAATCCATCCCTGCATAGATATAATTATTATAGTTAAAGGGAAAAATCCAGTTTAGGAGACACTTGGTTACATAGAACTGACTGCTTCCAAAAAAAATCCCCGGAGTGTCAGAATTTGTAAAAATAGACTTCGACATTATGATTTTGATTGCTAAAGTATTCTGCTGTGAAAACATTTTAAAAACCTTCAACATTTTTGACAATTATTGAATTTTGATTTAAGTAAACAATTATTGTAGTTTCATTTATTAGGTTATATGGATTTCCAGGGCACTAAAGGAACAACTATTGAACCCCAGAGCTTAAGTTTTAAGTATTAAGGCAGTATGGATTCTAGAACTTGAAAAGTTAACTGGGACAAGGGAATTTACATGTGTTGTCATTCAGATGACATGCCAGAAGTGAGGGACACTAAATCAAGGGAGAACTATTGTATATTGGAATCTGGAGAGCACTGTCAGAGTCTAACAACTAATACAACATGGGGAGATAAGAGAGGTGACGTTCCGGAGGTTGAGTCAAGACAATTGTTTGTGGCTCAGTGTGAACCGCATCTGTTGAGCTGGACGTGAGGTATCAATTACCTTGACAGATGTTGAGTAATACTCCCGGTGGACGGACAGACATGGATAACTAAGTTGGTGATTGTGTTCTTGATTCGGTGTAATTTTTAAAACTGGCATCTTCCAAATGTACACTCCATGTTGGACGGGGTTTACACCATCGATTGGAGGTTCATGGTACGGATCTTCTAAAGGAGATCTTAATGTGAGAGGCAGGAATATGGATTATGGACATGATATGAACACAAGAGGGTAGAGGAGACGGGAGGTGAAATACGGTGTTGGAAGTTTTACCCTGCTTGACCTTTTACCTCTCAACATCTTATCACTTGCCAGGTTTCCTGACGCTCAAATCTCCCAATTCCGCTCCGGGCTCGCTCTTTTTTCTCCCAGTTCCTTCAACTATCTCTTTCATATTTCCTTTACCCTATAATATATAGCTCACCTACTTCATTCATCCTGTTGCTGGATCCTCTCATGCCCTGATAAAAATACCAAGAGATTCTATTAAAATGATATGTACACTCTGGAACATTTTTCTCACTCCATTTTTGTACATGCGTACCCGAAGAACATACAAATAGAAAATCCCAGTACAAACAACTGTGTAACACAAATATACATATGTGTACATATATATGGCCAACAACAAACATTAGGTCTTCGCAAACTATCACGCAGAGTATCACCCCCCCCCCCCACTCCATCCAAAAAAAATTCCGCTAATCTGAAAATGCGTAAAAGTAACTTCTCCGTTCAGGATATATACTTTTACGTAATTCACGAAGCATGGATGAAGGGATGGGACGGATGTTCGTGCATACTGATAATGTCGTTAGAATTCCAAGCAAGCACGAGTGCTGTAGAATGCCAAGGGAGAAATCTAGTAAATAGTGACAATAAGACTTAATGTAAACGATCAAGTGCATTCCACAATGTATCCAACATTAGAGAATTAATCAACGAAGTGCTCACCCCAATGTAACTTTCAGTTCCAGATTCTCCTTACGTATGTACATTCATGTGAGGAATCGCTGTTTCCCAAGTCAGCTCAGCGTCAGCTTAGAGGCCTGAGGACCTGAACTGTCCCACAGTGTTGTAGTCTGAGTATTGTCCTTTCATGGACCTGTAAGTCCGAGAGATCGTGAGTAAAGTGACTGGAAGTAACTCCTATGAATAGTCGCCGCGTTGAGAAAATCTTATCAAATGATCCATCCATCCACTACTTATCACCATCAATCCCACAACACTCCTTGTGCCATTCAAAATAAAGAGTCCCACACAAATCACTCACTTAATAGCCACACACCACAGACAATCATCATCGTATTCAACCTCCGTCCTATTCTATCTGCAGAAAATCTATCCCAAAGCACGGTGGATCAGTGTTGTGGGACTCAAGAAATTTAATTTTTGGATATTGTTCGAACTCGCGTGTGTGTGCATCCGGGGATGGGGAGTGGAGGAATTTACAGGAAAAGTAGGGACTATTAAAAGCCACTCATCCCTGGGTCTTTTACATATGTTCAAGTATCCACAGAAGATTATGTGTACATAATTATACTCAATGTTTGTACACAGCAGTGTATACAACCTGGGCATATTTAACTACAGAGAAATGCATAGCCGCATATTTAAGTTGAGAGCTGGATTGCTTAAATGTAGATAATAGAAGGTCCCCTGGATGTTACCTCACATGGTCATTCCAGTCCTTTTCACCCTTTGGGTCCAGCAAGTTCTCGTAAAGTTTTTCAAATTGAAACATCACTATCATCTTGATTATGTTAAATTGAATCAAGTGATAGTTGGATTCCCTGAAAGTTTCGGGCTGTTTGTGTACTCACCTACGTGTCTTGTGCCTACCTCGCCATGACGGATATTTAAATTGGAGGTTTATTATTGACTAACACACACTCTCTCTCTCTCTCTCTCTCTATCTCTATCTCTTCAAGCCTAGTAGATACCCTGTGGAAGGGTTAAGTCTGGAAGTACATGGCTTGAGCTGAGAGGAGTAAATAAATGTGTAGGTTTGAAGTATGTATACAGAGTTGTGTTGAGATCTCAAGGGGAGACGTTTGTAAGGATAAGTAAATTGTTAAACAGCAGTCGTTCTCATGTACTCATTGTTAAATGTGTGCTGTTCACAAGGAGGTAATTCTAGGTTTCGGTGAATGTGTTCGTATCCGAGACGTCAAGATTAATTCTCCTGCATCTTCCTTGGTGTTCTCATCTCCCTCATTCTTCCGTATTCCTTTTCAGATGAAGATGAGGCAAGGGCCACGACAGCTAAATACTTGTACTTATGGCTTGACATGACGTGGGTCTGTCCTTCCTCGGGCTCATAAGTCCATACACACATATAGTACGCTCAAGTCGAGACTCAACATCAGAGGACTGTAACAATATCCTTAAATCTCGCTTAATCATAAGTAATTTTCTACGGTACATTTTCCGAGCCGACAAAAATCCATTCCTCTCGAAAGAGTCACAAGACTCTCCCTTAGACTTTTCATTAGGTCTTGGAGAGCGGAGAGAGTTAACACATATCAAAGTGTACATCTCCATCAGAGGGTTTGTAAGTGAGGTGAAATTCACGAGGAAATGGCCCACTGGGAATCAGTGGGTTTCCGATGAATTCCCTCTGAATCCCGAGACCGCCCGCTTCCTTAGGGTAATCAACAATGATGCTTAATTGAACGAGAACAAGTAACACCTTCTTGGTGGCTCGAGCTCAGAGTTTCAATCTCCGTCTTTATTATATGAAACCAGGCACACAGACACACACACATAGACACACACACGGCACACACTCGTGCATCTTGGACTCAGTCAGCATTCAAATCTCCATAATATAGTACACACATGAAGGCACTCCGAGTAACAAATGCTGAGCTTAATTGCATAGTTAATTGTATGTGTATCTTATGCATGTACATAATTAAAAGCTTCGGCATGAGAAGAGAATGCCTTATTCACATTTCTCTCTTTTAATTCCCTCAAATTTACTTGTTTGACTCATTCCTTCAAAAATGATTTACATCTTAATGCTCTTGTATTTATTAACAAAGTTAATGGATTTGTCTGTTGTTCACGTCTTATTTAATTAGGAAAATTATTACCATAATTTGGAGATATTTTCCTGGGGAATCGTCTCCAAAACCCCCCACAATTCCCATGCCTACGTAAATAGTCGTGCGTAATGGTGACAGAGATGATGGCAAATGTAATTTATTTTTTTGCACACTTCAAATCAAAGCTTTTATTTTCCAACTAATAATGGACTCCAACGTGACCATAAATCTCCCAACATCATCTCACATTTTATTTCCCTCTGTTTTGGAAAATATTTCAATACGAATGGCTTCACTAGACTGTTTCATGTCTGTATGTACGTCCATCAGTATTTTAAAGGAAACAAAGTCAATCACTTGTAGTTACAGATTCCCCCAACTAGTGCATACTGTAGAACTTGCAATTGATGATATTACGACAAAATTCATTTGTGGAGCATTTAATCACTGCACAACAAGCATGCAATACTGTCATGAAATTATAACATAAAATACATAAGCAAGTTACCCTATGCTAGTAAATACTTAATGTAGTGTTACGGCAATAAGTGAAATCATTTCATCTCATTTCATGTCACATGTTAGTAGCGTTGATGTAATAATTTTTTAACGGTAAAATCATTTTATTAATTATTTTGTGTTGCTTCCAGCTTCTCAATAATCCACTCGCCCATTTTATTTGCATGCAACCAAGTTAGCCTCATGAGTGTGCACATATGGGGGGAGGAACTTTGCACAAATCACTTCACATTGTTACTCCATGATTCATCTCAAGGCTTGAACATGGACTGTAATGTTTGCATTTAACAACATAATGAGCAACGGTAGTGAGTCCTTACATAGCTTGATGTAGGTTTAGTAGGAAATTCCTACTATAGATAATTAAATATGCCTGCAACCCTTTGGAAATTGGAAGAGTGAAATGTATACACACAAAAATAATTATGGACCAAAAAAAAATAGTACAAAATTGTGAAAAAGTAAACACACAGGGATTTCAATCACGCAAAAAATATTTGCACGAGAATTGATCATTCAACTGACTTGATAGGAGTTTGCCTGTTGACGACTGACCTTAGAAGTTAAGGAAGGGCGGGTGGTCATTTCACATGATTTGATAAGTTTTGTCGTGCTACTTTTTGGCTACAAACGCCCACAAGATCTCGTTCCGAGTTTACTTTAGACTTTGACACCAATCTCGTCCACCACTTGCTCTCACACAATCCCTCACTAATTCAAAGGGTAGCAATGTTACAACCTAACAGGAGAAAATTTGTAGATTGTTAAAGCTGATTTCTCAAAAGGATGGGTTACGTAGATGGGTAGTCCGATTATTTATTGGAGAATTTGTCGTCCCTTAAACTTACCAGTAAGGAAATCTGACGTGGGTGGAGAACATGCCATTTTAATAGTACATGAATTACATATAAAGTGCAGAGCAGGAGTGATACCAAGGTTTCTGTAAATCGAGGAACAGGAGGAATAAAACTTGAGAAATCGCTCTCCACTGACGAATAAGTCCTGAACAAACCAGAAACCAAAGATAATTTATGGATTTTATTATTATTAAAAACTCCTTTACGCTAATATTGGCGGATGAGCTCTTCCTACAACTTTTATTGGATTTTTTTTTTCTTTTGGACATCCATAGTTTCTTTGCCTTGAAACACAGACATAAGTAATATTCTGTAATAATTATGGATAATTTCGATGTCTCTAAAGGGATGGTACTAAGCCTCGTCTCATATTAATTCCTCGTCCTGCCTTTTCTGTTTTATGTCTCTCAAATCTCAGGATCACTCGTCAAAACGAAATGACTTATTGGTAATAGGGACCTAGGATGATGCAATTGAATTGAAGTGCCACAACACAATTTGTGTGGTGTGGAACTGGAGAGGGCTCTAAATTCCAAAGGTATTAGGGATCACATAAGACTGGACGTTACGAAGATTGGTAGCATTTCCAGGGCCATAGAGTCATGTTGAGGGGATGGGAGAGGAACAGAAGACAAGGAGTACCAGTTTTGAGTGGAGTCGTACATAAAATATCTAATCTGAATCTTAAATCGTAGCAAGGAGGCTATGGCTACAGGTGTAAGAGGAGCTGGGAGATGAGACTCGGACTTACTGGAATTATATTATTATTATTCTCCAAGGGATTATAACCACAGCGTGCGATAATTATGTGGAGTCCACTCGGATGCGCGTAACTACGTCCGTAGTCCAGTAAGACCAATTGAAATGATCTCATCAACAATGACATGAATGGGAAGTTATGAGGGGAATCCAATGATTCAAATTACAAAAGGCAACTCATGATGGAAGTTAGACTGGCAGGGAGCAAGTACGTATCCAAACAGAAGTTACAGGGTTGACTACATGGGTAATTATATGCAAGTCCACCTGATCATAGGTATTGCTCACTCCTTCAAGAGGAGTTTTGATCTCGAGACCCTGTAGCTTCTGAATTGGTTCATCTGCATACAAATGTGCAATGTAAGGTGATTTTCCAATTGGCTCCCTCGTCGGACGGGTCAAGCATTAAATGAAATCAGTGAGGAAGCACAAGAACAAGGAGCCGTGGAAAGGGAGCTGGTGTGGGGATGGAGTACAGATATGTAGCATAAGGAATAAAAGACAGAGCCGAGCGTTTAACATTATGTAAATAAAAATTAGAATTGAGGTGTGAATAAATCTATTTTTTCCCCCTCAACTCACTCTTCTTCTCCTGTATTTCCCTGAGACTACACAAACATCCTGAGTTGTTCCTCAGTGATAAAACTACATGTTGTAAAAGCCCAATCATCATGAGTTGTATTGTACTCTGGTCCTAATTGCAAGCATACTTACGTATTGGAACTGTATTATTGCCATGATTAAAAGATCCAACTAAGGCACTGCTCACCTGGTAGCTTCTATAATAATTTGAGTATGTACGTCTTAAATACCTGTAGGTACTATTATTAAATATAAATAGTATGTACATACGTACAAGTCCCAACTAAGGCTACACATAATTACATATGACCCTGGGTGCTGTGACTATAGGGTGAAACAGGTTGCATACTGTGAACTAATTTAATTTTTTTCCTAATTATTTATTTTTGACTGATTTTTAGGTGAAGATCTGGTTTCAGAATCGACGGGCAAAAGCAAAGAGACTTCAAGAGGCTGAAATAGAGAAACTACGGTTGGCGGCGGCGAGACCCTTGCTACCACCGTCTTTAGGTGGCCTCCTCCCTCCACTCAACCCGTTGATGGGTCATCCAAATTCACTTCTAGCAAGATCTGCCCACTTAAACGCAGCTTTCAATCTAAACTCGCTCCTCAATCCGAAAATGTAAATCCAAAATTTATGTCTACAATATAAAAATGTTTAATAACCTAGCCCTATATACATATACTTTTTAATCATCGTCATGTCATGTGAGTTTTCTTTGCACATCTACAACCTTTCGTACATCAACCCAAAACGTCAACGCTGCTCTTTTCCTTCGTACAACTAATTCAACTTATTTTTTTTCCCTCCTACCCAGAAGAAGAGCAGTGTTCCTTTGTATGAAATAGTTTGACCTAAAAACCAATACAATTATAATCATGTTCATTCATGCATGTCTATCCCCCATTAATTCCACTCACAATCAAGTAGAGCTTGATAAATATCCAGCCTGGAACAGTAGTCCGTTGTGGGTTCGTCAAGGGAGCCAAGGCAAAATTAGAGGAATAATTTTTCCCTCTAACTTTCAGTATAATAATTATATAATTATGTTTTTAAATCCCCACTTTTGCATGAAACCCCTCTCAGATTGGTTCTCAGTCTCAGAGTCAAATTCAGTATCTATACATTGCAATTATAAATGAAATTATAAAAGTATTCGCTGTCCAATTGGGATGGTAGATCCCCTCCCAGAAATTATCTCATTTCAATTTGTTTCCTCATTTGTTCAAAGATATGTGATTCCTCGTGACTTGGTAGTGACTTGAATGTGTTAAAAATTAAAGGTGTCAATAACAATTTAAATTGCTCTCTATTCCATAGTTTCCACTAGAAGAATCAACCCTGATCAAAAAAAACATCTTTCAAAAAATAACATAAAATTCATACCCTGGTGCTCACCAGTCTCTCTGGTAGCCCAAACAAGACAAAAATAAATGTACGTGAAGAAACTCATCTGAAAAGTATGTGTGTAATCCTTTGAATCTAATTATGGCTTGTAGGGATTTCTTACTGACTTTAATAATTATTATATATGAGTTTTTTTTAACCAAACATGACTCATTCACATACCAAAATGGAATTTAGACTGGAATGCAGCAACTGTTATTAGTTTAGGTTCAAGTTTTAGTTTTAAATAATTATTACTATTTCTACGTTACAAAGTGTCTCGTACATCCCTTGAATTTGTAAAAGGGATTGGTATGGAGGAGAGGAGGAGGAGCTCGGTGTGTTAACAGGAACTTAATTATGACAAAAGCATGACAAGTGTACTATCTCTATTTGAGTATTGTTAATGAATTCTTTTTTCTCGCAACATGCATGCTAAGTTCCTTCAAAGCGTTAGAGCAAGACTTTTCATAGGAAAACTCAATTTCGTACAGAAAAAAAATGAGGGATTAATATAATTCATACGGCCCTAAATATTTATTATTTATTGAAGCTCTTTAACAATAATTATTGCTGAATGAGTCTAAAAAAATATCTTTGTATAACTTGACCCCGTGGAGGTGAACTGACAGAAGGAATTGCAGAGAATTGTGAGGACATTATTTCTAGACAGCAATTATTTTAATTGGTAATTATTTCCCTGCAGTTTTTATTGACTACTACTTAATGCTCGTCATGTCCGCGTAATTATGTACAATGTTTTAAATAATGAAAATAATTACTTTTGGAGGAAACATACTCGGCATTGACTGTGAACGGAGTTCATATTCTGTAGCTACAAAAATATAATTATTACAAGGGAGAAATCTCATTAAAGTGCATTCAATTGTCCCCTGAAATCATATTGGATTGAACTGACAGCGTCTTCTGAAACTACTACAATAATTACTGCTACTACCACCACACACGTCCGTGTATTTCTCTTTTTTCAATCGTGATTTCAACCCAAAGGTGTGATCTCTAGTTTTTGCTCTGTCTCTCGGGTATATATATATATAGATATATACAATATAGATACCCAACCTTGATATGTACGCAGTGCAGTGGTGCAGCTGGTAGTGAAAGTGTGAAGACAGTTTTTTTTTGTGTGTGAACATACATATGTACATACTATACTCTAAACTTATATATGTATGTCCGTCTTTTTGGTGGGTATAGTTTCCAACGTGGACGTTCAAGAGCGCAGAGCATTTAATGAAAATGACGATGACGTTCTTTGTTGAGTATATGAAGCTTATGAAGTTATTTAAATACTACAAAAAAAAAAAATCTTGACAGAGTATCGGAACGAAATTGACTATACAATAATAGTGTAATTAATTATTAGATCTTTCACGGAGTCGTATATGACTACTCGTTTGTTTTTGTCTGATTTGTTAGTTGTTTGTTTGTGGATGTCATCATACTACAGTGTGTACTATATTATAGGATTATGGAGTGTAGTAGGACGTAAATATTGAATCAACTCTGGAGGAAGACATTGATATGATACATATAGTTAGTACATACATATATACAGTTCTAGTTTGTCAATAGAAATAGAATGTACGTATATTTATTACCAACCTATACAGATGTGCGTGCGTCCGTTCCTCATACGTTTAAATTGTAACATAAGGATATACACATCTCATTATTATCATATAATTATTGTACTGTATACATGTAAATAATTATTACATTATTGTCGTCCATATTTGTTATGTACCAGAAATGTTTCATCCCGTCGAGGACGATCGGATTTTCCGTAGATATCTGACACATACAAAAATCCGTTTTAACCCCCTATTATTATTACTATTGTGCTGTTAGTTGTGCTGTTGTCTCCTCCCCCCGAGGACTCTTCAAAAGAGGATGTAATATTTTAGCAAAATTTATTTATAACAATTGTAAGTTATCTACAGCAGCAGAGACTTAAGGCATCGTATGTAAGGTTTGAGAGGTGAGGACATTATTTATCAATTTATTGGTGATGATGACACACACACACACACACAAAGCGATACCAGATACCACCCTAACAATAAGTTATGATCCTTACGGCAAACCATTGGGAAAACAACTGTGACTTGGCCCGTGAACCAATAACACCAACCTTATTAATCTCATTACAATAGGTACTACCGTACTACATACTATCACTAGTGTAAAATTATTTGCATTCACGAGTGTGACAACTGATATATACTATATATAACAATACATATATCTACGTATATACATATGAGTAAATATGAATAAACAAACATTTACCGTTTCAAAAGCTCTTCTCTGCATTTATTTCATACATTCATATGTACATAATACATTCACTGCATACACTGTATGTACAAAGCTCAGCTAAATTTTAAAAGTACCTCTGGCCTCTGGCGACCCAATTTACAAAGCATTACAGTTATTTAAAATCAAGTGTGAAACTTTTTTAAATTATCAACTTGTACTTTCAAATGTCATTTCGACTTGATTAATTCTTGAATTTAAAAAAAAAAAACCTAATCACTTGGCAATACGTTGTGGAAGCATTAATCCTAATTTTTCTGCATTGCGTACAAAAAGGAGGTATTTGTAAAGAATTACTTGGGAGGAAATCATCGCATCGTCATAATTACAAGGTTCCTGAAAAGTCAAAAGAACCTTTTCAAAAGAAAATATATTCCAAAGCAAATGAAAGCGATAGAAGCCCAGCCCAAGTTAATTTATTGAAATGATGGAAAGACCACCTTGTAAACTAGAATTACCGTAGTAACAGTAATAATTATTATTTCGTACCAATTTGTTCCTACCAGAGAGATCAAGGCTCAGAGAATCCCATGTATATAGTCATTAGCTATACAAAGCTTAGAAATGTAATCCCTGAACTTCCTGCATATCCCATATGAGAGGGGACTCGTACATATGGAGTGAGCAAGCATGAATGGAAAAATATGAAATGAATTCAAATGTGGTTATTGCTCTGGGAGATGAGAAATAAAATGGTCTCAAAATCTGGTTGGCTTAGTTTTTAACTAAATGATCATTAGCCAGAGATAAATTTGAGAAAAAATCAACGATTAATACAATTTACAAAAAACATTTTTTGTCGAAAGACTTGATCAACAGGGTAATTAAATCTTAAAATATGTAGGGAGAGATTAGATAGACAGCTAGCAAGACAGCCCAGAACCTCCGTATGCATTCGACTCTCATCCCTCCATTCTATGACAAGCATTTGTCCCCATATGTATGTTCATATCTGAGTATATTCATTTGTAAGCAAATACCAGAATCTTGGGATAGTATATACCCTTGAAACAAGTAGCCTTGTGTTTTCCTCACAATCAGCAGTAATAATTACCCAAAGGAAATAATTTGCATGATCTCGATTGATTGATAACATGTTGCTAATGTTTAGCTGATGATTTGCTGCGCATTTATTTTCACACTATCATTACTCATGCATAATGTCCCCAGCTTATCTATTATTTACTCCTGTTAGATACTTTTCTGTCTTAAAAGTTGTGCAAATTCTCTGGTAATAATTCCATTCTGTTCATTACATATTTCGATCCTCTCATTGCATGTCAACATTTATACGCACATCAGCCCTCATCTATAAATTACATCCCTGGCTGTCTTTGGTATGATCTGGGGAGAGGGGAGGGGGGAAATGACATACACACAGCTTGAAAAACGGAGGGACACGTCATTGGGAGGTTTTTATTTTTAAATTATAATTCGCTATTAATTTTGATTTGAGAAAGTATAACATATGAAGTGTACTTTTGAAGCTTGAAGACTTAGCAAATTAAAGGCATGGATTTGAGACAGAGGGCTGTTCGTGTGCAAAAGAACAATTCTGAGGGAAAAGGCTACACAAATTCCTAACAGAGATGAATTCATTTGACACGAAACTTTTTTAAATCTAATAATTAGGAAAATTGGTACAAGCCCAAATTATTCAAATTGATAGCATTGGACTACCATTGGATTGGAATTGTAGGAGATATGTAAGTATGCTGCTGGTGATAATTATAAAACTATCTGTTTCAAGTCCCCTCCAGCACTGACTTCTTTCTCATCTTCGTCTTGCATCCAAAATGCAACCACTAATTCAGCTAAGCACAATTCCCAACATAAAATTAACCACTAATGACTACCATCGTATGGCAAGGATGATTGAACATAGCATGAAACCTTGCCAGCAAAAGTCCTACACTTGTTCCCTCATATATATATACAGATAGGAGGCTGAGTTGTAAAAGTGCATCCATCCCCGTATCTCAAACGGTGAGTAGTAATGGTAGTGATAAAGTATTGAAATGGGCAAATTTGCTATTTGAATCTACACGAATTCTCTCAATTCAGCCACATATTAGTAATTCAAAAAATTTAATTATTTACAATAATTACTTAATTGCTCACGGAATCCCATGGCTTGGGCAAGTTCACGTATTTTCACGTACACAAATACATGAACACTTATTCACACATCAGACTGGCATCAAACCAGTTACTATAGACGTCATGGTTGGTCAGAAGCTCTGCGAACGTCTAAACTTTGGAGTGTTGCTAAGGAAATCTCTATTATAATTGCTTCTCATTCCGTCGGCATTTTTTCTTCTGCGTGTGCTTTTTGCTTCGTAAATTACAAATGCAATCAAAAACTAATTATTACTTCAATAAATTCCCCCCTGTTACAACCCTCATCCCTGGATTCCATTCACACCTGTGAGGAGCATGAGATCCGTGGCCTTTTTTTTTCCTGAACACACTTATTTATCAATAGTTCCTACGCCCTGACACAATTTCAATCAAATATCACATCATTTAGTAAATTACTAGCAAGTCAATCAAGTCTTACTTTTAGGCAAGAGCAATCTGTACCGCCACAATTTCCCTGGGACTGACGAGTTACCCCTACCACTCCAGCCTAATGCTTCCTGCCTAAACAAATTAGATCAATTAATTAATTCGTTAATTACTTTGATCTCAATTAATCTGCCTATAAATTAACTGATTACTACAGGTGTCCTCTTTAGTACGCCGTTCCTCATTTATGTCGTGACTACAGCCCATCCGACAAAAGGGCTCCCTTTTTACATTTTCAGGACCTGTTCACTCATCTGGTGTCCTATGTATATGAATATAGTGGGTCCATAAATACTACGTACAAATAGTTTCGCACTGTATGTCCATCCATATAGGATTTTCATACATTCGATCCGAAGTAAATAAAAAATCAGGGACTCCGCCAAAATTCCCAGCTATACGAACTTGAGACGGAGACATCTTAGGGGAATAATTTTGACCAGGAATAATTTGTGGGAATGACTTAATCATTAAAGTAGAGGAAGGCCGACTGGAGCTAAATACCTAAAGGAAGAATATTAGTTAGCAAATAAATCAATGACTGAGCATTTGGGTGTATAAAAAGGTGATAATTGAGTGGGATGTTGGGTTGGAATTAGCCAGTCAAAGGACGTTAATGACGGTAAATGGATGATTTACAACGTCGAACTAATTCCAGATGATTGTCTTGAGTACTCAGGTGCTCATGGACTGCCAGCCAACCAGCTAAACAGTTAGGTGGGATGTAGCCCTGGATTGAACACCTAAGGAAACACGGATACATACGACTGCTGCCGGGAAGCATCAAGAAGAGCGCCGGTAGTAATAAGATACATGTAAGCAATAGAGGAGGTGGTAAGGTGGAACCAGCCAACGTAATAATAATTCTAATGATTAGCATCTCCCTGAGTACGTCCTTATTTCAACCACACTTTACTTTTGGGTACATGTAGATATGTCTGTGCCGTATTTATATATGGACTATACCCTATCACACAGCTCTATCAATGACAGGAGCTAAAAAGCATTTGCTACAGATCCCGAAGGGAAACAATGTAGGAAGCAAGTCCTTTGAGCCAAAGGTACACAATGCCCTATCTGTGAAGTATATCTCCGTCATAATAATTAGTTGTGACCAAAGCTGTTGATTTTTCACCGTTCCTGTTACGACTGGAGTAGCAATTTATACAATGACCTCTATTTACTTCTCTTGGCTGTGTGTGTGTGTGTGTGTGTATGTGTGCATGCAGTCTCATTATATTTATAGGGTTGTGTCTGTCAATGTATATGTAGCTCCCGTGTGCTCACACTTGTGGTTCTTGCACAGTAGTATTGTTTATGCTCGTCCAGAGTATGGGATAAGGTAGGTGAGTTGTGTGGTAGGGTTCCTAAGGGAAGTCCAGCCGACCCTTCCGGAGCGAAGTAGTCCTATAAAGATTAACTCGGCGAGTCACACCGCTCTGTAACACTCATGTTCGGAGAGATTCCGAGCTGGTCAACTTGTTCCTGCTCTAGATGTTAAATTTATCAGGGAATTTTTCCTCTCGGCCCCTACAGTAGGACAACATAGAGATCTGAGAGTGGAAGTGACGGGAATGCATTGGAGGAGTTACGACATAGCTTGATAGAAGTGTATGGTGGGGGAAGACAAGGTATTTAGGAAGGAGCTCAAACCTTTTCATCACGAGACTAAGTAAGTGCATACACTTGGACTCCGTCTCTCTCTCTCTCTCTCTCTCTCTCTCTCTCTCTCTCTCTCTCTCTACTTGTATGCATGGAGGTGGAAGGCTTAACGTTTTGATGGTGATGGTAGAGGGCTGATAATATTATTGAGAAACCAGTTTGTTGAAAGGACATTCTTTCTTGTAGAGAAATTTATTGCTTTTCGATTACCTCCGCCAAATGTCTTCTTACGAGCTACCTGAATTGGCTTTTGGGCTGGGAGGTTTTAGCTTGGATTACCAACCATACACACATACCACCTATGGTATAAGACTACCCTAGGTCTAGCATAGTGAGTGTGTGATTGTGTAGCAACATACTCCCTACAACTTGGTCCAAGATGAAACGAGAAACCCACAAGATTGGGAAGGATAGCAAATTGTAATAAATATACGGTTTGGTGTGTCCAGCCACGAAAACTTCACTCAGGCAGAATGGGAATGTCTGTACAAAGTTATTCCTTGTAGTTTGGTCTTGGTCTGTATAACTTGTGGAACTCTCTTTCATGTATGTGGGATTATGTGTAACAAGTATATACACATAAATGGGTACTCTGATTGAGAATTGAGTGGAAAGTATAACAGTGGAAGAAATCCAAGTGGATGGAAGGGACAAGCGATGAAGGTTCAAATGAAAAAAGTAAGTGCCCAATTTTCTCCATTCCCTATCAAAACTCCATATCTTTGGAGATTTCCAGCGTGGTGGTGGGTAAAACGTGCGAGTTCCATTGCTACCACAATACGAGCTTCTAGCAGGTTGGCATTTAAAACCTAAACTAATCTACATTATTAGTTTATTGGATGACTGCTACCTGTGAGCATGGGGCAGGGGGAAAAAATCCATCCCAAAACTAAAGTAAACAAAAGGGTATGCAAACAAACATACTTTTTGTCTTCTTTTCCTAACTTCATAATTACATACAAGGTATGTTACATTATAATATTCTATTGTTTTATATACCCTCAATTATTTCTATGTAAAACCCATTGAGTGGTTAGGAAGCCCAACTGTTACCGTTCTCATTGTCAGTCCTGGAGTTCATACCTCCTGTATAATAATTGTTTCCTCAAATGTACATATGGCTTAGTTTCGATACGTACATACATACATACGATCGTCTCCCACCCATAGGCATATAGGTACTGCACTTAATTCTCACAAAACACCAGGCAGTGTGTACTATCTCCTCAAGCAAGAATTTCTACAGTGGCCTTAATTGCTACTTGCAATTCATGCAAATTATTTTATTGGCAATTAGAACAGGAGCTGTAGCGACCAAAGGTAGGGATTAATAGCCTTGGACTCACACAACGCCAGACGCCCGTCCAGTCCGACGAAATTGTAGTGAGTGATCGTGTAAAGTACATATGTACGGACACAATCACCTCATGAATTTTTCAAACGTCACTCAATTCCTTCCCTGTAGTGTTAAAGGGATATCACTTAGCCAGCCGTCGTTTCTTTCGTCCGAACGAAATGTTTCCCTCTTTCACAAAATAAATAACCAAGGTCATATTTAGTTGACGCTTGACTTTCCGTGTTTGTGTAATTGTGTTCTTGTGTGGAGGCATAAAAGCGAGGGAAAGAGAAAACGGTAGGAAACACCGTCTGGACATCAGGACAAGCACCCACAAACACGCATAAAATATGCTGGGCTAGAGACTCCCATCACGTCAGCTCTCTTCCTTCATTATGATTTTCCATTATCCACCGGATGACACTTTCAGGACGCCTTTTAAGCCGATTCATTTCAATAAAATTCATATTAAGGCATACTTATTAAGATACTCAAGTGGTCACTTCCACTTTTTTTTTCCGCAAGAGACCCAAAAGATATTTAACTATTTTCTCTCTCAAAAATTCAAACTGTCACGGATATGTCTCTTCCATTGAGGACACTCATCTATTTAGCATGCAATGAAGGTAGACCTCAACCCACACATGGAACCAAATAGCTTCAGTAAATATTCATTAAAGCCTGGAAGCTCCTTTCAGATTTCAGATCGGCAGTTTCTCTCTTCAATTGATTTCCAATGACCCCGCTTACAAAATCGTGGAGGGATTTATTCCTTACATTCCCTTCATTTGATCTGATCAACTCATGAACTTGTGCATTTGGAACCCCCTCTACTACTATTTGTATGACTCATGTATATACTAGTTATATATTTATAGTCTAGTTATTTCCTTTCATCTTAAATAATTGATTTTGGACAACGCTCTTGTTCTTCATTGTAAATTAGAGACAGTGCTGGAGCCACCCTGAAGTGATGTGTTTAGCTGCAAAACAACTTCTCATTGGAATTTTCTACCATAAGGTCTTCCTGCGGGGGTCTTTTTTATGGTTTCGTAAAAAGGGTACCTCCTTTCAGCAAGTTTAGCATGAAGAAAGTAGGTCTCGGGCATGTGTGCAAAATATACAAGAAAAAAAAAGTTTTGATTTGTGTTATTTTACTTCCCTGTTTTTTATAATTATTTATATTCTGATACGGAGCAAAACTGAAAATTTGCAGGATTTAAAAGCAATTATTTGAAACACTTTGACGGACCGTGTGTAAAAAGCTTTGCTACAATTTATTTATTATAAAATGAAGATTATTAGTTTTGCTTTTTAAAAGAATAATTTGAGGTATTGAATTTTACGTTTTCAAAAGTTCACAGGTTGGAATTGCTACTACGAGGGGAAAATCTCCATTATTTGTTTCTTATTGCAAGTACGAGGCTGATTTTAATTAGACGGAATTTAGAAGCCAATCCTGAAGGTTAAGGTTCATTTGGGTTTACTTCAGTGACTTTTCGTAGCACAATGGAAGGTTGAGAGTAATTTCAAGGGAATTGAGTGAGAGAGAAGCAGGTTGTGAAAATTAAATGATTTTGAGACTAATTGGCAATTCCAGTGCAGATGCACGTAATCCGAGCTGACTAATCTGGATTAAATTTCAGGACAACCAGTAGCCAGAGTAGCAGCAGGTAGCAAAGATAACTAAATCAATGTTCTAATCCAGAGGAGAAAAAATTTCGACAAGATTTCCAAGTAACCACATCCCTCTCCACAAGTTTTTGTCACTCAATCTCACCTCTGGAATTGAAACTTAAACTCATTGTGACACATTAGGTGGATTTCTTTTTCCAAGACTTTTTTTCTCTGGACAGACCAAATCGGATTGGGTTTTCCCTTTTTCCTTTCATTTCAAATGTTCCATTCTGGGGATTTTTTTCTCAAACAGGTCAAAAGGAGTATTCCCAAAGCTTTAATGGCTTAACTATTTGTGACATGAGTGTTAAACTATTGCTGGTTTTTTTTATCGTCTTTTCTACTCCTTTCTGTCGCCTCTAACCCCATAGCTTTTTATTGCTCACCTAATGTCTTCACCGGTGTAATTTGAAAGTAATTTTACTCGCCATGATCGTACCTCCCATTTTTACTACTGTAATTTTTACCTGCTCGAACAGAATACATAAGAACAACTTGAGCAGTGATACCTTTCGAGTGGATGTCCACTGGAGGGAAGTAATTAAAAAAAACGTTACAAATAGGGCTGGAGCAGGGATGGATCAAGTATAAAACAATAACATAACATTAATTGTCATTGCCAAGTCTTGCGTTCAGAGTCTTGAGTAAAAAAAAAAACAAAGCTGAGGACAAACCAGTGAAGGCAATAAATTTTCCCTATAATTTCATAGATGTCAACAAATGACTGGAATTAATTTGAATTCCTTAAGGAGAGTATTGTTAGAGGCAAATCAGGTTTCCCATCGTTTCAAGGCTTTACATCATCACTCTTTGACGGCAGAGTCTCTAGAATGGAATTTGCTATTTATATAATTACACATTCGCGAGCCAAAAGGAGGAGCATTGGTTTGAATATTGCATTCTACATTTCGTGTTACATCTTTCGAGGAATGAAATGAATGCAGAATTTATTCTATGAACCTAAGTAGCTATTAAAGTTCCCTTGGAACATCTCTGACAATACGTCGGCTCTGTAATTTTTCCCATTGCATATATTATCACTGAAATCATCAGGATTCCTACATGTAATTATTATAGGATATGATAGTGGACAGATTTTTTCAAGAAATGCACTTATGTACACCCAGTACTCAAAAACTTTTTGCAACTGACAGTGTTGTGAGAGGTTGTTTGGAGTCTGGGGTTTGAACTCCAGTCTTGTTCGAACCCCAGTCGCCGAAATTAATTAATGAAGAAAATTAATATGGCGCATTGAAAATATCAACAAACTTATGAATAATACATTGGTAAAACCATGAGTGTGCGCCCTCATTAATTATTCACATGAAGTCTATAGTCAACACAAAACCCAACCAACGAGACGAATATAATATGCTTCCAAAGCCTGAGCCAAGTGTGAGAGACGGAGTAAATCCAAGACAACTGAAAAAGGGAAATTTAAGTTGACGAGGCAAACAAATTATTGATTCGAGTTCGAAGTCTCCTCTCAAGACAGTGCATTTGACTAGGTCTGCAGAATTCCCTGGTTTATCTCATTATACATTTAATTTAAGAGTAGTGTCATGACGCTGGTCGTCCCCCCAACTGCCCTGCAATAAAAATATTTCCTCGTGCATAAACAAATGCTCACAATCAGCAGTACCGACAGGGATACTCTAAAATACGTTCTAATGTCTGCATATTGTTGTGCACTGGTGCATCCGTGTATGCTTTTAGTTTTTAATACGACCCATGATGACATACATTAGTATTTTACATGCAGAGGTAACCTTGCTGTAGGTAGTTGGGGCCCCGAGACTCTGTGTGTATCTCTGGCTATGCTCACAATCAGATGTTTAATATTTATTCGAATATAGTAATACATCCCATTATGGCCTTTGTGTTCGTAGACATACGGAAATTATAAACAGACATGCATAGGCAGTAGAATTTGTATGAGTACATGACGGATGGTGGAGTTATTGGTTTCGCATGCAAGGAACAACTTTTATTTGTAAATAATAAGATAATAAGAAAAACTGTGGTCGGGAATAAGATTTTAACTCTCGGGTGGTCTCATTTGGTGACTCTGATTGAACATACGATGGTAATAAAATTGTCCATGAATTCCCATTTCTCCCTCTGTCTTCCCCTTCATATGCTCCTTTCGAAGATCAGGCCGAACTAATCTACATAATAAATAATAAAATTTTTTAGTCGCAGCTTTATCCCTATTTCTTGATTTTTAGCGGGGGGATACTATCACATTCTCAAGGCAGCGCCAGCATTATCCTTACCTCCACTGTCCAGTTCATTAGCATAACATGAATCATGCCTAATTCGTGTGCTTTAAAAAAATTCTCAACATGATCGTTCCCCTTTGCAATTTTATTGCATTTCTAAAGAAAAATCCCCTTTTTCTAATCCTTCTAGTATATTGGTAATCGGCAATAGAGATGTCTTCTTATCAAACTTCCAGTGTTGAGACTTGTGGATATGAAGCTCCTGCTCTAGACCATCTTGAACTACAGATATCTGAGGGAGCAGTTTCTGGCAGTCCAGTGGTAGCACACAATCTAGACAGTGTGAGATAAAATGTGTAGTTGTAAATGTAAAAAAGGTAACTTGATAGTGCTTAGAACATGTTCGGGCTACTGCCACTCGCTTTTCTAATCAGTACAGTCAAACTTATTGGACGGGAAGACCGATGCATCCCAAGTCACCAGATTGATCTCCAGAGGTTGTTAGTATGTACACTTGTGTAAATCCACATTTAACGAAGCCTCAGCTCCTCACAGAAGCTTTACATGTGTACTTAGGCTGGATCAGTTCATAAAAATACATCTCTGGGACTGTCCCATTGGGACATGCATATGAAACAATCTCTATACAGACCTTCCCACGTAACGTACGCTTACGTAAACTAGTCTATTTTTGTAGGATAAATTGTCCTTTTTGTTCAAAATTCGAGTACTATACGGTAAGGTATAATTTATTATATAAATATAGATACTTATAGGATCTAGATGTTCTACACACCTATTAAATACAGATACATACGTGCTGCCAGGAGTAGTTGTGAGTACGGGAGTAGTATCGGAAGACCGTGGGGTCTTGGGATGATTCGTCATGTTTGTAGACACTGGGGCTCAGTGGAGGTACATAGTAGGATTGGAGGCATAGTCGTAGCAAAGCTAACTCCCTGTCGGATGTGTCAGGAGACAAGGTGGCTAAAGTGACGAAAAGTGTAGATACATATAGGGAACGAAACGGCTCCTTGTGTAGGTCGGTAGCAGAGGAAGAAATGTCTATTGTGTGTGTGTCCATGAATGTAGCTGGACGGGGCTCAAGTAAATTGCTTAATAATGAGCGACACGACACAGGTGAATTCCGGGTCTTAATTGCAAAATGATGTTGATCTAATTGGCCCTGGTACATAGATGAGGTCTTGATAGAAAAATAAACCTCTGTTAGATAGCTCTCTCTCTCTATCGATATCGACTCCGAGCACTGACGGGATGTCTCATCCCCAGTCCCTCATCACTCTTTACCCTGGAAGTCCTCACTTCCTTCATTCCTAAAGGATAATGTCACATGGAATGGAAGCCACTACTTACACTTTACATGTTTTGCATATGTCAACCTTGTTCCATGATAACTATTAAGTGTTGGGAAAATTGAGAGAAAAACGTGGGACTCAAATTATCCGCTCTATTTCTTGTTGTGAATTGTTACGTACACGTCTCTCCACTAGATTTTCCCTCAGTAATGTATCCATTGGAGTCTCAGACTCCCCTTAATCATGCGTATACCTATGTTATGTATGAAACTGAGCACTAAACTATCTTGATTGAGGTAGTTAGAGTAACCGTTTAGGGCATTCATCTTCCAAGAACACAGCTACTGGTTGTTCCCGTCTTACTAAATAAATTATCTAGGTACAAATGTACGTCTGTGTTTTCCCCCTTCATAAAAGTCCATAATAACTATTAGCTCTGAGATAACTTTATGAATTGAGAGTCCCGTATGCACGTAATTGCAGAGAGGGACAAGACAGTTGCAGTTCTAGGAAAGGGAAACTAAACGTGTGATTATCTGAGGAAATCACCACGTCATAAGTGAGTTTTCCAGTACAAATCCTCCATTAGAACACATAAGCCTTAACTTGTCATAATAATAACAATAATGGTAGAATGACATCGACCTTATTACTCACGCCTACTTAACACTCTCCTTCCTCTCACACTAGCCCTGACCATGGCCGTGCGTAATTTCTGGTTTCTCCTCGCTCCCATATCAACTTATCTCTCATTAAAAAAAAATCCTCATCAACGGCCCAAGTTCTCTTTGCAGACCCAATATTTATAAATGTAACACTTCAATATCAAACCATTACTCATTATACTCCTGCCACGAACCGCTGCTGATATTACCTTCGTATAAACATTCATTAATAGAAACAACTATGCAAGTATTTATCATCGTAATTACTACACACCTGCATAACCAAGTTGGGATACACAACTGGAAGGGACCAATGTGTCCCACCCTGTAATATTGATCCTTTTGGCATTTTTACCTCCAACATAATTCAATTATCTTTGTTATTTAATTTGTAACATTCCAGGAGAGGAGCCACTAAAATCTCTGTAGCTGTGCTTATCCATAGATATAGCAGTCCCATATTTATAACGTAAAGGGATTAAAAATATTCGGACTTTCTGTTTTCAAAATGCTAATTTGTCTCCTTGTCATTCTTGCTACTTTTAAGGATGCTCTGGTAGACAGAAATCACGGTATTTGAACACTTGTACTTTTAGGTTGGTTATGGCTAACAAGAGAGAACGTTAATGATAAGGCTCTTGACGGTGTCATAGTCAGTGTAAGAAAAATAATAGAGATAGGCAGCCCTGGAAGATGACAACGTGTTTGTTTCTCTAATAAAATGACAATGAGTCTCACTCACGGTCAGATGCGTCAGCATGGTCGGTTGTAGTGGATATAACTTAAGGCTGACGCTTGATTATAAAAAAATAAGTTAAGATCTGTAGACTGTATGCAGGTATAATAGTTAACATTACGGGAACTTTATATAAACAACCATTATCACACAATGGTTGGTATGTAAAATTTTCATTGAATTAATTGAGCATGCCTTTGTGATGAGGAAGACCGTCCCCTAAAAGTACAAGTCCCTCGATTGCACTTATGTCTGTTTGTAACTATATGTGCTGCTACTGTACCTGTAAAAAATGAATAAGGTATTTACCGTATAGAAAATATACGATTTCCTCACTGTTCATAAAAACACATTCGCTACAAGTAGAGATGCAGGGATTTACTATACATGTAGCGAATGTGTAATTGTATGAGTGCACATCCCGATAATCCTCTCGCCGCTTTATCGGTTCCGTTGATTCCCTATAACAAGATAATTCTTTATCAGATTGGTACTTATTTGTCGACTTAAAGATAAAAGTCCAGTGTGTTTCCCCCCATCATTACTCCACACACTGCCACTACAGCTAGTTTTTCTTTGAAAACGAGTAAAACTTCATTGCGAACGATTGATCTCACCCTGCATGTGAGTATTAATTTAACACATTTGCTCCTCTCCCTCCTCTGTTGATGTTTACTTGTGGACTCCGTATGAATGAAAAAGAAAAAGGGCCATGGCCTTTGGGGGAGAAAAAATCCTATCTACGTACACCTTTTAAGCGCTTATACCATAACTACGCATTAACAATTACAGTGGACAGGCCATCTAGGAACAATAGACATTTAACCAATAAAAAATATCTCTCTGCTGGACACTGTCCTTGAATCTCTATTACAGATTTGCAATAATGTAAGCAGCTCAGAGCTGATGATTTGTAGCTTACATAGAATATGGTTGTGCCATATAACTATAGTTAAAAATTTACTCAATTTAATTTTAATGTCCTGGCCCAACTAAGTAATTTGATATGAGCATGGGGAAGGAGTTGTGAGAATTTGTATTTTCTAATAACAATGATTTCATACATTATGTTTTATGATCTGGTGACATCACTCAACGGGTGAATTTTTTCTGTTTTTCTTTTCACCGCCAATGCTACACCAACTGGACTTACAAGGGCAATACATTCTCAGTTATGAGGCTACCTTTAGTTTTAAAAGTTAAGTGAAGCATGAATGAATGGTCTGGCAGTGGATTGACTGACATGTACATACTGTACAATTGTGTTAATGTTAGGGCAATAATAATTATTTTATTTGGTTTAAACTCCGCTCTACACTCCCTTAGGTATCTATAGCACTCCTTTATTTCTTTCTTCGTCATATGTGCATGTGATGTAAGTCAGAGTCTTAAGCTGGATTCGTCAGTGTGGGTTGGTGAGGTTGGTAACCTATCTGTAATTATTGGGTATCGTACTTGGAGCACCACTACTGCAGAAGAGCGGGACAAATACCCAACGCAAATTAAGTTCAGATGCATCTCATACCACGTGGGATGTGGTGCATCATTGCGTCGCGTACACATAGATCATAGAACAATTGCACCAGCGCATGTACAGATAGCACCAGCGCATGCAGCATCAGAACATGCTGCATACCAACGCATGTAGCACCAGCGCATGCAGCACCAGCGCAAATGCAGCACCAGAATATGCTACACCAACGCATGTAGCAACACCACCTCAACTCTTCTCTTGCAGTGAGCTGAACACAGCTATAGTAGAGTATGGAATAGGGCAGGGGAGAATTAGAAAGTATTCGAGCTTCCCTGGAATCGAAACCGGCTCCAGTCTCAATGAACATAACACTCTGACCACTCAGCCGCCACTGCTGGGCGTGTTTGAGTAACAATTGGAACTGATCCGCCGACCAGAAGGTATGTCTTCAGACAGAGTGTTAACAATGGGAATTTCCTACGCAGAAGAATTAAATTGAAAGAAACAAAGTGGTGATGGAGAGGTTTCCCTTGTTCACAGCTCAGATGAGTCATATAACGAGGGAAAATAAAACTGGATAATGATTGCATAAAGATATTTTTCCATCGTAAAATAGTCCCTGTCATTTGTCGTTAATTTGCTCTTTCTCAGAAAGTTCCTGTCTTCGTTTCTTCTTCTGCAACTCAACTTGAGGCTGTGACTGTACCAAGCGCCGTCTGAGAGTCATTTGGTATAGTTTCCTAGAGGTATAGTGCATTCACGATGTAGGTTCTGACTCTATAGGGCAGTAACTAAACGGCATATGAAACACACAGTAGTCGGTAGTTTAGTTTACTGGAGTAGCATTTAGTCTTGTCCATGTAGCTATATACTCAACAAGGGGGAAGATAAGACAGCGCATGCACAAGAGAAGAGACAAAGCTATCTCAAAGAAAATGGTAGTAGGGAGTAATAATAACGTTATACGTAATGTTCACAGGTATACGAGACAAGTAACTTGCTCACACCCTAAAACATAAAATCTTTCCTCTCATGTTCTCTCTGTACATATGTGAGCATGTATTCTGGTAGAATTTATATGAACGGTATAAAATTCTTCTTCTAAACATCAACACATAAATCCAGACTGTTCATGCCCGCTCACAGAAATTGCGAAACTATTACTCACTTAGGTACTTGCCCCTGAACATACCTATGTGACACAATGGAACAACACCACAGGAATTACTTCAGTAAATTATCTTCCGACTCCCTCAGACCCTGTACTATGTGCGTAACTATGAACAAATGATTCTCCTATAAATGATACACATTAAGCTCAAAGTCCCTCAAAGTTTTCACGGAGCCACTGGATTATTTCATGGCTTCTGGTAATGGTGTCAAAGCAGGGTCATAGAGAGGAAGAGAGTACAAACTATGTAACTTGGCCATCAGCATCTCCCTAGGAGCACGGAGTCCGGAGATGTGAAAAGGAGACCTGTATCAATTTTGGCTAGAGCATAAGTGTATTAAAAGAGTTTACCCACGAAATACCACCGAAGAGCAAAATCACAGCTGATCAGAACAGAATTGTGGGATTTTAGAGCAACGAATAATTTCTACCAGCCTTGCTGATAATATAAAATAAATGACAAGTACTACTGCCTTACTTTACAACAATTATTTTACTCACTCTTTCTTTCTCTCTTTACACCATTTCTGATTCCACTCATGTCAACTCCAAAATTTCAATTAACGTGTTCAACGTATCCCCTCCATAAGACTTTTTGAAGCACAGCTAATGGGAATAGTTTTCAAATCTTTAGTATTTTTGCAAACTTGTAATGTTTTTAATCTCTGAGGTTCGTTCTTCAATCAAACTGTGAGGTTCGTAATTGCCTCAATGCTATTGACCATTATTTTTAATATATATTTTTTGTTTACTTTATTTACATCACTGAATAGAAAAATCTATACAAAAAATGAGTATTTATTCTTATATAATAGAACATATTTTTTAAGGGGAAGCTATATTCTTGGAAAAAGGAATTATTAAAGAAAGTAGCTGCACCCAGAACATCCGAACATCCCCGTTTAGCTTTGTTGTACAAACGCCATGATTGGAGGTGACTATAGAGTAATCCATTCGTAAAGAACCTGGAAATAAAAAAAAAATTATTGGAAATTATCAAGGGTCCAAGAATCCTGATGTGGAGCGTCATAATTTGTAAAGTGAGAAAGGTAGACAGGGGAAAATCCTAGGACCGTTAGGAATTGAACAAGGGTGAAAATATGTGAAATTGTTGTAGTAGTGTATGAGGTTGGTGGGTTTGGGCATGTGAGTAAACGGGACAGATTGGTTGTAATATTTGTGGTAATAGAGTGAGAGGAGGTGATATTAGAGAATAGAATAAGTGGCTCCAACGGGCTCACACAATACCATTCTATGAGGGCCGTGTGTGAGAATGGGAAGGAAAGAGCGGAGATAGGAGTTGAGTGAATGGCGGGTCAGCGTCTGTTGGAAACTTGGCTATCATGATTTGGGGAAGAGGTCCTAAACGATTTCCGATGATGAGCGTTTCCACAAAGTGCTTGTAAAGTGTCGGTAGGAAGGGATGTGAGGAGCCCTATAAATTGGATATCAGCGTCGTGACAAGTCGGAAATTGGACTTTTTCCCCGGGTGTGCAAGAGAGGAAATGAGCCCGAAACGGGTTTTTAAGCAAATTCTTATCAGACTCCAGGGCGACAACTAGGCTACCCTTCCAGCTAACTCTACACTATTTTAGACATGTATCCTTACTCTTCTTCCCTCTCGTCTGCTCTTTCTGTCTCTCTCTCTCTCTCTCTCCCTTTTTTCTCTCTCTCTCTCACTCTCTTCCCTTCTCGCCTTCTCCGTCCTCATACAAAGAGGAGCATTTAAATTGTGCATTGCCAATTCCAACTTTACATTCCTCCATGAATGCAAGTATAGATACATACTCTCACACTCTAATAATTTAAGAATATACAAACACCTACCGAACCGTCTGTAATATTGCACGTAGTTACGCATTCCAACATTGTACCCATACATCTTGCATGGGAAATTCATAGCAAGGAAAAACTGGGCAAATAGAGGGTTCATAAGCTCATAAATCTGTTACAGTATGGAATATGACATTACAGTATTAGGAATTATAATGTGACAAAACCTCAGAACCATTTCAACTCTTACAAAGTATACATACAAATTCCTGTACTATGCAAACTTGAAACCTGTATGAAAGCAGTTATACATGTTACTTCCGTGTGCCTATGGGTACGGACATGTAATACATCCATACTTATAACTGTACCTATGTATCCATGTACACATGTATGTATGTCTGTATATGTAGATATTGCATGGAAGTCACTGGAGAGAAGAGTGAAGTGGTAATGCAAGGGATATCATCGAGTCTGACTAGGAGCATTTAAACATATACTTTCAGACTGCATCACAGGTGCAGAATTATGAGAGAAGAGTTGGGGCAGAGATAGTTTGTCGCTCGTTTTGAAACAGTTATATGACTAACACGGAGGGAACAATAAAATGAGCGGGTAGACATTTCTGTATGGTTATTAGTACAATTTTGTAGGTGTGGGCATTTCCCGAGCAAACTATAGACATTTCCATTGTCATCCTCTCAGACCGAACAATTACTTTGCTTCCACTTTGCTATTTTTCACAATCGTCTCTCCATTTGAGTCTATACCACGAGAGCCTTTATTATATTATAGGAGACTTTACTTCTCATACATACCGCCCGAAAACGACGTCGCCGAAAAGTGAAGCTCCCCCCTGTGTCAACTCTCATCCACATAGTTTCTATTAGACCATATAAAAGTGTTAGTGTAAGTGCCACTAATGAAATTACATGAGCCATCCAGACCATACAATTATTACAATAATATGACTATAAGCCACGCACTGCCAAATCAACTTTACATGTTTCCCCTGATAAAAACTGGAAGGAGCATTGTATTCCTGGTGGTTTGTTGTGGCGGTGGTTGTTAACCGTCAAAGAGAGCGTGACGGAAGAGAGTTGTCATGCAAAAATCTCTCCTTAAATGAACTCATTGAACAAATATAATTAAAATTGCCACTCATTCACTCCGACACTTTTCCCTTTTTTTCTTCTCTCCATTCTCCAGTTTTACTCCCTCCTCCCCAACCTTATCGGCCAAGGTGCGCAACACACTATAGTAAGTTCCACTCCTCACAGTTCTATGTAACACTGGCTTGTTTTTACTTGATCGTCGCCGCTCCTCTCAGTCTCCTCACTCCGACTACCTTAATCAGCCCTGCCTCAAACTGACACAACTAGCCGCAATTTCATAATGATACATACATAGATACATACATATGAGTGGGTCTTATTTCCTCGTGTAGGAGAGCAGAGTCAATAGAAAGACGCTCTCTGTCCAAATAAATAGAGAGCATGCAAGTGTGGGATATTATTTCCATTGCTTCCAGTTATAGCCTTACGATTATCGTCATATGCAATTTCTTGTCTCATTTTCTGCCCTAAATTATCCCATTGAGGTACTATCCCTCAACATTACTGTATAATATCAACTCTGTGCCATCAGTAGCCTCATCAGGAGCGAATGAACTATCCAACATGATAACTACATGGTTAGCAGGGCCGTAAAGCCCATCATTGAAACCTGACGCTTTTAATTCCAGAAACCCGCGTTGATGACAATCGTTCCGCCAATAACAATCTTCACATCATCACACACGTGTCGATTGCCGACTAATATTCCCTCCTGCTACTTCCTCCATGCGTAAAACCGGGGGAGTGTCAAAGTATATGAGTAACTTCATGTACTGAGCTTATTTATTATGCAGAGATTGTTATTAGTTTTTGTATGTGGGGACATATGTATGTATGTATGTAGATATTTCTGTAGGATTTCACTGGGCTTGCTGACAATAGCCTTCTCAGTGTTTGCTGTATACATCATGGGTAACGGTACAGATATAAAGTGTGAGGTTTTCCTATAAACTCGTCATCTCAATAGTTTTCGGTCTTTGTCCTGTAGCCTCCTCATGATTACTGATGTAATGCTGAGGAAAGCATCTGTCTATAGTATTATTTGCAATTTAAATCCACTCTTTCAATGTTCACAATTTCCTGACTGTTTTAAATTTCCGGTCGCAGAAAGCTTCATTTAACCAATCAAGTCGTTATCTACTTCACTCCTCCATTACTTCCAAAGTATGTTGCTGGAGGCTGGAGCTACCTATTTTGATTGCACACTTCAAAAAATCCAGTTGGTCAGATTTTGAACACACAGAGACAAAATGATTGCAATTAAGTTATGAATTTTGAAGGGTTATAGTTTGGAGAGCTGGATTTGCTACTATTGATGGGAAAGATGTGATAAAAGTCAAATGTGAAGGCTAATTTAGGCTGGAATAGAGTTTGAGGGAGAAAATCAAATTTCTAGATAGGAAGAGGCTCATATAGGATAATAATAGTGGGGAGGGGGGGGGAAACAATAGGAGCAGCATTGAGTCAACTGATGGGGAAAATAGACGAAAGCATGAGCTCCGAGTGTGTTGTCACTTAATGACGGGGAAGAGAAAAGTGATTTTGTCAGTTTGATAGGACATTGTGACTCAATAGAAGTTTTCCTAGAGATGGGGATAAGATGGAATATATCCGATACAATCGGTCATAATCCTTAACAAACAAAACTCTGGAAGCCTGGCAAACTTTCCGAGCCCATCGATTATGACTTAACTGTATCTACTTTTACTCCTTGTTATTTATGCGGGATCAGTATGTAGGCATGCTGGCACGAGGAAATCTTTAATAGGGCCCATGCTCTCAGATCTATTATGTATGATTACCTATGGGTATTATTATAAGTGTTAACACAAATACATATGTACATGCTGGCTTGTTAACTATACCCCTGTGACATTTGCTCATGTGACGTGACGTCTGTAATAATTCCTCAGGACTTACAGTGAGGTACATAAGCCCTTGCACATGTTCCTCCGTCCATATCTATGTACATATATACGTATACTTGTGCCCGTCCGTACATACATAAGTAGTAATTATGTACACGCTTCATGTGAGAGCCGACGTACATAGCTGTCTGACTGAGTGGAATCAGGAGAAACTTATTAAGCAATAGCATGGAACACATGAGGAGGAGATAAGAACTTTGATATATTTATTATTTTCAATTCTCCGTGTGTAGTCAGAGCGTCGACAGAGCAGCCCTCAAGAGTCAAGTGTCCGCATGCAGACTTACATACAAATGTACGTACAAGAATCATGACGAAGGATCCACAAGACTATGAGTTGACAGTCCCATTATTGCTTACTAATGCAGATATGATGGGGACGATGACAATAGAACTCTGGCTGAAGATAAGACTTTTGGAGAAAAAAGGAATGAACCTGTGTTTGTGTCAGGGTTTGTGCATTTTATTGAGTCCCTATTATGAATCCTATGTGATTATGTTGTGGAGGGAAAGACTGCGCTCTGAGAGATGATGCATCCCACACCTACTAATGCTCCTCAGGACCGTCCTCCAGTTCCATGAATGAATGAGACTTTTTGCGGAAGACTCTGACGACTCACTCTTAAATGTTATTTCATGGAATATCTTCAAGTGTAAAATAGTAGGGAAGGAGCGGGCTGAGAGGCGGGAGGGGAAATCTTGTGGGGAAGAGCAAAATTATTATAATGTGTGGAATGGATGGAGAAAACTAGGAGCTTGGAAAATGGAGACGATATGATCGTTACAGTAAATATCAATATTTAGAATGTGATGATGCATAAAAATCCACTTTGGTGGCCTAGGCTGGGCCATCAAACGATACATTTCATTAGGACGAGCTAAATGATATGAAATGGAGGCCCCCCATGGCTCCACGGGGGTCCTATTATTGCCCAATCAGTCGAGCCCCCTGCTGAAAGCCAGAAAAAAACTCAATAATAAAATCCTCATCATATGCCATCTTTCCTACGGGCTTCCATAATGTTTTTATTTATCATCATCATGATCCAATCCCGTCCTCATCTCCTCTCCTCGTCGTCTACCACAAACACCATACCCACGGACTCTACTTTACTTTCAGCACAGTTACTTTACTCTTCTCTCATCTCCTTCACGGCGGAACAGCTCGGAGTTGTCTTATGGTTGAACAACAACCGTCCAAACTGCATACTTACCTTCATTCCGTCTCCTTCATCTTACCACTGTCCATTCTTTTGCATACTCTCTCCCTCCACAAACACTTGCTTATAGCATCCCATCACGAGTGATGTACTGTCTCTAGCACCAGTTTCCAGCCCCGTTTCAATTCCCCATAATACTGTTTACTCACAACTCTTCTACTATTACTCCTTTGAGCGCCTAACGAGTAGTATGTAAAGAGCTTATAACAATCTAATTCATGACTTTGTCCTCATATATTTTCTTCATTTTTTTTCCTTTTACCGGAGCGTGCACACGCATTGCATCTCATTTACAAATATTTTATTGTCTGCTCCCCATTACTTTTAATGATATTTTCATTACAAGCAATTGGGATGGCATGTTTCCTTCCTTTCTTTAACATGCCCTTGGATTTTTAAATTACAAATTCTATCCATATTTAAGTCAAGCCCCGCAGTACAAGCTTGAAAACTTTAATTAATAGGTAATTAATAAATTTTTAATAATATTCTCTCAAACCGTAAATCAACATGTGGAGCTTTTTTTTTCTTCTGAAAATTTTCATTGTACAGTCAGAAATGTTTTATTTCACGGATACCTCGATTGTATTTACGTTTTGAGACGGGACACAATCTATTACCTAACCGGACCGGGTCAACTTGTAATAACATGAAATATCAGCCCGTTGCGTTGAATCCTTCTCTTCAAGGCGGTGATCTTCTACTATCGTCCACTGCTTTTCACCTGTTTATGTGAACTGTTTATCATTCCTTGTTTATAAAATCTGCAAAGCCTTATTTATAGCTATGCCTATTATTCCGTAAGCGATTGTCCATAACTCAAGAATCCAGAACAATTTAAAAGATAAAAACAAAAAAAAAAGATTTTAGCATACCGTTTATACAGCAGGCCACTACCAAATGGTAATTTGTATATAGTCTGATTTAATGGAATTTGGGATAATTGTTATTATTTCATTGGACATGAGGATAATTTAGAGAGAATAGTTTCTTTGGTCGGAGGGTCGGGGGCTACTCAGTTGTACAGTAATTGGTAATTGGTATAGTTGAGCCAAAGTACCCTTTAAAGATTAATTGGCTACTTCACTTTGTAGGAAAGTAGGAATAAAAAACTTTTTTTAGGCTGACTTTCAGATTAGTTAAAACCAGTCCCCGTTCTTCATTTGTGTACATAACTGCCAGCGTACAATCGGACTGAGAGAGAGAGAGAGAGAGAGAGAGAGAGAGAGAGAGAGAGAGAGAGAGAGAGAGGGAAGTGAGAGGGGATAGGAAGAGAAGGATCGTTGAAGTCATGAGTGAATGTTCAAGTAAATAAACAAACCTGCTGAAGTAGTGGCGGGTAGGGGAATTGTTGTTTTCTTGTAGGAAATTCCTTAATGCATCCAATATATCTGATGATGACAAGCGCATGAAGGTGGTATCAAAGTAAACCTGAACTCGGCGTTCATTACTTGCATGGGGAAACCACATTATTGTAGTTGGTGTTGCATCATTTGTGACTCTTTATCTCTCCCAGCCCCCTAAAAGTAATTACTATTTATTAGTTCAAGTCCGAGGAAGAGGGAAGCTGAGGAGCCTTGCATCTAATTACACACCTTTGTAATTCAATAATCATTCTATTTCTAATTGTCAAACACTCCGGACCTGCTCTTTCACTGCCACTGATACGAGTCGTCTTCAATGTGAGGTTAATTTTCTGGGGAGGAATTAACACGTCTTCTCATATCTTTCCCCTAGGATTGCCACTTACGTATGTACGTCCGTATACTTACATACCAGTGTGTCACTACTCCGGCGGCAGACTACTTGGCTCTACATATATTACTGCTCGAGAAGCCTAGGCATGGGAAAAGTATAAGACCATTCACACCGCAGGGAATACCATGAATCTACATTAGATATGTAAATTTATCACTATCAAGTCAACCAGTACGTGGCCCTACTGTCAAGTCTCAATCTCACTTGATGCAAATCTTCCTCATATTTCCCTTCCTTGTGCCCTTTATAATCTGGCCCTTGCTTACACACAGAAAATTAATTTTTTACATTTTTTTCCCCAGTTCTTCAATAATTACAATTTTTCTACACGTTTTCATGGTGGGGATTTTAAAATAATTAAAATAGTAATTAAATTCTAAAAATCCTAATTATTAGAATGGAACGTTTTGAATAATCAAGAAAAGAAAATCCAAAGGACATAAATCCACGGATGTCATTTTGATTCACTTTACAATTTGATTACTTTTCACATGGATTACTCTTTCGCTTTGGTTGGCTTTCCCTTGGTTGCCATTTTTTGCTTATGAAACCACCACCCCATAAATTAATGTCCTGAAAAAAAAAATCTTGTATAATTAAAATGCAATCCACTGTATATTTGCATACGTGAATAACTAGATCCTGTGCTTACTCCGTAGATCGTACAGGATTTTTTGTCGGGATCCCTCACATGGATTTATTATCTACAGGACATGGTTGTTGTACTCAAATTTGTATTTTAAATCCTGGGTGTAAAGTATCTCGTTAATTGTTTTCAAAGAGTCAACTTATAAATCTTTGGGTTCACTTAATTATATCTATATACATACGTAAATGTTGATAGAGGGCAAGTCTAAATATTAATATTTGACTTGGGCTGATGATTAGACTCCAGAGCAAAAAAAAATAAAATCATTCAGGTGGAGATAAGTTGATATGGGCAGAGGGAAGCATTGAAGGGAAGGTAAGGGGAGAAGATTTGAAAGATTTTGCGGTTAATATCGTAAGACAGGTAGGAGAGTTGATGAAATATCTGAGGTAAAGTTGATTGAATTTGATGGGTTAAGGATGATGATGGATGCGGAAATAATGAGTGATCTCCAGTTGCACGCTTGCACTTGCTCACTCTCCTCAATTTATGTGCGTAATCAGTATGCGCAGGAGGCTGGGATTGTATATGTACTCAAAGGAATTACATGTGGTATTTAATGGAGCTCCATTTGAGCACTTCTATATGAGTATGACTTGAAGCTCCTTGAAATAACAAGGAACCTCCACTATAGGTAACACGTTGCTCAATGAATCAACGTTTGACTGCGGTTGCATACTTGCCTTCCAATGAATCTTATAATGATCATTTTCATCTATGTATGCAGAGGCATGTGTATACATATATCTATAGCTGCTTCATATTTGTCTCAAGTCTTTGGGCCTATTAGGACGTGTACCAATAAGTGCGTACCTGTTTGATGTTTGGGAAGTCTTACAAATGTGTAGGTTTGAAAGGACTCATGTACATACCGAAAATTCTGATCCTAAGAGGTACATCAAGTTATAGATGGGAGCTGAAGAAGGTCGTTTAACAGAAGCAAGTTCGGCACTCGGCATGGAAAAGTCAAGAGTAATTGGGAGGCAGAGGGAAAGTCAAAGTGACCGCAGGCGATAAAAAGATGCGTAATCTGGAATGGAAATCTTCAGGCTGGGCAGGTGTTAAGACCCAATTAGTAGTGAAATATTGCTCTGGAAGAGACTGTGACAAAATCGAAAATTGCTACCGGTTTTTATCCCCAGCTCCCACCACCAAATCTATACCCTACTTTATGTGCAGTCCATATCTTGGGAGAGACTGGATCGTTGTAAGTCAGTGGATCCTGAGGCCTGATTGTGTTGGAGAATGTCTCAGGAACGGAACGAGAGCAAAGGAGTAAGAAGACAGTCCTATCGGGAAGTGTCATAAAATAAGGTCAGACCGAAACATAAAAGATATTAGCTGGACACTTGTGAGTACTATATATGTATATGGGGAGGATATATCTATACTCATGTAGATGTGTCCAGTATGTGGGGGATTCCAATGGTTGGAGTTGCCGGGATGTACAGTAGTATGCTAATGGTGCTCGGAAAGGAGGGAAAAGGAGTTGTGTGTTCGTGGACATTACATAGAAGGAAAGTAAACAGAAAAAGAAGTGGTGATAGAAAAAGTGGCAGCGAGGACCTCCAATACTTTTGACTCTCAGCTCTGAATTCAAATTGCTCAATTAAAAATGTTGTGTGTGGCCTGGAGCCATGTCCCAACCTGCCTGCCCAGTCAAATGAACATCATTTGTTATCAAAAGTGGTTTCCTTAGGAGATGATAAGGATCCACCTGGCCCCTCGTTATTATACGGCCACCGTACTCACACAAACAAACGCACACTCAACAACAATCAATACTTGTGTGATGACAGGAGAAGGAGAGACTCAGTCCTGGATTTAGACGTGGACGTATAATTATATCTACGACTACATACATACATAAGTCCTGGCGTGGAGAGTCTTTCAAGTCTTGAATGAAGGTGCACTCCGGTCAGTCCTTTCGGTGACATAGTCTTGTCACTCATCATTAGTTGCCCACATTTCCATCTTATTAGGGTCACTTGTTTCAATTGTCTCAACAAAGGCTGGTTGTTGTTCCAACAACCCTGACGACAAGGGCTGTGATGGAGAGGAGATTTCAACGGGGAAGTGACATGACATTAAGTGACGTTGCCACCGTCAAGGGCAGCCTCGGGGCATCATGCCAAAATTTGCATCCAACTCCAATTACCTGTTCATAAAAGCTCGGGAAATTTGTCTGGGACTGCATTCTTCCCTCGAAATAAATGCATCATAAATCACCCAATTTAGTTTATTTTATTACTATTGTCATCTTCTATTAGCCTTCTCGTACTCCTCCTCCCTCAGCCTCAAATCATTGACGCAAGCCTCCACAATTATTACCACGGCACCAGCACCAGCCATACAGCCACATTACTTCCAACGGGTCAAGTGGAGTCGGGCGACATATCTTCCCTGTCCCTTCCCATGCCCGTTGACAGGCCCACCTTCGAGATAACAGCGGGTATTCAATGTTAATACAAAGGAGAGGGAAAACGATGAAAAATTGAGCAAAGGCTACGCAGCTCAAGAATCGTGATCTCTCTTGAATTATCGTCAGTCAGTCTACGAGGCGTACGTAGACGAGAGGGACTTAACCATGAGCCAGCAACAGCTTGAGCAAGTCCAGGTATATGCACCTTCATCCATAACATACAACATACTCTTAAGGAGACATCCAAACATATATATATACATACGCAGGAAGGAATCCTCATCGTACTCCTTTGGCCCGGCCGGCCCACAACTGTAAACTACATTACCAGGAGACTGTCTCTGACTCCTTGTTCCTTATTAAACACAACCGTATTATTACACTATTATGGGAATTCATTTGGCGAAGGTATGCAAGACGATTGTGCACACGCGAGTCAAGGGGAACTATTTATGACGGTCTGTGCAGTCAACATGGTCGCATCACTTTTACAGTTAGTCCCATATGAATAATTACATTCGCCTTACTATATAAGCACACTCTTCCCAACTACTGCCACATGAGTGTAGTCTTAAATACACTCTTCATTAATTCATAAATATATTGCACTGCGAAGTACTATCATTTTGTAATAAAATGCTAGCATAATGAAGGCATGGTGAAATACTATGTGTTTGTTCGGATCTCTACATATGTAGTCACGTACGTACTCCATGATGTGTCTCCGCATGTTATAATTAGAATGCAAGTAGTATCTAATGGCTGTGTGTGCCTTCATTGTATTTTAATGAGGCTGACATTACACAGGTAATATTACATGCATTTTGTCGGGGGAAGACACAGTGTTATAAGTATTGCCGTATGTACGTGAGGAGGGAGAAAAGTGTGGAATAGAGACACTTGTGCCGCCTTAATATCTGTATGCTTGTGTGATCTGGTGTGTTGGGATGTGCTGGGAGAGAGAGAGAGAGGAGTTTATTATGAGGGAATAGAGTGCGGGAGAAACGAGGCGAGAAGTGAAGATGGAATGCAGGCGGGAGCGCATGCCGTAAGTATCAGAGTCGCCGACTATCTCTGCACAAATCCATGTCTCTCTCTTGCGAGAGGCGAGTCTCTCTCTCTCTCTCTCTCACTCTCTCTCTCTCTCTCTTCCCCATAGAAATTGTGCACCCGAGAAATTTTCCTCTCCGTTTTCCCCAATCTCTCTCCCGAGAGCCGAGAAATGACTGAGTCCCCGAAATTGAACTCTTCCAGGTTTTTTGTGAGCCACCTTTATCTGAAATGTCTGCTTCACTGACTATTTTATGGCGACAAAAGACTGCCAATTTATTGATTCTAATCATTTAATTTTTCGGGGGGTCGCAACATCATCGTCCTTCTTTTTTCCCCAATCAGCCCGTCTCCTCAACGTCATTCCATTCAACATGCTATTCTTTATGTCCTCATGAGAAGGACATGTTCAATTTCAAACAAACAAAATAGACAATCGTAGACATAGAGCCGCTCTTTTCAATTCCAATAATAATTTTTGCCTATCAACATCTCTCCTTTCTCTCGCTCCTATATTTTATTACTCTCAAATTCATCATTCTACAGGCAATTTCAGTCATTCTATTTTTATTCTTTTCATTTCCATAATCATTTTTTTTCCCGAGGATACATTTATTGCCAGAGGAGTCAATGATATGCAGACGTAACTTGCTCTGTAGCATTAGCCCCGATCCTGTGGATTTACATAGGCTCGTAAATAGTGCGAACACATATGCATGTAAACATTCATCACTGACACCCAATATTTAACTAACAATAATAATCCGCTTGCTTTCATCCGTTATTTATGGTTGAGAGGTTTGCTAAACGTGCAACTTACGCCTCAGCATTAAGCGTGTTCAACATTTTATAGCTCATCAGTAAGTACTCAAATGTGACTTTTTGAGAACGCCAAAGAATCGACTGTTTGCTCTCTGCCTTGTCAGTCCTGTTCAGCACTGTCTGTGTTATAGTTTGGACGTGTGGATATAATATGTAGCTCCATACATCTCCTGCCCTATACGTAGAGACTCGTGTGAGCAATCTGTTCAAGGGATTGGAACTCCGAGCACAAAAGAAACTGTAAGTATGTATGTGGCCATTATACAGATTACATACAGCCCAGCCACGATGCCTCTTTTTACTCCAATAATGTTCTTGTGGGCAATGAAATACACACTTTTCCCATGGGTGATTTGACAAGTTATCTTTACATGTTGATGTATGACACGACTTGGAGCGCCCTAATGAAACATTTTCCTGACCTTTTGGCCCATGGAGAAAGGAGTGGTTTCTTCAGCCCTAGCAATTAACCCCATAGCAATTAGAGCTCTCAGGCTCCTCAATGGGCTACAAGTTGTACATTTTTCAATCCACAACAATCTGTATCTTTACCATTCCTTTTCACATCACTATTTTTTTTTCAGGGCTCTCTCCATGTTTTACAATATTATACTCGAGACTGAGCATTGTTCTTATTTCATATGTACGCTCACTATGCGCATAATAACATGCTCTTGTATTGAGACCATTGATTCATTATAGCCCTATAATATTTATTACTTCCAGAGCACTGTGTGAAAGCATATGTATATACTTCAGAGGGGATTTTTTTTAGAGTGACGCAACAACATTTTTACAGGCATGAGTTTCGACAAATTTCTCCTAATATTTCTACTCAATATCACTCAAGTGCGTACAAATTATAAAAAGCTTTACTGATTTGATAAGCCAGACAGGTATAATATTCTTTATAGTGCATCCAGTCTTGTAGGATTTATTCACGCTCTGCAACTCTCTTCACGACGTTAACCTAGTGGTGTGTATGTACAGAAAGGTACATGTGACCAGCTAAGACACTAAATGATGCAATTCGTGTTAAAGGTAAATGAGAACACCTAAAAACATAAGGAAAGCAAAGAACAATTCTTTTATGTAAATATTATAAAGTGTTTCAGTTTTGCTCCTCAGCGTATTCAAAATCTCAGTTTTCACTTAAGGGGACATCTGCGTCTGCTAAATTTTGCTCCTTAGACTACATTTAAGAATTGTACTTTTACATAAATACATATTCATATGGCTGTAGCTTCAATGGTATAAATACGTATTGTGCCTTACATGAACATACTATGAGAATTGTATTTACAGAATAGGATCAGAAGTAATTTCCTTAGATATTTTGACGTTTTAAAATAAGTGAAATGTGGAATGTTAATTCTATGCTGACATACACTCAATGTTTAGTAATGCTTATAAAAAGTGGCTCTTTTCTCCCAGCTGATCTTCAGGACGAGTCCAGTGTGTCAATTAAAGTCAAATTCACATGATCACGAGACTAATAGAATAACGGTAATCTCTTGCTTATGAAATCTGAGAAAGACTCTGAAGGATTTTAGAGGTCCCCGCAAACTACAATCCGTTTGGGAAGAGAATTCAGAGCGAGGCGGCTGTCACGGACATAGTTGAAATGTTCAGGTCCAGACTGAAGCCCCAGCCCTATCTCCAGCCCTGACATGAACATAGCAGGTTACAACTAATAACCGAGTGAGTAATATGCTAAGAAATTATTTAATTATTGAGTGGAGGTTTAGGAGTTACATGCGTGTGTTGGTGTCGGTGGACCCATGCCATGGTTGAAGGTATTAGTGATCCAACAGAAAGAGATAGAATTACTCTGGGATTGATGCGGTGTTGTAAAGATTAGCCGGTGGGTCTCTCGGCATGATCTTCTCCTTTGCCATCGGCTTTCCCTTCACAGTCAGCCAAGAAGCCTGTCCAGTTTTGAGGAAAACATCTCGACCCCCGCAGACATCAAAATATGATTTTACGCCAAATGAAATTGTGAAAACTAATCTCTTCTTTGTAATCGTTTTTATGTAACTCATTATGTAAGTCTGAAGAGCGTTAGGGAGGACGAGGACGGATCCCACTTTCATCATCTCCACAAAGTACAAGTAAACTGTACTGACAGGCAGACAACAAGACCCATATTACTACAATTGCATTTTATTTTTGGCTCACACAGCCTCTTCTTTCAACATGTCATCACCTCACCGATGTCTCCATCCATTATACTCACTCGTTACTTTTCATTCGTCCGCTTTTTTACACTTTTAACACACATTCAAAGCATCCGAGAATCCCTTTTCTCTCCGCCGTCACCTCACCTTCTCTCGACTGCTACACGCACTTCCGACATTTATCTCCTTCATTATATTAGTATTATCATTTTCCCTAATGGCTACAAACATACGCTCTGAACATCCTGTCCCGTATGTACAGTCCTGTCTGTCCCAACGACTCCTTATTTTGTTTTTTTTACCTACACGCCGTCCAACATAACACACGTTTTTAAACACTTACTTCAAACCATGGAATCAAGCTTACGCATGACAAGCTCTAATTTTTTCTACTCATTAAGAACCCGCTCCCATACATTACAAAAATCACAGTTTAAACTTTGAGAGGAGTCACAGACAACATGCTTGGTTATATTGTTGTTACTTCATTTAGAAATAATTTAGCCCTCCTTTTTAAGCTCTCTCCAAGTTTAGTTTTCCGTCCAGTTGTATGTCTTCGCATTTGAGGACGATATCATCATGGTATGGTTTTGTGTGATACACGTATTGACATTTTCTTTCATTGAAAATATTTCATTTAAAAAATTGATGGTACATATGAATATCTAGTACTGAAAATAGGATAGTAAATAAATGTTTACACACTTTTAAATCAAACTAGGAGAAACCATTGGTTTTGATCCGGTACTGTTCTCCTCTGCTTACTGTTCCTTCCTGCCATCAGGTCATGTCCTCCTAGATGTTATCTCCGGCAGTCTGAACAACCTGGGCTTAAGATGTTTAAGGACTAACAACTCATTGTCAGCAGGCTTGATTTTTATCCTGGTCCAGAGACGGACTCTGTATGTCCCAGCAACAAACAACATATGTACATATAACAAGGTCGTCCCGATCTGTAAAGGGGAGCTCCACTCACATGCTCACCAATACTAAGGTAAGATCTCAAGAGCCTGACCGGTAGAACCCGAAGCAAGGAACATGATTTGGTTGCAGTAGTTATTCCTAAGGTCGGACAATACCTTCAACAATGTAACATGTTCCAAGGAGTTGTAAAGTGGTACATTGACTTACCTACCCCTCACAATTACTGATGCATCGGGGAAGGGGATGCTTTGGGAAATCGAGTAATTACTCAGCGGCTATAACTGATAGCCAAGTTGTCTGCTGGTAGTGACCATTCAACCTCAGCACTTTGTTACAGCAAACATCCGAGGTAGTGGTTAACAAATAAAATGTTCACATGACATCCTTAATAATTTTTACACGTGATTTGGTCACATATATGTAACTTCCTTTACATGGAACTTTATCAACTAGCATTTAATGTCTGGACGGCTTTTGGGTTCCATACTTTGTACCAGCCGACCACATCGTCCAGCAATGAACAACATTGAGGAAGATAAACAATCATCCATTTAAAGATAACTTAATGTGACACCTTCACAGATAAAGCATCGTGTCAAGTATTGGTTTCTGTAAGCATTTTAATAAAAACGCCTTGTTGATGCTCATCACCTTTCCTGTCGAAATTTGTTAATTCCATTGGAAATTATATGCTAGCGTTTTTATCCGAAAGTTGAGCAGAGAAAAGTGTAGATTTATGTAACTATAGGCACATAATTACGTGTATGTGTTGAGTGCTTTAGAAATTGGAATTTGACCAAATGGTTTTATAATAGCAATAATTTTAAACACTGTTGTTTGCAAAGGTTTCTAAACAGAGTTGAGGCTAAGGTATGTTATTGAATTCCTGAAGGGGAGAGTGTTCTCTGTACAAGTTTCATACAAGAACTTCCTCGGAGTTTGAAAGAGTAACTTGCCCTCTTAATACACACATCACATACATAAACCTCCTGGCCGTCAACACAACCCAATATTTTTGAACAGAGTTTACGATTGAACCTTCACTTTTTGACATGGACGGCATTGCATGCACCGCAGCCCCAACTGGAATTTCCTGTTTTCTCCTCAAATTTTAATCATAACTTTCACACAATACAGTGTCCCATCTATCACTGCATTTACACATTGGGCTCACTACGTACCAACCGAGAAGGAAAAAGCATAGCATGGCTATCTATCTCTATTTCATCAAGCACCTAACCTCTCTCCATATTATTTTAAGTGCGGTGAAGTGCTTCAAGGACTTGCCATGGGGCGAGATGCTTTAATTTATAATAAATAACGATTATTATTTTGTCAAGAAGACTCCTTTTCTCCTGTCATCATGTGTACGTCGCACCATTCCCGACCGCCCAATAAGTAGATAAACGTACCCTGCAAATTAGTAATTAATTGCTTAACCTTTAAAAAAAAACCTTTTTTTTTGCACTTTCCTAACGCAAACTTATGCATTTTTGCATTTTTACAGCACGTTTTCAATCCTATCTTTTGTGATTCCTCTGAGACAATGAACACTATACTTTCAGTTAATATAATAATCCCCTCTTAAAGATAGTTTTTAAAATATTACCACAAGCTCACAGCTCATGAGTAAACTTGACTTTTATTCTAACCACACACAATCAAGTACAATAAAGCACAAGGTTTTAATATTTACGATATTATTTATTGATTTACAAGTTCATGATTTGCTCAACTATCCTTGACTAGTAATTGATTCTGCACATCTCCCTCCTAAATCTTTCCGTAGTAATGCAAGGGGGCCGAGCTAGATACTGGGAAGTATGGGGAGATTAAAGGACTCAAATTTGCATGTAGTTTAATTCTTCGATAATTATCAGGATGTGAGAAACTAATTGCTTCATAAATTACTACCATGTAGCCATTACTCATACGAGATAATTGTTGTTTTCCCAATCCTCCACACCAGTCCATGGTGAAGATTCGAATCAAAATCCTTGTGTGAAGACAGTTGGAAATTCCAGTTTATAGCATCCAACACACTCCTCACATCTCAAGGGGAGGATTGGAACCATTTTTATGCAAGCGTGCACAGGGGAGTGTGAGTAAGAGACCTTTCTTAAGCCAGTTCCGAGGGAGATTTGTATCAAAATATGTTCCTTTTTATCATTCAAAGATAATTATAGCAAGGCAGGTTCCCATGACATATGTTTTTTCAATGAGGTTCATCCGGACCTTTCCTCTGGGTGTCTCACAACATGTAAAAATATATGTAAATTTCTTTCCTGTTTATATGTAATAATTATTGTAGGTACAACAATTTTTTTCCTCTGATCGTTTATGCGGTCAAGCATCTAAATCCAGTAATATGGCCTTTGCTATTCCTACCCCCAATTTTTTCCCGTATTGAATTCCAAGCTAGAAATCATATCTAAATAGTCCAGTTGGACGTACAGACATACATTGGAACCATAACAACTGACATAATTATATGAATAAACAAATTCCCAGTAAAATTCTAACACTCTTTTGAATATCAAACACGTCCATCCCATCTTATTGAACTGAGTGAGCGGAAGTAAATTACTTAACAAGGGAATGACATAGAGAGAGAGAGGGGAAATTAGTAAATGAACTATTAAGGTGACTGAAGGAATAATTAATTACATAAATTGTCCACAATTTGGACTTTTGCTCAAGATGGAGAGAAGTACTTCTTGAGAAAGGACTTCCTGTCTGCTGTAGCGATAAGTAGCCCGAGATAGTTTACGAGTGACAGAGGGAAATGAAGTTGGAGGTGAAGCTGAGACAAGAAGGTGTCGAATGTGCTCACACTCACTGTTGCGTACGCAAATGCATACCTCCAAGATCCATATTAGAGTTTTCCTGTCATTAACATACTCCAGTTTGCACTCCTAATACATATTGTGTCTTAGTGTATATATAGCACAATTTTGAGGGGTAATACCCTTCGGAAATCGGAGGAAAACATGTGTGTGTGTGTATGTATGTGTGGAGGGTACACCCATGGAATTCTCTCCACTATAGGCAATATAATCCATTGAAGATGAGTGAATGTGGAAGTACAAGTTAGCTTTTAGATGGTTCACTGACAATGGGACGTATTGATTTACTTTGGTGCTTTTGTAAATAATATGGATGTAAGCTTCGACTAGTACAAATGTAGCGTTGCAGGGGATCAAAGTGTTAAATGGATTCTGGTCCACCTAAAAATCCTTATTCGAAACATTTTTAACAGAGGCCCGCAAAATCCTTTGCGGTCAGCAGCCAGAACGCAGATGGTTTCTATTTTAATGTAATTTAGCACAGCATTTAACAGACTGGGCTGGGGATAATTAGACCTCTTGTAGTTTGTACTGCGACAAAACCTAATTATAAAATGGTCGTAACTACTCCTCAATTTTATGAAATAATTCATAAAAATAAATACAGGGCAAAGTAACAATGACACAAATGAAATAAGTCCCTGGTGTAATTACAAATTAATTTTAAACGGAAATCAAAACGTCGGAAATCACATCTGAATCTGAGCCGTGTTTTGGAAGTAAATGAGTCCCGGTATTTGAAGTGCATCAAAATGAAAGGCGGAAGGTAAATTAATTGTGTAAACAGTACATGGAATTACTGAGCTTCCAATTAAACTGCACAAATAAAGATACATAGAATGTATATACACGTAAATATACAACGGAATAATTCTTTGAGAAAAATGTCCCAGGAGCCATGCCGAAGGAAATGTGGCTGGTATTTTTAATCGGAGTGTGTGTGTACTGTACACAGTAGCAAGTTGAAAAGCGTAGTCGGGGAATGTTGTGTGAGCACGTAAAAAAAACTTATAGGGGCAAAGGAGAAGATTGAAGGAGGATAGGAGAGCGACAGGGACTGGTAAGTAAAGTGAAATATGTCGAACACTAATGACTCTTCTCTTGCCGTAACCAAAATATTTTTAGTTGGGCGTCTCGGTTTTCACATGGGCAGGGAAATCATTTGACAAGAAAGCAATTAGGGGTCTTTTTCTTAAAGATTGGGACAAAATGTCATAGCGTTGGGAAAACATTGTCGTCTGAAATGTGATCGCTCCTACAAAAACTCATTAGCGACTCCTTTGACGTCAATTAGTTTTCGCTAAATTAACTCAAAAGATTCTCTATTATCTATCTTTTATGTACAACGACTCATATGCATTCGTATCCCCTCCAAGTCTCGGTCTACTCCTCCGTGTTCCTCCTCTCCATGGAAATATCCCCAGAGTTACATCATTCTCGGATGGTCTCTATACACCATCACATTATGAGGCTAATAGTAGCATCAGCGTACTTTACGCCAGAAATTCCATCCAATTTCATTTTCAGCTTATTCATGCAGTTATAAGCAGCTATTTACTCCTTTTAATCGTTCTCATGTCCATTTTCCCTAATAAAATCAACCCATTACCAAATCAGCTCATTCCTCTCCTACCATAAAAGCCATTACAGTTACCGCGGGGGACGCACTCCCCTCTCCGCATCAGCATCCCCATTCCTTTCCCACTGTCGAATCGGGGGGGGGGAATTAATAGCTGCAATTAAGCATCTTCACATTTCTCGAACAATGTATACATAACCCTTAATGGTAATATTCAGACAGTGCCTTACTTCAAATTCATTCGACTTTGCATCGTTTTTAGTGTATTCAGCGTTCAGTGTCTATGTCTATCTATTTTAAATTATTTTTCATAATTTGAACAACTGCAAAGAGCAATTAACATAACATTTGACAAAATCTTACCCGACCACTGTGACAATATGCAAACTAAATATTCTGTAGATACTACAAAAATTAAAAACATTATAAATAAAAATATCTGACATTTAAAATATCCCAAATAGATACATATGTAGCAACTTACATTAAAAATACTGAACGAATTTTATATTTCAAATTGTAGCACTATAAATTACAGAAGTGAAAGATAACACTCATGCTCAGTAGTAAAAGCTAGTATGTATGACTTCATTAAATGTGTATAGGGTGTCTGATGGGATATATTCCGGGCATGAAACAAGCCCCGTCTCCAGTCCCCCCGGGAAAGTAAGAGTTGTGTACAAAACAATTAGGAAGTTCGATTGGGACCAAAGCAAGCATAATTTTGTCCATTAAGTTATAGCCAGTGGAGTCATTACAGCATGTATTAAAGTGAAAATTGTAATTTCCTCCTCATTATTCTGCCGTCTCTATCAGTCGTCATAATTATCGCAAAATCATCCCGATCGTGACTACTTGGGCAGAACCAAAGGTTACGACAGAGACAACATTTTGAATCCCAGCTTGCGATGGCAAACTTGAGTAGTATGCATACAATTATGGCCCGAATGCCCAAATGGAACCACCTCCATTGAAGTAATGATCTGTTGTAGAGACCAGTTAAAGGAAGCCGACGGGAGTGTTTAATACTGAGGGGTATTAAATGTTTGGTATTTTATTTGTTTTATGTTTGACTCCGAGACTCCAGAGACATGAACCTCCCTTCCAAATATGTACAGGGAAGGATGGTCTCGTGAAAGAGGTGTTGGGATAAGGGAGCTATGGATGTAAGTCTATGGGGACATGAAATCTGATGGAAGTGACTATGAAATGAGGAGCAGCCAGTGTCAAAATTATGATTAGGTTCTCTATCATTTAATTTCAATTATGGTCCTCTCCTTGCCTGTAATTCCGAAAAGAGTATGGGCTGCACGAGATGGGACTTTCATTAAATGGAGAATTACAACTCAATAACCTTATAATTAAGCACGTTCTTACGGAATTTACTACTAACTTTAGTCTGTCATTATGTGTCGCTCGTCGGTGCTCAAATTGAAACCATGGGGTTGAGTTGGGTGATATATGCATATCGGGATAATTACATGTGTGTGTGTGTGTGTATGTCTATATGTAGGAGCAGTGTATTGGGATCGGACTCGTCCTCCAAGAACAGAGACCGACGACTAGTCAGACTCACGGATGGTTGGAGTAACTACTTTTACTTTTATCACTCACACTGTACCATTCCGAGATGATACTCTTTTAGCATTTACAATTTAACGAGTCACATTTAGAGACATACTCCTCCTGGGCTCCTCAAACCTCGCCCTGCCATTCTCATAACAATGCCCGTTGATGTAACTTTTCCAATAAAATGGGACAGAGCTTAGGATCCTCAAGTGTTACAGGAGGAATTAGAGGCTAATAGTAGTTACGGACTTGAATATAGTCCGTGCTTGTAATAATGAGGGTGCCGAAATGATACTAGCATTTGTATGATTTTGGGCTGCTCTCCCTTCCAAAAGGGAATCAGGCGTCTCCATTTAGTATTTAGTGTAATATTTTATCGTCAATAAACTCTTTGTGGGAGCTGAGAGGAGGAGAGTGTGAGGAAATGAGACACAGTTTCACACTTTCAAATCAGTTCTATATCCTTCATTATAATGGAATTCTCTGGAATTATGGATTTATTTTACCCCCTATTATGAGGTTACACATCTGCAAGGAAACTCCTTCCCGCCTCTGACCTAAACACAAGGGATCCCTGCCCAGACTCTCCATCCGAACTTTAACTCTTGGAGTTGAACTCAAGGAGCACTCTTTCCTCTCAACTCTCTCCAGATTTAGGGAAGGAGTCCCAGGGTTTTTTTTTTTTCTCTCCTTTCAATTCATTTTTCTTGAGCCTTCTGAGAAAGGCTAATTTAAATTAATAGGTTTACATGTGAGGGCAGTAAATTTTTAGGATTTTAATACCAATGGAAATTTGAACTGATAGCAGATCATCAAAAATCCCAAAGTGTATAATAAACTCCTGGAGAATCTCTACTTAAATTCATGAGCTCATGTGTGTATATACACATAGGAGAGCTATAAAAAAGTTTACTTACTCACACTAAAAAAAAATCCTGGAGCTTTTTTCTAATGAACTCATCATCCCAACTTGCACTCATCAACTTGACGGATTAATTAAGAGACTTCCCCTCCAGAAAATAAAAATGTTGACCCAATATGAATAATCACTCAGACGTACACACACACACACACTTGCATGAAATTAGATAGCCCATGCATTTTCATAAATGATCCTCCAACACTAACAATGGAAAATAAACAGAAGAATATAATTTAAATAATAATAGAACATCACAAAACATGGGATTATGGGAAGACACCCTTCCCTTAATAATTCTCTCATGTGACCTGGCAATACTAAGCATTTTGTAAGATTCTAATAATTAAAACAAAACTGACATTTTTTTAGTTATATAGCGAACAGAAAAAAAATATTCTGGTAAAAGAAAGTGACAGCTGAAGGGAGACGTCATATCCTTGACGTCATTATTATATTATTATTTATTAGCATTTCATTATATATGAGTCAGTGCTACTGCTTTTCCTCGACTCACCCAATACATTAATGTAAACAAATAAATTAATAATAATTTTTAATTAGGTGTTAAAATGTTTTCACGCTCATACATTATATTCATCTGAATTTTTTTTATCCAAATATACTCTTACGAAGAATCAAGATTTAATTAATATTTATAACTCCGCAAAAATATTTTGTAATGTTTTTTTCAATCGAAATTCCCTGATTACAAAAATTAACAGAGTAGTAAAAAATCCTTTGGCTCAAACCTCGTATTTATCTAGACTGAAGATAAATGAATATAAACGAATACAAAACATTTATTTTTGACGAGGCCGTTTCATGGTGTGATAGTAACCTTTGGGATGAATCTGATTGTGAGATGATCCTAAATCGTGAGTTACGTTCCTCTGGAACTTGTTCGTACAGAACTTCAGACTGTAGTAAATATATCTACATGATTATTTTATATAGTTACAAATAGGAGCGGAAATAACTTCCTCTTACTAATAGTATCTACTTAAGATAAATAAATTCAAGGTAGGATTTTTTTTTGTTATGGGAGAAGATTGAGCTGTTGTTTTGAAATGTTTACCCGACTCCGATGAAAGGTGGGTAAAGAGAGAAATGATAACTTTGTTATGGTAAAAGTGAGGATGGTACTCTGGGAAAAGATCGGAGTGTGATTTACATATGCTATTTGTTGGTTGTACGATTATGCTTGTGTGAAGAGCAATTTTTCACAGTTTGTAGAGATGTTAAATAGATGGTTGAGCGATAATGGGACAAAGGATTGATTGCCGAGTGTATCAGTCCTGAGTTTGATTGATAAAGTGCTTCATTGTGACAGTAGGATGGATTTTTTTCTCTCCTCATCGTAGTATATATTTTTTTTTGCGCCCGGCTTTGAGATTCGTCTCAGCGCTCCAAGGGGTGTTGGCATTGTTCTCTGTTTAAGACTCCTTGAAGAACCACCGTTCTCAGCACTCATAAATCTTCTCATTTAGTTTCTCTTCAAATCTTTTACCTTACGTCCAACAGCACTTGGGGTCCTCACCGTGGAGCATTCCTCATCCTATATCTATCTCTCCCTTTCTCCCGTGTAGTGCTATAGATACGGAAAGATCGTAGGTAACAATTTCTTACGGATTACAGAACTCACCGTCTGTAACTCCTGTGAGTGCACTTGGGTTATATTTATTGACTAAAGGGCGGCGTCGGTCGGGTGTAGACTACTGAACTTATCTCCTCAGTTCTCATATCCTACTCCAGTCTATGATCCGAGTGAGTGTGCAGCCTCAATTGACTCACCGTCATGGGGAGAAACGCCAGGATAATAGAAAGGTCTGGAAATGAAAGAGACCAGTCTGTACTTAGGGAAGTATGCCACATATTAATGACTCTGCCTCCGATAATTAGTTTCGGGGGATTTCTCCCACTTAAGACATCAAGTAGATTACTATAAGGTTGTTACGCCAGTACAAATTATACAAAGATTCCTACAGACAGCTGGAGTTAATTCTAGCAAAGAAATCCACATGGACGATGACTAATAATGACACTACAAGTTATGAAGACTCAGTCTCAAGACAACGGAGAAATCATATGGGAATTTCTGCACAAATATTTGGCATCTCCTTCCCAAATTCATTACCCTTTGAGACATCTCTAAAATAAAAAAAAATTCAAATTGCATGAACCATTTTGAATTTGACCTTTGCACACCAGAAAATTGCTATTTTATTTAAATATTCTTACTTGACTACATACAAAAGTATAATTATACCAGGTTGTCAACATCCCCAGTCTAATTATTTGCAAGATTAAATTCAGTCAAGACAGTTGTCAATTTTTTCTCGGATCTTCCCCCTACAGAATCTACGTTTACTTCATAACTTCATTCAAAAATTCTTCCCCTGTGATTTGTAACCACCGAGTTTCTCTTACTAGAATAAAACCTAGTTTTTTTTTGTTAAGCAGAACGTATATGTTTGTAAGGTACGATGAAATATTTTTTCTCACCCGCCACCGTGTTGGTAAAATTTGAAGACAGAACTTATAAATCATTTAGAGGTTACCGAGTGGAGCGGAAGATAAAGAATCTATTCATGATGCTCATACGGACAAAGTTGAAAGCTCAAGTGTTTTACTCCGGATACGTGATATGTTGCACCATCAAGTGCCAATTGATACATTGTACTGGCTCAGGCAGACATCCTCCTTCAAAGGAACATTTATTGTCTGGAGACCGAAGTAGGCAGCTTACAATTAGGATGAGCCCTGTATGCGTGTATATATGTAAATGTTTTGATTTAATATGTACCATAAATAGGATTGTCATACTGAAAAACTACAGTTGTTCAATATAATGATGCACACAAGAAACAAATCCTCTCTCGGGGTACTTTCTCATTCTTGTACAATAGTCTCTGTAAAAAAATTTCCTCCAATATTTCAGATTGTAAATATGAGCTTGGACTTCCACATTTGACGTGTCAAAAGTATGACTAGTAGCTATGTATATCTACTTATACTTAAAACTGAAGATACTCTGATTAAAAATAAACCTCAGTTTATTCTCATTATTGTTTCATACCTGAGGAGCAATATATTTGTGGATACTATTGAGGGAGAGATTGTAAAGGAATTCTCAAATCTCAAGGAGTACGAAGTGATGCTGGAACAAATCCTGATTCTACAAGACACTTCACCTGTTTGAACGCTATCTGTCCTCTTGAGTTCTGTCAGTTTGACTACTTGCTCAAGAGGTAGCAATTTTTTCTCAGCATGTCCTCTCACTTCCTGCACTTTCCCAAATTGAAGTGATTTCATAGTGGATTAAATATTTCTTGAGAAATTTCTACAAAAAATACCGATACAAAGTAATTATGTACTCTCGGGTTTTGAAATAAATGATGGTTCATCATCATGACTCTCCCTACCTTGAGCACTCCATTTCGTCACTCGTGTATATTCATAGGGATGGACCCTTCTTTTTTTTTTGAGGGAAATAAAATCACAAATGATTACATGTAAAAGGATGGTTAGTCCATTATAACTCCTAATTATGCATCCTTTCCCTACAGTAATTACGTATTACAGGATCCATTGTGATTTCACATTAAAATCTTTTGTAGTTAGGCGTAACGTATCTAATTAAGAAAGTCTACAATCATGTTGTCAGTATAGACGTATAATGGCAAGATGCACAATTACTATTTCGTTGGGCTCTTCCCTCGACCAGAATGTAAAACAAAGGCACAATAGGCTCTGATTTTCCTGTCTCTGTCATGTTCTATGTCTATATTAATGTCCGCTACCCTCACGTTTCCTTACCACGTCCGTACAAGTGGACGAGTACTGTGTGAAGATATTTTCGAGCAAAGCTTTTATGACTCCTTTAATTTTCTGTTATAGTGAACTACGGCCCTGAAATTAAAACACGTTTCCGATTAACTCCAGTCACTCTCCTCCTTGAGGATATGGTAATAGCATCATTGTAAATGTACAAGACAAAATAGTATGTTTTCATTTATTAAAAACCAGAAGGTTCAAAGGTGGTGCATAAAGTTATTAGCAAGTAAGGATACTCAACCTCTCTGTATAGTATACTTGGCCCAGGGTGACCAGAAATTATTTCCCACAATTTGAAAACCTTTTTTAAAGCAACATCTATTTGGTCCTTTGAACCGAGGTGTGAGGATTTAAACTTATCCACCTTTAAGATAATAAAATGTAAAGATTGCAGTTTACTGAGTATTAGCTAATACAACAGAATTTCCTGTCCAATTAAATCATTCAAGCATTCCTTTATTTAAGAACCAACCCCTTAATAATTACCGATGTATGAGAAAATTCATAGGAAAAAGGAATCTCGCCACCCTACATTATCTCGGGTGAGTTTGTGTAGACGTAGATTTTTGGTGAAAATGGAAAAGCTGTCTAAAATTAAGACAGGAAGTGAGGAGCTCTAGAGGCAATCTCTATGAAAACACCACTCCTCCGCTCCTGAGCATCTTCTATGTGAGAACGAGGAAAAGGAAATAGTTGATATTTTCGCATAGCTTTATTTCCAGACCAGAGCTGGCCGCCCTTATCATTTGAATCCGTTCATTTATTCTGTTGGAACCCAAGCAATTAGCAATTAGTCCCATACTGTAAGGATGCCGATCTTTCAGTAGTAAAATTACACATGCACGATACTCCTCATATATTTTCTCCTTTCATACATTAAATTGCCAGCAAAGCTGTAGACAATTCTGTATTGATTTATGCCCCTGGTCCTTCCATATTCTATGTACATTCAAATTATCTTATCTAATATACTCCCAACTATTTCCTCCAACGTTTCCAGTTTCTGCACACTTGGTTGAAGTAACTCTAAAAGAAAAACCTTGGGACTAAAACATTCGAACGGGTCCCAACTATTGATATGATTACAAAGTAATATATCATAATTAATGTTGGAATTAGTTCCAAGCCTACATATCCATAGAAACGCGGCTCCAATAATAATTCTGGTTAATTGGTTAAAGAAAGCATTACAGAATAATAATTATTACAGATTACAGACTACGAACGAAACAAGGAGAGTGCGTCCTTTTTATCACCAACGAGGATGAATAGGATCAACTGAAAGGCGGGATACATTTTGTTGTGAAAGACTTATCTAGGACGATTAATAGGATTTCGGGGACACGACTTAAGATAGTGAAATGAATAGAGAGGAGGAGGACTAGAACAGCGGCAATAATGAGTCTTTGCCGATAAGACGTCGGAAGACGGTGAACATTTCAGAATCCTTCCCTGCAGCTCAGCATTGTATGTATGTATGTGTCTTTATATGTACCCACTGGAGGCTTCAAGTTGGTTCCGTTTATAGGTAGATAATTATACATACATAGATACATGTTTTAGGGCAATTACATACAGACAATAGAAAGTTGCAATTGGTGGCGCATCCCAATGCTACCGCAGTAGTTAACATTGTAAACCCTATTAATAATTGAACTTGACGCCGTACACACATAAAGTATTTTCAATTACAATCCCAACTCTTAATTTATATTCCTCAACAATTAGCTCTCTCCTCACCCTGACAGTACGAAACGGGAACTAACCCTTACATACTAACTATAAGGAGCTTAATTGGCTAAGCCGAAGTTCCCCATCCTTCAGGACGTTATTTAAACCTCCAAATGAGTATCATTGGTACTAAGTGAGTAGAAAACAAATGTATTAGTAATTCCTGTTGGGCTTATATAACCGGGACTCCATCTTCACACAATTAACTAAGCATTTCTCTAATGGACGTTCTTGCAGTGAAAGCCTGAGACTGCCCAGGTCAAGAGATCACAGGCCCTCTTCAAATTACCCTGCGTACCTTGTATAGCGTCGGACCCGCACACATGGACTACTCCTTATCATTGAATCAAGAGCCCTCCATAAATAACTTTTGAAGATTAATATGGAAGGAGTCCACACGGGAAAAAACTATGTATTTAGTACGAGCGCCGTTGTTTGTGTTGCGGCCGTCCCATTGAAACCGGGAGGGTAGTAATACGCAAACAGTAATTGGGTCTGACTGAAGCGGGTAATTTTACTGGAGGGAGGATCATTTGTTTTTCCTATAGTGGAAAGTCCATGTGCAAAGCAGGCGTTAGAATCTTCGCCTCTCCAACGACCCACAGTCCCTTTTGTATGTATTTACCTTCTGCCCCGTATTCATTTCAGAGGAAACTTTTGATACTGAAGGGAGTAGCTTTTCAGGAAGCACCACCTCACATTTAATTTATTATATTCTTCCTCTGTAATGAGTCTCCAGTTTCTGTTTTTACATCTCCATTCATTCGGAAAACAAATATGCAGTTGGAGGACGGGGGCCCAGCACTTTACCTCTTTACACTATGCTCCTCACTGCAGCTAAACTAATAAGCTTTCGGGTCTGAGGAAATATCTTATTAGTACCTAAGTACCACCTCCTTTGCTTATTATTGTGAGATTCCCCATTTTCTCACCATGATCATATTGTCCCTTATGTATCTACACCAATAGAGTGTCAATGTACATAGGTATTATAAGAAGAGTTACTACATGTAGGGAAGGGGATATTTTTTCTCTTACCGACAATCCCACAATGGTAAGGAGTCTATTCTTATGCAAAGTTTACATAGTCGGTCCTTAGACTTCAAAGTATATACAATTACAGGGGCGCAAGTTTCTCAGACACTTGTGCGCTATTAGCTGCTTGTTCATTAGTAAGAATTTAAAATATTAGTCAAGAGAGAGGACATGAACACTTTGAGGAGTTGGTGAGACTATGAATGTACATGTGTAGATATAGTTAACAATAAGAGTAATTACGCTTACGTATGTAATTCTATATGCATTACACAGATATTGATACTGCCGGGGTAACTGGGACTCCGCTTGGTGGTGTCTACTTTTGTACAAGCATGTAAAATACAATGTCTCTGGTTCCTATCACTGAAACAATAATATTGGTCTACAAAATGCCTCGTGTCACTTACTCCGGAAAAATGGTCCATATGTAGCTCTGCCCTCCGACCCCAACTCTTTACGAAGACAAACTCTCACGCCATGCTACTTACAGGAATTCCAGTGAGTTTTATAACCAGAGGGGTAGTTAAGTAAGTAATAGTGTGGTATTGGCGCGAGCGAGATTTGGCAGTAAAGCAAAGGAATCTGTACAACTTATGTTCAAGATGAACGAGAATACAACAGAAATTTTTCAACTGCAGGCTCTCAACTGCTCCTTAGCTTATAGATACTGTTAACTGCTCCTTAGCCTATGGATACTATTAACTGCTCCATTGCCTATAGGTACTGTTAACTGTTCCTTTCACATTACATATGTTAACCACAACTTGAACTATACAGAACTGAGGGAAACACCAATAACCCAAATAGGAATTCCGAAGGTTCGAGTTCAAGATATAGTTACGTATGTTTTCCTTTGGGGCTGCACTACATCTGAATCCATCCTCAAACTGTAACAATGTGAGTAACCAATCCAGACTGACAAAGTAACTACAGGCACATTTTTCACATACCCTTTAATGAGTGTCCCAATCCACCGTTTACAAAACTGTCATTAGGCAAAAATGTGCAAGTTCCTAACTGACTGATTATCTCGCACATTTTCCTCCCGTAACTTTTTGTCTCTCCTCATTTCATCCGCTCACTTACACATCACAATTACTTTAGAGAAGTTCCCTTGAAGTCGTCATGCACATGTTACAACAATTACTTAACATATTTATTCCTGTCTCCCGTAAATACCTTTTCAATTACTCGTTAATTTCATGCATGTACAGAACATATGCGTACATTTATGTCAATCTCAGACTATGCAATTTCATTAACCATCTCCTACCACAGTTCTGAGAATTTCTCACCCCGATTCATATCAAACTTTTAAATCCCCTGTGATATTATTTCATTGAATTGATTTTTTTATGTACTAATTTACAATTTTTCAAACTAATTATGCATTATCGGTTAAGAGACAAAATAAGCCAGGGGGATTTGGGGATCCTAGAATATCCGTATGAATTCCTTTGAGTTACTGGAAAACAATTATTTATTTTTTTGTTTGTATTTATCTATTTGTTTTTTTTGTGTAAGTAATTACATAATTACAGCTATAGTTCAGTATACAAAACTGCAACCAGTCAGTAAAAAACGTCAAATCACTTCATTGGTAAATGACCCTTCAATCATTTACCCACAAAGATTTGATCATTATCTTTCAGTTAAACAATTAAAATTAGGAAGTATTTATCCTCATTACAAACATAATGAACTAGCTTAATATAAATGTGGATAGTAGTTTTATTTCCAGTAGGAAATTACCTAGAAAAAAAAATTTCAAAAGTACAATAACATGTGATTGACTCTGCAACATAATTGGTAGCAATATTTTAGGAAGTTACAAAAACGGAATACAGTTAAAGATTTAATTAGGTTCAATGATACGCGAGCCTTAAAAATCTATAATCCTTTAACTCATTTGAAAGGGCAGAGGAAGGAGAATAAACTTTGGAAATACAATTTATGAAGATTTAAATTGGTCAATTTAAAGCAACCAAGCTAAGGATCCAAAAATACAATTAAAATTAAAAATTAAAATTTTTAGGACAAAATAAGAGCCTCGTGGTTTTACCTCAGACGATAAAAACGATAATGAAGAGTTTCATTTAAAATCCTGAGAGTAATTAACAGCTGCATATGTTGCATATGTATCTACATAAGTTAAAATTTAGGATATATAAGCTTGCCGCTATGCTTACCACTGCTACGCTCACTTGGAAATTAATAGAAGGTTCATTATGTTTATGGAAAAATTGTTTTCTCGTATTAAATTCGACCATGTTTCCTTCCGCAACCATCATTGTGACTCCAATTATCAATAGTCTGCTAACTCTGATTAGGAGTTATTATTACAGACGGAGTCTAGCATCTTGAAAGAGTTGGAATTTACGCATTCATTTATACAGCATGACCTGCTCTGTCTGTGTATCTTTCCAATTCTATCTCACAAAGTCCACTCACATCTACATACGTCAAGCAGGCGTTATGTGATTCCAAGGAGGAATCCTCTACCGTGCGTGATGGAACTGACAGCTGATTGTGAGAGAATAGCGACAAAAGAGAGATGGATGGGAAAAATCCTTGAAATTAAATAAGGGTAATTATACTTTATTAAAAGAACTAAACTCTCTAATTAGATTGTTAATAGAAAATTAAATAGACTATTAAACGGAAGGGAATAGTAATTACACTTGATTTTTAACCATCTCGTTCAGCCGCAGCGTCAACTTTAATAATGAAGACATATTTCCACGAGGAGCATTTGAAAAAGTCGCTCTCTACTTCCCTTGTGTACCATCCTTCCATTAATAAGTACAAAATGGATGGCATTGCTATTTAATTTTTCCCTTTAATTTCCACACGGTCACTAACATTTATGCCGTGAGTGTGAGGACTACAACAGCTCAATAACTGCTTGCCCCTCTGTGCCTTATTGTAATGTCAAACTCAGAGGTAAACTCACAGTCACAATTATGTCAGCAGCCCAAGCATAATATACTGCAATTATTCTTTGTACAATACACAATGGCTTATGCATGACAAGTTTGCGTCAAAAAGTGGATATTACAGCACCTTGCATGTACATAATACTATGCACGCTATGTGTCATAAAGTTTTAAGCGAGGGAATAATTTTTCACATGGAGACTAACAGTTCAGTTTTTCCTATATAAATTATCACTATTACCCCACCAGGAATTACATCCTGCAAATCATAATTATCAGTTATCACGTTTTAATATTTTACCCTGATTTTTTTGTTGTCTTCCTAAAAAAGTCGAAGTATGTATCTACGCATAAGTATCTAGATTTTATTTTATTCAAAAGATTTTACAAAAATTAAAATCGTGATCTTTTCAGAATTACATATTGTGGCTCCTGATCGATTAAACACTTTGTGCTTTAAATTAATTGCTACACTGTACTGTATTATTACAGTATTGCAAAATGTACATTTTCATTGATTACTTATAAAAAAAATACAATTATTTTTATTTTTATTCGAGCATTAAAATTAATAGAAAAATTTCAAGGAATTCACGGCTTTAGAATTAGTCATGCATATTACTACGAAGGATGATTTCTTTTCCCCTACCGGTCGGTATTACCAAGAGACTATCACATAGAGGGAGTATACGTGGGTTGGAAAATGGTGGGAGATGTTGATAGTCGTGGGAGAGTAAATAACCACAATCAACCGGAGCAAATATAAGAGGAAATGGAATAGATAGACTTGGAGTGGAACAAACTGTCTACATCTATGCAAGAGGAGCAAGGGAATCCGCATGAACGTCTATAAAGAATCAATGAACAAGGGGATAAGAGTCGGCAGATAACCAAGTCTCCGTCATGCTTAAGCGAGAACTCAACATGGATGAGACTTTCCACACACTCGATTTAATCGGGGACCGTTTCCCGCATTTATTCGGGATTACTTTCAATTAGTACTTCCAAACATAGACCCGTATACTCATTAAACATCGGATCCGTATGTACAGGGATAGGGCCAAGTACAAAAATAAGTCTCTGCTGTTCCTCCTCTGCATTACTCCTGGATCGGTCTATTATGTGTTCCTCATGTGTACAGCTACTTAATGACAAATGCTATCGTTATGGGCGGCTTACTTGTGAATCATTGTGCTGTATGATCTGTTAAACAGATTTTCAGACACAGAATGTTACAGCGCTTTGTACCTTGGAGCCATGGAGCGACTCTGTACCTACATACATGCAAATGTAGCAATTGTTTATATTAGTGCTTACTGGGAACTATGTGTAATTATATGTGACTATTCGGAGCAATAGTATTTTGAATGTGAGCTTCAGTTAAGAGTTCATCGTACAAGCAGCAGGGAGATGCTCATGGAAACATGTTTATCAGCATAATGTACACTACTAGGATGATGGTGGGTATAATTATACGTGTCTATCCAAAAGAATGTATCTGCATGCGCATAAAGTGTGCTTCATTACAATGGGATTTAGCGTTTCCTCCGTAGTTGGTTTCCTTTCATTCTCATCCGCTCTTCATAGGGATATTTCAATTTTAAAAAATCTAATGTCATAATAGCACGTTATGTGTATGCATGTGTGTGTGTGTGTGTGTGTGTGTGTGCACATACTGCGAGGGAATCAAGGAACACGTTTACTCCCAGTTGAGGAAAAGATTTGCTCAAAAACCCAGGTTTGTTTTTACTACTTGACTGTAGACGGAGGTGAGAGTGAAAAAAAGAGGAGTGGAGTATAGACACTGTCGTACATACTCATTCCGGGCTTTCCGTCCCACTTGGAGGAAGAGGGGGAAGGAGGGATATGGCTCATGTGTATACAGTGAGTAGTGTACTAGTAGGTTGGTAGGAGGAAAGCCAAGTGTTCATTTCATCTGCGACTCTTCTCTCTCTCTCTCTCTCTCTCTCTCTCTCTCTCTCTCTCTCTCTCTCTCTCTCTCTCTCTCGCACTCTCTCACTTCTTCTCACTCTCTATCGAGTCTCATTTCCTTTTCTATGCACATTTCCCTGGCTTATCGCTCTGAGGCCATAATTAAGTTGGAATAATAGCTTAATTTGCAATTCGATTATATGGCGAATAGAAAATTATAAGTGTAGTGTGCAAGGAGGAAAAGAGATTGTATTACGGGAGCGGGTATTATAGAGTCCCGGGCTATGAGTAGCTAGCGCTTGCTTCGCTTGTCTACCCGTCTATGTAGGTTGGCCTTTTGTGGGGCATAGAAGCTGGGAAGTACCTATTTACATATGTACATTGGTGCAGTATGTACATGTGTGGCTATGGTTGGGGAAGTAGGAGGGAAGTATACGGAGGAGCATATGTGCCAGTGATATCTGGAAGCTGGCGGGAGTCTCTTGTGGTCGGACCAGTTAAGCTCCCGCCACTGCTCACTTTCTCTCTCCCTCCTTCTTTTCTATTATCCCTTCCTCTCTGCCTGTCTCTTATACTTACTCCAGCCTCGCTCACAGAAAGTAATATGTAACGCTTCCACACTTTGCATTAACGACTAACAACACCTAAACTATATTGCAAGTTGCTGGAAGAAGAAAGGAGAAGCGACCATTGTCATGATTATTATTTCTCATTTCCCTTTACCATCTCGCTATTTATTCAACCATCGCTCGGATTACAATAGCATGAGAGGAGCGCTGCTTGGGAAAAGGAGCTCGGGACACAATCATCATATCAGAAAATTTATATTTAAACAGAGCCGAGACGTAAATATGCTCGGGAGGGAAGGCTGCTGGGGAAGGAGGATCAGAGTTACATAGAGACAGCCGAGTTGGGGAACGAATACAAAATTGTATATTAACTTCATTGTCCTATGATCAATCATATCTCCCAATTACTCTTGTTTTCATTCAGTCGAGCTCCGCCACCTAATTTTCTGTACAAGTTGAATACAACACAGGCCCCGTGTAGACACATATAGTGGGTCTCCGTATATACATAGCTCTACTACTGGCGTTCATTCCTATCCACACGGAGGTGAATGAATCTCGGAGATACAGCAATAACAAACAGGGACCATTGAAATAGCACGTGTGTTAAATCGCTAATGTCTCTCTTGCCACTGCAGTGACTCTGTTACTGTCATTACACTGCCTTTTGCCAAATCCTAATGCTAACAACGCTCTTTATTCCGACTACATCCTATAGGACAGTATAGGGACATCCTGCTGATAGAAACCCGCACACCCATACATACGGCCCTTGTTATAGCCATAAATTCAAACAAGCTCTTCCAATCTAACCAAACAACCACTTTTTGGAATTGGTATTTGTGAAAACCCCACAATCCAATGCAGATCTCCCGTAGGTCATACAGTCGGGATTCAGTGGGGACCCATCCCAGACAGTCCTGTTTGTTACTCATATCCCCTCAATGTTTACTTAATTATGTACATAACTACATTTTACATGTAACACATGAAATTAATAATTTTTTCCACGGTGTATCAATATCCTGGGAAAATTTTTATGAGTGGAAGGGCTCGGAGATATGCTCAGAGCATGTGTTATGTATCATTGGTTAGAACATTCGCACATTGCAGTTTCACTACATGCATCATTTACTCTTTGATTTAGGACCGGAGTGAGTTGGAATATTATCATCATGTGTAGTATTTATTGCCGCAAGAACTGTTATCATAAATAGGGGCACATTTAAGTTACATACGTAAATGACTCGTTAGTACACATATCTACATCCATGAACTGAGGGATAAAGGAGGGTTTGGGCATCATCAAGACTAGTTTATTTTGCCAGATAAATACACATAGTACAGTGATGTGAGGGAAGGTTCCAAAAAAAGAATTCAAAAATTGATTTTGACAAGTAATAAAAGGGCGCGATAAGTCGTGAAATATTTATCTCGGATGCAATTTGAAAGGGGTATACATAGATATAGGAAAAAACGAAATGAAGAAAGAAAACTTGTAGATTTATATTGTTTGCAATGGTGTGGCTCAAGCTCAAAATAATGTTGTACTTGGGCTCTCGATTTATCATGACGACGGTATCTCTGGAGTGGAGGAGTGTGAGCAAGCAAAATATGTAGCAGGTTATGTCAGCTATAAGAGAAGAGGAGATGTGGACCGCTATTAACTCACTACAACAGGATGAGTAAAGGTTACAAGGGTTCAGTTGTTAGTTACGAGATCTTGAAAGTCTTCTCAAGAGTAGGTATATATTTACTTGGAAAGGCTTGAGGAGCTCTACTCTAGGTAGAGATTTGTGACTAGTTTCTCGGAGAGGGACAGATACCAGTGAGACCGAAGTCAGTTATATAAGGAAACGGAGGAAGGATACACACTGAGTGATTCAATGGGTCGTATTTGGTGACAGGATATTGGCAATGAAAGAGACTTTAGCTGGGAATCACTCGATCTGGTGAAATCGATGAGTAAAAATACCATAACTCTAGAGATTTTAACGCGTCATTTCCTCACAAGATCATTTTAGCATTGTAAGGAAGCCAGAATGAGAGAAGGAGGAGAGGAAGAGAGGGGTCGAGTGAGAGAGAGAGAGAGGGAAAAAACAGTTAGGGATGTGATGGAGAAACTGTGGGTGTCGGTGCCAAACCAAGGTATAAAATGACACCTAATGACTTCTCAAGGGTCTAATGACTTTCAAATATCTCAAGAATGTTTTTCTAACACTTACATCTGTGCTTTGACATCATTAGCAATGCCTAACTAGCAAAAATTTACGCCTAATTATCTCTATAAACCAAGACTTCGGGTGCAAACCATCTCCGCTCCTTTTCCTACGTCGGATTCTCCTCTGCTCCATTGCAACTCATTCGAATGGAAGTCAAGGCATTCACATGCACCAAGGTAAAGACAAGGTTTCCTCCACTGTCGCTCTCGTTTCTTCACTCCTTGTCTTTCACTCCTTCCGATTCCACTAAAGGAAAACATCACTGGATAGCATGAAGCCCTGGTGTCACACATCATCATGAATATCTTCCTATTTAGCTTCCCTTCACTGCATACTCCTTCAGACACTCGTCCTAGGCACCTACATACATATAGTACCTATAGGATGTAGGATATACGCCAAAGAGCCCAGCCGAGGTACAAGCATATCGGCCATAAGTACTTTGCCGATTATTGTCACGTATCACAATAGCAAGTAGCATCTGCATCGCACAAGTCAAATGAAAGGAAAACTTTGACAAGCACACTTATCCTGGGATACTAGTTCAAGTCAAACCCTTAAATGCTCGTAGCCTCCGCTTTTACTGCACTCCTACTACTGCATGTCACTTGTGCATAGGCACACTCATACGTATGTACATATGTCTTCAGGAAGAAATGCACTCCAAGTCATAACGACTTGCTCGGTGCCAGGACCACCGATTAAAGGAGTAAGTACCAATTCTGAACAGTTGTTCTTAACATGTGTCTCTCCCCTTGAACGTCCATTTGAAGATATCACTATGAGACATCATGGACTTGGTGTTTATTTTGTAACGCAAACCAGTCTTCTCAAGTTTGCGTATTGATGAATCTGTGTATAAAAGCAAAAGGGTGAGGAGTGCCATGGATGTAGAGATGGGTTATGAGCTTCCAAGTTGCAAAACTGTAGCGGAATATCTTCAGCAAAGCTACCATAAGTCAGTCATTGGGCTGTAAGGAAGCAAATCGACGACAACATGAGACATGTGACAAGTGAAGAAACCAAAACAAATGAGACTTACAACAATCGTAATGTTTCATGGGTCATTTACCTTCACCATTCTCATCATAAAAGCTTCTATATGTCTATGATGCTATAGCTCATGTTTGTATAACTTGTTCCTGATGGCTGACAATGATCATAAATACAGCACTGGGCTGGTACAAACTATGTGTCATACTAATGTTACATATCTACTATATCATCATTTAATACATTCCCTACATATACATAATACATACATATGTATAATTATAGGTATACACAAGTACCGTCTCTTCACATTTCAAACCCGAACCGTTTTTTATGCACTATTTAATCCAGAAGGATACTTTTTTCTCCGGATTGACTTCTACAAATTCAATTGGTGATCGATGGTATCCTTCAGCAGAAATACAACTAGCATAATCATCTGAGACAAGGTCATTTCGAAATTAAATTCTATTTATATTAATTTCTGCAATGTGACATGTGAAGATATAAATATTTACGGGAACGTATGGGATTTTTAATTGAGTGCCTATACGTAATTAGATAATATCCCATAGAACATTATGCAAGCTGTCCTTTTATACGTAATGTCACATAAATACATTAAGTAGGACACATGAGTATAAAATCCTTGAGCACGGGTCACGTTATAAACGTAAACAGAAACTGATCCGAACGGTGCTCCCTGTGCAACTTGAATGTTTTCAAACAATTCGGTTCCTCCATTAATGGATAGCAAGCATTGTTAAATTCCTCCCTTGAGCTGCGCCCAGTCATAAGTCTTGATCCTAGCCGGCATTAATGAAGTGTGTACGGATTAGAGGTATTGCTGAAGCGCACAACCAGGCGGATCAGTAGCTCTTTTTGGGGTTCGACTCCACATTGTGTACAACTACTATAAAGCAGGAGCAGTTAAATATATCTACCTACACACAGTTAACCCTATAAGGTAGGAATGAATACGGGAGCACTCAACTGGATCTTTACTATGTTGATTCCAGTCGAACATTAATTTGAAGGGTACGATAGAGCCCTTATACCTTTGTTGTACAATATTAAGCAATAAGTGACACAATTAGAGTACTAGCGTACGTATGCCATTATATATGTATTTTTCTCTTGTGCTTCATGGAGTGAAACCAAGCGTGGTGAGAAATGGCATACAATATCCCTCATTGGTGGACTTTTACATTGACCACAGTTACATATAAACTGTAGGAACATTACTTTTAGTAATTTTTTATCAGATTTGTATCTTCACAGAATCCCATGAAAAATTAAGAACCCTGTCAAAATTGAGGCATATATGGTTTTAGGAACGGTGTGAATTTAAATGAAATAAAATTTCATTTACTTCATTTATATTGTAGGACAAGTCCAAAAATAAATGTTTTTAGCATCCAAACTGTGACGAACGTTTTATTGATCTTTAAATAATTGGCGGAAGCTTGTATAGTATTTACTAAATAGAAATTAAATGTTATGGGAGTGTTGTGTGTGATACTTGGAAATGTAATTATGCATCCACGCTATGTGTAAATGTAAGTATTTTCGATCCAGTTGCAATTAAACGACCTTGAGGAAACAGTTATGGAAGGGATTTTATCAGAAAAAGTTATAAATGATGGTGTTTAGTTGAGTATGTCGATTAGGGAAGCAGAGTAAAAATGAAATGACGTGAAAGTTGTAAACAAGTAGATACGTCAAGATCCAGGGTACGCATTAAAGGGCGGCTTAATAGAGAGATGAAGTCAGTGGGTCGGTGATTACGATTGTGCACTGACAAAAGATCATAGAATAACTAAACGTGTCGATTACAGCTTCAAATGACCATTCCTGTCCACCTCCTGACTAACATACAGTTATTTATTGAAATTACGGACACACCGAAAGAACAAGGCTTACATTTTGAATTTATGGTGAGCCCTATATGTAGGATCTATGATTTATTTCCCTGATCCTATTCATTCACCCTGCACACTTATGCATCCGTTCAGTAGCCATGTATTTAAATCCAGATCAAACAGATCGAGATCACTTATCTCATTATTACTAACCGTACTAAAATATCACACGTATTCTTCCCTACAATAACCAACACGCTTCACGAGTTTAATTCACCTCTCGCACTCATTCATGAAAACTGAACCCGCTTTGTAATCACGGTACACACACACACACACCTATACAAAGTAGTAACCTTTTTTTCAGCATTGCCTTATTGTTGAGAATCCTGCTTCCACCAAATGTTCAATGATTCCTGGATGCTTTCATCATACAAGCTACACCATGTATCCTCGAGTTAGTTTAGTCCGGTCCTAGTTATCTCTACAAGCATATGCATACCTGTCCACAGAGCCCACATGCACACGTTTATATGAGGATGCAATAAAGATTTTGAGTAAGCTTTCTCACTCGCAACAATACAGCCACACAGGCACAGTTACATGTGGCAGTATAGCGTGAGAAATCCCAATCTCAATGTAACCCTATATGTATAATCATAGTAATCTGTAGCATATTGCCCAAACATAAAAGCTATTCAGGTATGTTCCTTACACATGATCTCCTACATGAACCTTTGGATGCCTTGCTTGTGAGAAAAAGCGACCAAGAGCATTATCATCAAAATCTGATGACATGAAATATTAATCAAATTTTCAAAAGACATCCAAGTCCGCAGAGAGCTAAAATTGCTCCATAGTGTCCAATAATTATTGGAGTTACGGCTACATGTAATTTACACCCACCCTCAAAACCAACCAGATATTTACATAAAGGGAAGTGAATGGGTCAACGCTGGGATGGAGGTTTCCATAAAAATGTGTTGGAATTTTCTATCGTATAGAACCCTAATCAGAATTTAATGACGGTCATAAATATCTCACAAGTGCGGATGATTAATTATTGCGGATTTACAGATTCTTAATTTGCATCATCAGCAAGTTATTTCGCTTGTACCTCCAAGAAATCAACCTCTGTTGTACCTCAAATTTGAACTTACCACTTGACTCACGTTCCCCCCCCCCCAAAGACGTTTCCATGGGAAGAATTATAATACACTGCATTCTTTCCCCATATAAATAATAGAGGTTATAGAGTGTACTTGAAATCAGGAAAATGTATTTAATTTCATCCTCATTACATGTGAGGAATGATTAATGCGAGGAATTAGAAGGAGGAACAACAACTTATGAATGGAAAGGGTCACAAACACACACACACACCAACATAAATATAATAATAATAATTCATAGTGTATTATTATTAATTTAATTGCTTTTCTACATTGTCTCTTAAACGATTCTGAAAAGAATGTTTGCCTTTTATGCTCCGGAGTTATGTGAATTTGAATTATGTTCCGAGACGACACAATGGACAAGTGTAGTTATCTTGAGCTTCGAATATGTATAGTGGAAGACTCTGTACTGAATGTTGTCATTACGGCATTATACATAGTATATTATATTTCGGAGAATGTTTAGTTTAGTACTCAATGTTCAATGTATATAGAAATTCTGAATTTAATTTGTAAAAATATCCCAGGGTTTTGAGTTGCCTGTGCCAGAAAATTTAATCACAATAAATTGAGGAAATTATAGCTTTTGCTTGAATATTTTCCCCGCTTTAAGTATTAGAGCTTTAGTATGTGTAATTACCTTCCGCCTCGATGTAAACAATTTTTATCAGTTTATTATCATCATGTGAAGCCATGTTGTTGGCTTGTCTTCAACAAGATTTATACACACGTTTGTACCATACCGCATCGCTCCGTTACTTTAAGCCCACTAAGCCCTTTGAACACAACAGTGCTCATTTCCATTGGCTACGGATATATGTACATTTATCATCAGTTGCTCATATTACGGCATTTCATGCCGAAAGCTTTTATTGGAAACGTACGTATTTGTCGACAAAGTTTCAAATGAAATCCAAACTCAAAGAAAATGGAGAGATGACATTTTAATCGGTCCGATCCGATCAGGAATCTGTAGAGCGTACTGCTGCTGTGTAAGCTCCAAGTCAAACATTACGTTGATCCCTTGTTAGTTTGTAGCTGGAAGTAATCCGATTATATTTACTTGATCCGACTTGAAAGTTTTACTTTGTACACTATTTCGGAAATTATTCACATTATTAAATAGTCCGTGAGTTAAGCACTTTCCGAACGGCAATTTCCTCCTTTTTGATGAGCAGTTTTATCATCCCGTGTCCATAATCAGCTTTGCTGCTTTCCGAATTAATTAAATAAAAAGACATTTTGAAAGAATAATAAAGGGTAATTCGTTTGACACAAAGGGAAATTAGCTTTCTTTTACAAGTTCTCAGTTCTCGGGGGACAGCATTAATTAATCACTGGGATTCAAAATGAATGGGAAACTGCTTATTGCTTGGGCGGGCTTTATTGGCCTGACTCCGAGTATTAGAGGCAATTAAACTGGCAGTATTAATTAATAGTTTGTGTGTTAATTCTTAATGAAGCACAATTAAAAAATGGTAAAGCAGTTTATCACATACAGTTTTTCGCCCTCGGATTTTATGTACATCATGGGAGGTACCTGTACGATGTAGGTTGAGGATTACAAAATATAAATTGATTTGATCACTAATGCATCGAGGCATGAATAAATCTTATACACATTATAATTAATGATCAATGAAAGTTATCATTTCATGAAATGACTTAAGTCATCGAACTAAATGAGTATAGGAAAGGGTATGCAAGGAGGATGGGTACCAAATTAGGCAGGGGAAAAGAAGGCTCATCCATCATCATTATTGTAATTCACACTCGTGAGTTTCAATGGCCGTACCTTTTTCTACGATTATGTGAGGCACGTCCAACTCCAGCAAGCATAGCTTTTCCTGAACATCTCGTTTCCTGGGTTACATGCTTTATTTACAGTCACTAAAGCATTTATAACGTAACCCTTCCTCAACCAACAAATAATATTTACCGTGAGAAGGGTACATTTAGTAAGTTTTCTTCACAGTCATTCTTACGCTGGTTCCTCTCGTTTAAGGTCTATATGATTATCCTCACTGTCATACTTGCATTAAATATGAATGACAGTGAGGCCAGTATGCCACAAAGTTCTTACTGCATGTATTAGATTCCAGAATCCTTGGTTGATGTTCTTAAATAATTATTACTGTATCAAATATCAACGCATTTCAATATTCAGAATTGTGACGTTAGTTATTTGCAATATACATTAAATTTGCATTTAACATTTTTATTTTAAAAGTTTGATGAAAACTTTATTTGCGTAATGAAATCTGAAAGCTAGAGGGTGGTGTTGACAAATTTTCCACTATTCTACAGCCAAGTTTACAATACAGATATTTCCTGCCAAAATTTACAGTACATGTGGAACCATCTAGTTAGAATTTAAGACATTATTGTATCTTCAAAAACTTTGTACTTTAAAGCTAGATTGCAGTTTTGGTGGAAAGTTCAATTCTTCTTTTGGGTTCATTTATCAATCAAAACTTTTCATGGCGTTCGATTCAATTCATTGTCAGTTATTTTGTTTGTGAGTCACAGTTCAGATTAGTTCCTTGTTTTGTCAGTGATTTAAGCTCAGTACAGTTTTCCTTCTCTAGGATAGACCAATTTCAGTAGAGAGCACTGTCTCTGTATAGGCGGGACGGATGTATACGGATTTCAATCCCGGCAAAAGGTCCTTGTCCATAAAATCCCATGTTACATATATTTAAGACGCGTCTGGTCCGGGACATATTTGTAAGGGACAACTCTTTATAAGGGAACGTTTAATAGTGAGCACCGCATTTCCAGTCTCTAGCTTCAAAGTTGGAAGTCAAATTGTGAAATGAAATGACTTCTGTACAGATACTACCATTTAATTATGCAATTTATGGAATTCACGATCAATTCAATGACTTTGGGCATGAATAGTTTGTTCTGGCAAGCGTAAGACTTTAGACTTCTGACAAAAAGTTGCAGTAATTTTTAAAATTCATTCTGGTAGTGGATGAAGAACAAGTATTTTTGGTACCAACTGTCAATAATATTCGGTCATTTCGTTTGAACAGAGAACGTTCATGTTGAAGCCTTTTTTGAATACACGATGAGCTGTAATAGCTAAGTGGTAAGACCAATGATTGCCATATCATCATATCTAGCAACGTTGTAAGTTGCAATAATTACAAATTTCAGTGGTTCCAATTGAAATATTATTGGTTAGAATAATTTATTGAATTAAATGTAGTCATGTAATATATCTGCAGTTGTGTGTAGTAAAATGCAGTTACTACAATTTTATTTGCTACGTGTAGGTATATGTATAAGGAAAAATCATAAGGGATAAAATATTGCAGTCCCTGGAGTATCCTTTATAGAGGGTGGATATATCAATTTTGAGTCACTCATTTAGCAACCGTTCAGTTCGCAAACTAGTGAATTCAACTGAACGAGTACGTATTTCGATTTTCTTAACGAACTATGTGTGTTTCTTATTTGGAGGCTGTGAAGAAGTCCGTCAGGTACTTATTCCATCATTACCATCAATGTCCCCATAGTTAGTACCAAATTTTGGTTAAAACCCGCATCTTTAAAATGATTTGCCATACAAAAATTTCTTGAGAATCAATTCTACCAGATTTAGCATCAAATAAATTTATCAGCATCAAATTTACCAGTTCTTGCATCGCTTATATTATTTAACACAAGTTTTACAGGATATGCGGTTAAACAACTTTGCAACAATTTTCCCAAGTATTAACATGTACGTGTTTCTATAATTACCCACGTATTTTTCCAATCAGGTATATTGGTTATTACACGGTGCCAGAACACCATTTGATCCAACAGCTCATACATATAATTATTGTCAATGTTAAAATATGTACTTATTCGATTCCCCATTTTCTAGTAAATTTTGTTCCAGAATTTTCTAAATGTGTTTCACTCCATAGCTCAACAACAGATCAAGAGGGGACCAATTTTCTTAAGTAGAAACTAACAAATAGATACTGATACACTTTAAATGTATTTATTAAATTTTTATTTTTCGGTTTATCAAGTTGCTTTACCTTTGGCTAAACCTTGCTTCAACGAAGAGATATTATGCCGTATTCAAACAAGCTTCCAATTTTATTTTACGCTTAAATTATTTGCTGGACAATGTGAATTCGGATATATTTTGACATTGGCTCTATTACTGACTGATGGGAGAAGTTTCACCATTCCGGTCCCTTTCAGATTCAAAACTTAAATCTTAGCAGGTTAAGAATGTTATTGTGGTTCGTATTAATATTTTGGAAGAATAATTGCAATAGTTTATTGTTTTGTCACTTCTAATTATGAAAGGTTACAGTATCCAAGTAATATCGCAAGATTAAACAGGATAATTAAGTATACTTACAGTTGCCAAATGACAGGCACAGATTTGCCGGATGCATTAAAAATTAAAAGCTACATGGTTTATATGTAGTTTTCACTAATATGCAAACAGACTACATGCATCAGATGTTTTACTATGTACATATGTACATATATGCACGTAGTTTGGATTTTAGTGAAAACTGGATGTAGACCAGTTTACTTTTAGGTTGGCCTGCATAGGGTATGTCGATTTGAAAATGCCCGGCATTTTGGGAAACACGCCCGCCCAAAATGCCAGAGCATTTCGGGCATTTTCATTTCAGGGCGAGGGCGGCATAATAGGGCATATTGGGCAAGGGCATTTTGAGCATTTTCATTGAGGACAAATTGGGCATTTTGGGCAGAATCGTGGAATATAATAGAACAATCTATACAATTTGACAATGAATTTGAAAATTTCTTTGTAATTTTGGAGAAAAAGCGTTCGAAATTATCTCGACAATTTTATTCTGTATGTCATTATTTTAAATTAAATTTATTTCATATTATTGTTTACAAAGGAAATTTATTTTCATAGGAGTGATAAATGATATCACATGTCAATAAAATAAAATTGATTTGACTGTTTTTGCCATTAAAATATACGCGAATAACCAGACATTCACATTTGTAACTTTTCCTTGGCTGCGATTTCATGCATTTGCATGGATATTCTGAATATATCCTAGTAATCCAATTTCGGTGCCATGAAAATGCCCAAAATTCCCAAAATGCCCAACTTGCCCTGCCCAAAATGCCCAAAATCAGGGCATTTTCAAAAGCTGCCCACATGCCCAGTTTTTGGGCATGTGGGCAGGCATTTTGGGCATTTTCAGCTGGGCGGGCAAATACTGCAGGGCATTTTCAATTTTCAAAAATTTAAAATAATGACATACAGAATAAAATTGTCGAGATAATTTCGAACGCTTTTTCTCCAAAAATACAAAGAAATTTTCAAATTCATTGTCATGTGGGCAGGCATTTTGGGCATTTTCAGCTGGGCGGGCAAATACTGCAGGGCATTTTCAATCGACATACCCTCGCTATGATACCATTATAGGACCACCAACCCGTCGTAAACTTCGAAGCTTTAAAAACGAGTCATTTAATTTTCAGAGGTAAGAAAGATCATCAAAACATTGCGTTACGTACCAAGGTGATCTACGACCCCCAGATGCACGTAACGAAGCATAACGTTAGTTTGGAAGGCCACCCACTATCCCAGCGTTATGAATTACTTGAACGGCCCCTGGGCTTTAAAATACGTATATCAAACTTGCAGTTTTGGCCCAAAGGTCAAAATCAGTTCCATTCACATCCCAAAATTGTTCGTGCCGTTCAGTTAAGTTCAGTTCCACTTGTCCAAAGCCTGTCATAGTTCAGTTCAATTCTCAATTGTTTTTGAGCTTTCTGGTGAACGATCAATCTAAGAAAATCAACTTATTAGTTAATAAATCATATAAATATGCTTACAATTATTGCGCGTTTAAATTCATACGATTTCGCCCAAAATGTGCCAAATATGCGTTATTAAATACATATAAGAAATAACTATTTATTTGGTTTGTAATTTAATGTCATTGAAACGAATAGTCAAAAGCCAGCGTGCTAGATTGTGAGGTTATAACTACAAAATTTATGGTCATGCAATTTATAGATAGATGATATTCGTGTTGCGTTCATGAATATAAGTTTATATCCAAACCTGGACTCTTAAGTTCAATTCAGTTCAGTTTGTGTTACTTGAACGTACGATGAACGTTCGTTCACATTCATAATAAGTTCTGCTGAGTTCAATTCAAATTCATTCAAAAACAATGAAAATAAGGGCTAGTTCAGTTCAGTTCACCACTTTATGAACTGAACGGCTGCAAGTGTGGTTTATTAGTGAAGCGAAATTGAAATATTCTTTTGCGCATCTCTGATTGGGACTCAAAGTACAACCAGGATATCAGGCAGGACATATCTTAAAGTTGCATAGGAAGATTGTTTGTTATAGAAACACTCTGGCAAGAAGAATTCATGACAGAGTTGTAAGTACAAAGTTCGCTTTCAGATTACGTCCACCATCTAGCCTGCAAAAGGGAAAACGTAACATGGGGGATCACGCCCATCATTCTCACTTTACCCTTACAGGCAGCGCCGTAAGCATTTCTGATTACAACCGATCTGTTCTCGCACCGGTTTCTTGCAACCGGTTGTACTGGCATTAAACATTAAAATATTTCCCAAAAGTTAATGATTAAAATCGATAATTTTGGAATTTACTGACTTTCGGGCGCTTTTCATTAAAGACTATTAAAGTTATAAAGTTATTTTTCGTTTCCTTCTGTTTGTTCTTCCTTTATTGCTCAGTATTCTTTTGCAACCACATCTGTTTCGTTAGAAACGGGATAACTTGTGTTCCTGATAGATAAGGGACTTATGGTTCGAGATGGAAATATGGAGCAAATGTGTTGTAAAAGAGTGGAGCAAACACCAATAGGGTAAACCTCAATAAGACTCAATTTTAATTACTGCAACAAGAATAGTTACTACAAAGTGCTAAGTTTAAAGGTTACAAATTAATTACGGAGCTTTGGAAAAGATACACTCCAAAGTGAACTTAGGTAGGGTCAATTATGGTTAAAATACACTTGGTAAGGTCAAGGGGTAAAATGAAGATGTGCAGAGTAATGTTTAGGAATGGAGAAAATACTCCAGGAAATTGAGGTCCTTACAATAGGAAGGCTGGAGAAGAAGTGCTCGCCGAGTTGTAGTCTCGGAGCCCTTTTATAGGGCGAGGTTTCTTTGTCTTTTGGAGGAAAACGTATTACAATCAAATAATTATGAATAAAGAGTAATTTGTAATACATTGGTATAGCGCTTAAACTAGGTTAAAATACATATAAGATAAAGCATATAAAAAAGGTACATACATAGGTTACAAAAATAGTTGTATATGAAGAGTTGAGCTTGACCGGTGATTCAACTCACTCATTAGATTGTAGGGTTAGCAGAAAAAATGATTAGAATAATATCCAGGTATTTTAGAAACGTTAGAAAAGTATTGACATTAGTATTTGGGAGCCCCAGGTGAGCTACTCAAAGTAGACATTCAGACAAATACAAGCATAATTAGTACAATAAGAAAGGTAAATGAGGTAAAAGGTAGGAGCTGGGCTCCAGCTAAGAAATGCAAATTAGTTAGAACGTTCGGGTGTTCTGTGTATAAGGGAGCTGGACTCCAGGTAAAAAATGCAAATATAGTTTAGGCTAATGCAGCCTGAACATTCTCCGGGCCTTGAATAATTGGTATTATTCAACATGTTGGATTTGTACCGGACTTATTAGCGAGTGGAAGCGGGCATAGCTTAGCTACGGGTCTCTTCAGCTCTCCTTCGGATGTTTTGAGTGTTACGACTCGCACCAGGTTGTCCTTGCCAGGATGAACTTCGGTGACGCGACCAAGTTTCCACCTCAAAGAGGGCAGTCGGTCATCCTTAATCAACACCAAGGTCCCGATCTTGATGTTGTCCTCTTCGGAGGCCCATTTAGGACGTTGTTGAAGAGTGGCAAGGTATTCTGTGTGCCAGCGCTTCCAGAACTCCTGTGTAATCTGTTGACACAATTGCCAACGAGACAGGCGGTTGATCTTCAAGTCGGTAAGATCAGGCTCTGGAATGGAATTGAGCGGTTGCCCAATAAGGAAATGACCCGGTGTAAGAGCAGAGAGGTCTTCCGGGTCCGTGGATAATGGTGAGATGGGACGAGAGTTAACGCATGCCTCGATCTGTGCAAGCACAGTTGTCAACTCCTCGAAGTTAAGGGTAGTTGTCCCCATCACGCGCTTCATATGGTTCTTAACCAGCTTCACTCCAGCTTCCCAGAGGCCTCCAAAATGAGGAGCGGATGGTGGATTGAAATGCCACCGGATGCCTACGGAAGAGAGGGAGCTGGTTACCTTGCGAAGGCCATCAGAAGTTCGTAGTATTTCCAAATCTTTCTGCAACTCTTTGTCTGCTCCCACGAAGTTGGTTCCACAATCACTGGACATATCTGAGCACAGACCGCGACGCGAGACAAACCGTTTCAAGGCTGCAATGAAGGCATCGGTAGTTAAGTCGCTAACTGGCTCAAGATGAATAGCATGGGTTGTGAAGCAGACGAAGACACAAACGTATGATTTGAAGGTCTGGGTGTTCCTTGGTCCAAACGATCTCTTCAGAACGAATGGACCCGCAAAGTCAACACCAGTCTTCAGGAACGCCCGGGATTGATTCACTCTCATTGGTGGCAAGTCGCCCATCTTCTGTGCTGCGGTTGCAGCGCGGTGACGAAAGCAGGTTACACATTTTTGGACGAAGGTCTTGACTACCGCTCGTCCGCGGACTATCCAGTATCTTTGCATGATCATTGATAATAGCAACTGTGGTCCTGCGTGAAGTCCTCGACGGTGTTCGTCATGAACGATCAACTGAGTGAGGTTACCCTTGCTGGGAAGTAAGATTGGAAACTTTCGATCCTCTGGAAGGTTGGAGTGACGAAGCCGGCCGCCAACGCGGAGAAGACCCGTTGTATCTAAAAATGGGCTGAGTGAAAGTATTTTGCTTTTGCGTGGTAGCGGAGATTTATTCAGGCAGGCGGCTATCTCCTTTGGAAATTCTGTCGTTTGGGCAGACATGATGCAGCGCTGTAGGGCTATGTGAAGTTCATTGACTGAGAACTCCGACATAGGGTCTTTGACTCTTTTCTTCGGTGAAACCCGAAGGCAGGCTGCGACGACTCGAAGGAGAGTCTGTAGAGAGGAGTATCGTTCGAGGATCAATGAATCGGTTGTGACCGCGTGGGTCCTTACGGTTCGGATTTCCGGAATGGCCAAGGGCTTTTCAATCTTGCACTCGTCGGCAAAATTGAAGGACGGATTCACACACCAGCTGGGGCCGTGCCACCATAGTGGGTGATCTTCTAGCTCGTTGGGGTTGACTCCACGAGACGCACAATCTGCTGGATTGTCGTGACTTCTGACATGGTGCCAGCGGGATCTCGGATAAGACTTCACAATGGTTGAAATCCGATTGGATACGAAGGTTTTCCAGTTGGAAGGATCAGCTATCCAGGACAGGACAATCGTGGAATCAGTCCAAAGATGTGTCTCTTCGATGGGGTGTCGAAGATGACTTTTGACTGCGTCCAGTAGTTGAACCAGGAGAAGTGCACCACAAAGCTCCAGACGAGGGAGTGTCTCCTGCTTCTTTGGTGCTACACGAGTCTTGGCAATCAGGAGGTTAATGGAGACTTCATCAGCATTCACGGACTTTAGGTATACGGCAGCTGCGTATGCCTTTTCGGAAGCGTCACAAAACCCAAGGAGTTGTAGTTTCGAGGACGGGAGCTTGGCATATCGCGGAATCTTGACACTTGCAATCGATTTAAGCGTTTGGAGAATCGTCATCCAAGATGACAAAACGTGTTCTGGTAGTGGATCATCCCAGGCCATGTCTTCGTGCCATAAAGACTGGAACAAAATCTTCATTTTGATAGTCACAGGGGAAAGCCAACCCATGGGGTCAAATATCTTAGAGACGCCCGATAGGAACGATCTCTTGGTGTGGGTTCCCTGATTGCTTGGTGTCCTTACGGAGAAGCAAAATGAGTCAGACAAGGGATTCCAGTTGAGACCAAGTGTGCTGAAAGTATCATCTGGATACATATCCATGGGAAACTTGGTTTCGCATAGGCTAGGATCGAGGCGGGTCAGAAGAGCAGCGTCGTTGGAGATCCATTTACGTAGTTGAATTCTCCCCCGGCTGCTCAGCTGGAGCAGTTCATCTTGAAGGGCGAGTGCCCGGGACATGTCATCTTCACCGGTCATTATATTGTCCACGTAAACGTCGTGGAGCATTACCTTAGAAGCTGCTGGTAAAGAATCCATTTCATCATTTGCAAGTTGGTTCAGAGCTCGAGTAGCGAGGAAAGGTGAGGCACAGTTGCCAAACGTGACGACGGTCATGTGCCAATCTTCAATTGGGCTACGGGGATCCTCGCGCCAAACAACTCTTTGCAGTGGCTGGTCATCGGGATGTATCTGGAATTGGTGATACATCTGCTTTATATCAGTTGATATGGCGTATTTCCACATACGGAATCTGAGAAGGTGGGACAGTAAGTCTTCCTGGGTCTTAGGTCCGACAAGGAGCTTGTCATTCAATGACACTCCTGAAGATGACTTAGCTGATGAATCAAATACCACACGGAGTTGTGTAGTACTACTGGAGGCTTTCACTACTCCATGATGTGGCATGTAGTAGGTGGAGGGTGATTCAATGGTTGAATCCTTAGCAGGAACCTTCACCATGTACCCCATAGCTTGGTACTCCTTCATGGCGGCGATGTACTGTTGCTGGAACAGTGGGTCCTTGGAGAACCTTTTCTCCATTTGGTGAAGGCGACGAACGGCATTGTACCTTGACGGACCAAGGGCAGGGGCGTTCGGCTTCATGGGAAGCCTCACCATGTAGCGACCGTCAGGTAATCTTTGGTAGGTGGACTTGAAGTAGTCTTCGGCTAACGAGGATTCGTTGGACTCAGCTTCCCCAGGTGGAACAGATTCGAGTTCCCAAAACCTTTGAACGGCGTTGGCTAGGTCACAACTGGCGTGGAGAGACGTTACGGATGGTCGAGATGTTGTTGACGAATCAACGCCTAATACGACCCATCCAAACATGGTGTCAACCGCGTCAGGAAATCCTGGAGGTCCAGTGATTTTTGCGGTTTTCCTTAACAAAGACGAGAACAGCTCTGCGCCTATGATGAGGTCAACTTCTTCAGGTTTGAAGAAGAATGGATCCGCCAAGCGGAGACCTCGGAGGTGCTCCATGTCTGCAGTACAGTTCTTCGTACCTGGAAGTTTGCCGGTTACCTTAGGCATGACTAGGGCTTCAAGGGTTGTGCGGTAAGTGTAGACACGCGAAGATAGCGGGACATGGGCGAGCTTACGAGATGAACCCACGGTGACATTGGAGACATCATTAACAGAGATGTTGGCGTTACGAGTCTTCAATCCAAGCTGCTTGACGATCCGTTCAGCCACGAAGCTAACTTCAGATCCGCTGTCTAACAGAGCTCGGACGGCGTGAATATTTCCCTGGGAATCTTCGATGTTAACGACTGCCGTGGGGAGGAGAACATGGGTCGTGGTTGACTCGTTCTTCGCAACGTGATGGGATGTAGCCGATTCTCCGGCCGGTTGAGAGTCAGATGATAATTCCGTGTGGACCATCGTGTGATGGCGCTTGTTGCACTTCTTGCAACTAGTCTTGTTCCCACAAGGTTGGCTCTTGTGGTTCGTGCTGAAGCAGTTGAAGCACAGGTTCTTGGACTTGACATAGTCCCGTCGGTCCTTAACTGACCACTTCTGGAATGTTGAACATTTGAAGAGAGGATGAAATTGATCCTTGCAGACCTTACATTTGGAGTCGGTGGTACCATGGTTGGAGGAGACAGACTTCGGTTTGGAGCTGGAACCACCGTTGGACTTAGAGGCAGATGGTTTTGTGCTGGTGGACTCGGTGACTGCACGGGCACGCTGGGAGATGAATTCGCAGAATTCCTTAAATGTGGGCATGTCCGTGCTCTTCAGAGAAAGAATCCACTGGCGACGAGTTTCAGGGTCTAGTTTGTCCTTCAAGGTGTGGACAAGCCAGGCATCCCAATGGTCGGTTGGTAATTTGAGGACACGTAATGCTTGGATGCATTCTCTGGAGACGTCGATGAGACGGCGTAGAGCGGCTCCAGATTCCTCCTTCATGATGGGTTGGTTGATGAGGCGGTTAAGATGAGCCTCGATGATTTCACGCTTGTTGTCGAAGCGTTCCTTCAGTAGCGTCCACGCCTCGGCGTAGTTGCTATCGGTGATGGACAGATGGCTTATGATCGACTCCGCTTCCCCCTTTAGGGATGTCTTCAGATATTGAAGCTTCTGGGAAGGGCTCAATCCACTTTGGCTATGAACTGCCGCGCTAAACAGGTCATAGAAGGAAGTCCATTTCTCAAGTTCCCCATGGAACACAGGAACTTCCAGGTCGGGTAGCTTCACCTTGGCGCTGGAAGTGGTGGGGATGGCGTCTGGTTTGAGGATTTCCAAATCCTCCAGTAACTTTAGGTGGCGGGAACTGAGATCGCCGACCTCTTTCTCCTGGGCGGCTATGGCAGCATCATCGGCAAGGTACACGTAGATCTGGCTGTTGGCAGTTTCGAAGTTACTCCAACCGGTTTGAACTTGCTTCAGGAGGGCGTCGTACCTTACCCGGGAGAACTTCAGTGTCCCCTGATTTGCAATTTCCTTCTCAAGGATGGTGAATCGACCCTTGACGGACGACTGGGCGCCGCGGAGGGTTTTTTCACTGGGGAGAGACATATTCTAAGTTCCTACCCAGAGGAACACAAATTAAAACTTAAGGAAAGGGTTCAGTGTAATCGGCTCTGATCTACACCAGATCCGGTTCGAAGGACCAAAAAATGTTTCGTTAGAAACGGGATAACTTGTGTTCCTGATAGATAAGGGACTTATGGTTCGAGATGGAAATATGGAGCAAATGTGTTGTAAAAGAGTGGAGCAAACACCAATAGGGTAAACCTCAATAAGACTCAATTTTAATTACTGCAACAAGAATAGTTACTACAAAGTGCTAAGTTTAAAGGTTACAAATTAATTACGGAGCTTTGGAAAAGATACACTCCAAAGTGAACTTAGGTAGGGTCAATTATGGTTAAAATACACTTGGTAAGGTCAAGGGGTAAAATGAAGATGTGCAGAGTAATGTTTAGGAATGGAGAAAATACTCCAGGAAATTGAGGTCCTTACAATAGGAAGGCTGGAGAAGAAGTGCTCGCCGAGTTGTAGTCTCGGAGCCCTTTTATAGGGCGAGGTTTCTTTGTCTTTTGGAGGAAAACGTATTACAATCAAATAATTATGAATAAAGAGTAATTTGTAATACATTGGTATAGCGCTTAAACTAGGTTAAAATACATATAAAGATAAAGCATATAAAAAAGGTACATACATAGGTTACAAAAATAGTTGTATATGAAGAGTTGAGCTTGACCGGTGATTCAACTCACTCATTAGATTGTAGGGTTAGCAGAAAAAATGATTAGAATAATATCCAGGTATTTTAGAAACGTTAGAAAAGTATTGACATTAGTATTTGGGAGCCCCAGGTGAGCTACTCAAAGTAGACATTCAGACAAATACAAGCATAATTAGTACAATAAGAAAGGTAAATGAGGTAAAAGGTAGGAGCTGGGCTCCAGCTAAGAAATGCAAATTAGTTAGAACGTTCGGGTGTTCTGTGTATAAGGGAGCTGGACTCCAGGTAAAAAATGCAAATATAGTTTAGGCTAATGCAGCCTGAACAACATCAAATCTACCCAAGTCCCCGTAGTATATAATGTATCCATCCAACTATTGAAATAATTAAATTGATATGTCAAGCAAAGTTTTTCAGAATTCTTCGACGTAAAGTTGAAGTCTAATCTGTGCCGAAGAAAACAACGAATTTTATGATTTTAAAACATTTCACAATCGCAATAAAGTAAACCAGCTTAAAATTATGGTAGCTGAAACTGAACTTCTTGTTGGAAATACTCAGACAGATTATTAAGGGCCATTCAAGTAATTCATTGGCATTATTTTAAATTAAATTGATTTCATATTATTGTTTACAAAGGAAATTTATTTTCATAGGAGTGATAAATGATATCACATGTCAATAAAATAAAATTGATTTGACTGTTTTTGCCATTAAAATATACGCGAATAACCAGACATTCACATTTGTAACTTTTCCTTGGCTGCGATTTCATGCATTTGGATGGATATTCTGAATATATCCTAGTAATCCAATTTTGGTGCCATGAAAATGCCCAAAATTCCCAAAATGCCCAACTTGCCCTGCCCAAAATGCCCAAATGTTTCAACAAATTGTGTCACCAAATAGCATATCATAAAATGATACACAAATCCATTCTAGAACTTTTACAGCTGTCATTGCTTCCAGGAATTCCACGGATATTTTAGATTTCACTTGTGTTCACAATTTATTGATAAAAGCGAGTACGCGCTCAGTGACAGCGTTGGTTCCTGAAAGGAAGCAGAACCCTGTTTGTGTCGACAAAAATAATTCTAGCGAGACAATTTAATAAAAAATAAATGTTGAAAAAACTTTACTTGGAAGCGAAAGTAAGTACTCAACTAGGACTGTCATATTCCTCCAAACAGATTCTGCGATGCTAAAGTAATTTCTTTTAGTTTTGTAAGCCATCGTTGAAAGTACAATCCCATCCCATTTTAATTTTATCAGGTCAAATAATAGCACATGGGGTAATTACATTTAAATAAAAGTAACTATTCAGTACTAACGGATACAATAAAAATATTTAATGGTTTCCACTTCATTTTCATTTTATGATACTACTACTTCACATTAATGCACTACTACAGTATGCTGCAGAAATGAAACAATGAACATAATTTGAGTTCAAATGATAGACCTACTTTTACATGGAAAGACGTTAATGATTCGACAATTTACAGGTACCAGGTTCTAAAATGTCGGAAACGTGTCGCTTGATTGCGCTCACATTTCAGAATAACATTACACAGAATAATTTTACAATAATAATTGTAGACAAATGTAAAAAAGTAGAGTTTGGAAGCTTTTTCAATCAAATAGACTTAGTAGATCTCATGATATTTTAGTAAACTGCCTTCCCAAATAGTAGCTAGTCTACTAAAAAAGTAGGCATCTGACAGCTTTAATTGTTAATAATAATGCACAAGTAAATATTGACATTCGTTTGAATTATGCTAGTGTTCTCTTTTAACAACGATGCTCTTACAAGGGAATGTATTAAAAACAACGCGAAATATTGTTTTGATAACTCAATTAAAACACTAGCATAATTCAATTGAATGTCAATATTTACTTGTGCATTATTATGCATTTTGCTCCTTATGCGTTTCTACATCCTATACGTATAGATGATTATACGTTTAGATACCTTATACGTATAGGTGATTATGCGTTTAGATACCTTATACGTTTAGCTCATTAGGCGTATTGGGCTTATACGTTTAGCTGTTATACGTTTAGCTTTTATGCGTTTAGAGGTGTAATCAATTATTTCAATAGTTGGATGGATACATTATATACTACGGGGACTTGGGTAGATTTGATGTGGTTGCAAAAGAATACTGAGCAATAAAGGAAGAACAAACAGAAGGAAACGAAAAATAACTTTATAACTTTAATAGTCTTTAATGAAAAGCGCCCGAAAGTCAGTAAATTCCAAAATTATCGATTTTAATCATTAACTTTTGGGAAATATTTTAATGTTTAATGCCAGTACAACCGGTTGCAAGAAACCGGTGCGAGAACAGATCGGTTGTAATCAGAAATGCTTACGGCGCTGCCTGTAAGGGTAAAGTGAGAATGATGGGCGTGATCCCCCATGTTACGTTTTCCCTTTTGCAGGCTAGATGGTGGACGTAATCTGAAAGCGAACTTTGTACTTAGGGAGCATACACAAATTACGTCACCCAAAAAGGTCGATATTTCAGACCCTCCCACCCCATCATCACCATTTGTCATTTATTGCTGAATCCACCCACCCTGTACACAGATGATGTCACTAGATCAATCGCGCCAAAATCAAACTTGAAATATAAACGTTTGGTTCTGCGCTTTGAATTCAGAAATGAATTTGTCCTTTTATGTTCGCGTCATTCTAAGCGAATATATATATTAATACAAGCGAAAAATATAAGGAACCTTCAAAAACAGAGGAAAATTTTGGTGGCGTCATCTTTGCTGATGTGAACCCTACTACTATGTCATAAATGGCCACCAATTACTGTAACTACCTACCCACCCTGTGGGTGACGTAATTTGTGTACGCTCCCTTACAACTCTGTCATGAATTCTTCTTGCCAGAGTGTTTCTATAACAAACAATCTTCCTATGCAACTTTAAGATATGTCCTGCCTGATATCCTGGTTGTACTTTGAGTCCCAATCAGAGATGCGCAAAAGAAATAGCCTTCCTTCAAGCCTTCGAAGGCGAAAATTCAGTAAAAATTTCCCCTTCAACATATCCTAGAATGAAGCCCTCTAAAAAATCTGCCTTCCTTCACCCTTCCTTACAAAATATTTACACTCGTTTTTGCCTTCAGCTTTCTTTTTAAAAATAGCCTTCCTTCAATTTTAAACTACAACCCGCTTAAAACCTTTTTGCACCAGCAGGATTCAGTGCAGTGAAGAGAGCGGGCACACATTGTCAGTTGTGAGTTCACGAATTGGCTGCATTGTTGCGCGAGCAGCAAAACGTCGTTTCATATGCTATGCTTACACGTTATAGATATGTCGTGTACCTGGAAGCCTTCACGGCCTTAGAGGGCTAATATTTAGGAAGCCTTCCTTCACAATCCTTCATTGCTAGTTTTTGTGAAGGCTTCCTTCAGCCTTCAGAAAAAAGTATCCCCATCCTTCCATTCCTTCTGCAACGTTAAGAAAGTTACCTTTCCGCCTTCAAGGAAGCCTTCTTGGAAGGCTAGCCTTCGAAGGCTGCGCATCTCTGGTCCCAATACTGCTGTAATTAGTGGATATAAATTTATGCACAAAAATTCTAAGCATTCCGGGATGCTGTGTTAACACAGCGGGTTGCATTATTTTTTTTAAACTAATTTCAACGCATAAATATTTTCACACAAAGTTCTCGCCTTACTCATAGGAACCAGCAAGTTAAAAAATTCGTTATGTTAATTTTCAAATCCAGAAATCCATTTTATGGTGTAAGCAATGGTCAATCGTATAGGTTATTAACTATTCACGACAGATTCAATTGTCTTACAGGTTCCCGTACTTTGGCTTGAATTCGATTTTCTGGCTAACTACAGAGGAAAAAGTTACCCAACCAAAAGAAAGTTTTTTAAATCCAGAAAATATGTACCTAGTCATTAAAAACTTTACGAGCCTAACTCGTTTAGATTAAAAGAATTATTGCAATAATTATTATTGATGCTGCCAGACCATAAAATATTGAGAAAACATTCGTCGGTTATATATTTCGTTTCTATTTTTCCTGTCAAAAGAAGTAGCAAAAACAATATAAAAAACACTCAGTAAGACAAGTCTAAGTATGTGTCTCCTAACCAGACTCATTAACATCGATCTCGCTGAAAGAAATTTCATTTAATTCTGAATGTTCTATTGCATTACAAAATTTGCTGATACTGTCAACAGAGTGTAACACGAAGTTAAAGTTTTGACTAAGCAGGAAGCGTAACGTCAGTAGTAACCGGCAACAGCGATCCGTTTCATTAGTACATCTAAAACTCCTTCGTGTAAAGATGTAGTTTTCGTACTAACTGGTCATGATTTATTTTGAAGAAATTGACCCATGTCTTCTGGACAGAATGTCCAAGGGTCTCGAGGGGTCCAAGTCCTTCGATGATAAATTGCAAAACCCCCAGTAATGTCAGAACATCATTGTGTGCTTCAACTTTGTAATCGGAGTCACACTGGTTGCAGTTACGGAATCTGTAAAAGTCTTGCAAGGACTTGGAAAACACTGTTTTGAGTGTCCTCAGCAAGTCTCTAGTAAGTTTGACGTAATGAACACGGGAAACTCTACAGAATTCTTCTATTGAGGTCAATGCATATTTCAGCACGGTATTAACAGGTTTTGAAATTGCGTCACCACTGGGATTGATAGGGTGAAGTTCTGGCTGACTAGCTTGCTCAATGTAAACCTGGCTGAATACTGCAATACTGAATGCAAGGGATATTCTATCAAATTGTCTTTCAGGGATGACCGGTGTCTTCCTGAAATCCAAAGACATAATAAAAACACCGAAAGACGCACAGTAGGTATGATTCGTATGTACAACTCACAAAGACGGACAGTTCTCTGACATGGAAAGTGTTTTGTCAGAGTTTATCACAAGTACTCCTTCCAAAAGCAGGTCGCTCAGCAGTAGACTTTGTTTTTCGATGCAACTGGTTCGTAAGATTGTATGGTAAAGTCTAGCGACATCATGGATGTTATCATACTCATTGATATCCTCCAAAGTTACTTCAACCAGAGGACAAGTCCCAATGCCCATAAAAGCCGATTCCGAAAATGAGCTGGATGCACTGTTTGCTGAGATGTCATCCATGGAATCCACGTCTTGGGTTCTCCATCCAATATGGCCGAAAATTTCCACATCAGTTTGCACTTCTGGGACAGATTCTAAAAATCCAAAAACAAATTGCAGTTTCTATCACCAACAAGCATGGACTATAATTTATTGTAAGTTAAAAGTCTAATTGGGATGAATAATAATTATTACCATTAGATTTTGTTTTGATTCCTTCAATATGAAGGGCTCGTCCACTTATACCATTCATTATACCACCACCCCCTAAAAATAAATGAAAGAATTTAACTCAAGTACATAGCTGGACTGGAGCGGAGAAAAATTCCATGACATTAGCCGTTGCCGTTGCGAGCTGTGCTTGTTGTTATTGTATTGTCCTACAAACAGAAAGGGCTGGCACACAACCATTCGTACAACGTAGACTTTGCCTGAGTGGAATGAAGTTTCCAGGGGAATTGTTTTAAGGCCCGACCTCAAAAATGAAACGAAAATTGCAGGAACTCACCGACAGAAGAAGACATTCCAATGATTTCTCCCAATCCGAGGCCCTGCGCGAGAACTTTGATTCCTTGATGTATCAGCTAAATGTTAAACATATTATTTATTTGAATTTTGTTACAAAACATAAAAAGCAATTGTTTACACTTTTGATAATGCGAATAGATAAGACAATATTCATTTAAAATTAAAAGTTAGAAAAAAGTGACTGGCAAAATTGACCAGGACTATTGAAGACCATCATATAATAAATATTTTGTTGGAAAAGATAAAATTACAGGGAACAGCTCACATCATTCAACTTCACGTACCAGTCGAAATACATATTCAGCTTACTTGTGCCAACCAGACAGGACCTCCTGCTACTGTTCCAGCAATTGTGCCAGCAGCCTGACCAATAACTCCGAGAACTTTGTCCAATCCGAGATGTTTCCCTATTACGGTATTGACCAGATCTATGGCTTTACCCGTGGTACCACAGAAAAGTGCTGGAATAAGTGAATTGAATACTTCGTCAGCTCCCGAGGGGTTGTCATTCACTGTGTGACCAGTCAGGATTTGACCTAGAAAGAGACAAAGGAAGATTCACATCAACTACAGCGATCAAACGATTACGGATTATAAAATGATTTTTATTGCATATCAATTATAAGATAGCTAATAGAAGGGGTACTTACTGACGGAGTCTCCAAGATCCTCGCTAATACCGAAGGCAAAATCTTTTCCAATATGACAACTGCAAAACGTTTTATCCCCCTCTGATAGATTTGGTCGCGCACAGAATGTTCTCCAGTCTTCACCATTAATCTTTCCACCAACTTTTCCTTGGATATATCCTTGGACATGGACGCCCTCAGCATTAAAACCTGAAGAACCTCCTGAATTTTCCTTCCCAGTCATAATTCCTGACAAGAGTCCTCCATTGCTGAAAATACCTCGGCCAGCCGTGTCTACATCAATTCCCAATGCATTTTCTCCATGAGCTAGGGGGTTTATTTCTCTTTTTTCTTTTTCTACCGGTCCCTTCCTAATAACTTTAGTTGATGACGAGGAGGAGGAAGAGGATGCGGAGCTGGAGCTACTCGAGGAAGAGCTGCTACTAGTCGTTACAGTTTGCTTTATTCCTCGTCCTGAAATTCTGACGGTTTGAGTTGCTGGAGGTTCCATGTCATCTGCACGATTTAAAATATTGCAATTGAGACTTCAGAGTTTGTGTACACAATATTTCGCCAAGACAGAAAAGTGAATATCTGGAGAAATTAATATCAAAAGTAATTATCCAGAAGAACACGAGGGAACACTGGACTCTGAATATAACTTTCATAACAAAAGGGCGTTTTCACTTTTGGCTACGATTTTTTAATAATTGAATTCCATTGCGTCTTAATTCAATATGTATTACTTTTTAAAACGCATTCAGATAGTAACACGAGTTATTAACCAAGGACATGTTCACTTTTCAGGAGATGCACTCTCAAAAATATCTTACCATTAAAAACTGAAATAGTCACATTCTCAGCCTCTTCATCTGATTCAGAGTTATTGAAAAGTCCTACAAGAACACGGTATCCTTCGGACAAAAGGACATTCGGTTGTCGATTTTTCCCGTCAGCGGGGAAAGAGTATTTACCGATAGTGTTCATGTCGTTCATCAGCCCTTTCATAAAACCTCGACTGGTTGGATTTTTTAGCACTGAAAAAAATAGACGCATAAGTAAAAAACTCCATTCAATTCCATGAAGAAGATAACTCGAAGTCCCAAAATAGCCTAGAACCATAAAATCCAAAACTATGTTGGAATTTTTAATCTCAAGTGAAAAAAATAATGCACAGGACGACCATTATAAATGTCAGTTTCTGGAAATCAGTGCTTGTATCTTTCACTGTGTAAACTTGGCAATTAAGCTTTTACATTACATTACATTATCGATTTCCACCCATTCTAGCCCACATATCGTCGCTTAAGAGGAAAAATAGTCGGGCTATGTAAAAGCATGCGCACTTAGACCATTTCGTCTCTTGTGCCATATGCTTATTACCCATGGCATTTTTAAATTACCCAAGTTGTAGCAAATTTTCTTCTGCGACTGTATGGACATAATTGTGCTCGAAAAAAATTGGGAGAGAGATAAAAAAATGATCTTCACGAGCAGAAGCTAGAAAGATATGGAGAAGAAGGAATTTGTGACGCTGCTATTTTGTCACTTTCAAGAAGAAAGTAATTTTTTAAACCGGGATCGTAACAAATTTTTGTCAGTATTTCACATTTCTTTCATCATCCCAGCTCAGAAATCGCAGGCAAAAGTGCAAAAATGTGGGGTCAGATGATCAGTATTTCTAGAAGTTGCAAGCAAAAAATACTTTTCCTGTATTTCAAACTGCACCCTAAATTATTGCTCCTAGGTCCACAATTTTTCACCTGGGATGATACAAGAAGCAAGTTGGAACTGCAAGCAGTCCAGTGCTTTTTACATTCTGCTGTAATTTTTTCCGGCTTTCATGTTAAAATGATAACATCCGAAATTTCTCATTCTCTGCATTTTCTTCACTTTCGTTCCTAGGAAACTGAACCGGGCGGGCATACCCAAAATTCTTAATGTAGCGTAGCTTCTTGAAACCCCCATTAAATTTCATACAAACGAGACTAGAAAAATAATTTGAATGAAATTTCATGTGCCGACAAAAAATCGTTGTGTTTTCCTGAACGTGCTACTTGTTCTGTAATTATGTAGTCGTAAATGTTGACCTAAATGAATGACCTTAATCAATAATATAAATTTTTGCAAAAAACGAAAGAAAATTTGCTACAAACTAGATTATTTCACGTGCCTTATGTAGGCTAGTGGAATCAATCGATGATGGTCATTCTGTGTCTGTGTATACATTAGTATATCGAATTCGAGACGCTTACGAAAATCTTCCGCGTTTTTAATGTTAGATAGGTTGTTACTGACAGAGGCACTGTGAATAATATCAGCAAAGAATTGGACCGTATCAGTAACGGTATCAGTGACTGCCCCAACAAAACTAGCTTGATGATTAGTATCGTCAAGGTCCCCGAAGAAGTCGAAATTCTCTCCAGCATCGAGTCCAGTCTCTGTTTGAAAATGATATCTCTCAGCCTGTTTAAGAGGAAGGCTAGTCAAATTATCGTAAATGATTTCGTCATCTTCTTCAATGTCAGGGAAAGAGGGTTTGCAAGGGATGAGGAAACTTTCCAAGCATGTTGTCCAGCCGAAAGCAGCTGCTCTGTTCCTTCGACCACCTCTTTCATCCCAAATATCCCATTCGATGCGACGATGTTCCCGGTTAACAGTTATCACGGATGGATCAACTGGCTCGCCAGGAGGAACGTTTCTGGTTGCCAAAAATAACATGAGGTATTTGTGGTTTTCAACCATACGACGACTTGATGTAGTTGTGACAATTAATGCAAACACACTTGGATATGTACTCGTAGTGTCAGGTATATGGACATAGGGAGGATAAATACTAACCTTGCGTAAGCATACGCTGCGTGGTATATGGTGGCAGCTACTGGATGTTGAATCAACACCACATAAATTCGGTTGTCCTCACCCTCATTAGTATAGTCCAAATTATCTTCACTATCCGACAGTATGATAACATTTTGACCGATGTCATTGGATTTTCTATGGTAAATCACCCTCCCATTTTTATGGGCTCCCGTGTGTTGCCTGTATAAGGTTTCACCATTTTTACTGTCTTGTACAAGAATAGGGTAACTGGTAAAGCTAGTGACAGGTGTCCGGGCTATTGCAATTTTAATAAAAATAATATCCTTATCTTCGGTGGCGGGATTGGCTAAAGGAATTGATACTACAAAAAATGGTAGGGATATAAAAGCCACTAGAAACGCTCCCACGATCTGGCCTTTATCCCATGAATTCAAAACACCCATGACTTCTCACCACTGGTCCTAAAACTGAAATGGCTACCCAGTTCGTCTCTCTTCGAAGAAACGTTGACGATTCCTACTTAGTGTAATGCTACTTTTAAGTAGGTCGTATTCTTCCTGAGAACAACATGTAGGAAGTCAGTCCTAATAATATGTTACAATTCATAATACCATTGAAGCGTAATCCCAACCATTCAATCTGAAATGTTTGTAAGTGCAAATACGGAAGTTCAAACACCTTATTGTTTGGATAGGTGACATTATATTCTCGTTATTATGCTATTTCTCTACAAGATGAAATGCTGTAATAGAACTGTTTAGAAGGGTTTTCAGCTGGTACTTTGGTTCTACTCCCAGTGTATGAACGAAGGATAATTTCATATACAGGTTTCCACAAATTATTTTCTTCATATATGCAGTTGAGCTGAACGTTTTCCTTGCTACATTTGCATTTTAAGCAAGTTTTCTAGATATTTTTTTCAGTTGTCATGTTCATTCCCCCCAGCCAAATAGGGGACGAAGACAACCTTTTTAAGATTTCAATTCAATTCTATAAGCTACAGGGTACAAAAATGAAAATGTCCCGAAAATGCCATGAAAATGCGTCACTTTGAAAATGCCCCGCATTTTGGGCAGGAATATTCGGCATTTTGGTAAAAACATATACACTATGACCATTATTGATCCTCTAGAGTGAACATGGGAGTTTGTTTAAAACATTCATGCCCATCCAGTCCGAAGAAAGTATGAATCTTGATTTTATAAAAAAATTCAACTGTCCTAATTCATTATTTATAATCAGTGTTTTAAAAAATGAATAAAGATTTATTTGTAAAAATCCTTAAAAATTATGATATATTCATTTGCTTTAAAAGTTGCAAGCACTCATCACTATTATACTGTAGAAGACTTTACGGGGTTTAAAAAATGTTTGGCCAGTGCGTGTAAATGTGCCAAATTTTGATAATAGTAAAAAATACAACACACAAATTTCTATAAAAAATGAAGTTTCATTAATAACGAGCTTTAAATTTTATCCATTTATTACATATGTATGTATGTAAGAACTTGCGGTTATAAATTATGGAGCTATGAACTTGGAGCTTGCATAGTAAATTTTTATTGCCCAAAGTAAAACACTAATTTTAGGAGTTCAAAATTGTATAACGCAAAAATTACTTTTTGCTAATTACCAGTGTTTAAACTGCGAAATTCTTGTCTTATATATTTTTATGTTGCATCTTTACAATAATGTTTGCTCGCGAAGTCTTGTAAGTATACATTAGTGCATCGCATGGGTTCAGGTCGCACCCGGGTATTTGGGTTCAGGTCCAGGTTCAGGTTCAGTATGGGTGCACGTATTTTCGACCCAATAATTTTGGGTCTTTTCTGGGTACAATATTTTATATCCGTGAAATTGGGTACAGGTTCAGGTTCAGGGCCAGGTACACAGAATAACCCATTTTGATTTTACCTGTCAGGACCAGTTGTAATACATGAAAGACCTGAACCTGATCACAAAAGACCTGAAATGTTTGGGTTCATTGATTGAAAGTTGGTGAATTCAAGCTTACAAAACGATTTCCACCGCAAAGGCAATGGCAGGGAGTCCCAGGAACCAGTGAACTTCCATTCTTAACCATTTTAAATATATTTTGTACTACAAATACCAATTGTACTTTTAATACAAGATAAAAAATTTAAAAAAGTTCGGATTCTCAAGTACCCAAACATATTCAGGTCCGGTCCAAAAGCACCCGGGTGTAGGTCTTTTGGGTACTTTTTCGGGTTCAGGTACTAATCAGGTGCCGGTACTACAAAAACGCTATTGGGTCAGGTTCAGGATCGAAAAATTTGAACCTGTTAAATAGGTACATTTTCAGGTACAGGTTCACGCTTTTGAGGTACCCAAAGTTTGGGCCCAGGTTCAGGTACAGGTTCGACTGCTTTGAACCCATGCGATGCACTAGTATACATCATCATGAATGCGAACGAGATCTTACAATAATATAACATAAATAGTAATAATTTGTTTTTCATAAAATTATCTAATTAAACATACTGTTTGGTGATTTAGTATGCAAAATAAAATGCAAGTAGATAGGTAAAGATATACAAAAAATCGGTGCGAAAATGCCCGCTCTAGGCTGAATATGTCCAAAGCGCCTAAAATGCAAAATTAGGAAATGCCCAAAATGTCATGGTATTTTCAATTTTGCAACCCTGTAATAAGCTATTACGAAATTTAGAACAATACGAGAATTGAATGTTTTAAAGTGTATTATGTTACAGGATCTTGGAAATTGTAACGTAATGGCACAAACAAATGCAGATAATAGTCAGACGACTGGACAAAACCCAATGGTTTTAATTTTTGTCAACAATGAGCAGTTAAAACAAAATATAAAAAACCCATTTTTAAAAATATTAAAGCTGCGAATATTTATTAAATGGGTAGGAGCTGCTCGTGTTATCTAAATAATAATGTGATTTCATTTCCACACTCATGTAACCCACATCACAAGTCACAACTCAATCTACAAAAAAAAGAAAGAAAAAGCGCGTACCATTCGCAACATCAAATTATAAGTTTGACGACGGCTTCCTAATAATCTGATACTGAGGTATACATGGGGCAGCCCAAAAATACGAAATATTAGTAAAAACGTTATTACCCCTGTATTACTTTCACTACTTTTGTTAAAATCTATGAAAAATAAAAACTCACTTCCAGTCGAACGGGCTAATAAGGTTAATAACCTGATATTTGACTGCCATGATGGGACTCCAAAAGGTCTTACGACCATTCTAGGGTTTGCTGGGGCAACACAGACCCATGAATGGGATTAAATCGGGTTCGGTGCTGCCCCGGTGTAATATACACCACAGTTGAGAAGTCTTTGAAAAACTAAATGTGACTTTTCAAAGCACGGACTCCTCCGGATTGTAAGCTGACATTTTACCGCCTTTGTGGACCTCGGACTGTGTTCGGATTGGAGGTGTTATTTTTGTCAGCTTCGAAACCCCGCCGGAGGGCCTTACGCCGCGTACCACCATTCTGGGGTTTGCTAGGGCAGCACAGACCCACGAATGCAATTAAAACGGGTTCGGTGCTGCCGCGGTGTAAGTAACACCACAGTTGAGAAGTCTTTGAAACATTAAACAAGACTTTTCAAAGCTCGGACTCCTCCGGATTGTCAGCTGACATTTTACCGCCTTTGTAGACCTCGGACTGTGTTCGGATTGGAGGTGTTATTTTTGTCAGCTTCGAAACCCCGCCGGAGGGCCTTACGCCGCGTACCACCATTCTGGGGTTTGCTAGGGCAGCACAGACCCACGAATGCAATTAAAACGGGTTCGGTGCTGCCGCGGTGTAAGTAACACCACAGTTGAGAAGTCTTTGAAACATTAAACAAGACTTTTCAAAGCTCGGACTCCTCCAGATTGTCAGCTAACATTTTACCGCCTTTGTGAAGCTCGGGCTGTGTTCGGCTTGGAAGGGTTATCTTTGTCAGCTTCGAAACCCCTCCGAAAGGCATTACGCCCCGTACGACCATTCGATGGTTTGCTGGGGCAGCAAAGACTCACGAATGAGGCTAAAACGGGTTGGGTGCTGCCCCGGTGTAATTTACACCACAGTTGAGAAGTCTTTGAAAAATTAAATGTGACTTCTCAACGCACGGGCCCCTCAGTAAAGTCAGCTGAGATTTTCTCGCCTTTGTGGAGCAAAAACTTGAACGGCAGGGAGGGGTAATTTTTTGTCAGCTTGGAAACCCCTTCTTAAGGACCTTACAGCCCGTACGACCTTTCTGGGGTTTGCTTGGGCAGCAAAGACCCAAAGATGACATTAAAACGGGTTCGGTGTTGCCCCGCTGTAATTTACACCACAGTTCAGAAGTCTGAAAAATTAAATGGGTGTTTTCAACGCACAGGCTCCTCCGGATGGTCATCTGACATTTTACTGCCCTTGTGGAGCTCGGACTGTGTTTGAATTGGAGGAGTTTATTTTTGTCAGCTTCGAAACCGCTCCGGAAGGCATAACTCCCCGTACGTGAAATTCTGGGGTTTGCTGGGGCAGCAAAGACCAACAAATGAGATTAAAACGGGTTCGGTGCTGCGAAGTTGTTATTTACACCACATTTGAGAAGTCTTTGAAAAATTAAATGGGTGTTTTAAACGCACAGGCTCCTCCGGATTGTCAGCTGACATTTTACAGCCTTTGTAGAGCTCGGACTCTGTTCGGCTTGGAGGGGTTATTTTTTTGGCAGCTCCAAAACCTCTCCGGAGGGCCTTACGCCCCGTACGACTATTCTGAGGTTTGCTTGGGCAGCAATGACCCACGAATGAGATTCAAACGGGTTCGGTGCTGCCCCGGTGTAATTTACACCCCAATTGAGAAGTCTTTTAAAAATTAAATGTGACTTCTCAACGCACGGGATCCTCCGGAATGTGAGCTGACATTTTACCGCCTTTTTGGAGCTCGAGCTGTGTTCGGCTTGGAGGGGTTATTTTTTCTCAGCTTCGAAACCCCTTCGGAGGGCATTACGCTCCGTACAACCAATTTGGGGTTTGCTGGGGCAGCAAAGACCTACAAATGAGATTGAAACGGGTTCGGTGTTGCCCCGTTGTAATTTACACCACAGTTGAGAAGTCTGAAAAATTCAATGGGTGTTTTCAACGCACGGGATCCTCCGGAATGTCAGCTGACATTTTACCGCCTTTGTGGAGCTCGAGCTGTGTTCGGCTTGGAGGGGTTATTTTTTTGGCAGCTCCAAAACCTCTCCGGAGGGCCTTACGCCACGTTCGACTATTCTGAGGTTTGCTTGGGCAGCATTGACCCACGAATGAGATTCAAACGGGTTCAGTGCTGCCCCGGTGTAATTTACACTCCAATTGAGAAGTCTTTGAAAAATTAAATGTGACTTCTCAACGCAAGGGATCCTCCGGAATGTCAGCTGACATTTTATCCCCTTTGTGGAGCTCAAACTGTGTTCGGCAGGGAGGGGTTATTTTTGTCAGCTTTGAAACCCCTTCCCTAGGGGACTTACAGCCCGTACGACCATTCTGGGGTTTGCTTGGGAAGCAAACACCCAAGAATGAGATTGAAACGGGTTCGGTGCTGCGCCGGAGTAATTTACACTACCGTTGAGAAATCTTTGAAAAATTAAATGGGTGTTTTCAACGCACGGGATGCTCCGGAATGTCAGCTTACATTTTACCGCCTTTGTGGAGCTCGAGCTGTGTTCGGCCTGGAAGGGTTATTTTTTTGTCAGCTTCAAAACCTCTTTGGACGACCTCACGCCCCGTACCACGATTCTGGAGTTTGCTGGGACAGCAAAGATCCACGAATGAGATAAAAACGGGTCCAGTGCTGCCCCGCTATAGTTAACACCACTGTTGAGAAGTCTTTACAAAATTAAATTGGACTTCACAACGCACGGGCTCCTCATGATTTTAGCTGAAAGGTTACAGCATTTGTGGAGCTCGGACTGTGTTCGGCTTTGGGGGTTTATTTTTTGTCAGATTCAAAACCCCTCCAAAGGGCCTCTCGCCCCGTACCACCATTCAGGGGATTGCTGGGGCAGCACAGAAACACGAATGAGATTAAAATGGGTTCGGTACTTCCCCGGTTTAATTTACACCCCAATTGAGTAGTCTTTGAAAAATTAAATGTGACTTTTCAACGCACGGACTTCTCAGTATTGTCAGCTGAGATTTTGTCACCTTTGTGGAGCTCAAACTCTGTTCGGCTTGGAGGGGTTATTTTTTGTCAGCTTTGAAACCTCTTTTCGAGCGCTTTACAGCCCGTACGCCCATTCTGGGGTTTACTGGGGCAGCAAAGATCCAAGAATGAGATTAAAACGGGTTCGGTGCTGCGAAGTTGTTATTTACACCACATTTGAGAAGTCTGAAAAATTAAATGGGTGTTTTCAACGCACAGGCTCCTCCGGATTGCCAGCTGACATTTTGCTGCCTTTGTAGAGCTCGGACTCTGTTCGGCTTGGAGGGGTTATTTTTTTGGCAGCTCTAGAACCTCTCCGGATGGCCTTACGACCCGTACGACCAGTCTGGGGTTTGTTAGGCAGGACAGAACTACGAATGCAATTAAAACGGGTTCGGTGCTGCCGCGGTGTAATTTACACCACAGTTGAGAAGTCTTTGAAAAATTAAATATGACTTCTCAACGCACGCGCTCCTCAGTATTGTCAGCTGAGATTTTATCACCTTTGTGGAGCTCAAACTGTGTTCGGCTGGGAGGGGTTATTTTTTGTCAGTTTTAAAACCGAGTTTTTTCGAGGGCCTTACAGCCCGTACGACCATTGTGGGTTTTTTTGGGGCAGCAAAGACCCAAGAATGAGATTAAAACGGGTTCGGTGTTCCTCGTTGTAATTTACACCACAGTTGAGAAGTCTGAAAAATTAAATGGGTGTTTTTAACGCACAGGCTCCTCCGGATTGTCAGCTGACAGTTTACTGCCTTTGTAGTGCTCGGTCTGTGTTCGGATTGGAGGGTTTTTTTCTTGCCAGCTTCGAAACCTCTACGGAGGTGATTACCCCCCGTTCGACCATTTTGGGGTTTGCTGGGGCAGCACAGACACACGAATGCAATTAAAACGGGTTCGGTGCTGCCGCGGTGTAATTTACCCCATAGTTGAGAAGTCTTTAAAAAATTAAATGTAACTTTTCAACGCACGGGCTCCTCAGGATATTCAGCTGACATTTTACAGCCTTTGTGGAGCTCGGGCTGTGTTCGGCTTGGAGGGGTTATTTTTTGTCAGCTTCCAAACCCCTCTGGAGGGCCTGACGGCTGGTACGACCTCTCTGGGGTTTGCTCGGGCAGCAAACACCCACGATAGAGATTAAAATGGGTTCGGTGCTGCCCCGTTGTAATTTACACCCCAATTAAGAAGTCTTTGAAAAATTAAATGTAACTTCTCAACGGACGGGCTCCTCCGGATATTCAGCTGACGTTTTACAGCCTTTGTGGAGCTCGGGCTGTGTTCGGCTTGGAGGGGTTATTTTTTGTCAGCTTCAAAACCCCTCTCGAGGTCCTGATGGCTGGTACGACCTGTCTGGAATTTGTTGGGGCAGCACAGACTCATGAATGAGATTAAAACGGGTTCGGTGCTTCCCAGGTGTAATTTACACCACATTAGAGAAGCCTTTGAATAATTGAATGTGACTTTATAACGCACGGACTCTTCCGGATTGTCAGCTGACATTTTACCACCTTTGTGGAGCTCGGGCTGTGTTCGGCTTGGAAGGAATATTTTTTGTCAACTTCGAAACTAGCCCAGACCGTCTTTGAAAAATCAAATGGGGGTTTTCAACGCACAGGCTCCTCCGGATTGTCAGCTGACTGTTTACTGCCTTTGTAGTGCTCGGGCTGTGTTCGGATTTTAGGGATTATTTTTTGTCAGCTTTGAAACGCTTCCGGAGAGCATCGCGCCGCGTACGACATTTTTGGGGTTTGCTGGGGCAGAAAAGACCGACAAATGAGATTAAAACGGGTTCGGTGCGGTCCCGGTGTAGTTTACACCACAGTTGAGAAGTCTTTGAAAAATCAAATGTAAGTTCTCAACGCACGGGCTCCTCCGGATGGTCAGTCGACATTTTACCGCCTTTGTGGAGCTCGGGCTGTGTTCGGCTTGGAGGTTTTTTTTGTCAGCTTCGAAACCCCTCCGGAGGGCATTACGCCCCGCACGACCATTCTTGTGTTTGCTGGGGCAACACAGACCCACGATAGAGATTAAAACAGGTTCGGTGCTTCCCAGGTGTAATATACACCACAGTTGAGAAGTTTTTGAAAAATTAAATGAGAGTTTTGAACGCACGGGCTCCGCCGGATATTCAGCTGACATTTTACAGCCTTTGTTGAGCTCGGGCTATGTTTGGCTTTGGATTGGTGTTTTTTTGTTAGCTCCAAAAAACCTCTGGAGGGCCTGACGGCCGGTATGACCTGTCTGGGGATTGTTAGGGCAACACAAACCCACGAATGAGATTAGAACGGATTCGGTGCTTCCCAGGTGCAATTTACACCACAGTTGAGAAGTCTATGAATAATTAAATGTGACTTTTTAACGCACGGACTCCTCCGGATTGTCAGCTGACATCTTACCGCCTTTGTGAAGCTCGGGCTGTGTATGGCTTGGAGGGATTATTTTTTGTCAGCTTCGAAACGCTTCCGGAGGGCATTACGCACCGTACGACATTTTTGGGGTTTGCTGGTCAGCAAAGACCCACAAATGAGATTAAAACGTGTTCGGTGCTGCCCCGGTGTAATTTTACAAAACAGTTGAGAAGTCGTTGAAAAATTAAATGTGACTTCTGGACGCATGACCTCCTCCGGATTGTCAGCTGCTATTTTACAGCTATTTTATTTTAAACCTCTTCTTAAAAATATTGAAGCTGCACATATTTTTAAATGGGTAGGAGCTGCTCGTTTTATCTTAATAATAATGTGATTTCATTTCCACACTCATGGTACTCACATCACAAGTCACAATTTAATCAAAACTAACACATACATGCTATAAGGTTATATGTAAGAGAAATCCCAGCTGTATAGAATCTAATATATATATAAAATATAAGGACATAGGAAATACCATCTGCAAAGGAAAGATCATCTTGGAGCAACAATCCCAGTAATGTTTTTACTGTTCAATTGTTTGTCTTCTTGTTCCAGACCAAGAACAATAATAATTATTTTACTTTCTATTTCTATTGACCCCATGCATGAACAAATTATTCCAACTTTTGTTTCTGGAATGATTTATTAAATAGACAACATTTGTACCAGATTAGTATTATACTAGGTAATTATTCAGACTTTTAGGTAATTATTTGAACTGTTATGTAATTATTCAAACGTTTTGAACAATAAAGGTTGTAAGGGCTAACGCCATAAAATCGACCTGAATAAAGATTATTATTATTATTATTATTCAAACGTTTTGGTAATTATTCGGACTTTTGAATAATTATTCGACCTATAATGTAATTATTCAAACGTTTTGTTGATTATTCTGACTTTTAGGTAATTATTTGAACTATTATGTAATTATTCTGACTTTTAGGTAATTGTTTGAACTATTATGTAATTATTCTGACTTTTAGGTAATTATTCGGACTTTTGGATAATTATTCGGACTTGGGTAGTTACTCGGACTTTTGGTAATTATTCGGACTTTTGGGTAATTATTCGGACTTCTAGGTAATTATTCGGACTTCTAGGTAATTATTCGGACTTGGGTAGTTATTCGGACTTTTGGTAGTTATTCGGACTTTTGGTAATTATTCGGACTTTTGGGTAATTATTCGGACTTTTGGGTAATTATTCGGACTTGTTTGAACTATTATGTAATTATTCTGACTTTTAGGTAATTATTTGAACTATTATGAATTATTCAGGTTTTAGGTAACTATTCTGACTTCTAGGTAATTATTCGGACTTTTGGGTAAGTATTCGGACTTGGGTAGTTACTCGGACTTTTGGTAATTATTCGGACTTCTAGGTAATTATTCGGACTTGGGTAGTTATTCGGACTTTTGGTAATTATTCGGACTTTTAGGTAATTATTCGGACTTTTAGGTAATTATTTGGACTGTTAAGTAATTATTCGGACTGTTAGGTAATTATTCGCACTATTAGATAATTTATCCGAGTATAGTTTCGTTTAGGCCATTACTCGGCCTCTATTAGCTTTTAGGTAATTATTCAGCCTGTTGTAGCTTTTAGGTAATTATTCGGCCTGTTTGAGGCTTTTAGGTATTTATTCGGCCAAAAGTAGCTTTTATGCAATTATTATTCTCACAAGTAAACATTTTTTGGTGCCCCCTCCAGATTTTCTAAATTCCATTAAAACTAGTTTGCTCATACCCTGAGTACTACTTGAAGTCACACCTGCCACCTGAAAAATCCTTCAGAGTTTTTTAAAAAAATTTGGCGCGAAGTCAACATGTTCCGAAATTCAAAACTTTAAATTTTAAATGGCATTTAACATGGGAAATTACAAGTATCACATACTCCCACCTTCAAAAAGTTGGAGTTTTTTGTCAAACGGTTTTCCGTATACCAGTACTCTGCTACTTCTTCTGCCAACAATATAATAAGCTAAATGAGGATATTTACGACTTTTAGGTTAGGAATTGACAATTGTATGTGTAGTTAACTGTAACCAATGCTAAATATAAATGTAGAATAAATTAAGTAATTAAAATAAACAGTTAGCCATTGTATATATGTAACGTAAATATGTAAAACTTGGATAGAGTATGAAACAGTATGGGCTTTTTTCGCAGGGGTGTTACCGTTGGGTTGAAACCACATTTCCTGAATTTTAAAAAATTTTGAAATTTTGAAATATTTAAATGAATGTTAGTATTGTAGTTTTCTAAACATGAAACAAAAAAATCGAAATTTTGAAATTTGTAATTTCTATACAATTAGTGGTTTCGCGTGTAGCAAAGCATTTTTAATACTGCTGAAGTACTTTAAGAAATTTTAAAAGAGAAATAGGAAATTTTAAACTTTTGTACTTATTCCAATTCATTTCAGTGGAAACTTACTACATTAAAATTCATTTAATGTTTTTTTAATTGACTTTAATTGACAACTTGATTCCTACGATATCACCTCTACGATAACTGTACTTTTCCCAATTTTTACTTTTACAATATTCGACAATTCCAAGTGGAAATCCCAAATATCATGATACGTATCGCCGGGGGTGGAAAACGTTCGGAAACCCGGTTACTTGGCAAAAGAGCCCAGAGCAGAGCTTCTGTTGGGGACAAAATTCCTGTCCCGTCCCCGTCCCGATATTTTTTCAAAACCTTTGTCCCCAGTTCCGTCCAGAAAGTCGGGACATGGGGACAAAAACCTTGTCTCCGTCCCGTCCCCAATATTTTTAAAAAAACGTTGTCCCCGATCACGAAAATCGGGGCATGTGAACAAAATTCCTGTCCCGGTTACTAAAAACAGTTGTCGACATTCTCATACCGAAAATCGGAACATAAGGAAAAATTCATACAAGAAACGTTTGTACCAAAACCATTAAAAACCACATTTATAGAATCGTATTTCCAAGATTTCTCCCTAAGGCAGCTTAAATTACGGTTATATTTCAACAGTAGGAAAGTAGGAGTAGTAGTAACTATAACTGTTCTATTTCAGTCACCAAAATTATTCTGGCACTCAAGTTTACGTGTATGATTACTTACTTCAATTATGATTGTAAATATATATAACTTCCAAAACGCTCTAATTCCAAAATCTAATAATCCTAATCATAAAACCATGATGAAGTACCAGTCATTTTTTGAGCAATACGCTTCATTTTCTACTGAAATAGAACTTACAGAATAGTTTAATCACGAGCATTAAAAGCTGAAACGTTACCCTTCTTCTGCTTTGCTAGCTCATCCCGTCCCGTTATACACGCGGGCAAAAAGCATATCCCGTTCCGAATACAATGGGGACAATTGTTTTGTCCCCGTCCCACCCCACAAATAATGGGGAAATTTTTTTCTGTCCCCGTCCCGTCCCGAATATTATGGGGAAATATTTTTCTGTCCCCGTCCTGCCCCGAATATTATGGGGAAAATTTTTCTGTCCCCGTCCCGTCCCGAATATGACATGGGGACAATTATTTTGTCCCCGGGGACGTCCCGTCCCGGTCCGTCCAGTGTCCCGACGTCCCGTCCCCGGCAGAAGCTCTGGCCTAGAGAGTTGACAAACGTTAGGTGAGTTGGAAAATTTTTGGAATTGGGTACCGGTGGGGTAGTTGACAAAATCAGAAAAGTTGGCACATATTTCTGGTTTTTTCTCGGCGGGGTAGTTGACAAAATCAGAAAACTGGGACAAATATTTCGGGTTTTTTCTCGTCGGGGTAGTTGACAAAATCAAAAAAGTTTACCAAAAGTTTTCCGCCAAAGTAGTTGAAAACCTGGGGAACTGGTGACATTTCGGTCAGAAATTGGTTACTTGCCAGTTTGGAACTTTTTCCACCCCGGGTATCGCCTTAGTTAGCCCCAAGCTCAAGCAAGTTATGCCCAATGGAACTGTGCACAATGGGTTACGGCTTTTGGAAACATTATGCACGAAGTTATGTTCCAAAATGGCAATTGATAAAATGAGTTCAAAATAATTTATTTCGAATATTGCGAACAAGCGGTTTTTCGGGTCTGGTTACATATGTACAATGGTCAACTATCTGTAATGCAGCATTGGTTAATGTTAACCCTACATACAATTGTCAATTCCTAACCTAAAAGTCGTAAAGTCGACTCTCTCTCTATAACGACAACTGAAGGGCACCAATTGTTCTGACGTTATAAGGGGAATGTCGTTATAGCGGGTGACTTAATCTTGAATATATACTACGGGGAGATTCTCACAAGCAAAGTCTTCCGATGTGACTTTCAGAATTAAATGAAAATTGGTGGAATTGTAGGCAATACTAATAGTGTTCACACAAACCACAAACTTGATGCCATCTCCTCTGGGTTCGGACTAGTGCTGCGCTCGGGTCAAGTATTTATAAAGATCCGACCACGAACTTGACTTGACCCCGACTTCTCAAGTACGTATTTCAAGATTACCCGAACTTGACATTTTCAGTTCAAGTAATACTTGAATGAAACAAGTTCGGGTTTTCAAGTAATTCTCATATTACTTGACCATGATTTTATACGCGCGTTTCGGGTCCAACTTCAACTTGACTTGACCATGACCCGAACTTGACCATGAACTTGAACTTTCAAGTACTTTCAAGTAATCCATTGGACATCAAAATACTTAAGTTTTATTGAATTTATATTTCTAATGAAAGCGAACCTGGGTTTCTAACACACTAGGTTTCACCCAGCATTTTGCTAGCAACCGCCTCTAAAAATAATAGTTGTATTTTTGGTTCCTTTCAATGAATGTAGAACGATTGTACACTGCAGATCTACTCTGATTTCGTGTACCGGGTGGGTCTGGTGACTCAGTTGACATTTTTGGGGACACAGAACTCCTTTTAGGTTTTGTTGTCACATACTATTATAAACATGGGTGCTAACATTTTTAAATCAATTTCCACGGAGCCATATGAATGTTGAGCTTTCTTTTGTATTTGTGTACACGAACAAATTAACAAATGCCGCTTAAAGTGATGTATTAAATGCCGTTTTAAGTTTCATTTAGTACAGTGAATCGTAAGTGAATTGAAAACTCCCTCAGCCATGAAGAATTGCACAAACAAAATTACTTGAACTTGTACACGAAAAACTCAAGTTCGTGGTCAAGTACTTTTTAATATTTACTTGAACATGACCAGGTACTATGGTTCAAGTAAAATAATTATACTTGACCACGAACTTGACTTGAGGTAAGAAATCATGGTCAAGTCGATGAAATACCTGAACACGACCCGAACCGTTCATGGTTTTAAATTTATTTACTTGACCACGACCCGAACGCGAACTTGACTTGAAATACTCGTGTACTACTTGTACTTGTGCGCAGCTCTGGTTCGGACAGTAGGACATTTGAAAGTTCATTTTTTTTGAAAGTTTGACAGGGGGGAGGACCCTTCCTCGCTTGAAATTTTTCATGTTAAATCCCATAAGAAAAATCCATTTTCGTAACTCGAACAAAATCCAAACCAATATTCACACATGCTTGTTTTCACTTTCACAACAAATAATCTATAATCAAATAATGTAAATGTATCAACATGATTAATAATATTAATAATTAATAATTAATGAAATACAAATGCAATTTTACATTGAAAAGGCTTACGCATGTACGTGTTGATAAAACATTATTTTTCGGTTGTGAAAGTGAAAACAATAATATTTATGTGAAACTAATTATAGACAAATTGAATAAAATAATTACTACAATGTCGAGAATTGGCTTATTTCTGCTCAAATTGTGTCACCTTGAAGACCGGACTAGAGTATTTTTATGTATGAACATATTTCGAGCATGCGTGAATATTGGTTTGGATTTTGTTCGAGTTACGAAAATGGATTTTTCTTATGGGATTTAACATGAAAAAATTCATGTGAGGTAGGGTCCCCCTGTCAAACTTTCAAAAAAAATCGAACTTTCAAATGTCCTACTGCCCGAACCCAGAGGAGATGGCATCAAGTTTGTGGTTTGTGTGAACACTATTAGTAGTGCCTAAAATTCCACCAATTTTCATTTAATTCTGAAAGTCACATCGGAAGACTTTGCTTGTCAGTGTGTCGTTATGGGGGAAGTTTCGCTATAGGGAGAGCCGTTATAGAGAGTCGACTGTATGCTCATTTAGCTGATTATATTGTTGGCAGAAGAAGTAGCAGAGTACTGGTATACGGTAAATATGATTAAACGGTCATATAAAATTTAATAAACTAAGGCAGACACAATTACGATATACCATCCATATGTATTCCACTCCTTACACTGTCACGAGAACACATTTATGAATTACACAAACACGCACGGTGGCTTGATTGAAATCACGTTGATTTAAATCACGCGCAGTTTTGTGTTTTTATGAATTTTGGGCATGAGATCATTTTGGATTTTTATCATTTTCATTATAATTTGGATACGTCATATTGATTATTTGTCAAGCTGTCATATAAAATTTGATATGAGTGAGTTTTTAAATATTGTATATTACTAGAACTTCTGCTGTGGACAATTGTTATGTCCCACAGAAGATTCTGTCTCGTTTTAAAATCCAGGGACAAAAATAAGTATCCAAATCCCGTCCCGAAATAACACGCCGACAATATTTATGCCCTGAAATTTTCTCGTCCCTACCAGATACTCAGTAGCTAAAAAACATCCCAATATCCAATCTTTCTAAAAGAGTACCATTTAAAGTTGCAATATTTTACTGTGTGAAGTTTGCATTTTTTAAATGTTACTCTTGTACGGAGAGATATTCACACTTGTTTAAACGGTATATTCCGAATTTACAAATAATTAATAATTTGCATACTCTATCATCCCGTCTCGAATCACTACTCACTATACACGTTATATATATTTTTTAATTATAAATATATTTATATATTAATAAAAATCCAAAAGAGATTGGTATCCGTCCTACACAGCGTTTGGCATCAAAGACAAAACCGAATTCCAAATTGTTAAATTGTAAAAAATATTGCTGATATTTGGAACTGGCCTTTAACAAGCTTTTTGTGTCATATTTTTTTCCCATCATTTTTTTCATTTATTACGGTTTAGCATTATCGTACAAAATCAACTTTTGAATACAATTATTAGCATTTCTTGTTATACAGAAAAAAATATATCAAGGCTTTCATTTCATTCTGGAGTGGCCAATTTCTCCCGGCTTTACGAGCGGTCTGGTTATCACTTGTATTCATTTTGCGCTGTTATAATTCATTTAGGTATTGTAATATATTGCTGTGAACAAATTGCATAAGCTTGATATTTGTTTCAAATGTTACAAGGATCATTTACAGACGTATATATATATAATGTTTGAGTGAAATATTTTAAATAGAGATTCTGCATCGAACCAATACACATTGAATTTCATAGAGCCTAACTTAGCACCGTTAATGAGCACATATTTTTGGAAGTCCCCGTAGAGTAAATCAAAAATTCTTTGTTTATACTTAACCAAAGGTTTCACCGTAATATTATAATTGTTTACATACATATAAAGCAATTGATATATTCTATAATGTTCAGCGTATATAAAATGGTTAAAGCAGGTCCTTTTTCCAAAACCGTGTGTTCTATTTTTCATTTTCATTGGGAATCCAGTTCCAAATCTCATCAAAATGGTTGCAGTGCAAATAATGAGTCGTTTGAGGTTTCTTTTTTGACAAAACGGACAATCAGGTGATTTAATAATAATTCCCATATGGAAGGCTAATTTGGGAGTCAGTGCTGCTCCATGCCATATTCTCCAGGTTACTATTTTCTCATGGAGTATTAAACATGAGTTGAGGTGGGACCAATTGTAGTTCTGAATTTTGGAAATGGTTTGCTGATTTGGCGGATATTTGCTGAGGAGAACACATGTTTTAAAGGCTTTGTCCTCTAAGCTGACATATAGATTATTCACTGGGTTAATTACTGACAATGAGTTTTTGTCTTTGCATTCAACCGATATACAAGATATTTCAGCTCTAATTTTGTTGTATTGTCGTAGTTTCACACTTGTTAGAGTTTTTTCGGGTAGCTCGTTTTGCTCTTGGTTGAAGATGTTTTCAATTTCCGATGCTATGTAAAAATCTACTGTCCTATGTGCTGATGTAGTTTGTATTAGTTGTTCTTATTATATTTAGTAAATCAATCCTTGCATGTACGAGACGCACTTTCATCTCATTCATTATGTTGTAAATGTTTACATAGAAATCACTGAGGGAGTTTTTGTTGTTAGCTGTTAAGATATTCTTTACTGTTTTGGTTGCATGTCCAAGAAAATAGTTTTCTTCTGAAGCATTGGCTAGCGTATTTACAAATCGAAGTTGAAATATTGAAATCTGAGTCTGTAAATCCTCCACACCAAGACCGCCACTATTCTGTGGTAGCAAACAAATATTCTTTTGACCAGTTTTCTTCTGCTTCCCCACAGGTAGCTGTTAATTACAAGATACATTTCTTCAAGAAAATCTTTAGGTGGATCAAGAGTTTTCAATGTGACCCACACGAGAGGCAACACGAAATTATTTAGTATTTTGGATTTCATGAATAAATTAGCTTCTGGAAATTTAATTTCATAGTAGCGTATTTTGGTCTAGTTTTTGTAATTAGAGTTTCCCAATTTTGTGTTACGTAGTTGGGTTATTTTTGTTTCATATTAGGTAGCTGACTTGCTTTTGTAATTTTCTCTCAATATATTTTATTATTCACCATTATTAAGTTTCATTGGTACCAACTGTGTACAATAGTAGGAGGAAAATTAAAATCCAAAAATTTGTATGGTTATTCTATCGTACGATAAAATTTTGAATTTAAATCAGAAAATATTATTTAAATCAAAAAAATCAAAAAAATCAGCAACCCTACAAACAAGAGAAGGAAATTTCTTTGTAAGCGCCAAATTTCCAGCCGGCAGACTTTCTTTCATATTGCTAACCATAGATGTAGGTTTTTACCACTCGCACTCACACTCGCACTCCCATAGAGACAAAACCCACCACTCCTACTCTTGCACACTCGTAGTCTGACTGAGAATGCAAAACTACTACTCCTACTCTCAGCGCTAACTTCAAATCTCACAACTCCTACTCACCACTCGTGAGTTACTCAATGTTTTCACCGAAATATTTGCAAAAATGTTAAGACAAAAATTTTCCTTACAATTATGAAAGCTAATACTAAGCACAAAATAGTTCAATTGAATTTTATAGTCAAAATTCAATGACAATTGCAAATACCGACGAAGTTTACAATAATTGACTACATTTATAATAACAACGCCTGGAAGTATGCTCAAGATTTATTTATAATCTGTGACATATTTTGTCTTCCAATGCACGGCTTGTACATAAGTCGGCATTCCACAGGATTGTTTGTTTAAAATTATGAAATATTTCTAAATAACCGCGAATCTTTTAGCGTGCAATGCTAGCTTTATGCTATTAATAGAATGGTACGAGAAATAGTGAGTAGTAAAGCATGGTACTCCTACTCATTTTCTATGCTTCGATTTATACCACTCCAACTCACGAAGTTTTTTGCGCCTTCACTCCTACTCTTTACCTTGCTACTCCCCTGTGAGTGTGAGTAGGAGTTTGATGAGTGCACTCGTCACTCGCGAGTAGCCCCCATGTATGTTGCTAACGCAGTGGCTTAATATGTAATATTCTTATCTGTATACTGACGACACTGTTCTTATATATAGGGGATAGTTTTTGTGAGGGAAGTTTTGGATTGAGAATAGAAGTCTTGATAATAAGCGTTTGAACACCGGAGCTTACATGTTGAATTCTTCGAAGCCCAGACACGTTAATATAAGACAAATTAAATGAAGATAGGTTGCTTAACATGAGCTCCACCCTAAGCGTCACAGAAGAAATACTGTTGTCTCCACAATTAGCAACATTAAAATGAAACACATGCATTAACTGTATACGTTTGAGGCCGTTTTTAACCACATTTAAAGTATACGTAAATTCAGGACAAAGGATATGATCTACACAAGCAAGAGAAGGCTGTCAACAAAGAATCCTGACCCGCACTCTGTCGAATCGGAGAATGTCTATGCGAAACTACGTAACTATGAAATTAGAAACTAGTAAAAGCCCTGTGCTTGGCACAGGGGCAATTACTTGAGTATTGTGAGAGTATACACAAAACCTTATATTGCTATAGATTCCGTATCATGGCATGTCGAGAAGGCTTTATATTACATAATAGCCCTGTCCTTTTTGCGAACAGCTTTACAAAAGCAAAGGAGGATGCCGATCACATCAAAGTCAAAATCGAGCGGATATTGCAAATGAAATACTAGAAGATGAAATTATTACTGCCCCACCTGCCTTCAAAGAAGTTTTGAAGAATGAGCTTCTAATTATTTTACAACAAATGAATGACTTGCTTATATCCAATGAAAGTAATCATGTGAGATTCGAACAAATTCGTTCATTATACACAACAACACTTCATAAATGTGAGAAAGAATTGCCAGGTCCAGAACATCCGGCAAAAAGGTTTTATAACATCCGAAAATCAAAATGCTTTCAAACATTAGACAATGGTTATGGCCAGTCTACTAACCCTCAACGTGCAACGAAGCGTAAAAGAAACAAACGAAGAGCACAATATGATAGAGAAAAGATGCAATGGTTATATTATAATCAAAGAAATAAAGCTGTAAACCAAATTATTAAAGACAGGAAAGACCAGGGATGCACAATCGAACTTGATCAACTATATGATGAATTCTCTACAAGATGGGAGACACCCAATGACAAATGTAGACCAGCTACAAATCCTGTTAATCAAGACGAGCAAAACAAACTTGACGAAGAATTCGATATTATTGTGAGTGACAAAGAAGTTACATTCCAAATATACCGGCTTAATTCAAGAACTGCAGGAGGTAATGATGGAGTACTTTCAGGATGGCTTAAAGCAACAACGGCAGAATCTTCGAAGATCCTTGCTGCAGTAATTACATACATGCTTAATTTTAATTTTGTACCGGAATTTATGAGAGAAGCAAGAACTGTACTGATACATAAAGGTGGAGATGAGAAACACGTTGTTTGATATAACTCAAGCATTTGACAAAATTGGTCACACACATGCCATACAGCGGATACAAGCCAGAAGGGCTCCCACAAAGCTTAAAGATATTAAATAAACTTTATGGTTGGAAATTACATCACAATCAACACTATAAAAGGTAAAACACAGAAAATATATTTTAAATGCGGAGTTACCAGGGTGCTCCAAGCTCTCCTTGGATTTTCAACAATGCCATTGATAATGAAGTTGAAGAAATTAATGAACCAGAAGTAAAGCCGATGTATGGATTCGAATTACACTCCTCTTTCCCAAAAGAAACATTACAGAATTTCGCTGATGACTCTCAAATTTCGTCATGTTCAAGAACATCTGCCATAGTTTTAGGTCAAACATTCCTGTCACTGTACGATGAATTAGGATTTACAGTCAACGCATCCAAATCACAATGCATTTGCATCGTAAAAGGAGAATAATGTACAGAGGATTTGGTTTTGAATTCTGAAACAAAAATAAAATCAATTCAACCAAACGAATCCGTCAAGTACTTAGGATGTACCTACAACGAAGAGATTTTCTTGGATGAAGCTAAAATTATTACTAAATTCAGAAATCAAATAGAAAGATTAAAGATACAAAGATATAAAAAAGACCAAAAACTAAACACAATCAACACGTATGTATGACCTATATTGATTTTTCCTTTGCAACATACATCTTTTAAGTAAATTAAATTCGACTTTTCTGCAAAATATGGACAAAATACTAAAAAGTGCAGTCAAAGAAATTTTACAAATCCCAATATCAACACCGGATTCAATGATTTATGCTAACACTAAAGTGAAAGGTTAAGGAATTATAAAGGCACCTTGGGAAGCATTTATACAATCATATAATGCAAGTCAACATTTACAAAATTGTGGTGTACAAGTTCTTTCACATGTTCGAGAGCTGGAATTAAAGAAACAACTTTGTCTGTCGAAGCTTAATCTGAAAGCTTACCTGCTAGCTTGACTGCAAGCTTAAGTGCTCGCTTCACTGCAAGCTTTAATGGAACGTAACTGCAAGCTTAACTGCAAGCTTAACTGCAAGCTTCTCTGCAAACTTAACTGCGAGCTTAAGTGCAAGCTAAACTGCAAGCTTAAATCAAGCCAAAGTGCAAGCTAAACTGCAAGCTGGACTGCCAGATTGACGGCAAGCTTAACTGCAAGCTTCATTGCAATCTAAACTGAAAGCTTAACTTTAAACTATACTGACATCTTCACTGCAATATTAACTGCAAGCTTAACTGCAAGTTTCACTGGAATATCTTAACTGGAAGCTTAACCCCAATTTTCACTACAATAGCTTAACCGAAAGCTTAACTCCAAATTTCACTGCAATAGCTTTACCGAAAGCTTAACTGAAAACTTCGATGGAAGCTTAACTGCATGCTTAACTGCAAGCTTAACTGCAAGCTTAACTGCATGATTAACTGCAAGCTTAACTGCATGCTTAACTGCATGCTAAACTGCATGCTTAACTGCAAGCTAAACTGCATGCTTAACTGCATGCTTAACTGCATGCTTAACTGCATGCTTAACTCCATGCTTAACTCCATGCTTAACTGCATGTTTAACTGCATGCTTAACTGCATGCTTAACTGCAATCTTAACTGCATGCTTAACTGCATGCTAAACTGCATGCTTCACTGCATGCTTCACTGCATGCTTAACTGTATGCTAAACTGCATGCTTAACTGCAAGCTTAACTGCATGCTTAACTGCATGCTAAACTGCATGCTTAACTGCATGCTTAACTGCATGCTTAACTGCAAGCTTAACTGCAAGCTTAACTGCATGCTTAACTGCATGCTTAACTGCAAACTTAACTGCATGTTTAACTACATGCTAAACTGCATGCTTCACTGCATGCTTCACTGCATGCTTAACTGTATGCTAAACTGCATGCTTAACTGCATGCTTAACTGCAAGCTTAACTGCATGCTTCACTGCATGCTTCACTGCATGCTTAACTGTATGCTAAACTGCATGCTTAACTGCATGTTTAACTGTAAGCTTAACTGCATGCTTAACTGCATGCTAAACTGCATGCTTAACTGCATGCTAAACTGCATGCTTAACCGCAAGCTTAACTACATGCTTAACTGCAAGCTTAACTGCATGCTTAACTGCATGCTCAACTGCAAGCTTAACTGCAAGCTTAACTGCATGCTTAACTGCAAGCTTAACTGCAAGCTTAACTGCATGCTTAACTGCATGCCTAACTGCATGCTTAACTGCATGCTTAACTTCATGCTAAACTGCATGCTTAACTGCATGCTTAACTGCAAGCTTAACTGCAAGCTTAACTGCAAACTTAACTGCATGCTTAACTGCATGCTTAACTGCATGCTTAACTGCATGCTTAACAGCATTCTTAACTGCAAGCTTAACTGCATGCTAAACTGCATGCTTAACTGCAAGCTAAACTGCATGCTTAACTGCATGCTTAACTGCATGCTTAACTGCATGCTAAACTGCATGCTTAACTGCATGCTTAACTGCATGCTTAACTGCATGCTTAACTGCATGCTTAACTGCATGCTTAACTGCATGCTTAACTGCATGCTTAACTGCATGCTTAACTGCATGTTTAACTACATGCTTAACTGCAATCTTAACTGCATGCTTAACTGCAATCTTAACTGCATGCTTAACTGCATGCTTAACTGCATGTTTAACTACATGCTTAACTGCATGGTAAACTGCATGCTTAACTGCATTCTTAACTGCAAGCTTAACTGCATGCTAAACTGCATGCTTAACTGCAAGCTAAACTGCATGCTTAACTGCATGCTTAACTGCATGCTTAACTGCATGCTTAACTGCATGCTTAACTGCATGCTTAACTGCATGCTTAACTGCATGCTTAACTGCATGCTTAACTGCATGCTTAACTGCATGTTTAACTACATGCTTAACTGCAATCTTAACTGCATGCTTAACTGCATGCTTAACTGCATGCTAAACTGCATGCTTGACTACATGCTTCACTGCATGCTTAACTGTATGCTAAACTGCATACTTAACTGCATGCTTAACTGCATGCTCAACTGCAAGCTCAACTGCAAGCTTAACTGCAAGCTTAACTGCAAGCTTAACTGCATGCTTAACTGCATGCTTAACTGCATGCCTAACTGCATGCTTAACTGCATGCTTAACTGCATGCTAAAATGCATGCTTAACTGCATGCTTAACTGCAAGCTTAACTGCACGCTTAACTGCAAACTTAACTGCAAGCTTAACTGCAAGCTTAACTGCATGCTTAACCGCATGCTTAACTGCAAATTTAACTGCATGCTTAACCGCATGCTTAACTGCATGCTTAACTGCATGCTTAACTGCATGCTTAACTGCATGCTTAACTGCATGCTTAACTGCATGCTTAACTGCATGCTTAACTGCATGCTTAACTGCATGCTTAACTGCATGCTTAACTGCATGCTTAACTGCATGCTTAACTGCATGCTTAACTGCATGCTTAACTGCATGCTTAACTGCATGCTTAACTACATGCTTAACTGCAATCTTAACTGCATGCTTAACTGCATGCTTAACTGCATGCTTAACTGCAAGCTTAACTGCATGCTTAACTGCATGCTTAACTGCAAGCTTAACTGCAAGCTTAACTGCATGCTTAACTGCAAGCTTAACTGCAAGCTTAACTGCAAGCTTAACTGCAAGCTTAACTGCAAGCTTAACTGCATGCTTCACTGCATGCCTAACTGCATGCTTAACTGCATGCTTAACTGCATGCTAAACTGCATGCTTAACTGCATGCTTAACTGCATGCTTAACTGCAAACTTAACTGCGTGTTTAACTACATGCTTAACTGCAAGCTTAACCGCATGCTTAACTGCATGGTAAACTGCATGCTTAACTGCAAGCTTAACTGCAAGCTTAACTGCATGATTAACTGCAAGCTTAACTGCAAGCTTAACTGCATCCTTAACTGCATGCTTAACCGCATGCTTAACTGCATGCTTAACCGCATGCTTAACTGCAAATTTAACTGCATGCTTAACCGCATGCTTAACCGCATGCTTAACTACATGCTTAACTGCAAACTTAACTGCATGCTTAACTGCAAGCTTAACTGCAAGCTTAACTGCATGATTAACTGCAAGCTTAACTGCAAGCTTAACTGCATCCTTAACTGCATGCTTAACCGCATGCTTAACTGCATGCTTAACTGCATGCTTAACTGCATGCTTAACTGCATGCTTAACTGCATGCTTAACTGCATGCTTAACTGCATGCTTAACTGCATGTTTAACTACATGCTTAACTGCATGCTTAACTGCATGCTTAACTGCATGTTTAACTACATGCTTAACTGCATGGTAAACTGCATGCTTAACTGCATTCTTAACTGCAAGCTTAACTGCATGCTAAACTGCATGCTTAACTGCAAGCTAAACTGCATGCTTAACTGCATGCTTAACTGCATGCTTAACTGCATGCTTAACTGCATGCTTAACTGCATGCTTAACTGCATGCTTAACTGCATGCTTAACTGCATGCTTAACTGCATGCTTAACTGCATGCTTAACTGCATGCTTAACTGCATGTTTAACTACATGCTTAACTGCAATCTTAACTGCATGCTTAACTGCATGCTTAACTGCATGCTAAACTGCATGCTTGACTACATGCTTCACTGCATGCTTAACTGTATGCTAAACTGCATACTTAACTGCATGCTTAACTGCATGCTCAACTGCAAGCTCAACTGCAAGCTTAACTGCAAGCTTAACTGCAAGCTTAACTGCATGCTTAACTGCATGCTTAACTGCATGCCTAACTGCATGCTTAACTGCATGCTTAACTGCATGCTAAAATGCATGCTTAACTGCATGCTTAACTGCAAGCTTAACTGCACGCTTAACTGCAAACTTAACTGCAAGCTTAACTGCAAGCTTAACTGCATGCTTAACCGCATGCTTAACTGCAAATTTAACTGCATGCTTAACCGCATGCTTAACTGCATGCTTAACTGCATGCTTAACTGCATGCTTAACTGCATGCTTAACTGCATGCTTAACTGCATGCTTAACTGCATGCTTAACTGCATGCTTAACTGCATGCTTAACTGCATGCTTAACTGCATGCTTAACTGCATGCTTAACTGCATGCTTAACTGCATGCTTAACTGCATGCTTAACTGCATGCTTAACTACATGCTTAACTGCAATCTTAACTGCATGCTTAACTGCATGCTTAACTGCATGCTTAACTGCAAGCTTAACTGCATGCTTAACTGCATGCTTAACTGCAAGCTTAACTGCAAGCTTAACTGCATGCTTAACTGCAAGCTTAACTGCAAGCTTAACTGCAAGCTTAACTGCAAGCTTAACTGCAAGCTTAACTGCATGCTTCACTGCATGCCTAACTGCATGCTTAACTGCATGCTTAACTGCATGCTAAACTGCATGCTTAACTGCATGCTTAACTGCATGCTTAACTGCAAACTTAACTGCGTGTTTAACTACATGCTTAACTGCAAGCTTAACCGCATGCTTAACTGCATGGTAAACTGCATGCTTAACTGCAAGCTTAACTGCAAGCTTAACTGCATGATTAACTGCAAGCTTAACTGCAAGCTTAACTGCATCCTTAACTGCATGCTTAACCGCATGCTTAACTGCATGCTTAACCGCATGCTTAACTGCAAATTTAACTGCATGCTTAACCGCATGCTTAACCGCATGCTTAACTACATGCTTAACTGCAAACTTAACTGCATGCTTAACTGCAAGCTTAACTGCAAGCTTAACTGCATGATTAACTGCAAGCTTAACTGCAAGCTTAACTGCATCCTTAACTGCATGCTTAACCGCATGCTTAACTGCATGCTTAACTGCATGCTTAACTGCATGCTTAACTGCATGCTTAACTGCATGCTTAACTGCATGCTTAACTGCATGCTTAACTGCATGCTTAACTGCATGCTTAACTGCATGCTTAACTGCATGCTTAACTGCATGCTCAACTGCAAGCTTAACTGCATGGTTAACTGCAAGCTTAACTGCATGCTAAACTGCATGCTTAACTGCAAGCTTAACTGCAAGCTTAACTGCATGCTTAACTGCAAGCTTAACTGCAAGCTTAACTGCAAGCTTAACTGCATGCTTAACTGCATGCTTAACTGCAAATTTAACTGCATGCTTAACTGCATGCTTAACTGCAAACTTAACTGCGTGTTTAACTACATGCTTAACTGCAAGCTTAACCGCATGCTTAACTGCATGGTAAACTGCATGCTTAACTGCAAGCTCAACTGCAAGCTTAACTGCATGATTAACTGCAAGCTTAACTGCAAGCTTAACTGCATCCTTAACTGCATGCTTAACCGCATCCTTAACTGCAAGCTTAACTGCAAGCTTAACTGCATGATTAACTGCAAGCTTAACTGCAAGCTTAACTGCATCCTTAACTGCATGCTTAACCGCATGCTTAACTGCAAATTTAACTGCATGCTTAACCGCATGCTTAACCGCATGCTTAACTGCATGCTAAACTGCATGCTTAACTGCATACTTAACTGCATGCTTAACTGCATGCTTAACTGCAAACTTAACTGCGTGTTTAACTACATGCTTAACTGCAAGCTTAACCGCATGCTTAACTGCATGGTAAACTGCATGCTTAACTGCAAGCTTAACTGCAAGCTTAACTGCATGATTAACTGCAAGCTTAACTGCAAGCTTAACTGCAAGCTTAACTGCGTGTTTAACTACATGCTTAACTGCAAGCTTAACCGCATGCTTAACTGCATGGTAAACTGCATGCTTAACTGCAAGCTTAACTGCAAGCTTAACTGCATGATTAACTGCAAGCTTAACTGCAAGCTTAACTGCAAGCTTAACTGCAAGCTTAACTGCATCCTTAACTGCAAGCTTAACTGCAAGCTTAACTGCATGATTAACTGCAAGCTTAACTGCAAGCTTAACTGCATCCTTAACTGCATGCTTAACCGCATGCTTAACTGCAAATTTAACTGCATGCTTAACCGCATGCTTAACCGCATGCTTAACTGCATGCTAAACTGCATGCTTAACTGCATGCTTAACTGCATGCTTAACTGCATGCTTAACTGCATGCCTAACTGCATGCTTAACTGCATACTTAACTGCATGCTTAACTACATGCTTAACTGCAAACTTAACTGCATGCTTAACTGCAAGCTTAACTGCAAGCTTAACTGCATGATTAACTGCAAGCTTAACTGCAAGCTTAACTGCATCCTTAACTGCATGCTTAACCGCATGCTTAACTGCATGCTTAACTGCATGCTTAACTGCATGCTTAACTGCATGCTCAACTGCAAGCTTAACTGCATGGTTAACTGCAAGCTTAACTGCAAGCTTAACTGCATGCTAAACTGCATGCTTAACTGCAAGCTTAACTGCAAGCTTAACTGCATGCTTAACTGCAAGCTTAACTGCAAGCTTAACTGCAAGCTTAACTGCATGCTTAACTGCATGCTTAACTGCAAATTTAACTGCATGCTTAACTGCATGCTTAACTGCATGCTTAACTGCATGCTTAACTGCATGCTTAACTGCATGCTTAACTGCAAGCTTAACTGCAAGCATAACTGCATGCTTAACTGCATGCTTAACTGCATGCTTAACTGCATGCCTAACTGCATGCCTAACTGCATGCTTAACTGCATGCTAAAATGCATGCTTAACTGCATGCTTAACTGCAAGCTTAACTGCACGCTTAACTGCAAACTTAACTGCATGCTTAACTGCATGCTCAACTGCAAGCTTAACTGCAAGCTTAACTGCATGCTTAACTGCAAGCTTAACTGCAAGCTAAACTGCATGCTTAACTGCATGCTTTACTGCATGCTTATCTGCATGCTAAACTGCATGCTTAACCGCATGCTTAACCGCATGCTTAACTGCATGCTAAACTGCATGCTTAACTGCATGCTTAACTGCATGCTTAACTGCATGCCTAACTGCATGCTTAACTGCATACTTAACTGCATGCTTAACTGCATGCTTAACTGCAAACTTAACTGCGTGTTTAACTACATGCTTAACTGCAAGCTTAACCGCATGCTTAACTGCATGGTAAACTGCATGCTTAACTGCAAGCTTAACTGCAAGCTTAACTGCATGATTAACTGCAAGCTTAACTGCAAGCTTAACTGCAAGCTTAACTGCATCCTTAACTGCAAGCTTAACTGCAAGCTTAACTGCATGATTAACTGCAAGCTTAACTGCAAGCTTAACTGCATCCTTAACTGCATGCTTAACCGCATGCTTAACTGCAAATTTAACTGCATGCTTAACCGCATGCTTAACCGCATGCTTAACCGCATGCTTAACCGCATGCTTAACCGCATGCTTAACTGCATGCTAAACTGCATGCTTAACTGCATGCTTAACTGCATGCTTAACTGCATGCCTAACTGCATGCTTAACTGCATACTTAACTGCATGCTTAACTACATGCTTAACTGCAAACTTAACTGCATGCTTAACTGCAAGCTTAACTGCAAGCTTAACTGCATGATTAACTGCAAGCTTAACTGCAAGCTTAACTGCATCCTTAACTGCATGCTTAACCGCATGCTTAACTGCATGCTTAACTGCATGCTTAACTGCATGCTTAACTGCATGCTCAACTGCAAGCTTAACTGCATGGTTAACTGCAAGCTTAACTGCAAGCTTAACTGCATGCTAAACTGCATGCTTAACTGCAAGCTTAACTGCAAGCTTAACTGCATGCTTAACTGCAAGCTTAACTGCAAGCTTAACTGCAAGCTTAACTGCATGCTTAACTGCATGCTTAACTGCAAATTTAACTGCATGCTTAACTGCATGCTTAACTGCATGCTTAACTGCATGCTTAACTGCATGCTTAACTGCAAGCTTAACTGCAAGCATAACTGCATGCTTAACTGCATGCTTAACTGCATGCTTAACTGCATGCCTAACTGCATGCCTAACTGCATGCTTAACTGCATGCTAAAATGCATGCTTAACTGCATGCTTAACTGCAAGCTTAACTGCACGCTTAACTGCAAACTTAACTGCAAGCTTAACTGCATGCTCAACTGCAAGCTTAACTGCAAGCTTAACTGCATGCTTAACTGCAAGCTTAACTGCAAGCTAAACTGCATGCTTAACTGCATGCTTAACTGCATGCTTAACTGCATGCTTATCTGCATGCTAAACTGCATGCTTAACTGCATGCTTAACTGCATGCTTAACTGCATGCTTAACTGCAAGCTTAACTGCAAGCTTAACTGCAAACTTAACTGCATGCTTAACTGCATGCTTAAATGCATGCTCAACTGCAAGCTTAACTGCATGCTTAACTGCATGCCTAACTGCATGCTTAACTGCATGCTTAACTGCATGCTTAACCGCATGCCTAACTGCATGCTTAACTGCATGCTTAACTGCATGCTAAAATGCATGCTTAACTGCATGCTAAACTGCAAGCTTAACTGCACGCTTAACTGCAAACTTAACTGCAAGCTTAAATGCATGCTTAACTGCATGCTTAACCGCATGCTTAACTGCAAATTTAACTGCATGCTTAACCGCATTCTTAACTGCATGCTTAACTGCATGCTTAACTGCATGCTTAACTGCATGCTTAACTGCATGCTTAACTGCATGCTTAACTGCATGCTTAACTACATGCTTAACTGCATGCTTAACTGCATGCTTAACTGCATGCTTAACTGCATGCTTAACTGCATGCTTAACTGCATGCTTAACTGCATGCTTAACTGCATGCTTAACTGCATGCTTAACCGCATGCTTAACTGCAAGCTTAACTGCATGCTTAACTGCATGCTTTACTGCATGCTTAACCGCATGCTTAACTGCATGCTTAACTACTTGCTTAACTGCAAACTTAACTGCATGCTTAACTGCAAGCTAAACTGCATGCTTAACTGCATGCTTAACTGCATGCTTAACTGCATGCTTAACTGCATGCTTAACTGCATGCCTAACTGCATGCTTAACTGCACACTTAACTGCATGCTTAACTGCATGCCTAACTGCATGCTTAACTGCATGCTTAACTGCATGCTTAGCTGCATGCTTAACTGCATGCTTAACTACTTGCTTAACTGCAAACTTAACTGCATGCTTAACTGCATGCTTAACTGCAAGCTTAACTGCAAGCATAACTGCATGCTTAACTGCAAGCTTAACTGCATGCTTAACTGCATGCTTAACTGCATGCTTAACTGCAAGCTTAACTGCATGCTTAACTGCAAGCTTAACTGCGAGCTTAACTGCGAGCTTAACTGCATGCTTAACTGCATGCTTAACCGCATGCTTAACTGCATGCTTAACTACTTGCTTAACTGCAAACTTAACTGCATGCTTAACTGCAAGCTAAACTGCATGCTTAACTGCATGCTTAACTGCATGCTTAACTGCATGCTTAACTGCATGCCTAACTGCATGCTTAACTGCACACTTAACTGCATGCTTAACTGCATGCCTAACTGCATGCTTAACTGCATGCTTAACTGCATGCTTAACTGCATGCTTAACTGCATGCTTAACTGCATGCTTAACTGCATGCTTAACTACATGCTTAACTGCAAGCTTAACTGCATGCTTAACTGCATGCTAAACTGCATGCTAAACTGCATGCTAAACTGCATGCTTAACTGCATGCTTAACTGCAAGCTTAACTGCAAGCTTAACTGCATGCTTAACTGCAAGCTTAACTGCGAGCTTCACTGCATGCTTAACCGCATGCTTAACCGCATGCTTAACTGCAAGCTTAACTGCATGCTTAACAGCATTCTTAACTGCAAGCTTAACTGCATGCTAAACTGCATGCTTAACTGCAAGCTAAACTGCATGCTTAACTGCATGCTTAACTGCATGCTTAACTGCATGCTTAACTGCATGCTTAACTGCATGCTTAACTGCATGCTTAACTGCATGCTTAACTGCATGCTTAACTGCATGTTTAACTACATGCTTAACTGCAATCTTAACTGCATGCTTAACTGCAATCTTAACTGCATGCTTAACTGCATGCTTAACTGCATGCTTAACTGCATGCTTAACTGCATGCTTAACTACATGCTTAACTGCAAGCTTAACTGCATGCTTAACTGCATGCTAAACTGCATGCTAAACTGCATGCTAAACTGCATGCTTAACTGCATGCTTAACTGCAAGCTTAACTGCAAGCTTAACTGCATGCTTAACTGCAAGCTTAACTGCGAGCTTCACTGCATGCTTAACCGCATGCTTAACCGCATGCTTAACTGCAAGCTTAACTGCATGCTTAACAGCATTCTTAACTGCAAGCTTAACTGCATGCTTAACAGCATTCTTAACTGCAAGCTTAACTGCATGCTAAACTGCATGCTTAACTGCAAGCTAAACTGCATGCTTAACTGCATGCTTAACTGCATGCTTAACTGCATGCTTAACTGCATGCTTAACTGCATGCTTAACTGCATGCTTAACTGCATGCTTAACTGCATGCTTAACTGCATGCTTAACTGCATGCTTAACTGCATGCTTAACTGCATGCTTAACTGCATGCTTAACTGCATGTTTAACTACATGCTTAACTGCAATCTTAACTGCATGCTTAACTGCAATCTTAACTGCATGCTTAACTGCATGCTTAACTGCATGTTTAACTACATGCTTAACTGCAATCTTAACTGCATGCTTAACTGCATTCTTAACTGCAAGCTTAACTGCATGCTAAACTGCATGCTTAACTGCAAGCTAAACTGCATGCTTAACTGCATGCTTAACTGCATGCTTAACTGCATGCTTAACTGCATGCTTAACTGCATGCTTAACTGCATGCTTAACTGCATGCTTAACTGCATGCTTAACTGCATGCTTAACTGCATGTTTAACTACATGCTTAACTGCAATCTTAACTGCATGCTTAACTGCAATCTTAACTGCATGCTTAACCGCATGCTTAACTGCATGCTAAACTGCATGCTTAACTGCATGCTTAACTGCATGCTTAACTGCATGCCTAACTGCATGCTTAACTGCATACTTAACTGCATGCTTAACTGCATGCTTAACTGCAAACTTAACTGCGTGTTTAACTACATGCTTAACTGCAAGCTTAACCGCATGCTTAACTGCATGGTAAACTGCATGCTTAACTGCAAGCTTAACTGCAAGCTTAACTGCATGATTAACTGCAAGCTTAACTGCAAGCTTAACTGCAAGCTTAACTGCAAGCTTAACTGCATCCTTAACTGCAAGCTTAACTGCAAGCTTAACTGCATGATTAACTGCAAGCTTAACTGCAAGCTTAACTGCATCCTTAACTGCATGCTTAACCGCATGCTTAACTGCAAATTTAACTGCATGCTTAACCGCATGCTTAACCGCATGCTTAACTGCATGCTAAACTGCATGCTTAACTGCATGCTTAACTGCATGCTTAACTGCATGCCTAACTGCATGCTTAACTGCATACTTAACTGCATGCTTAACTACATGCTTAACTGCAAACTTAACTGCATGCTTAACTGCAAGCTTAACTGCAAGCTTAACTGCATGATTAACTGCAAGCTTAACTGCAAGCTTAACTGCATCCTTAACTGCATGCTTAACCGCATGCTTAACTGCATGCTTAACTGCATGCTTAACTGCATGCTTAACTGCATGCTCAACTGCAAGCTTAACTGCATGGTTAACTGCAAGCTTAACTGCAAGCTTAACTGCATGCTAAACTGCATGCTTAACTGCAAGCTTAACTGCAAGCTTAACTGCATGCTTAACTGCAAGCTTAACTGCAAGCTTAACTGCAAGCTTAACTGCATGCTTAACTGCATGCTTATATGCAAATTTAACTGCATGCTTAACTGCATGCTTAACTGCATGCTTAACTGCATGCTTAACTGCATGCTTAACTGCATGCTTAACTGCATGCTTAACTGCATGCTTAACTGCATGCTTAACTGCATGCTTAACTGCATGCTTAACTGCAAGCTTAACTGCAAGCATAACTGCATGCTTAACTGCATGCTTAACTGCATGCTTAACTGCATGCCTAACTGCATGCCTAACTGCATGCTTAACTGCATGCTAAAATGCATGCTTAACTGCATGCTTAACTGCAAGCTTAACTGCACGCTTAACTGCAAACTTAACTGCAAGCTTAACTGCATGCTCAACTGCAAGATTAACTGCAAGCTTAACTGCATGCTTAACTGCAAGCTTAACTGCAAGCTAAACTGCATGCTTAACTGCATGCTTAACTGCATGCTTATCTGCATGCTAAACTGCAAGCTTAACTGCATGCTTAACTGCATGCTTAACTGCATGCTTAACTGCATGCTTAACTGCAAGCTTAACTGCAAGCTTAACTGCAAACTTAACTGCATGCTTAACTGCATGCTTAAATGCATGCTCAACTGCAAGCTTAACTGCATGCTTAACTGCATGCCTAACTGCATGCTTAACTGCATGCTTAACTGCATGCTTAACCGCATGCCTAACTGCATGCTTAACTGCATGCTTAACTGCATGCTAAAATGCATGCTTAACTGCATGCTAAACTGCAAGCTTAACTGCACGCTTAACTGCAAACTTAACTGCAAGCTTAAATGCATGCTTAACTGCATGCTTAACCGCATGCTTAACTGCAAATTTAACTGCATGCTTAACCGCATTCTTAACTGCATGCTTAACTGCATGCTTAACTGCATGCTTAACTGCATGCTTAACTGCATGCTTAACTGCATGCTTAACTGCATGCTTAACTGCATGCTTAACTGCATGCTTAACGGCATGCTTAACTGCATGCTTAACTGCATGCTTAACTGCATGCTTAACTGCATGCTTAACTGCATGCTTAACTGCATGCTTAACTGCAAGCTTAAATGCAAGCTTAACTGCATGCTTAACTGCATGCTTAACTGCGAGCTTAACTGCATGCTTAACTGCATGCTTAACCGCATGCTTAACTGCATGCTTAACTACTTGCTTAACTGCAAACTTAACTGCATGCTTAACTGCATGCTTAACTGCAAGCTTAACTGCAAGCATAACTGCATGCTTAACTGCAAGCTTAACTGCATGCTTAACTGCATGCTTAACTGCATGCTTAACTGCAAGCTTAACTGCATGCTTAACTGCAAGCTTAACTGCGAGCTTAACTGCGAGCTTAACTGCATGCTTAACTGCATGCTTAACCGCATGCTTAACTGCATGCTTAACTACTTGCTTAACTGCAAACTTAACTGCATGCTTAACTGCATGCTTAACTGCAAGCTTAACTGCAAGCATAACTGCAAGCTCAACTGCAAGCTTAACTGCATGCTTAACTGCAAGCTTAACTGCATGCTTAACTGCAAGCTTAACTGCAAGCTTAACTGCATGCTTAACTGCAAGCTTAACTGCAAGTTTAACTGCAAGCTTAACTGCAAGCTTAACTGCAAGCTTAACTGCATGCTTAACTGCATGCCTAACTGCATGCTTAACTGCATGCTTAACTGCATGCTAAACTGCATGCTTAACTGCATGCTTAACTGCATGCTTAACTGCAAACTTAACTGCGTGTTTAACTACATGCTTAACTGCAAGCTTAATTGCATGGTTAACTGCATGGTAAACTGCATGCTTAACTGCAAGCTTAACTGCAAGCTTAACTGCATGATTAACTGCAAGCTTAACTGCAAGCTTAACTGCATCCTTAACTGCATGCTTAACCGCATGCTTAACTGCAAATTTAACTGCATGCTTAACCGCATGCTTAACCGCATGCTTAACTACATGCTTAACTGCAAACTTAACTGCATGCTTAACTGCATGCTTAACTGCAAGCTTAACTGCACGCTTAACTGCAAACTTAACTGCAAGCTTAACTGCATGCTTAACTGCATGCTTAACCGCATGCTTAACTGCAAATTTAACTGCATGCTTAACCGCATTCTTAACTGCATGCTTAACTGCATGCTTAACTGCATGCTTAACTGCATGCTTAACTGCATGCTTAACTGCATGCTTAACTGCATGCTTAACTGCATGCTTAACTGCATGCTAAACTGCATGCTTAACTGCAAGCTTAACTGCAAGCTTAACTGCATGCTTAACTGCATGCTTAACTGCGAGCTTAACTGCATGCTTAACTGCATGCTTAACCGCATGCTTAACTGCATGCTTAACTACTTGCTTAACTGCAAACTTAACTGCATGCTTAACTGCATGCTTAACTGCAAGCTTAACTGCAAGCATAACTGCATGCTTAACTGCAAGCTTAACTGCATGCTTAACTGCATGCTTAACCGCATGCTTAACCGCATGCTTAACTGCAAATTTAACTGCATGCTTAACCGCATGCTTAACTGCAAGCTTAACTGCATGCTTAACTGCATGCTTAACCGCATGCCTAACTGCATGCTTAACTGCATGCTTAACTGCATGCTAAAATGCATGCTTAACTGCATGCTTAACTGCAAGCTTAACTGCACGCTTAACTGCAAACTTAACTGCAAGCTTAACTGCATGCTTAACTGCATGCTTAACCGCATGCTTAACTGCAAATTTAACTGCATGCTTAACCGCATTCTTAACTGCATGCTTAACTGCATGCTTAACTGCATGCTTAACTGCATGCTTAACTGCATGCTTAACTGCATGCTTAACTGCATGCTTAACTGCATGCTTAACTGCATGCTTAACTGCATGCTTAACTGCATGCTTAACTGCATGCTTAACTGCATGCTTAACTGCATGCTTAACTGCATGCTTAACTGCATGCTTAACTGCAAGCTTAACTGCATGCTTAACTGCAAGCTTAACTGCATGCTTAACTGCATGCTTAACTGCGAGCTTAACTGCATGCTTAACTGCATGCTTAACCGCATGCTTAACTGCATGCTTAACTACTTGCTTAACTGCAAACTTAACTGCATGCTTAACTGCATTCTTAACTGCAAGCTTAACTGCAAGCAATCCTGCATGCTTAACTGCAAGCTTAACTGCATGCTTAACTGCATGCTTAACTGCATGCTTAACTGCAAGCTTAACTGCATGCTTAACTGCTCGCTTAACTGCGAGCTTAACTGCGAGCTTAACTGCATGCTTAACTGCATGCTTAACCGCATGCTTAACTGCATGCTTAACTGCTTGCTTAACTGCAAACTTAACTGCATGCTTAACTGCATGCTTAACTGCAAGCTTAACTGCAAGCATAACTGCATGCTTAACTGCATGCTTAACTGCATGCTTAACTGCATGCTTAACTGCATGCTTAACTGCATGCTTAACTGCATGCTTAACTGCAAGCTTAACTGCATGCTTAACTGCAAGCTTAACTGCAAGCTTAACTGCATGCTAAACTGCAAGCTTAACTGCAAGCTTAACTGCAAGCTTAACTGCAAGCTTAACTGCAAGCTTAACTGCAAGCTTAACTGCAAGCTTAACTGCATGCTTAACTGCATGCCTAACTGCATGCTTAACTGCATGCTTAACTGCATGCTTAACTGCATGCTTAACTGCATGCTTAACTGCATGCTTAACTGCAAACTTAACTGCGTGTTTAACTACATGCTTAACTGCAAGCTTAACTGCATGCTTAACTGCATGGTAAACTGCATGCCTAACTGCAAGCTTAACTGCAAGCTTAACTGCATGATTAACTGCAAGCTTAACAGCAAGCTTAACTGCATCCTTAACTGCATGCTTAACCGCATGCTTAACTGCAAATTTAACTGCATGCTTAACCGCATGCTTAACCGCATGCTTAACTACATGCTTAACTGCAAACTTAACTGCATGCTTAACTGCATGCTTAACTGCAAGCTTAACTGCACGCTTAACTGCAAACTTAACTGCATGCTTAACTGCATGCTTAACTGCATGCTTAACTGCATGCTTAACTGCATGCTTAACTGCATGCTTAACTGCATGCTTAACTGCATGCTAAACTGCATGCTTAACTGCAAGCTTAACTGCAAGCTTAACTGCATGCTTAACTGCATGCTTAACTGCGAGCTTAACTGCATGCTTAACTGCATGCTTAACCGCATGCTTAACTGCATGCTTAACTACTTGCTTAACTGCAAACTTAACTGCATGCTTAACTGCATGCTTAACTGCAAGCTTAACTGCATGCTTAACTGCATGCTTAACTGCAAGCTTAACTGCATGCTTAACTGCAAGCTTAACTGCATGCTTAACTGCATGCTTAACCGCATGCTTAACTGCAAATTTAACTGCATGCTTAACCGCACGCTTAACTGCAAGCTTAACTGCAAGCATAACTGCATGCTTAACTGCATGCTTAACTGCATGCTTAACTGCATGCTTAACTGCATGCTTAACTGCATGCTTAACTGCATGCTTAACTGCATGCTTAACTGCATGCTTAAATGCATGCTTAACTGCATGCTTAACTGCAAACTTAACTGCATGCTTAACTGCATGCTTAACTGCATGCTTAACTGCAAACTTAACTGCATGCTTAACTGCATGCTTAACTGCAAGCATAACTGCATGCTTAACTGCATGCTTAACTGCATGCTTAACTGCATGCTTAACTGCATGCTTAACTATATGCTTAACTGCATGCTTAACTGCATGCTTAACTGCATGCTTAACTGCATGCTTAACTGCATGCTTAACTGCATGCTTAACTGCATGCTTAAGTGCATGCTTACCTGCATGCTTAACTGCATGCTTAACTGCAAGCTGAACTGCATGCTTACCTGCATGCTTAACTGCAAGCTTAACTGCATGCTTAACTGCATGCTTAACTGCATGCCTAACTGCATGCTTAACTGCATGCTTAACTGCATGCTTAACTGCATGCTTAACTGCATGCTTAACTGCATGCTTAACTGCATGATTAACTGCAAGCTTAACTGCAAGCTTAACTGCATCCTTAACTGCATGCTTAACCGCATGCTTAACTGCAAATTTAACTGCATGCTTAACCGCATGCTTAACCGCATGCTTAACTGCATGCTAAACTGCATGCTTAACTGCATGCTTAACTGCATGCTTAACTGCATGCCTAACTGCATGCTTAACTGCATACTTAACTGCATGCTTAATTGCATGCTCAACTGCAAGCTTAACTGCATGGTTAACTGCAAGCTTAACTGCATGCTAAACTGCATGCTTAACTGCAAGCTTAACTGCAAGCTTAACTGCATGCTTAACTGCAAGCTTAACTGCAAGCTTAACTGCAAGCTTAACTGCATGATTAACTGCAAGCTTAACTGCAAGCTTAACTGCATCCTTAACTGCATGCTTAACCGCATGCTTAACTGCAAATTTAACTGCATGCTTAACCGCATGCTTAACCGCATGCTTAACTGCATGCTAAACTGCATGCTTAACTGCATGCTTAACTGCATGCTTAACTGCATGCCTAACTGCATGCTTAACTGCATACTTAACTGCATGCTTAATTGCATGCTCAACTGCAAGCTTAACTGCATGGTTAACTGCAAGCTTAACTGCATGCTTAACTGCAAGCTTAACTGCAAGCTTAACTGCATGCGTAACTGCATGCTTAACTGCAAGCTTAACTGCAAGCTTAACTGCATGCTTAACTGCATGCTTAACCGCATGCTTAACTGCAAATTTAACTGCATGCTTAACCGCATGCTTAACCGCATGCTTAACTGCAAACTTAACTGCATGCTTAACTGCATGCTTAACTGCATGCTAAAATGCATGCTTAACTGCATGCTAAAATGCATGCTTAATTGCATGCTTAACTGCAAGCTTAACTGCACGCTTAACTGCAAACTTAACTGCAAGCATAACTGCATGCTCAACTGCAAGCTTAACTGCAAGCTTAACTGCATGCTTAACTGCAAGCTTAACTGCAAGCTAAACTGCATGCCTAACTGCATGCTTAACTGCATTATTAACTGCATGCTAAACTGCATGCTTAAATGCATGCTTAACTGCAAGCTTAACTGCAAGCTTAACTGCAAACTTAACTGCATGCTTAACTGCATGCTTAACTGCATGCTCAACTGCAAGCTTAACTGCATGCTTAACTGCATGCTTAACTGCATGCTTAACTGCATGCTTAACTGCATGCTTAACTACTTGCTTAACTGCAAACTTAACTGCATGCTTAACTGCATGCTTAACTGCAAGCTTAACTGCAAGCATAACTGCATGCTTAACTGCATGCTTAACTGCATGCTTAACTGCATGCTTAACTGCATGCTTAACTGCATGCTTAACTGCATGCTTAACTGCAAGCTTAACTGCATGCTTAACTGCAAGCTTAACATCAAGCTTAACTGCTTGCTTAACTGCAAGCTTAACTGCAAGCTTAACTGCAAGCTTAACTGCAAGCTTAACTGCAAGCTTAACTGCATGCTTAACTGCATCTATAACTGCATGCTTAACTGCATGCTTAACTGCATGCTAAACTGCATGCTTAACTGCATAATTAACTGCATGCTTAACTGCAAACTTAACTGCGTGTTTAACTACATGCTTAACTGCAAGCTTAACTGCATGCTTAACTGCATGGTAAACTGCATGCTTAACTGCAAGCTTAACTGCAAGCTTAACTGCATGATTAACTGCAAGCTTAACTGCAAGCTTAACTGCATCCTTAACTGCATGCTTAACCGCATGCATAACTGCAAATTTAACTGCATGCTTAACCGCATGCTTAACCGCATGCTTAACTACATGCTTAACTGCAAACTTAACTGCATGCTTAACTGCATGCTTAACTGCAAGCTTAACTGCAAGCATAACTGCATGCTTAACTGCATGCTTAACTGCATGCTTAACTGCATGCTTAACTGCATGCTTAACTGCATGCTTAACTGCATGCTTAACTGCATGCCTAACTGCATGCCTAACTGCATGCTTAACTGCATACTTAACTGCATGCTTAACTGCATGCTCAACTGCAAGCTCAACTGCATGGTTAACTGCAAGCTTAACTGCATGCTAAACTGCATGCTTAACTGCAAGCATAACTGCAAGCTTAACTGCATGCTTAACTGCAAGCTTAACTGCAAGCTTAACTGCATGCTTAACTGCATGCTTAACCGCATGCTTAACTGCAAATTTAACTGCATGCTTAACCGCATGCTTAACTGCAAACTTAACTGCATGCTTAACTGCATGCTTAACTGCATGCTTAACTGCATGCTTAACTGCAAGCTTAACTGCACGCTTAACTGCAAACTTAACTGCAAGCATAACTGCATGCTCAACTGCAAGCTTAACTGCAAGCTTAACTGCATGCTTAACTGCAAGCTTAACTGCAAGCTAAACTGCATGCTTAACTGCATGCCTAACTGCATGCTTAACTGCATTATTAACTGCATGCTAAACTGCATGCTTAAATGCATGCTTAACTGCAAGCTTAACTGCAAGCTTAACTGCAAACTTAACTGCATGCTTAACTGCATGCTTAACTGCATGCTCAACTGCAAGCTTAACTGCATGCTTAACTGCATGCTTAACTGCATGCTTAACTGCATGCTTAACTGCATGCTTAACTGCATGCTAAACTGCATGCTTAACTGCATGCTAAACTGCATGCTTAACTGCAAGCTTAACTGCAAGCTTAACTGCATGCTTAACTGCAAGCTTAACTGCGAGCTTAACTGCATGCTTAACTGCATGCTTAACCGCATGCTTAACTGCATGCTTAACTACTTGCTTAACTGCAAACTTAACTGCATGCTTAACTGCATGCTTAACTGCAAGTTTAACTGCAAGTATAACTGCATGCTTAACTGCAAGCTTAACTGCATGCTTAACTGCATGCTTAACCGCATGCTTAACTGCAAATTTAATTGCATGCTTAACCGCATGCTTAACTGCATGCTTAACTGCAAGTTTAACTGCAAGTATAACTGCATGCTTAACTGCAAGCTTAACTGCATGCTTAACTGCATGCTTAACCGCATGCTTAACTGCAAATTTAATTGCATGCTTAACCGCATGCTTAACTGCATGCTTAACTGCATGCTTAACTGCATGCTTAACTGCATGCTTAACTGCATGCTTAACTGCATGCTTAACTGCATGCTTAACTGCATGCTTAACTGCATGCTAAACTGCATGCTTAACTGCAAGCTTAACTGCAAGCTTAACTGCATGCTTAACTGCAAGCTTAACTGCGAGCTTAACTGCATGCTTAACTGCATGCTTAACCGCATGCTTAACTGCATGCTTAACTACTTGCTTAACTGCAAACTTAACTGCATGCTTAACTGCATGCTTAACTGCAAGCTTAACTGCAAGCATAACTGCATGCTTAACTGCATGCTTAACTGCATGCTTAACTGCATGCTTAACTGCATGCTTAACTGCATGCTTAACTGCATGCTTAACTGCATGCTTAACTGCATGCTTAACTGCATGCTTAACTGCATGCTTAACTGCATGCTTAACTGCAAGCTTAACTGCATGCTTAACTGCAAGCTTAACATCAAGCTTAACTGCTTGCTTAACTGCAAGCTTAACTGCAAGCTTAACTGCAAGCTTAACTGCAAGCTTAACTGCAAGCTTAACTGCATGCTTAACTGCATCTATAACTGCATGCTTAACTGCATGCTTAACTGCATGCTAAACTGCATGCTTAACTGCATAATTAACTGCATGCTTAACTGCAAACTTAACTGCGTGTTTAACTACATGCTTAACTGCAAGCTTAACTGCATGGTAAACTGCATGCTTAACTGCAAACTTAACTGCAAGCTTAACTGCATGATTAACTGCAAGCTTAACTGCAAGCTTAACTGCATCCTTAACTGCATGCTTAACCGCATGCATAACTGCAAATTTAACTGCATGCTTAACCGCATGCTTAACCGCATGCTTAACTACATGCTTAACTGCAAACTTAACTGCATGCTTAACTGCATGCTTAACTGCAAGCTTAACTGCAAGCATAACTGCATGCTTAACTGCATGCTTAACTGCATGCTTAACTGCATGCTTAACTGCATGCTTAACTGCATGCTTAACTGCATGCTTAACTGCATGCCTAACTGCATGCCTAACTGCATGCTTAACTGCATACTTAACTGCATGCTTAACTGCATGCTCAACTGCAAGCTCAACTGCATGGTTAACTGCAAGCTTAACTGCATGCTAAACTGCATGCTTAACTGCAAGCTTAACTGCAAGCTTAACTGCATGCTTAACTGCAAGCTTAACTGCAAGCTTAACTGCATGCTTAACTGCATGCTTAACCGCATGCTTAACTGCAAATTTAACTGCATGCTTAACCGCATGCTTAACTGCAAACTTAACTGCATGCTTAACTGCATGCTTAACTGCATGCTTAACTGCATGCTTAACTGCAAGCTTAACTGCAAGCATAACTGCATGCTTAACTGCATGCTTAACTGCATGCTTAACTGCATGCTTAACTGCATGCCTAACTGCATGCTTAACTGCATGCTTAACTGCATGCTAAAATGCATGCTTAACTGCATGCTTAACTGCAAGCTTAACTGCACGCTTAACTGCAAACTTAACTGCAAGATTAACTGCATGCTCAACTGCAAGCTTAACTGCAAGCTTAACTGCATGCTTCACTGCAAGCTTAACTGCAAGCTAAACTGCATGCTTAACTGCATGCCTAACTGCATGCTTAACTGCATGCTTAACTGCATGCTTAACTGCAAGCTTAACTGCATGCTTAACTGCATGCTTAACTGCAAGCTTAACTGCACGCTTAACTGCAAACTTAACTGCAAGCATAACTGCATGCTCAACTGCAAGCTTAACTGCAAGCTTAACTGCATGCTTAACTGCAAGCTTAACTGCAAGCTAAACTGCATGCTTAACTGCATGCCTAACTGCATGCTTAACTGCATTATTAACTGCATGCTAAACTGCATGCTTAAATGCATGCTTAACTGCAAGCTTAACTGCAAGCTTAACTGCAAACTTAACTGCATGCTTAACTGCATGCTTAACTGCATGCTCAACTGCAAGCTTAACTGCATGCTTAACTGCATGCTTAACTGCATGCTTAACTGCATGCTTAACTGCATGCTAAACTGCATGCTTAACTGCATGCTAAACTGCATGCTTAACTGCAAGCTTAACTGCAAGCTTAACTGCATGCTTAACTGCAAGCTTAACTGCGAGCTTAACTGCATGCTTAACTGCATGCTTAACCGCATGCTTAACTGCATGCTTAACTACTTGCTTAACTGCAAACTTAACTGCATGCTTAACTGCATGCTTAACTGCAAGTTTAACTGCAAGTATAACTGCATGCTTAACTGCAAGCTTAACTGCATGCTTAACTGCATGCTTAACCGCATGCTTAACTGCAAATTTAATTGCATGCTTAACCGCATGCTTAACTGCATGCTTAACTGCAAGTTTAACTGCAAGTATAACTGCATGCTTAACTGCAAGCTTAACTGCATGCTTAACTGCATGCTTAACCGCATGCTTAACTGCAAATTTAATTGCATGCTTAACCGCATGCTTAACTGCATGCTTAACTGCATGCTTAACTGCATGCTTAACTGCATGCTTAACTGCATGCTTAACTGCATGCTTAACTGCATGCTTAACTGCATGCTTAACTGCATGCTTAACTGCATGCTAAACTGCATGCTTAACTGCAAGCTTAACTGCAAGCTTAACTGCATGCTTAACTGCAAGCTTAACTGCGAGCTTAACTGCATGCTTAACTGCATGCTTAACCGCATGCTTAACTGCATGCTTAACTACTTGCTTAACTGCAAACTTAACTGCATGCTTAACTGCATGCTTAACTGCAAGCTTAACTGCAAGCATAACTGCATGCTTAACTGCATGCTTAACTGCATGCTTAACTGCATGCTTAACTGCATGCTTAACTGCATGCTTAACTGCATGCTTAACTGCATGCTTAACTGCATGCTTAACTGCATGCTTAACTGCAAGCTTAACTGCATGCTTAACTGCAAGCTTAACATCAAGCTTAACTGCTTGCTTAACTGCAAGCTTAACTGCAAGCTTAACTGCAAGCTTAACTGCAAGCTTAACTGCAAGCTTAACTGCATGCTTAACTGCATCTATAACTGCATGCTTAACTGCATGCTTAACTGCATGCTAAACTGCATGCTTAACTGCATAATTAACTGCATGCTTAACTGCAAACTTAACTGCGTGTTTAACTACATGCTTAACTGGAAGCTTAACTGCATGCTTAACTGCATGGTAAACTGCATGCTTAACTGCAAACTTAACTGCAAGCTTAACTGCATGATTAACTGCAAGCTTAACTGCAAGCTTAACTGCATCCTTAACTGCATGCTTAACCGCATGCATAACTGCAAATTTAACTGCATGCTTAACCGCATGCTTAACCGCATGCTTAACTACATGCTTAACTGCAAACTTAACTGCATGCTTAACTGCATGCTTAACTGCAAGCTTAACTGCAAGCATAACTGCATGCTTAACTGCATGCTTAACTGCATGCTTAACTGCATGCTTAACTGCATGCTTAACTGCATGCTTAACTGCATGCTTAACTGCATGCCTAACTGCATGCCTAACTGCATGCTTAACTGCATACTTAACTGCATGCTTAACTGCATGCTCAACTGCAAGCTCAACTGCATGGTTAACTGCAAGCTTAACTGCATGCTAAACTGCATGCTTAACTGCAAGCTTAACTGCAAACTTAACTGCATGCTTAACTGCAAGCTTAACTGCAAGCTTAACTGCATGCTTAACTGCATGCTTAACCGCATGCTTAACTGCAAATTTAACTGCATGCTTAACCGCATGCTTAACTGCAAACTTAACTGCATGCTTAACTGCATGCTTAACTGCATGCTTAACTGCATGCTTAACTGCAAGCTTAACTGCAAGCATAACTGCATGCTTAACTGCATGCTTAACTGCATGCTTAACTGCATGCTTAACTGCATGCCTAACTGCATGCCTAACTGCATGCTTAACTGCATGCTTAACTGCATGCTAAAATGCATGCTTAACTGCATGCTTAACTGCAAGCTTAACTGCACGCTTAACTGCAAACTTAACTGCAAGATTAACTGCATGCTCAACTGCAAGCTTAACTGCAAGCTTAACTGCATGCTTCACTGCAAGCTTAACTGCAAGCTAAACTGCATGCTTAACCGCATGCTTAACCGCATGCTTAACTACATGCTTAACTGCAAACTTAACTGCATGCTTAACTGCATGCTTAACTGCAAGCTTAACTGCAAGCATAACTGCATGCTTAACTGCATGCTTAACTGCATGCTTAACTGCATGCTTAACTGCATGCTTAACTGCATGCTTAACTGCATGCTTAACTGCATGCCTAACTGCATGCCTAACTGCATGCTTAACTGCATACTTAACTGCATGCTTAACTGCATGCTCAACTGCAAGCTCAACTGCATGGTTAACTGCAAGCTTAACTGCATGCTAAACTGCATGCTTAACTGCAAGCTTAACTGCAAGCTTAACTGCATGCTTAACTGCAAGCTTAACTGCAAGCTTAACTGCATGCTTAACTGCATGCTTAACCGCATGCTTAACTGCAAATTTAACTGCATGCTTAACCGCATGCTTAACTGCAAACTTAACTGCATGCTTAACTGCATGCTTAACTGCATGCTTAACTGCATGCTTAACTGCAAGCTTAACTGCAAGCATAACTGCATGCTTAACTGCATGCTTAACTGCATGCTTAACTGCATGCTTAACTGCATGCCTAACTGCATGCTTAACTGCATGCTTAACTGCATGCTAAAATGCATGCTTAACTGCATGCTTAACTGCAAGCTTAACTGCACGCTTAACTGCAAACTTAACTGCAAGATTAACTGCATGCTCAACTGCAAGCTTAACTGCAAGCTTAACTGCATGCTTCACTGCAAGCTTAACTGCAAGCTAAACTGCATGCTTAACTGCATGCCTAACTGCATGCTTAACTGCATGCTTAACTGCATGCTTAACTGCAAGCTTAACTGCATGCTTAACTGCATGCTTAACTGCAAGCTTAACTGCACGCTTAACTGCAAACTTAACTGCAAGCATAACTGCATGCTCAACTGCAAGCTTAACTGCAAGCTTAACTGCATGCTTAACTGCAAGCTTAACTGCAAGCTAAACTGCATGCTTAACTGCATGCCTAACTGCATGCTTAACTGCATTATTAACTGCATGCTAAACTGCATGCTTAAATGCATGCTTAACTGCAAGCTTAACTGCAAGCTTAACTGCAAACTTAACTGCATGCTTAACTGCATGCTTAACTGCATGCTCAACTGCAAGCTTAACTGCATGCTTAACTGCATGCTTAACTGCATGCTTAACTGCATGCTTAACTGCATGCTAAACTGCATGCTTAACTGCATGCTAAACTGCATGCTTAACTGCAAGCTTAACTGCAAGCTTAACTGCATGCTTAACTGCAAGCTTAACTGCGAGCTTAACTGCATGCTTAACTGCATGCTTAACCGCATGCTTAACTGCATGCTTAACTACTTGCTTAACTGCAAACTTAACTGCATGCTTAACTGCATGCTTAACTGCAAGTTTAACTGCAAGTATAACTGCATGCTTAACTGCAAGCTTAACTGCATGCTTAACTGCATGCTTAACCGCATGCTTAACTGCAAATTTAATTGCATGCTTAACCGCATGCTTAACTGCATGCTTAACTGCAAGTTTAACTGCAAGTATAACTGCATGCTTAACTGCAAGCTTAACTGCATGCTTAACTGCATGCTTAACCGCATGCTTAACTGCAAATTTAATTGCATGCTTAACCGCATGCTTAACTGCATGCTTAACTGCATGCTTAACTGCATGCTTAACTGCATGCTTAACTGCATGCTTAACTGCATGCTTAACTGCATGCTTAACTGCATGCTTAACTGCATGCTTAACTGCATGCTAAACTGCATGCTTAACTGCAAGCTTAACTGCAAGCTTAACTGCATGCTTAACTGCAAGCTTAACTGCGAGCTTAACTGCATGCTTAACTGCATGCTTAACCGCATGCTTAACTGCATGCTTAACTACTTGCTTAACTGCAAACTTAACTGCATGCTTAACTGCATGCTTAACTGCAAGCTTAACTGCAAGCATAACTGCATGCTTAACTGCATGCTTAACTGCATGCTTAACTGCATGCTTAACTGCATGCTTAACTGCATGCTTAACTGCATGCTTAACTGCATGCTTAACTGCATGCTTAACTGCATGCTTAACTGCAAGCTTAACTGCATGCTTAACTGCAAGCTTAACATCAAGCTTAACTGCTTGCTTAACTGCAAGCTTAACTGCAAGCTTAACTGCAAGCTTAACTGCAAGCTTAACTGCAAGCTTAACTGCATGCTTAACTGCATCTATAACTGCATGCTTAACTGCATGCTTAACTGCATGCTAAACTGCATGCTTAACTGCATAATTAACTGCATGCTTAACTGCAAACTTAACTGCGTGTTTAACTACATGCTTAACTGGAAGCTTAACTGCATGCTTAACTGCATGGTAAACTGCATGCTTAACTGCAAACTTAACTGCAAGCTTAACTGCATGATTAACTGCAAGCTTAACTGCAAGCTTAACTGCATCCTTAACTGCATGCTTAACCGCATGCATAACTGCAAATTTAACTGCATGCTTAACCGCATGCTTAACCGCATGCTTAACTACATGCTTAACTGCAAACTTAACTGCATGCTTAACTGCATGCTTAACTGCAAGCTTAACTGCAAGCATAACTGCATGCTTAACTGCATGCTTAACTGCATGCTTAACTGCATGCTTAACTGCATGCTTAACTGCATGCTTAACTGCATGCTTAACTGCATGCCTAACTGCATGCCTAACTGCATGCTTAACTGCATACTTAACTGCATGCTTAACTGCATGCTCAACTGCAAGCTCAACTGCATGGTTAACTGCAAGCTTAACTGCATGCTAAACTGCATGCTTAACTGCAAGCTTAACTGCAAGCTTAACTGCATGCTTAACTGCAAGCTTAACTGCAAGCTTAACTGCATGCTTAACTGCATGCTTAACCGCATGCTTAACTGCAAATTTAACTGCATGCTTAACCGCATGCTTAACTGCAAACTTAACTGCATGCTTAACTGCATGCTTAACTGCATGCTTAACTGCATGCTTAACTGCAAGCTTAACTGCAAGCATAACTGCATGCTTAACTGCATGCTTAACTGCATGCTTAACTGCATGCTTAACTGCATGCCTAACTGCATGCCTAACTGCATGCTTAACTGCATGCTTAACTGCATGCTAAAATGCATGCTTAACTGCATGCTTAACTGCAAGCTTAACTGCACGCTTAACTGCAAACTTAACTGCAAGATTAACTGCATGCTCAACTGCAAGCTTAACTGCAAGCTTAACTGCATGCTTCACTGCAAGCTTAACTGCAAGCTAAACTGCATGCTTAACTGCATGCCTAACTGCATGCTTAACTGCATGCTTAACTGCATGCTTAACTGCAAGCTTAACTGCATGCTTAACTGCATGCTAAACTGCATGCTTAACTGCAAGCTTAACTGCAAGCTTAACTGCAAGCTTAACTGTAAACTTAACTGCATGCTTAACTGCATGCTCAACTGCAAGCTTAACTGCATGCTTAACTGCATGCCTAACTGCATGCTTAACTGCATGCTTAACTGCATGCTTAACTGCATGCTTAACTGCATGCCTAACTGCATGCTTAACTGCATGCTTAACTGCATGCTTAACTGCATGCCTAACTGCATGCCTAACTGCATGCTTAACTGCACGCTTAACTGCATGCTTAACTGCATGCTTAACTGCAAGCTTAACTGCATGCTTAACTGCATGCTGAACTGCATGCTCAACTGCATGCTAAACTGCATGCTCAACTGCATGCTTAACTGCATGCTTAACTGCATGCTAAACTGCATGCTTAACTGCATGCTTAACTGCAAGCTTAACTGCATGCTTAACTGCATGCTAAACTGCATGCTTAACTGCATGCTTAACTGCATGCTTAACTGCATGCCTAACTGCATGCTTAACTGCATGCTTAACTGCATGCTTAACTGCATGCTTAACTGCAAGCTTAACTGCATGCTTAACTGCATGCTGAACTGCATGCTCAACTGCATGCTAAACTGCATGCTCAACTGCATGCTTAACTGCATGCTTAACTGCATGCTAAACTGCATGCTTAACTGCATGCTTAACTGCAAGCTTAACTGCATGCTTAACTGCATGCTTAACTGCATGCTTAAATGCATTCCTAACTGCATGCTTAGCTGCATGCTTAACTGCAAACTTAACTGCATGCTTAACTGCATGCTTAACTGCATGCTTAACTGCATGCTTACCTGCATGCTTAAGTGCATGCTTAACTGCATGCTCAACTGCAAGCTTAACTGCATGTTTAACTACATGCTTAACTGCAATCTTAACTGCATGCTTAACTGCATGCTTAACTGCATGCTTAACTGGAAGCTTAACTGCATGCTTAACAGCATGCTTAACTGCAAACTTAACTGCAAGCATAACTGCAAGCATAACTGCATGCTCAACTGCAAGCTTAACTGCAAGCTTAATTGCATGCTTAACTGCAAGCTTAACTGCAAGCTAAACTGCATGCTTAACTGCATGCCTAACTGCATGCTTAACTGCATTGTTAACTGCATGCTAAACTGCATGCTTAAATGCATGCTTAACTGCAAGCTTAACTGCAAGCTTAACTGCAAACTTAACTGCATGCTTAACTGCATGCTTAACTGCATGCTCAACTGCCAGCTTAACTGCATGCTAAACTGCATGCTTAACTGCATGCTTAACCGCATGCTTAACTGCATGCTTAACTACTTGCTTAACTGCAAACTTAACTGCATGCTTAACTGCATGCTTAACTGCAAGCTTAACTGCAAGTATAACTGCATGCTTAACTGCAAGCTTAACTGCATGCTTAACTGCATGCTTAACCGCATGCTTAACTGCAAATTTAATTGCATGCTTAACCGCATGCTTAACTGCATGCTCAACTGAAAGCTTAACTGCATGCTTAACTGCATGCTTAACTGCATGCTTAACTGCATGCTTAACTGCATGCTAAACTGCATGCTTAACTGCATGCTAAACTGCATGCTTAACTGCAAGCTTAACTGCAAGCTTAACTGCATGCTTAACTGCAAGCTTAACTGCGAGCTTAACTGCATGCTTAACTGCATGCTTAACCGCATGCTTAACTGCATGCTTAACTACTTGCTTAACTGCAAACTTAACTGCATGCTTAACTGCATGCTTAACTGCAAGCTTAACTGCAAGTATAACTGCATGCTTAACTGCAAGCTTAACTGCATGCTTAACTGCATGCTTAACCGCATGCTTAACTGCAAATTTAATTGCATGCTTAACTGCATGCTTAACTGCATGCTTAACTGCATGCTTAACTGCATGCTTAACTGCATGCTTAACTGCATGCTTAACTGCATGCTTAACTGCATGCTTAACTGCATGCTTAACTGCATGCTTAACTGCATGCTTAACTGCATGCTAAACTGCATGCTTAACTGCAAGCTTAACTGCAAGCTTAACTGCATTCTTAACTGCAAGCTTAACTGCGAGCTTAACTGCATGCTTAACTGCATGCTTAACTGCATGCTTAACCGCATGCTTAACTGCATGCTTAACTACTTGCTTAACTGCAAACTTAACTGCATGCTTAACTGCATGCTTAACTGCAAGCATAACTGCATGCTTAACTGCATGCTTAACTGCATGCTTAACTGCATGCTTAACTGCATGCTTAACTGCATGCTTAACTGCATGCTTAACTGCATGCTTAACTGCATGCTTAACTGCAAGCTTAACTGCATGCTTAACTGCAAGCTTAACTGCTTGCTTAACTGCAAGCTTAACTGCAAGCTTAACTGCAAGCTTAACTGCAAGCTTAACTGCAAGCTTAACTGCAAGCTTAACTGCAGGCTTAACTGCATGCTTAACTGCATCTATAACTGCATGCTTAACTGCATGCTTAACTGCATGCTAAACTGCATGCTTAACTGCATAATTAACTGCATGCTTAACTGCAAACTTAACTGCGTGTTTAACTACATGCTTAACTGCAAGCTTAACTGCATGCTTAACTGCATGGTAAACTGCATGCTTAACTGCAAGCTTAACTGCAAGCTTAACTGCATGATTAACTGCAAGCTTAACTGCAAGCTTAACTGCATCCTTAACTGCATGCTTAACCGCATGAATAACTGCAAATTTAACTGCATGCTTAACCGCATGCTTAACCGCATGCTTAACTACATGCTTAACTGCAAACTTAACTGCATGCTTAACTGCATGCTTAACTGCATGCTTAACTGCAAGCATAACTGCATGCTTAACTGCATGCTTAACTGCATGCTTAACTGCATGCTTAACTGCATGCTTAACTGCATGCTTAACTGCATGCTTAACTGCATGCTTAACTGCATGCCTAACTGCATGCCTAACTGCATGCTTAACTGCATACTTAACTGCATGCTTAACTGCATGCTCAACTGCAAGCTCAACTGCATGGTTAACTGCAAGCTTAACTGCATGCTAAACTGCATGCTTAACTGCAAGCTTAACTGCAAGCTTAACTGCATGCTTAACTGCAAGCTTAACTGCAAGCTTAACTGCATGCTTAACCGCATGCTTAACTGCAAATTTAACTGCATGCTTAACCGCATGCTTAACCGCATGCTTAACTGCAAACTTAACTGCATGCTTAACTGCATGCTTAACTGCATGCTTAACTGCATGCTTAACTGCAAGCTTAACTGCAAGCATAACTGCATGCTTAACTGCATGCTTAACTGCATGCTTAACTGCATGCTTAACTGCATGCCTAACTGCATGCCTAACTGCATGCTTAACTGCATGCTAAAATGCATGCTTAACTGCATGCTTAACTGCAAGCTTAACTGCACGCTTAACTGCAAACTTAACTGCAAGATTAACTGCATGCTCAACTGCAAGCTTAACTGCAAGCTTAACTGCATGCTTAACGGCAAGCTTAACTGCAAGCTAAACTGCATGCCTAACTGCATGCTTAACTGCATGCTTAACTGCATGCTTAACTGCATGCTTAACTGCATGCTTAACTGCATGCTTAACTGCATGCTTAACTGCAAGCTTAACTGCAAGCTTAACTGCAAACTTAACTGCAAGCTTAACTGCAAACTTAACTGCATGCTTAACTGCATGCTTAACTGCATGCTCAACTGCAAGCTTAACTGCATGCTTAACTGCATGCCTAACTGCATGCTTAACTGCATGCTTAACTGCATGCTTAACTGCATGCTTAACTGCATGCCTAACTGCATGCTTAACTGCATGCTTAACTGCATGCTTAACTGCATGCTTAACTGCAAGCTTAACTGCATGCTTAACTGCATGCTGAACTGCATGCTGAACTGCATGCTAAACTGCATGCTCAACTGCATGCTTAACTGCATGCTTAACTGCATGCTAAACTGCATGCTTATCTGCATGCTTAACTGCAAGCTTAACTGCATGCTTAACTGCATGCTAAACTGCATGCTTAACTGCAAGCTTATCTTCAAGCTTAACTGCATGCTTAACTGCATGCTTAACTGCATGCTTAACTGCATGCTAAACTGCAAGCTTAACTGCAAGCTTAACTGCAAGCTTAACTGCATGCTTAACTGCAAGCTTAACTGCGAGCTTAACTGCATGCTTAACTGCATGCTTAACTGCATGCTTAACTGCATGCTTAACTGCATGCTTAACTGCATGCTTAACTGCATGCTTAACTGCTTGCTTAACTGCATGCTTAACTGCAAGCTTAACTGCATGATTAACTGCAAGCTTAACATCAAGCTTAACTGCTTGCTTAACTGCAAGCTTAACTGCAAGCTTAACTGCAAGCTTAACTGCAAGCTTAACTGCAAGCTTAACTGCAAGCTTAACTGCAAGCTTAACTGCAAATTTAACTGCATGCTTAACCGCATGCTTAACCGCATGCTTAACTGCAAACTTAACTGCATGCTTAACTGCATGCTTAACTGCATGCTTAACCGCATGCTTAACCGCATGCTTAACTGCAAGCTTAACTGCAAGCTTAACTGCAAGCTTAACTGCGAGCTTAACTGCAAGCTTAACTGCATGCTTAACCGCATGCTTAACTGCAAATTTAACTGCATGCTTAACCGCATGCTTAACCGCATGCTTAACTGCAAACTTAACTGCATGCTTAACTGCATGCTTAACTGCATGCTTAACGGCAAGCTTAACTGCAAGCTAAACTGCATGCTTAACTGCATGCCTAACTGCATGCTTAACTGCATGCTTAACTGCATGCTTAACTGCATGCTTAACTGCATGCTTAACTGCAAGCTTAACTGCAAGCTTAACTGCAAACTTAACTGCATGCTTAACTGCATGCTTAACTGCATGCTCAACTGCAAGCTTAACTGCATGCTTAACTGCATGCCTAACTGCATGCTTAACTGCATGCTTAACTGCATGCTTAACTGCATGCTTAACTGCATGCCTAACTGCATGCTTAACTGCATGCTTAACTGCATGCTTAACTGCATGCTTAACTGCAAGCTTAACTGCATGCTTAACTGCATGCTGAACTGCATGCTGAACTGCATGCTAAACTGCATGCTCAACTGCATGCTTAACTGCATGCTTAACTGCATGCTAAACTGCATGCTTATCTGCATGCTTAACTGCAAGCTTAACTGCATGCTTAACTGCATGCTAAACTGCATGCTTAACTGCAAGCTTATCTTCAAGCTTAACTGCATGCTTAACTGCATGCTTAACTGCATGCTTAACTGCATGCTAAACTGCATGCTTAACTGCAAGCTTAACTGCAAGCTTAACTGCATGCTTAACTGCAAGCTTAACTGCGAGCTTAACTGCGAGCTTAACTGCATGCTTAACTGCATGCTTAACCGCATGCTTAACTGCATGCTTAACTACTTGCTTAACTGCAAACTTAACTGCATGCTTAACTGCATGCTTAACTGCAAGCTTAACTGCAAGCATAACTGCATGCTTAACTGCATGCTTAACTGCATGCTTAACTGCATGCTTAACTGCATGCTTAACTGCATGCTTAACTGCATGCTTAACTGCATGCTTAACTGCATGCTTAACTGCAAGCTTAACTGCATGCTTAACTGCAAGCTTAACATCAAGCTTAACTGCTTGCTTAACTGCAAGCTTAACTGCAAGCTTAACTGCAAGCTTAACTGCAAGCTTAACTGCAAGCTTAACTGCAAGCTTAACTGCATGCTTAACTGCATCTATAACTGCATGCTTAACTGCATGCTTAACTGCATGCTAAACTGCATGCTTAACTGCATAATAACTGCATGCTTAACTGCAAACTTAACTGCGTGTTTAACTACATGCTTAACTGCAAGCTTAACTGCATGCTTAACTGCATGGTAAACTGCATGCTTAACTGCAAGCTTAACTGCAAGCTTAACTGCATGATTAACTGCAAGCTTAACTGCAAGCTTAACTGCATCCTTAACTGCATGCTTAACCGCATGCATAACTGCAAATTTAACTGCATGCTTAACCGCATGCTTAACCGCATGCTTAACTACATGCTTAACTGCAAACTTAACTGCATGCTTAACTGCATGCTTAACTGCAAGCTTAACTGCAAGCATAACTGCATGCTTAACTGCATGCTTAACTGCATGCTTAACTGCATGCTTAACTGCATGCTTAACTGCATGCTTAACTGCATGCTTAACTGCATGCCTAACTGCATGCCTAACTGCATGCTTAACTGCATACTTAACTGCATGCTTAACTGCATGCTCAACTGCAAGCTCAACTGCATGGTTAACTGCAAGCTTAACTGCATGCTAAACTGCATGCTTAACTGCAAGCTTAACTGCAAGCTTAACTGCATGTTTAACTGCAAGCTTAACTGCAAGCTTAACTGCATGCTTAACTGCATGCTTAACCGCATGCTTAACTGCAAATTTAACTGCATGCTTAACCGCATGCTTAACTGCAAACTTAACTGCATGCTTAACTGCATGCTTAACTGCATGCTTAACTGCAAGCTTAACTGCAAGCATAACTGCATGCTTAACTGCATGCTTAACTGCATGCTTAACTGCATGCTTAACTGCATGCCTAACTGCATGCTTAACTGCATGCTTAACTGCATGCTAAAATGCATGCTTAACTGCATGCTTAACTGCAAGCTTAACTGCACGCTTAACTGCAAACTTAACTGCAAGATTAACTGCATGCTCAACTGCAAGCTTAACTGCAAGCTTAACTGCATGCTTAACGGCAAGCTTAACTGCAAGCTAAACTGCATGCTTAACTGCATGCCTAACTGCATGCTTAACTGCATGCTTAACTGCGTGCTTAACCGCATGCTTAACTGCATGCTTAACTGCAAGCTTAACTGCAAGCTTAACTGCAAACTTAACTGCATGCTTAACTGCATGCTTAACTGCATGCTAAACTGCAAGCTTAACTGCATGCTTAACTGCATGCCTAACTGCATGCTTAACTGCATGCTTAACTGCATGCTTAACTGCATGCTTAACTGCATGCCTAACTGCATGCTTAACTGCATGCTTAACTGCATGCTTAACTGCATGCTTAACTGCATGCTTAACTGCAAGCTTAACTGCATGCTTAACTGCATGCTGAACTGCATGCTCAACTGCATGCTAAACTGCATGCTGAACTGCATGCTTAACTGCATGCTTAACTGCATGCTAAACTGCATGCTTAACTGCATGCTTAACTGCATGCTAAAATGCATGCTTAACTGCATGCTTAACTGCAAGCTTAACTGCACGCTTAACTGCAAACTTAACTGCAAGATTAACTGCATGCTCAACTGCAAGCTTAACTGCAAGCTTAACTGCATGCTTAACGGCAAGCTTAACTGCAAGCTAAACTGCATGCTTAGCTGCATGCCTAACTGCATGCTTAACTGCATGCTTAACTGCATGCTTAACCGCATGCTTAACTGCATGCTTAACTGCAAGCTTAACTGCAAGCTTAACTGCAAACTTAACTGCATGCTTAACTGCATGCTTAACTGCATGCTCAACTGCAAGCTTAACTGCATGCTTAACTGCATGCTTAACTGCATGCTTACCTGCATGCTTAAGTGCATGCTTAACTGCATGCTCAACTGCAAGCTTAACTGCATGTTTAACTACATGCTTAACTGCAATCTTAACTGCATGCTTAACTGCATGCTTAACTGCATGCTTAACTGGAAGCTTAACTGCATGCTTAACAGCATGCTTAACTGCAAGCTTAACTGCAAGCTTAACTGCATGCTTAACTGCAAGCTTAACTGCAAGCTTAACTGCATGCTTAACTGCATGCTAAACTGCATGCTTAACTGCAAGCTAAACTGCATGCTTAACTGCATGCTTAACTGCATGCATAACTGCATGCTTAACTGCATGCTTAACTGCATGCTTAACTGCATGTTTAACTACATGCTTAACTGCAAGCTTAACTGCAAGCTAAACTGCATGCTTAACTGCATGCCTAACTGCATGCTTAACTGCATGCTTAACTGCATGATAAACTGCATGCTTAACTGCATGCCTAACTGCATGCTTAACTGCATGCTTAACTGCATGCTTAACTGCATATTTAACTGCAAGCTTAACTGCATGCTTAACTGCAAGCTTAACTGCATGCTTAACTGCATGCTTAACCGCATGCTTAACTACATGCTTAACTGCAAACCTAACTGCATGCTTAACTGCATGCTTAACTGCAAGCTAAACTGCATGCTTAACTGCATGCTTAACTGCATGCTTAACTGCATGCTTAACTGCATGCTTAACTGCATGTTTAACTACATGCTTAACTGCAATCTTAACTGCATGCTTAACTGCATGCTTAACTGCAATCTTAACTGCATGCTTAACTGCATGCTTAACTGCATGCTTAACTGGAAGCTTAACTGCATGCTTAACAGCATGCTTAACTGCAAGCTTAACTGCATGCTTAACTGCAAGCTTAACTGCAAGCTTAACTGCAAGCTTAACTGTAAGCTTAACTGCATGCTTAACTGCATGCTTAACTGCATGCTTAACTGTATGCCTAACTGTATGCCTAACTGCATGCTTAACTGCTTGCTTAACTGCATGTTTAACTACATGCTTAACTGCAAGCTTAACTGCAAGCTTAACTGCAAGCTTAACTGCATGCTTAACTGCAAGCTTAACTGCAAGCTTAACTGCATGCTTAACTGCATGCTTAACCGCATGCTTAACTGCAAATTTAACTGCATGCTTAACCGCATGCTTAACCGCATGCTTAACCGCATGCTTAACTACATGCTTAACTGCAAACTTAACTGCATGCTTAACTGTATGCTTAACTGCATGCTTAACTGCAAGCTTAAGTGCAAGCATAACTGCATGCTTATCTGCATGCTTAACTGCATGCTTAACTGCATGCTTAACTGCATGCTTAACTGCATGCTTAACTGCATGCTTAACTGCATGCTTAACTGCATGCTTAACTGCATGCTTAACTGCATGCTTAACTGCATGCTTAACTGCATGCCTAACTGCATGCTTAACTGCATGCTTAACTGCATGCTTAACGGCATGCTCAACTGCAAGCTTAACTGCAAGCTTAACTGCATACTTAACTGCATGCTAAACTGCATGCTTATCTGCAAGCTTAACTGCAAGCTTAACTGCATGCTTAACTGCATGCTAAACTGCATGCTTAACTGCAAGCTTAACTGCAAGCTTAACTGCATGCTTAACTGCAAGCTTAACTGCGAGCTTAACTGCATGCTTAACTGCATGCTTAACCGCATGCTTAACTGCATGCTTAACCGCATGCTTAACTGCATGCTTAACTACTTGCTTAACTGCAAACTTAACTGCATGCTTAACTGCATGCTTAACTGCAAGCTTAACTGCAAGCATAACTGCATGCTTAACTGCATGCTTAACTGCATGCTTAACTGCATGCTTAACTGCATGCTTAACTGCAAGCTTAACTGCAATCTTAACTGCATGCTTAACTGCATGCTTAACTGTATGCCTAACTGTATGCCTAACTGCATGCTTAACTGCATGCTTAACTGCATGCTTAACTGCATGCTTAACAGCATGTTTAACTGCAAGCTTAACTGCATGGTTAACTGCAAGCTTAACTGCAAGCTTAACTGCATGCTTAACTGCAAGCTTAACTGCAAGCTTAATTGCATGCTTAACTGCAAGCTTAACTGCATGCTTAACTGCATGCTTAACTGCATGCTTAACCGCATGCTTAACTGCAAATTTAACTGCATGCTTAACCGCATGCTTAACCGCATGCTTAACTACATGCTTAACTGCAAACTTAACTGCATGCTTAACTGCATGCTTAACTGCATGCTTAACTGCAAGCTTAAGTGCAAGCATAACTGCATGCTTAACTGCATGCTTAACTGCATGCTTAACTGCATGCTTAACTGCATGCTTAACTGCATGCTTAACTGCATGCTTAACTGCATGCCTAACTGCATGCTTAACTGCATACTTAACTGCATGCTTGACTGCATGCTTCACTGCATGCTTAAATGTATGCTAAACTGCATGCTTCACTGCATGCTTCACTGCATGCTTAACTGTATGCTAAACTGCATGCTTAACTGCATGCTTAACTGCAAGCTTAACTGCATGCTTAACTGCATGCTAAACTGCATGCTTAACTGCAAGCTTAACTGCATGCTTAACTGCATGCTTAACTGTAAAATTAACTGCATGTTTAACTACATGCTTAACTGCAAGCTTAACTGCATGCTTAACTGCATGCTTAACTGCATGCTTAACTGCATGCTTAACTGCAAGCTTAACTGCATGCTTAACTGCATGCTTAACTGCGTGCTTAACTGTATGCCTAACTGTATGCCTAACTGCATGCTTAACTGCATGCTTAACTGCATGCTTAACTGCATGCTTAACTGCATGCTTAACTGCATGCTTAACTGCATGCTTAACTGCATGCTTAACTGCAAGCTTAACTGCATGCTTAACTGCATGCTTAACTGCATGCTTAACTGTATGCCTAACTGCATGCTTAACTGCATGCTTAACTGCATGCTTAACTGCATGCTTAACTGCATGCTTAACAGCATGCTTAACAGCATGCTTAACTGCAAGCTTAACTGCATGGTTAACTGCATGCTTAACTGCATGCTAAACTGCATGCTTAACTGCAAGCTTAACTGCAAGCTTAACTGCATGCTTAACTGCAAGCTTAACTGAAAGCTTAACTGCATGCTTAACTGCATGCCTAACTGCATGCTTAACTGCATGCCTAACTGCATGCCTAACTGCATGCTTAACTGCATGCTAAACTGCATGCTTAACTGCATGCTAAACTGCATGCTTAACTGCATGCTTAACTGCATGCTTAACTGCAAACTTAACTGCATGTTTAACTACATGCTTAACTGCAAGCTTAACTGCATGCGTAACTGCATGCTTAACTGCAAGCTTAACTGCAAGCTTAACTGCATGCTTAACTACATGCTTAACTGCAAACTTAACTGCATGCTTAACTGCATGCTTAACTGCATGCTTAACTGCAAGCTTAAGTGCAAGCATAACTGCATGCTTAACTGCATGCTTAACTGCATGCTTAACTGCATGCTTAACTGCATGCTTAACTGCATGCTTAACTGCATGCCTAACTGCATGCTTAACTGCATACTTAACTGCATGCTTAACTGCATGCTCAACTGCAAGCTTAACTGCAAGCTTAACTGCATGCTTAACTGCATGCTAAACTGCATGCTTATCTGCAAGCTTAACTGCAAGCTTAACTGCAAGCTTAACTGCATGCTAAACTGCATGCTTAACTGCATGCTTACCTGCATGCTTAACTGCAAACTTAACTGCATGTTTAACTACATGCTTAACTGCAAGCTTAATTGCATGCTTAACTGCAAGCTTAACTGCAAGCTTAACTGCATGCTTAACTGCATGCTTAACCGCATGCTTAACTGCAAATTTAACTGCATGCTTAACCGCATGCTTAACCGCATGCTTAACTACATGCTTAACTGCAAACTTAACTGCATGCTTAACTGCATGCTTAACTGCATGCTTAACTGCAAGCTTAAGTGCAAGCATAACTGCATGCTTAACTGCATGCTTAACTGCATGCTTAACTGCATGCTTAACTGCATGCTTAACTGCATGCTTAACTGCATGCTTAACTGCATGCCTAACTGCATGCTTAACTGCATACTAAACTGCATGCTTGACTGCATGCTTCACTGCATGCTTAAATGTATGCTAAACTGCATGCTTCACTGCATGCTTCACTGCATGCTTAACTGTATGCTAAACTGCATGCTTAACTGCAAGCTTAACTGCATGCTTAACTGCATGCTAAACTGCATGCTTAACTGCAAGCTTAACTGCATGCTTAACTGCATGCTTAACTGTAAAATTAACTGCATGTTTAACTACATGCTTAACTGCAAGCTTAACTGCATGCTTAACTGCATGCTTAACTGCATGCTTAACTGCAAGCTTAACTGCATGCTTAACTGCATGCTTAACTGCGTGCTTAACTGTATGCCTAACTGTATGCCTAACTGCATGCTTAACTGCATGCTTAACTGCATGCTTAACTGCATGCTTAACTGCAAGCTTAACTGCGAGCTTAACTGCATGCTTAACTGCATGCTTAACTGCAAACTTAACTGCATGTTTAACTACATTCTTAACTGCAAGCTTAACTGCATGCTTAACTGCATGCTTGACTGCATGCTTCACTGCATGCTTAACTGTATGCTAAACTGCATACTTAACTGCATGCTTAACTGCATGCTCAACTGCAAGCTTAACTGCAGGCTTAACTGCAAGCTTAACTGCAAGCTTAACTGCATGCTTAACTGCATGCTTAACTGCATGCCTAACTGCATGCTTAACTGCATGCTTAACTGCATGCTAAACTGCATGCTTAACTGCATGCTTAACTGCATGCTTAACTGCAAACTTAACTGCATGTTTAACTACATGCTTAACTGCAAGCTTAACTGCATGCGTAACTGCATGCTTAACTGCAAGCTTAACTGCAAGCTTAACTGCATGCTTAACTGCATGCTTAACTGCAAACTTAACTGCATTCTTAACTACATGCTTAACTGCAAGCTTAACTGCATGCTTAACTGCATGCTTAACTGCATGCTTAACATCATGCTTAACTGCATGCTTAACTGCATGCTTAACTGCATGCTTAACTGCAAGCTTAACTGCATGCTTAACTGCATGCTTAACTGCATGCTTAACTGTATGCCTAACTGTATGCCTAACTGCATGCTTAACTGCATGCTTAACTGCATGCTTAACTGCATGCTTAACAGCATGCCAAACTGCAAGCTTAACTGCATGGTTAACTGCATGCTTAACTGCATGCTAAACTGCATGCTTAACTGCAAGCTTAACTGCAAGCTTAACTGTATGCTTAACTGCAAGCTTAACTGCAAGCTTAACTGCATGCTTAACTGCATGCTTAACCGCATGCTTAACTGCATGCCTAACTGCATGCTTAACTGCATGCTTAACTGCATGCTAAACTGCATGCTTAACTGCATGCTTAACTGCATGCTTAACTGCAAACTTAACTGCATGTTTAACTACATGCTTAACTGCAAGCTTAACTGCATGCGTAACTGCATGCTTAACTGCAAGCTTAACTGCAAGCTTAACTGCATGCTTAACTGCATGCTTAACTGCAAACTTAACTGCATTCTTAACTACATGCTTAACTGCAAGCTTAACTGCATGCTTAACTGCATGCTTAACTGCATGCTTAACTGCATGCTTAACTGCATGCTTAACTGCATGCTTAACTGCATGCTTAACTGCATGCTTAACTGCATGCTTAACTGCAAGCTTAACTGCATGCTTAACTGCATGCTTAACTGCATGCTTAACTGTATGCCTAACTGTATGCCTAACTGCATGCTTAACTGCATGCTTAACTGCATGCTTAACTGCATGCTTAACAGCATGCTTAACAGCATGCTTAACTGCAAGCTTAACTGCATGGTTAACTGCATGCTTAACTGCATGCTAAACTGCATGCTTAACTGCAAGCTTAACTGCAAGCTTAACTGCATGCTTAACTGCAAGCTTAACTGCAAGCTTAACTGCATGCTTAACTGCATGCTTAACCGCATGCTTAACTGCATGCCTAACTGCATGCTTAACTGCATGCTTAACTGCATGCTAAACTGCATGCTTAACTGCATGCTTAACTGCATGCTTAACTGCAAACTTAACTGCATGTTTAACTACATGCTTAACTGCAAGCTTAACTGCAAGCGTAACTGCATGCTTAACTGCAAGCTTAACTGCAAGCTTAACTGCATGCTTAACTACATGCTTAACTGCAAACTTAACTGCATGCTTAACTGCATGCTTAACTGCATGCTTAACTGCAAGCTTAAGTGCAAGCATAACTGCATGCTTAACTGCATGCTTAACTGCATGCTTAACTGCATGCTTAACTGCATGCTTAACTGCATGCTTAACTGCATGCCTAACTGCATGCTTAACTGCATACTTAACTGCATGCTTTACTGCATGCTCAACTGCAAGCTTAACTGCAAGCTTAACTGCATGCTTAACTGCATGCTAAACTGCATGCTTATCTGCAAGCTTAACTGCAAGCTTAACTGCAAGCTTAACTGCATGCTAAACTGCATGCTTAACTGCATGCTTACCTGCATGCTTAACTGCAAACTTAACTGCATGTTTAACTACATGCTTAACTGCAAGCTTAATTGCATGCTTAACTGCAAGCTTAACTGCAAGCTTAACTGCATGCTTAACTGCATGCTTAACCGCATGCTTAACTGCAAATTTAACTGCATGCTTAACCGCATGCTTAACCGCATGCTTAACTACATGCTTAACTGTAAACTTAACTGCATGCTTAACTGCATGCTTAACTGCATGCTTAACTGCAAGCTTAAGTGCAAGCATAACTGCATGCTTAAATGCATGCTTAACTGCATGCTTAACTGCATGCTTAACTGCATGCTTAACTGCATGCTTAACTGCATGCTTAACTGCATGCCTAACTGCATGCTTAACTGCATACTTAACTGCATGCTTGACTGCATGCTTCACTGCATGCTTAAATGTATGCTAAACTGCATGCTTCACTGCATGCTTCACTGCATGCTTAACTGTATGCTAAACTGCATGCTTAACTGCAAGCTTAACTGCATGCTTAACTGCATGCTAAACTGCATGCTTAACTGCAAGCTTAACTGCATGCTTAACTGCATGCTTAACTGTAAAATTAACTGCATGTTTAACTACATGCTTAACTGCAAGCTTAACTGCATGCTTAACTGCATGCTTAACTGCATGCTTAACTGCAAGCTTAACTGCATGCTTAACTGCATGCTTAACTGCGTGCTTAACTGTATGCCTAACTGTATGCCTAACTGCATGCTTAACTGCATGCTTAACTGCATGCTTAACTGCATGCTTAACTGCAAGCTTAACTGCAAGCTTAACTGCATGCTTAACTGCATGCTTAACTGCAAACTTAACTGCATGTTTAACTACATTCTTAACTGCAAGCTTAACTGCATGCTTAACTGCATGCTTGACTGCATGCTTCACTGCATGCTTAACTGTATGCTAAACTGCATACTTAACTGCATGCTTAACTGCATGCTCAACTGCAAGCTTAACTGCAGGCTTAACTGCAAGCTTAACTGCAAGCTTAACTGCAAGCTTAACTGCATGCTTAACTGCATGCCTAACTGCATGCTTAACTGCATGCTTAACTGCATGCTAAACTGCATGCTTAACTGCATGCTTAACTGCATGCTTAACTGCAAACTTAACTGCATGTTTAACTACATGCTTAACTGCAAACTTAACTGCATGCGTAACTGTATGCTTAACTGCAAGCTTAACTGCAAGCTTAACTGCATGCTTAACTGCATGCTTAACTGCAAACTTAACTGCATTCTTAACTACATGCTTAACTGCAAGCTTAACTGCATGCTTAACTGCATGCTTAACTGCATGCTTAACTGCATGCTTAACTGCATGCTTAACTGCATGCTTAACTGCATGCTTAACTGCAAGCTTAACTGCATGCTTAACTGCATGCTTAACTGCATGCTTAACTGTATGCCTAACTGTATGCCTAACTGCATGCTTAACTGCATGCTTAACTGCATGCTTAACTGCATGCTTAACAGCATGCCAAACTGCAAGCTTAACTGCATGGTTAACTGCATGCTTAACTGCATGCTAAACTGCATGCTTAACTGCAAGCTTAACTGCAAGCTTAACTGCATGCTTAACTGCAAGCTTAACTGCAAGCTTAACTGCATGCTTAACTGCATGCTTAACCGCATGCTTAACTGCATGCCTAACTGCATGCTTAACTGCATGCTTAACTGCATGCTAAACTGCATGCTTAACTGCATGCTTAACTGCATGCTTAACTGCAAACTTAACTGCATGTTTAACTACATGCTTAACTGCAAGCTTAACTGCATGCTTAACTGCATGCTTAACTGCATGCTTAACTGCATGCTTAACTGCATGCTTAACTGCATGCTTAACTGCATGCTTAACTGCATGCTTAACTGCATGCTTAACTGCATGCTTAAATGCATGCCTAACTGCATGCTTAACTACATGCTTAACTGCATGCTTAACTGCATGCTTAAGTGCATGCTTAACTGCATGCTCAACTGCATGCTCAACTGCAAGCTTAACTGCATGTTTAACTACATGCTTAACTGCAATCTGAACTGCATGCTTAACTGCATGCTTAACTGCATGCTTAACTGCAAGCTTAACTGCATGCTTAACTGCATGCTTAACTGCAAGCTTAACTGCAAGCTTAACTGCAAGCTTAACTGCAAGCTTAACTGCATGCTTAACTGTATGCCTAACTGTATGCTTAACTGCATGCTCAACTGCAAGCTTAACTGCATGCTTAACTGCATGCTTAACTGCATGCTAAACTGCATGCTTATCTGCAAGCTTAACTGCAAGCTTAACTGCATGCTTAACTGCATGCTTAACTGCATGCTTAACTGCAAGCTTAACTGCAAGCTTAACTGCATGCTTAACTGCAAGCTTAACTGCGAGCTTAACTGCATGCTTAACTGCATGCTTAACCGCATGCTTAACTGCATGCTTAACTACTTGCTTAACTGCAAACTTAACTGCATGCTTAACTGCATGCTTAACTGCAAGCTTAACTGCAAGCATAACTGCATGCTTAACTGCATGCTTAACTGCATGCTTAACTGCATGCTTAACTGCATGCTTAACTGCATGCTTAACTGCATGCTTAACTGCATGCTTAACTGCATGCTTAACTGCATGCTTAACTGCATGCTTAACTGCATGCTTAACTGCATGCTTAACTGCATGCTTAACTGCATGCTTAACTGCATGCTTAAATGCATGCCTAACTGCATGCTTAACTGCATGCTTAACTGCATGCTTAACTGCATGCTTAAGTGCATGCTTAACTGCATGCTCAACTGCAAGCTTAACTGCATGTTTAACTACATGCTTAACTGCAATCTTAACTGCAATCTTAACTGCATGCTTAACTGCATGCTTAACTGCATGCTTAAATGCAAGCTTAACTGCATGCTTAACTGCATGCTTAACTGCAAGCTTAACTGCAAGCTTAACTGCAAGCTTAACTGCAAGCTTAACTGCATGCTTAACTGCATGCTTAACTGTATGCCTAACTGTATGCCTAACTGCATGCTTAACTGCATGCTTAACTGCATGCTTAACAGCATGCTTAACTGCAAGCTTAACTGCATGGTTAACTGCAAGCTTAACTGCATGCTAAACTGCATGCTTAACTGCAAGCTTAACTGCATGCTTAACTGCAAGCTTAACTGCAAGCTTAACTGCATGCTTAACTGCATGCTTAACCGCATGCTTAACTGCAAATTTAACTGCATGCTTAACCGCATGCTTAACCGCATGCTTAACTGCAAACTTAACTGCATGCTTAACTGCATGCTTAACTGCATGCTTAACTGCATGCTTAACTGCAAGCTTAAGTGCAAGCATAACGGCATGCTTAACTGCATGCTTAACTGCATGCTTAACTGCATGCTTATCTGCATGCTTAACTGCATGCTTAACTGCATGCTTAACTGCATGCTTAACTGCATGCCTAACTGCATGCTTAACTGCATACTTAACTGCATGCTTAACTGCATGCTTAACTGCATGCTCAACTGCAAGCTTAACTGCAAGCTTAACTGCAAGCTTAACTGCATGCTGAACTGTATGCTAACCTGCATGCTTAACTGCATGCTTAACTGCAAGCTTAACTGCAAGCTTAACTGCATGCTAAACTGCATGCTTAACTGCAAGCTTAACTGCAAGCTTAACTGCATTCTTAACTACATGCTTAACTGCAAGCTTAACTGCATGCTTAACTGCATGCTTAACTGCATGCTTAACTGCATGCTTAACTGCATGCTTAACTGCATGCTTAACTGCATGCTTAACTGCAAGCTTAACTGCATGCTTAACTGCATGCTTAACTGCATGCTTAACTGTATGCCTAACTGTATGCCTAACTGCATGCTTAACTGCATGCTTAACTGCATGCTTAACTGCATGCTTAACAGCATGCCAAACTGCAAGCTTAACTGCATGGTTAACTGCATGCTTAACTGCATGCTAAACTGCATGCTTAACTGCAAGCTTAACTGCAAGCTTAACTGCATGCTTAACTGCAAGCTTAACTGCAAGCTTAACTGCATGCTTAACTGCATGCTTAACCGCATGCTTAACTGCATGCCTAACTGCATGCTTAACTGCATGCTTAACTGCATGCTAAACTGCATGCTTAACTGCATGCTTAACTGCATGCTTAACTGCAAACTTAACTGCATGTTTAACTACATGCTTAACTGCAAGCTTAACTGCATGCTTAACTGCATGCTTAACTGCATGCTTAACTGCATGCTTAACTGCATGCTTAACTGCATGCTTAACTGCATGCTTAACTGCATGCTTAACTGCATGCTTAACTGCATGCTTAACTGCATGCTTAAATGCATGCCTAACTGCATGCTTAACTACATGCTTAACTGCATGCTTAACTGCATGCTTAAGTGCATGCTTAACTGCATGCTCAACTGCATGCTCAACTGCAAGCTTAACTGCATGTTTAACTACATGCTTAACTGCAATCTGAACTGCATGCTTAACTGCATGCTTAACTGCATGCTTAACTGCAAGCTTAACTGCATGCTTAACTGCATGCTTAACTGCAAGCTTAACTGCAAGCTTAACTGCAAGCTTAACTGCAAGCTTAACTGCATGCTTAACTGTATGCCTAACTGTATGCCTGACTGCATGCTTAACTGCATGCTTAACTGCATGCTTAACAGCATGCTTAACTGCAAGCTTAACTGCATGGTTAACTGCAAGCTTAACTGCATGCTAAACTGCATGCTTAACTGCAAGCTTAACTGCATGCCTAACTGCATGCTTAACTGCATACTTAACTGCATGCTTAACTGCATGCTCAACTGCAAGCTTAACTGCATGCTTAACTGCATGCTTAACTGCATGCTAAACTGCATGCTTATCTGCAAGCTTAACTGCAAGCTTAACTGCATGCTTAACTGCATGCTTAACTGCATGCTTAACTGCAAGCTTAACTGCAAGCTTAACTGCGAGCTTAACTGCATGCTTAACTGCATGCTTAACCGCATGCTTAACTGCATGCTTAACTACTTGCTTAACTGCAAACTTAACTGCATGTTTAACTGCATGCTTAACTGCAAGCTTAACTGCAAGCATAACTGCATGCTTAACTGCATGCTTAACTGCATGCTTAACTGCATGCTTAACTGCATGCTTAACTGCATGCTTAACTGCATGCTTAACTGCATGCTTAACTGCATGCTTAACTGCATGCTTAACTGCATGCTTAACTGCATGCTTAAATGCATGCATAACTGCATGCTTAACTGCATGCTTAACTGCATGCTTAACTGCATGCTTAAGTGCATGCTTAACTGCATGCTCAACTGCAAGCTTAACTGCATGTTTAACTACATGCTTAACTGCAATCTTAACTGCATGCTTAACTGCATGCTTAACTGCATGCTTAACTGCATGCTTAAATGCAAGCTTAACTGCATGCTTAACTGCATGCTTAACTGCATGCTTAACTGCAAGCTTAACTGCAAGCTTAACTGCAAGCTTAACTGCATGCTTAACTGCATGCTTAACTGTATGCCTAACTGTATGCCTAACTGCATGCTTAACTGCATGCTTAACTGCATGCTTAACTGCATGCTTAACAGCATGCTTAACTGCAAGCTTAACTGCATGGTTAACTGCAAGCTTAACTGCATGCTAAACTGCATGCTTAACTGCAAGCTTAACTGCATGCTTAACTGCAAGCTTAACTGCAAGCTTAACTGCATGCTTAACTGCATGCTTAACCGCATGCTTAACTGCAAATTTAACTGCATGCTTAACCGCATGCTTAACCGCATGCTTAACTGCAAACTTAACTGCATGCTTAACTGCATGCTTAACTGCATGCTTAACTGCATGCTTAACTGCATGCTTAACTGCATGCTTAACTGCATGCTTAACTGCAAGCTTAAGTGCAAGCATAACGGCATGCTTAACTGCATGCTTAACTGCATGCTTAACTGCATGCTTATCTGCATGCTTAACTGCATGCTTAACTGCATGCTTAACTGCATGCTTAACTGCATGCCTAACTGCATGCTTAACTGCATACTTAACTGCATGCTTAACTGCATGTTTAACTGCATGCTTAACTGCATGCTTAACTGCAAGCTTAACCGCATGCTTAACTGCATGCTTAACTACTTGCTTAACTGCAAACTTAACTGCATGCTTAACTGCATGCTTAACTGCAAGCTTAACTGCAAGCATAACTGCATGCTTAACTGCATGCTTAACTGCATGCTTAACTGCATGCTTAACTGCATGCTTAACTGCATGCTTAACTGCATGCTTAACTGCATGCTTAACTGCATGCTTAACTGCATGCTTAACTGCATGCTTAACTGCATGCTTAACTGCATGCTTAACTGCATGCTTAACTGCATGCTTAAATGCATGCCTAACTGCATGCTTAACTGCATGCTTAACTGCATGCTTAACTGCATGCTTAAGTGCATGCTTAACTGCATGCTCAACTGCAAGCTTAACTGCATGTTTAACTACATGCTTAACTGCAATCTTAACTGCAATCTTAACTGCATGCTTAACTGCATGCTTAACTGCATGCTTAAATGCAAGCTTAACTGCATGCTTAACTGCATGCTTAACTGCAAGCTTAACTGCAAGCTTAACTGCAAGCTTAACTGCAAGCTTAACTGCATGCTTAACTGCATGCTTAACTGTATGCCTAACTGTATGCCTAACTGCATGCTTAACTGCATGCTTAACTGCATGCTTAACAGCATGCTTAACTGCAAGCTTAACTGCATGGTTAACTGCAAGCTTAACTGCATGCTAAACTGCATGCTTAACTGCAAGCTTAACTGCATGCTTAACTGCAAGCTTAACTGCAAGCTTAACTGCATGCTTAACTGCATGCTTAACCGCATGCTTAACTGCAAATTTAACTGCATGCTTAACCGCATGCTTAACCGCATGCTTAACTGCAAACTTAACTGCATGCTTAACTGCATGCTTAACTGCATGCTTAACTGCATGCTTAACTGCAAGCTTAAGTGCAAGCATAACGGCATGCTTAACTGCATGCTTAACTGCATGCTTAACTGCATGCTTATCTGCATGCTTAACTGCATGCTTAACTGCATGCTTAACTGCATGCTTAACTGCATGCCTAACTGCATGCTTAACTGCATACTTAACTGCATGCTTAACTGCATGCTTAACTGCATGCTCAACTGCAAGCTTAACTGCAAGCTTAACTGCAAGCTTAACTGCATGCTGAACTGTATGCTAACCTGCATGCTTAACTGCATGCTTAACTGCAAGCTTAACTGCAAGCTTAACTGCATGCTAAACTGCATGCTTAACTGCAAGCTTAACTGCAAGCTTAACTGCATGCTTAACTGCATGCTTAACTGTAAAATTAACTGCATGCTTAACTGTAAAATTAACTGCATGTTTAACTACATGCTTAACTGCAAGCTTAACTGCATGCTTAACTGCATGCTTAACTGCATGCTTAACTGCATGCTTAACTGCATGCTTAACTGCATGCTTAACTGCATGCTTAACTGCATGCTTAACTGCATGCTTAACTGCATGCTTAACTGCAAGCTTAAGTGCAAGCATAACTGCATGCTTAACTGCAAGCTTAACTGCATGCTTAACTGCATGCTTAACTGCATGCTTAACTGCATGCTTAACTGCATGCTTAACTGCATGCTTAACAGCATGCTTAACTGCAAGCTTAACTGCATGGTTAACTGCAAGCTTAACTGCATGCTAAACTGCATGCTTAACTGCAAGCTTAACTGCATGCTTAACTGCAAGCTTAACTGCAAGCTTAACTGCATGCTTAACTGCATGCTTAACCGCATGCTTAACTGCAAATTTAACTGCATGCTTAACCGCATGCTTAACCGCATGCTTAACTGCAAACTTAACTGCATGCTTAACTGCATGCTTAACTGCATGCTTAACTGCAAGCTTAAGTGCAAGCATAACGGCATGCTTAACTGCATGCTTAACTGCATGCTTAACTGCATGCTTATCTGCATGCTTAACTGCATGCTTAACTGCATGCTTAACTGCATGCTTAACTGCATGCCTAACTGCATGCTTAACTGCATACTTAACTGCATGCTTAACTGCATGCTTAACTGCATGCTCAACTGCAAGCTTAACTGCAAGCTTAACTGCAAGCTTAACTGCATGCTGAACTGTATGCTAACCTGCATGCTTAACTGCATGCTTAACTGCAAGCTTAACTGCAAGCTTAACTGCATGCTAAACTGCATGCTTAACTGCAAGCTTAACTGCAAGCTTAACTGCATGCTTAACTGCATGCTTAACTGTAAAATTAACTGCATGCTTAACTGTAAAATTAACTGCATGTTTAACTACATGCTTAACTGCAAGCTTAACTGCATGCTTAACTGCATGCTTAACTGCATGCTTAACTGCATGCTTAACTGCATGCTTAACTGCATGCTTAACTGCATGCTTAACTGCATGCTTAACTGCAAGCTTAAGTGCAAGCATAACTGCATGCTTAACTGCAAGCTTAACTGCATGCTTAACTGCATGCTTAACTGCATGCTTAACTGCATGCTTAACTGCATGCTTAACTGCATGCTTAACTGCATGCTTAACTGCATGCTTAACTGCATGCTTAACTGCAAGCTTAACTGCATGCTTAACTGCATGCTTAACTGCATGCTTAACTGCAAGCTTAACTGCATGCTTAACTGCATGCTTAACCGCATGCTTAACTGCAAATTTAACTGCATGCTTAACCGCATGCTTAACCGCATGCTTAACTGCAAACTTAACTGCATGCTTAACTGCATGCTTAACTGCATGCTTAACTGCATGCTTAACTGCAAGCTTAAGTGCAAGCATAACGGCATGTTTAACTGCATGCTTAACTGCATGCTTAACTGCATGCTTATCTGCATGCTTAACTGCATGCTTAACTGCATGCTTAACTGCATGCTTAACTGCATGCCTAACTGCATGCTTAACTGCATACTTAACTGCATGCTTAACTGCATGCTTAACTGCATGCTCAACTGCAAGCTTAACTGCAAGCTTAACTGCAAGCTTAACTGCATGCTTAACTGCAAGCTTAACTGCGAGCTTAACTGCATGCTTAACTGCATGCTTAACCGCATGCTTAACTGCATGCTTAACTATTTGCTTAACTGCAAACTTAACTGCATGCTTAACTGCATACTTAACTGCAAGCTTAACTGCAAGCATAACCGCATGCTTAACTGCATGCTTAACTGCATGCTTAACTGCATTATTAACTGCATGCTTAACTGCATGCTTAACTGCATGCTTAACTGCATGCTTCAATGCATGCCTAACTGCATGCTTAACTGCATGCTTAACTGCAATCTTAACTGCATGCTTAACTGCATGCTTAACTGCAATCTTAACTGCATGCTTAACTGCATGCTTAACTGCATGCTTAACTGCATGCTTAAGTGCATGCTTAACTGCATGCTCAACTGCAAGCTTAACTGCATGTTTAACTACATGCTTAACTGCAATCTTAACTGCATGCTTAACTGCATGCTTAACTGCATGCTTAACTGCAAGCTTAACTGCATGCTTAACTGCATGCTTAACTGCAAGCTTAACTGCAAGCTTAACTGCATGCTTAACTGCAAGCTTAACTGCAAGCTTAACTGCATGCTTAACTGCATGCTAAACTGCATGCTTAACTGCAAGCTAAACTGCATGCTTAACTGCATGCTTAACTGCATGCTTAACTGCATGCTTAACTGCATGCTTAACTGCATGCTTAACTGCATGTTTAACTACATGCTTAACTGCAATCTTAACTGCATGCTTAACTGCATGCTTAACTGCATGTTTAACTACATGCTTAACTGCAATCTTAACTGCATGCTTAACTGCATGCTTAACTGCAATCTTAACTGCATGCTTAACTGCATGCTTAACTGCAATCTTAACTGCATGCTTAACTGCATGCTAAACACCATGCTTGACTGCATGCTTGACTGCATGTTTAACTACATGCTTAACTGCAATCTTAACTGCAGGCTTAATTGCATGTTTAACTACATGCTTAACTGCAATCTTAACTGCATGCTTAACTGCATGCTTAACTGCAATCTTAACTGCATGCTTAACTGCATGCTTAACTGCAATCTTAACTGCATGCTTAACTGCATGCTAAACTGCATGCTTGACTGCATGCTTCACTGCATGCTTAACTGTATGCTAAACTGCATGCTTCACTGCATGCTTCACTGCATGCTTAACTGTATGCTAAACTGCATGCTTAACTGCATGCTTAACTGCATGCTTAACTGCAAGCTTAACTTTATGCTTAACTGCATGCTAAACTGCATGCTTAACTGCAAGCTTAACTGCAAGCTTAACTGCATGCTTAACTGCATGCTTAACTGTAAAATTAACTGCATGTTTAACTACATGCTTAACTGCAAGCTTAACTGCATGCTTAACTGCAATCTTAACTGCATGCTTAACTGCATGCTTAACTGCAATCTTAACTGCATGCTTAACTGCATGCTTAACTGCAATCTTAACTGCATGCTTAACTGCATGCTAAACTGCATGCTTGACTGCATGCTTCACTGCATGCTTAACTGTATGCTAAACTGCATGCTTCACTGCATGCTTCACTGCATGCTTAACTGTATGCTAAACTGCATGCTTAACTGCATGCTTAACTGCATGCTTAACTGCAAGCTTAACTTTATGCTTAACTGCATGCTAAACTGCATGCTTAACTGCAAGCTTAACTGCAAGCTTAACTGCATGCTTAACTGCATGCTTAACTGTAAAATTAACTGCATGTTTAACTACATGCTTAACTGCAAGCTTAACTGCATGCTTAACTGCATGCTTAACTGCATGCTTAACTGCATGCTTAACTGCAAGCTTAACTGCATGCTTAACTGCATGCTTAACTGCATGCTTAACTGCATGCTTAACTGCAAGCTTAACTGCATGCTTAACTGCATGCTTAACTGCGTGCTTAACTGTATGCCTAACTGCATGCTTAACTGCATGCTTAACTGCATGCTTAACTGCATGCTTAACTGCATGCTTAACTGCATGCTTAACTGCATGCTTAACTGCATGCTTAACTGCAAGCTTAACTGCATGCTTAACTGCATGCTTAACCGCATGCTTAACTGCAAATTTAACTGCATGCTTAACCGCATGCTTAACCGCATGCTTAACTGCAAACTTAACTGCATGCTTAACTGCATGCTTAACTGCATGCTTAACTGCATGCTTAACTGCAAGCTTAAGTGCAAGCATAACGGCATGTTTAACTGCATGCTTAACTGCATGCTTAACTGCATGCTTATCTGCATGCTTAACTGCATGCTTAACTGCATGCCTAACTGCATGCTTAACTGCATACTTAACTGCATGCTTAACTGCATGCTTAACTGCATGCTCAACTGCAAGCTTAACTGCAAGCTTAACTGCAAGCTTAACTGCATGCTTAACTGCAAGCTTAACTGCGAGCTTAACTGCATGCTTAACTGCATGCTTAACCGCATGCTTAACTGCATGCTTAACTATTTGCTTAACTGCAAACTTAACTGCATGCTTAACTGCATACTTAACTGCAAGCTTAACTGCAAGCATAACCGCATGCTTAACTGCATGCTTAACTGCATGCTTAACTGCATTATTAACTGCATGCTTAACTGCATGCTTAACTGCATGCTTAACTGCATGCTTCAATGCATGCCTAACTGCATGCTTAACTGCATGCTTAACTGCAATCTTAACTGCATGCTTAACTGCATGCTTAACTGCATGCTTAACTGCATGCTTAACTGCATGCTTAAGTGCATGCTTAACTGCATGCTCAACTGCAAGCTTAACTGCATGTTTAACTACATGCTTAACTGCAATCTTAACTGCATGCTTAACTGCATGCTTAACTGCATGCTTAACTGCAAGCTTAACTGCATGCTTAACTGCATGCTTTACTGCAAGCTTAACTGCAAGCTTAACTGCATGCTTAACTGCAAGCTTAACTGCAAGCTTAACTGCATGCTTAACTGCATGCTAAACTGCATGCTTAACTGCAAGCTAAACTGCATGCTTAACTGCATGCTTAACTGCATGCTTAACTGCATGCTTAACTGCATGCTTAACTGCATGCTTAACTGCATGTTTAACTACATGCTTAACTGCAATCTTAACTGCATGCTTAACTGCATGCTTAACTGCATGTTTAACTACATGCTTAACTGCAATCTTAACTGCATGCTTAACTGCATGCTTAACTGCAATCTTAACTGCATGCTTAACTGCATGCTTAACTGCAATCTTAACTGCATGCTTAACTGCATGCTAAACTGCATGCTTGACTGCATGCTTGACTGCATGCTTAACTGTATGCTAAACTGCATGCTTCACTGCATGCTTCACTGCATGCTGAACTGAATGCTAAACTGTATGCTAAACTGCATGCTTAACTGCAAGCTTAACTGCAAGCTTAACTGCATGCTAAACTGCATGCTTAACTGCAAGCTTAACTGCAAGCTTAACTGCATGCTTAACTGCATGCTTAACTGTAAAATTAACTGCATGTTTAACTACATGCTTAACTGCAAGCTTAACTGCATGCTTAACTGCATGCTTAACTGCATGCTTAACTGCATGCTTAACTGCATGCTTAACTGCATGCTTAACTGCAAGCTTAAGTGCAAGCATAACTGCATGCTTAACTGCATGGTTAACTGCATGCTTAACTGCATGCTTAACTGCATGCTTAACTGCATGCTTAACTGCATGCTTAACTGCATGCTTAACTGCATGCCTAACGGCATGCTTAACTGCATACTTAACTGCATGCTTAACTGCATGCTTAACTGCAAGCTTAACTGCAAGCATAACTGCATGCTTAACTGCATGCTTAACTGCAAACTTAACTGCATGCTTAACTGCATGCTTAACTGCATGCTTAACTGCATGCTTAACTGCACGCTTAAGTGCATGCTTAACTGCATGCTCAACTGCAAGCTTAACTGCATGTTTAACTACATGCTTAACTGCAATCTTAACTGCATGCTTAACTGCATGCTTAACTGCATGCTTAACTGCAAGCTTAACTGCATGCTTAACTGCATGCTTAACTGCAAGCTTAACTGCAAGCTTAACTGCATGCTTAACTGCAAGCTTAACTGCAAGCTTAACTGCATGCTTAACTGCATGCTAAACTGCATGCTTAACTGCAAGCTAAACTGCATGCTTAACTGCATGCTTAACTGCATGCTTAACTGCATGTTTAACTACATGCTTAACTGCAATCTTAACTGCATGCTTAATTGCATGTTTAACTACATGCTTAACTGCAATCTTAACTGCATGCTTAACTGCATGCTTAACTGCAATCTTAACTGCATGCTTAACTGCATGCTTAACTGCAATCTTAACTGCATGCTTAACTGCATGCTAAACTGCATGCTTGACTGCATGCTTCACTGCATGCTTAACTGTATGCTAAACTGCATGCTTCACTGCATGCTTCACTGCATGCTTAACTGTATGCTAAACTGCATGCTTAACTGCATGCTTAACTGCATGCTTAACTGCAAGCTTAACTTTATGCTTAACTGCATGCTAAACTGCATGCTTAACTGCAAGCTTAACTGCAAGCTTAACTGCATGTTTAACTGTAAAATTAACTGCATGTTTAACTACATGCTTAACTGCAAGCTTAACTGCATGCTTAACTGCATGCTTAACTGCATGCTTAACTGCATGCTTAACTGCAAGCTTAACTGCATACTTAACTGCATGCTTAACTGCGTGCTTAACTGTATGCCTAACTGTATGCCTAACTGCATGCTTAACTGCATGCTTAACTACATGCTTAACTGCATGCTTAACTGCAAGGTTAACTGCAAGCTTAACTGCATGCTTAACTGCATGCTTAACTGCAAACTTAACTGCATGTTTAACTACATGCTTAACTGCAAGCTAAACTGCATGCTTAACTGCATGCTTAACTGCATGCTTAACTGCATGCTTAACTGCATGCTTAACTGCATGCTTAACTGCATGCTTAACTGCATGCTTAACTGCATGTTTAACTGCATGCTTAACTGCATGCTTAACTGCATGCTTAACTGCATGCTTAACTGCATGCTTAACTGCATGCTTAACTGCATGCTTAACTGCATGCTTAACTGCATGCTTAACTGCATGCTTAACTGCAAGCTTAACTGCATGCTTAACTGCATGCTTAACTGCAAACTTAACTGCATGTTTAACTACATGCTTAACTGCAAGCTAAACTGCATGCTTAACTGCATGCTTAACTGCATGCTTAACTGCAAGCTAAACTGCATGCTTAACTGCATGCTTAACTGCATGCTTAACTGCATGCTTAACTGCATGCTTAACTGCATGCTTAACTGCATGTTTAACTGCATGCTTAACTGCATGCTTAACTGCATGTTTAACTGCATGCTTAACTGCATGCTTAACTGCATGCTTAACTGCATGCTTAACTGCATGCTTAACTGCATGCTTAACTGCATGCTTAACTGCATGCTTAACTGCATGCTTAACTGCATGCTTAACTGCATGCTTAACTGCATGCTTAACTGCATGCTTAACTGCATGCTTAACTGCATGCTTAACTGCATGCTTAACTGCAAGCTTAACTGCATGCTTAACTGCATGCTTAACTGCATGCTTAACTGCATGCTTAACTGCAAGCTTAACTGCATGCTTAACTGCATGCTTAACTGCATGCTTAACTGCATGCTTAACTGTATGCCTAACATTATGCTTAACTGTATGCCTAACTGCATGCTTAACTGCATGCTTAACTGCATGCTTAACTGCAAGCTTAACTGCATGCTTAACTGCATGCTTAACTGCAAGCTTAACTGCAAGCTTAACTGCATGCTTAACTGCAAGCTTAACTGCAAGCTTAACTGCATGCTTAACTGCATGCTAAACTGCATGCTTAACTGCAAGCTAAACTGCATGCTTAACTGCATGCTTAACCGCATGCTTAACTGCATGCTTAACTGCATGCTTAACTGCATGCTTAACTGCATGCTTAACTGCATGTTTAACTACATGCTTAACTGCAATCTTAACTGCATGCTTAATTGCATGTTTAACTACATGCTTTACTGCAATCTTAACTGCATGCTTAACTGCATGCTTAACTGCAATCTTAACTGCATGCTTAACTGCATGCTTAACTGCAATCTTAACTGCATGCTTAACTGCATGCTAAACTGCATGCTTGACTGCATGCTTCACTGCATGCTTAACTGTATGCTAAACTGCATGCTTCACTGCATGCTTCACTGCATGCTTAACTGTATGCTAAACTGCATGCTTAACTGCATGCTTAACTGCAAGCTTAACTTTATGCTTAACTGCATGCTAAACTTCATGCTTAACTGCAAGCTTAACTGCAAGCTTAACTGCATGCTTAACTGCATGCTTAACTGTAAAATTAACTGCATGTTTAACTACATGCTTAACTGCAAGCTTAACTGCATGCTTAACTGCATGCTTAACTGCATGCTTAACTGCAAGCTTAACTGCATACTTAACTGCATGCTTAACTGCGTGCTTAACTGTATGCCTAACTGTATGCCTAACTGCATGCTTAACTGCATGCTTAACTACATGCTTAACTGCATGCTTAACTGCAAGCTTAACTGCAAGCTTAACTGCATGCTTAACTGCATGCTTAACTGCAAACTTAACTGCATGTTTAACTACATGCTTAACTGCAAGCTAAACTGCATGCTTAACTGCATGCTTAACTGCATGCTTAACTGCATGCTTAACTGCATGCTTAACTGCATGCTTAACTGCATGCTTAACAGCAAGCTTAACTACATGCTTAACTACATGCTTAACTGCAAACCTAACTGCATGCTTAACTGCAAGCTTAACTGCAAGCTTAACTGCATGCTTAACTGCATGCTTAACTGCATGCTTAACTGCATGCTTAACTGCATGCTTAACTGCATGCTTAACTGCATGCTTAACTGCAAGCTTAACTGCATGCTTAACTGCATGCTTAACTGCATGCTTAACTGTATGCCTAACTGCATGCTTAACTGTATGCCTAACTGCATGCTTAACTGCATGCTTAACTGCATGCTTAACTGCATGCCTAACTGCATGCTTAACTGCATACTTAACTGCATGCTTAACTGCATGCTCAACTGCATGCTCAACTGCAAGCTTAACTGCAAGCTTAACTGCAAGCTTAACTGCAAGCTTAACTGCAAGCTTAACTGCATGCTTAACTGCATGCCTAACTGCATGCTTAACTGCATGCTTAACTGCATGCTAAACTGCATGCTTAACTGCAAGCTTAACTGCAAGCTTAACTGCATGCTTAACTGCATGCTTAACTGCATGCTTAACTGCATGCTTAACTGCATGCTTAACTGCATGCTTAACTGCATGCTTAACTGCATGCTTAACTGCATGCTTAACTGCATGCTTAACTGCATGCTTAACTGCATGCTTAACTGCATGCTTAACTGCAAGCTTAACTGCATGCTTAACTGCATGCTTAACTGCATGCTTAACTGTATGCCTAACTGTATGCTTAACTGTATGCCTAACTGCATGCTTAACTGCATGCTTAACTGCATGCTTAACTGCATGCTTAACTGCATGCCTAAAAGCATGCTTAACAGCAAGCTTAACTACATGCTTAACTACATGCTTAACTGCAAACCTAACTGCATGCTTAACTGCAAGCTTAACTGCAAGCTTAACTGCATGCTTAACTGCATGCTTAACTGCGTGCTTAACTGTATGCCTAACTGTATGCCTAACTGCATGCTTAACTGCATGCTTAACTGCATGCTTAACTGCATGCTTAACTGCAAGCTTAACTGCAAGCTTAACTGCATGCTTAACTGCATGCTTAACTGCAAACTTAACTGCATGTTTAACTACATGCTTAACTGCAAGCTAAACTGCATGCTTAACTGCATGCTTAACTGCATGCTTAACTGCATGCTTAACTGCATGCTTAACTGCATGCTTAACTGCATGCTTAACTGCATGCTTAACTGCATGCTTAACTGCATGCTTAACTGCATGTTTAACTGCATGCTTAACTGCATGCTTAACTGCATGCTTAACTGCATGCTTAACTGCATGCTTAACTGCATGCTTAACTGCATGCTTAACTGCATGCTTAACTGCATGCTTAACTGCATGCTTAACTGCATGCTTAACTGCATGCTTAACTGCATGCTTAACTGCATGCTTAACTGCATGCTTAACTGCATGCTTAACTGCATGCTTAACTGCAAGCTTAACTGCATGCTTAACTGCATGCTTAACTGCATGCTTAACTGTATGCCTAACTGTATGCTTAACTGCATGCTTAACTGCATGCTTAACTGCATGCTTAACTGTATGCCTAACATTATGCTTAACTGTATGCCTAACTGCATGCTTAACTGCTTGCTTAACTGCATGCTTAACTGCAAGCTTAACTGCATGCTTAACTGCATGCTTAACTGCAAGCTTAACTGCAAGCTTAACTGCATGCTTAACTGCAAGCTTAACTGCAAGCTTAACTGCATGCTTAACTGCATGCTAAACTGCATGCTTAACTGCAAGCTAAACTGCATGCTTAACTGCATGCTTAACCGCATGCTTAACTGCATGCTTAACTGCATGCTTAACTGCATGCTTAACTGCATGCTTAACTGCATGTTTAACTACATGCTTAACTGCAATCTTAACTGCATGCTTAATTGCATGTTTAACTACATGCTTTACTGCAATCTTAACTGCATGCTTAACTGCAATCTTAACTGCATGCTTAACTGCATGCTTAACTGCAATCTTAACTGCATGCTTAACTGCATGCTAAACTGCATGCTTGACTGCATGCTTCACTGCATGCTTAACTGTATGCTAAACTGCATGCTTCACTGCATGCTTCACTGCATGCTTAACTGTATGCTAAACTGCATGCTTAACTGCATGCTTAACTGCAAGCTTAACTTTATGCTTAACTGCATGCTAAACTTCATGCTTAACTGCAAGCTTAACTGCAAGCTTAACTGCATGCTTAACTGCATGCTTAACTGTAAAATTAACTGCATGTTTAACTACATGCTTAACTGCAAGCTTAACTGCATGCTTAACTGCATGCTTAACTGCATGCTTAACTGCAAGCTTAACTGCATACTTAACTGCATGCTTAACTGCGTGCTTAACTGTATGCCTAACTGTATGCCTAACTGCATGCTTATCTGCATGCTTAACTACATGCTTAACTGCATGCTTAACTGCAAGCTTAACTGCAAGCTTAACTGCATGCTTAACTGCATGCTTAACTGCAAACTTAACTGCATGTTTAACTACATGCTTAACTGCAAGCTAAACTGCATGCTTAACTGCATGCTTAACTGCATGCTTAACTGCATGCTTAACTGCATGCTTAACTGCATGCTTAACTGCATGCTTAACTGCATGCTTAACTGCATGCTTAACTGCATGCTTAACTGCATGTTTAACTGCATGCTTAACTGCATGCTTAACTGCATGCTTAACTGCATGCTTAACTGCATGCTTAACTGCATGCTTAACTGCATGCTTAACTGCATGCTTAACTGCATGCTTAACTGCATGCTTAACTGCATGCTTAACTGCATGCTTAACTGCATGCTTAACTGCAAGCTTAACTGCATGCTTAACTGCATGCTTAACTGCATGCTTAACTGTATGCCTAACTGTATGCTTAACTGCATGCTTAACTGCATGCTTAACTGCATGCTTAACTGTATGCCTAACATTATGCTTAACTGTATGCCTAACTGCATGCTTAACTGCATGCTTAACTGCATGCTTAACTGCATGCCTAAAAGCATGCTTAACAGCAAGCTTAACTACATGCTTAACTACATGCTTAACTGCAAACCTAACTGCATGCTTAACTGCAAGCTTAACTGCAAGCTTAACTGCATGCTTAACTGCATGCTTAACTGCATGCTTAACTGCATGCTTAACTGCATGCTTAACTGCATGCTTAACTGCATGCTTAACTGCAAGCTTAACTGCATGCTTAACTGCATGCTTAACTGCATGCTTAACTGTATGCCTAACTGTATGCTTAACTGTATGCCTAACTGCATGCTTAACTGCATGCTTAACTGCATGCTTAACTGCATGCCTAACTGCATGCTTAACTGCATGCTTAACTGCATGCTTAACTGCATGCTCAACTGCATGCTCAACTGCAAGCTTAACTGCAAGCTTAACTGCATGCTTAACTGCAAGCTTAACTGCAAGCTTAACTGCATGCTTAACTGCATGCCTAACTGCATGCTTAACTGCATGCTTAACTGCATGCTAAACTGCATGCTTAACTGCAAGCTTAACTGCAAGCTTAACTGCATGCTTAACTGCATGCTTAACTGCATGCTTAACTGCATGCTTAACTGCATGCTTAACTGCATGCTTAACTGCATGCTTAACTGCATGCTTAACTGCATGCTTAACTGCATGCTTAACTGCAAGCTTAACTGCATGCTTAACTGCATGCTTAACTGCATGCTTAACTGTATGCCTAACTGTATGCTTAACTGTATGCCTAACTGCATGCTTAACTGCATGCTTAACTGCATGCTTAACTGCATGCCTAAAAGCATGCTTAACAGCAAGCTTAACTACATGCTTAACTACATGCTTAACTGCAAACCTAACTGCATGCTTAACTGCAAGCTTAACTGCATGCTTAACTGCATGCTTAACTGCATGCTTAACTGCATGCTTAACTGCATGCTTAACTGCATGCTTAACTGCATGCTTAACTGCATGCTTAACTGCATGCTTAACTGCATGCTTAACTGCATGCCTAACTGCATGCTTAACTGCATACTTAACTGCATGCTCAACTGCATGCTCAACTGCAAGCTTAACTGCAAGCTTAACTGCAAGCTTAACTGCATGCTTAACTGCAAGCTTAACTGCAAGCTTAACTGCATGCTTAACTGCATGCCTAACTGCATGCTTAACTGCATGCTTAACTGCATGCTAAACTGCATGCTTAACTGCAAGCTTAACTGCATGCTTAACTGCATGCTAAACTGCATGCTTAACTGAAAACTTAACTGCAAGCTTAACTGCATGCTTAACCGCATGCTTAACTGCATGCTTAACTACTTGCTTAACTGCAAACTTAACTGCAAACTTAACTGCATGCTGAAATGCATGCTTAACTGCATGCTTAACTGCAAACTTAACTGCATGCTTAACTGCATGCTTAACTGCATGCTTAAGTGCATGCTTAAGTGCATGCTTAAGTGCATGCTTAACTGCATGCTTTACTGCATGCTTGACTGCATGCTTAACTGCATGCTTAACTGTATGCCTAACTGTATGCCTAACTGCATGCCTAACTGCATGCTTAACTGCATGCTTAACTGCATGCTTAACTGCAAGCTTAACTGCAAGCTTAACTGCAAGCTTAACTGCATGCTTAACTGCATGCTTAACTGCAAACTTAACTGCATGTTTAACTACATGCTTAACTGCAAGCTTAACTGCATGCTTAACTGCATGCTTAACTGCATGCTTATCTGCATGCTTAACTGCATGCTTATCTGCATGCTTAACTGCATGCTTAACGGCATGCTTAACTGTATGCCTAACTGTATGCCTAACTGCATGCTTAACTGCATGCTTAACTGCATGCTTAACTGCATGCTTAACTGCATGCTTAACTGCATGCTTAACAGCATGCTTAACTGCAAGCTTAACTGCATGGTTAACTGCAAGCTTAACTGCATGCTAAACTGCATGCTTAACTGCAAGCTTAACTGCATGCTTAACTGCATGCTTAACTGCATGCTTAACTGCATGCTTAACTGCATGCTTAACTGCATGCTTAACTGTTTGCTTAACTGCATGCTTAACTGTATGCCTGACTGTATGCCTAACTGCATGCTTAACTGCATGCTTAACTGCATGCTTAACTGCATGCTTAACAGCATGCTTAACTGCAAGCTTAACTGCATGCTTAACTGCAAGCTTAACTGCATGCTAAACTGCATGCTTAACTGCAAGCTTAACTGCAAGCTTAACTGCAAGCTTAACTGCATGCTTAACTGCAAGCTTAACTGCAAGCTTAACTGCATGCTTAACTGCATGCTTAACCGCATGCTTAACTGCAAATTTAACTGCATGCTTAACCGCATGCTTAACCGCATGCTCAACCGCATGCTTAACCGCATGCTCAACTACATGCTTAACTGCAAACCTAACTGCATGCTTAACTGCATGCTTAACTGCAAGCTTAACTGCAAGCATAACTGCATGCTTAACTGCATGCTTAACTGCATGCTTAACTGCATGCTTAACTGCATGCTTAACTGCAAGCTTAACTGCATGCTTAACTGCATGCCTAACTGCATACTTAACTGCATACTTAACTGCATGCTTAACTGCATGCTCAACTGCAAGCTTAACTGCAAGCTTAACTGCATGCTTAACTGCAAGCTTAACTGCAAGCTTAACTGCATGCTTAACTGCATGCTTAAATGCTTGCTTAACTGCATGCTTAACTGCAAACTTAACTGCATGCTTAACTGCAAGCTTAACTGCGAGCTTAACTGCGAGCTTAACTGCATGCTTAACTGCATGCTTAACCGCATGCTTAACTGCATGCTTAACTACTTGCTTAACTGCAAATTTAACTGCATGCTTAACTGCATGCTTAACTGCAAGCTTAACTGCAAGCATAACTGCATGCTTAACTGCATGCTTAACTGCATGCTTAACTGCATGCTTAACTGCATGCTTAAATGCATGCCTAACTGCATGCTTAACTGCATGCTTAACTGCAAACTTAACTGCAATCTTAACTGCATGCTTAACTGCATGCTTAACTGCAATCTTAACTGCATGCTAAACTGCATACTTGACTGCATGCTTCACTGCATGCTTAACTGTATGCTAAACTGCATACTTAACTGCATGCTTAACTGCATGCTTAACTGCATGCTTAACTGCAAGCTTAACTGCATGCTTAACTGCAAGCTTAACTGCATGCTAAACTGCATGCTTAACTGCAAGCTTAACTGCAAGCTTAACTGCAAGCTTAACTGCATGCTTAACTGCAAGCTTAACTGCAAGCTTAACTGCATGCTTAACTGCATGCTTAACCGCATGCTTAACTGCAAATTAAACTGCGTGCTTAACCGCATGCTTAACCGCATGCTCAACCGCATGCTTAACCGCATGCTCAACTACATGCTTAACTGCAAACCTAACTGCATGCTTAACTGCATGCTTAACTGCAAGCTTAACTGCAAGCATAACTGCATGCTTAACTGCATGCTTAACTGCATGCTTAACTGCATGCTTAACTGCATGCTTAACTGCATGCTTAACTGCAAGCTTAACTGCATGCTTAACTGCATGCCTAACTGCATGCTTAACTGCATACTTAACTGCATGCTTAACTGCATGCTCAACTGCAAGCTTAACTGCAAGCTTAACTGCATGCTTAACTGCAAGCTTAACTGCAAGCTTAACTGCATGCTTAACTGCATGCTAAACTGCATGCTTAACTGCAAGCTAAACTGCAAGCTAAACTGCATGCTTAACTGCATGCTTAACTGCATGCTTAACTGCATGCTTAACTGCATGCTTAACTGCATGCTTAACTGCATGTTTAACTACATGCTTAACTGCAATCTTAACTGCATGCTTAACTGCAATCTTAACTGCATGCTTAACTGCATGCTAAACTGCATGCTTGACTGCATGCTTGACTGCATGCTTAACTGTATGCTAAACTGCATACTTAACTGCATGCTTAACTGCATGCTCAACTGCAAGCTTAACTGCAGGCTTAACTGCAAGCTTAACTGCAAGCTTAACTGCAAGCTTAACTGCATGCTTAACTGCGTGCCTAACTGCATGCTTAACTGCATGCTTAAATGCATGCTAAACTGCATGCTTAACTGCATGCTTAACTGCATGCTTAACTGCAAACTTAACTGCATGTTTAACTACATGCTTAACTGCAAGCTTAACTGCATGCTTAACTGCATGGTAAACTGCATGCTTAACTGCAAGCTTAACTGCAAGCTTAACTGCATGCTTAACTGCATGCTTAACTGCATGCTTAACTGCAAGCTTAACTGCAAGCATAACTGCATGCTTAACTGCATGCTTAACTGCATGCTTAACTGCATGCTTAACTGCATGCTTAACTGCATGCTTAACTGCATGCTTAACTGCATGCTTAACTGCATGCTTAACTGCATGCTTAAATGCATGCTTAACTGCATGCTTAACTGCAAACTTAACTGCATGCTTAACTGCATGCTTAACTGCAAACTTAACTGCATGTTTAACTACATGCTTAACTGCAAGCTTAACTGCAAGCTTAACTGCATGCTTAACTGCATGCTTAACTGCATGCTTAACATCATGCCTAACTGCATGCTTAACTGCATACTTAACTGCATGCTTAACTGCATGCTCAACTGCAAGCTTAACTGCAAGCTTAACTGCATGCTCAACTGCAAGCTCAACTGCAAGCTTAACTGCATGCTTAACTGCAAGCTTAACTGCAAGCTTAACTGCATGCTTAACTGCATGCCTAACTGCATGCCTAACTGCATGCCTAACTGCATGCTTAAATGCATGCTTAACTGCAAGCTTAACTGCAAGCTTAACTGCAAACTTAACTGCATGCTTAACTGCATGCTTAACTGCATGCTCAACTGCAAGCTTAACTGCATGCTTAACTGCATGCCTAACTGCATGCTTAACTGCATGCTTAAATGCATGCTTAACTGCATGCCTAACTGCATGCTTAACTGCATGCTTAACTGCATGCTTAACTGCATGCTAAACTGCAAGCTAAACTGCATGCTTAACTGCATGCTTAACTGCATGCTTAACTGCATGCTTAACTGCATGCTTAACTGCATGCTTAACTGCATGCTTAACTGCATGCTCAACTGCAAGGTTAACTGCATGCTTAACTGCATGCCTAACTGCATGCTTAACTGCATGCTTAAATGCATGCTTAAATGCATGCTTAACTGCATGCCTAACTGCATGCTTAACTGCATGCTTAACTGCATGCTTAACTGCATGCTAAACTGCAAGCTAAACTGCATGCTTAACTGCATGCTGAAATGCATGCTTAACTGCATGCTTAACTGCAAACTTAACTGCATGCTTAACTGCATGTTTAACTGCATGCTTAAGTGCATGCTTAAGTGCATGCTTAACTGCATGCTTAACTGCATGCTTGACTGCATGCTTAACTGCATGCTTAACTGTATGCCTAACTGTATGCCTAACTGCATGCCTAACTGCATGCTTAACTGCATGCTTAACTGCATGCTTAACTGCAAGCTTAACTGCAAGCTTAACTGCAAGCTTAACTGCATGCTTAACTGCATGCTTAACTGCAAACTTAACTGCATGTTTAACTACATGCTTAACTGCAAGCTTAACTGCATGCTTAACTGCATGCTTAACTGCATGCTTATCTGCATGCTTAACTGCATGCTTAACGGCATGCTTAACTGTATGCCTAACTGTATGCCTAACTGCATGCTTAACTGCATGCTTAACTGCATGCTTAACTGCATGCTTAACTGCATGCTTAACTGCATGCTTAACAGCATGCTTAACAGCATGCTTAACTGCAAGCTTAACTGCATGCTTAACTGCAAGCTTAACTGCATGCTAAACTGCATGCTTAACTGCAAGCTTAACTGCAAGCTTAACTGCAAGCTTAACTGCATGCTTAACTGCAAGCTTAACTGCAAGCTTAACTGCATGCTTAACTGCATGCTTAACCGCATGCTTAACTGCAAATTTAACTGCATGCTTAACCGCATGCTTAACCGCATGCTTAACCGCATGCTCAACTACATGCTTAACTGCAAACCTAACTGCATGCTTAACTGCATGCTTAACTGCAAGCTTAACTGCAAGCATAACTGCATGCTTAACTGCATGCTTAACTGCATGCTTAACTGCATGCTTAACTGCAAGCTTAACTGCATGCTTAACTGCATGCCTAACTGCATACTTAACTGCATACTTAACTGCATGCTTAACTGCATGCTCAACTGCAAGCTTAACTGCAAGCTTAACTGCATGCTTAACTGCAAGCTTAACTGCATGCTTAACTGCATGCTTAAATGCTTGCTTAACTGCATGCTTAACTGCAAACTTAACTGCATGCTTAACTGCAAGCTTAACTGCGAGCTTAACTGCATGCTTAACTGCAAGCTTAACTGCAAGCATAACTGCATGCTTAACTGCATGCTTAACTACATGCTTAACTGCATGCTTAACTGCATGCTTAACTGCATGCTTAACTGCATGCTTAACTGCATGCTTAACTGCATGCTTAACTGCATGCTTAACTGCATGCTTAACTGCATGCTTAACTGCATGCTTAACTGCATGCTTAACTGCATGCTTAACTGCATGCTTAACATCATGCCTAACTGCATGCTTAACTGCATACTTAACTGCATGCTTAACTGCATGCTCAACTGCAAGCTTAACTGCAAGCTTAACTGCATGCTCAACTGCAAGCTCAACTGCAAGCTAAACTGCATGCTTAACTGCAAGCTTAACTGCAAGCTTAACTGCATGCTTAACTGCATGCCTAACTGCATGCCTAACTGCATGCTTAACTGCATGCTTAACTGCATGCTTAACTGCATGCTCAACTGCAAGCTTAACTGCATGCTTAACTGCATGCCTAACTGCATGCTTAACTGCATGCTTAAATGCATGCTTAACTGCATGCCTAACTGCATGCTTAACTGCATGCTTAACTGCATGCTTAACTGCATGCTTAATTGCATGCTTAACTACATGCTTAATTGCAAGCTTAACTACATGCTTAATTGCAAGCTTAACTGCATGCTTAACTGCATGCTAAACTGCATGCTTAACTGCAAGCTTAACTGCATGCTTAACTGCAAGCTTAACTGCGAGCTTAACCGCATGCTTTACTGCATGCTTAACCGCATGCTTAACTGCATGCTTAACTACTTGCTTAACTGCAAACTTAACTGCATGCTTAACTGCATGCTTAACTGCAAGCTTAACTGCAAGCTTAACTGCAAGCTTAACTGCATGCTTAACTGCAAGCTTAACTGCAAGCTTAACTGCATGCTTAACTGCATGCTTAACCGCATGCTTAACTGCAAATTTAACTGCATGCTTAACCGCCTGCTTAACCGCATGCTCAACCGCATGCTTAACCGCATGCTCAACTACATGCTTAACTGCAAACCTAACTGCATGCTTAACTGCATGCTTAACTGCAAGCTTAACTGCAAGCATAACTGCATGCTTAACTGCATGCTTAACTGCATGCTTAACTGCATGCTTAACTGCATGCTTAACTGCATGCTTAACTGCATGCTAAACTGCAAGCTTAACTGCATCCTTAACTGCATACCTAACTGCATGCTTAACTGCATACTTAACTGCATGCTTAACTGCATGCTCAACTGCAAGCTTAACTGCAAGCTTAACTGCATGCTTAACTGCAAGCTTAACTGCAAGCTTAACTGCATGCTTAACTGCATGCTTAAATGCTTGCTTAACTGCATGCTTAACTGCAAACTTAACTGCATGCTTAACTGCATGCTTAACCGCATGCTTAACTGCATGCTTAACTACTTGCTTAACTGCAAATTTAACTGCATGCTTAACGGCATGCTTAACTGCAAGCTTAACTGCAAGCTTAACTGCATGCTTAACTGCATGCTTAACTGCAAACTTACCTGCATGTTTAACCGCATGCTTAACCGCATGCTCAACTACATGCTTAACTGCAAACCTAACTGCATGCTTAACTGCATGCTTAACTGCAAGCTTAACTGCAAGCATAACTGCATGCTTAACTGCATGCTTAACTGCATGCTTAACTGCATGCTTAACTGCATGCTTAACTGCAAGCTTAACTGCATGCTTAACTGCATGCCTAACTGCATGCTTAACTGCATACTTAACTGCATGCTTAACTGCATGCTCAACTGCAAGCTTAACTGCAAGCTTAACTGCATGCTTAACTGCAAGCTTAACTGCAAGCTTAACTGCAGGCTTAATTGCATGCTAAACTGCATGCTTAACTGCAAGCTAAACTGCATGCTTAACTGCATGCTAAACTGCATGCTTAACTGCATGCTTAACTGCATGCTTAACTGCATGTTTAACTACATGCTTAACTGCAATCTTAACTGCATGCTTAACTGCATGCTTAACTGCAATCTTAACTGCATGCTTAACTGCATGCTAAACTGCATGCTTGACTGCATGCTTCACTGCATGCTTAACTGTATGCTAAACTGCATACTTAACTGCATGCTTAACTGCATGCTCAACTGCAAGCTTAACTGCAGGCTTAACTGCAAGCTTAACTGCAAGCTTAACTGCAAGCTTAACTGCATGCCTAACTGCATGCCTAACTGCATGCTTAACTGCATGCTTAACTGCATGCTAAACTGCATGCTTAACTGCATGCTTAACTGCATGCTTAACTGCATGCTTAACTGCATGCTTAACTGCATGCTTAACTGCATGCTTAACTGCATGGTAAACTGCATGCTTAACTGCAAGCTTAACTGCAAGCTTAACTGCATGCTTAACTGCATGCTTAACTGCAAACTTAACTGCATGTTTAACTGCATGCTTAACTGCAAGCTTAACTGCATGCATAACTGCAAGCTTAACTGCATGCTTAACTGCATGCTTAACTGCATGCTTAACTGCATGCTTAACTGCATGCTTAACTGCATGCTTAACTGCATGCTTAACTGCATGCTTAACTGCATGCTTAACTGCATGCTTAACTGCATGCTTAACTGCATGCTTAACTGTATGCCTAACTGTATGCCGAACTGCATGCTTAACTGCATGCTTAACTGCAAGCTTAACTGCAAGCTTAACTGCAAGCTTAACTGCATGCTTAACTGCAAGCTTAACTGCAAGCTTAACTGCATGCTTAACTGCATGCTTAACCGCATGCTTAACTGCAAATTTAACTGCATGCTTAACCGCATGCTTAACCGCATGCTCAACCGCATGCTTAACCGCATGCTCAACTACATGCTTAACTGCAAACCTAACTGCATGCTTAACTGCATGCTTAACTGCAAGCTTAACTGCAAGCATAACTGCATGCTTAACTGCATGCTTAACTGCATGCTTAACTGCATGCTTAACTGCAAGCTTAACTGCATGCTTAACTGCATGCCTAACTGCATGCTTAACTGCATACTTAACTGCATGCTTAACTGCATGCTCAACTGCAAGCTTAACTGCAAGCTTAACTGCATGCTTAACTGCATGCTTAACTGCATGCTAAACTGCATGCTTAACTGCATGCTTAACTGCATGCTTAACTGCAAACTTAACTGCATGTTTAACTACATGCTTAACTGCAAGCTTAACTGCATGCTTAACTGCATGGTAAACTGCATGCTTAACTGCAAGCTTAACTGCAAGCTTAACTGCATGCTTAACTGCATGCTTAACTGCATGCTTAACTGCAAACTTAACTGCATGTTTAACCGCATGCTTAACCGCATGCTCAACTACATGCTTAACTGCAAACCTAACTGCATGCTTAACTGCATGCTTAACTGCAAGCTTAACTGCAAGCATAACTGCATGCTTAACTGCATGCTTAACTGCATGCTTAACTGCATGCTTAACTGCATGCTTAACTGCAAGCTTAACTGCATGCTTAACTGCATGCCTAACTGCATGCTTAACTGCATACTTAACTGCATGCTTAACTGCATGCTCAACTGCAAGCTTATCTGCAAGCTTAACTGCATGCTTAACTGCAAGCTTAACTGCAAGCTTAACTGCATGCTTAATTGCATGCTAAACTGCATGCTTAACTGCAAGCTAAACTGCATGCTTAACTGCATGCTTAACTGCATGCTTAACTGCATGCTTAACTGCATGTTTAACTACATGCTTAACTGCAATCTTAACTGCATGCTTAACTGCATGCTTAACTGCAATCTTAACTGCATGCTTAACTGCATGCTAAACTGCATGCTTGACTGCATGCTTCACTGCATGCTTAACTGTATGCTAAACTGCATACTTAACTGCATGCTTAACTGCATGCTCAACTGCAAGCTTAACTGCAGGCTTAACTGCAAGCTTAACTGCAAGCTTAACTGCAAGCTTAACTGCATGCTTAACTGCATGCTTAACTGCATGCTTAACTGCATGCTTAACTGCATGCTTAACTGCATGCTTAACTGTATGCCTAACTGTATGCCTAACTGCATGCTTAACTGCATGCTTAACTGCATGCTTAACTGCATGCTTAACTGCATGCTTAACAGCATGCTTAACTGCAAGCTTAACTGCATGGTTAACTGCAAGCTTAACTGCATGCTAAACTGCATGCTTAACTGCAAGCTTAACTGCAAGCTTTACTGCATGCTTAACTGCAAGCTTAACTGCAAGCTTAACTGCATGCTTAACTGCATGCTTAACCGCATGCTTAACTGCAAATTTAACTGCATGCTTAACTGCATGCTTAACCGCATGCTTAACTACATGCTTAACTGCAATCTTAACTGCATGCTTAACTGCATGCTTAACTGCATGCTTAACTGCATGCTTAACTGCAATCTTAACTGCATGCTTAACTGCATGCTTAACTGCATGCTTGACTGCATGCTTCACTGCATGCTTAACTGTATGCTAAACTGCATACTTAACTGCATGCTTAACTGCATGCTTAACATCATGCCTAACTGCATGCTTAACTGCATACTTAACTGCATGCTCAACTGCATGCTCAACTGCAAGCTTAACTGCAAGCTTAACTGCATGCTCAACTGCAAGCTCAACTGCAAGCTTAACTGCATGCTTAACTGCAAGCTTAACTGCAAGCTTAACTGCATGCTTAACTGCATGCCTAACTGCATGCCTAACTGCATGCTTAACTGCATGCTTAACTGCATGCTTAACTGCAAGCTTAACTGCAAGCTTAACTGCAAACTTAACTGCATGCTTAACTGCATGCTTAACTGCATGCTCAACTGCAAGCTTAACTGCATGCTTAACTGCATGCCTAACTGCATGCTTAACTGCATGCTTAAATGCATGCTTAACTGCATGCCTAACTGCATGCTTAACTGCATGCTTAACTGCATGCTTAACTGCATGCTTAACTGCATGCTTAATTGCATGCTTAACTACATGCTTAATTGCAAGCTTAACTACATGCTTAATTGCAAGCTTAACTGCATGCTTAACTGCATGCTAAACTGCATGCTTAACTGCAAGCTTAACTGCATGCTTAACTGCAAGCTTAACTGCGAGCTTAACCGCATGCTTTACTGCATGCTTAACCGCATGCTTAACTGCATGCTTAACTACTTGCTTAACTGCAAACTTAACTGCATGCTTAACTGCATGCTTAACTGCAAGCTTAACTGCAAGCTTAACTGCAAGCTTAACTGCATGCTTAACTGCAAGCTTAACTGCAAGCTTAACTGCATGCTTAACTGCATGCTTAACCGCATGCTTAACTGCAAATTTAACTGCATGCTTAACCGCCTGCTTAACCGCATGCTCAACCGCATGCTTAACCGCATGCTCAACTACATGCTTAACTGCAAACCTAACTGCATGCTTAACTGCATGCTTAACTGCAAGCTTAACTGCAAGCATAACTGCATGCTTAACTGCATGCTTAACTGCATGCTTAACTGCATGCTTAACTGCATGCTTAACTGCATGCTTAACTGCATGCTAAACTGCAAGCTTAACTGCATCCTTAACTGCATACCTAACTGCATGCTTAACTGCATACTTAACTGCATGCTTAACTGCATGCTCAACTGCAAGCTTAACTGCAAGCTTAACTGCATGCTTAACTGCAAGCTTAACTGCAAGCTTAACTTCATGCTTAACTGCATGCTTAAATGCTTGCTTAACTGCATGCTTAACTGCAAACTTAACTGCATGCTTAACTGCATGCTTAACCGCATGCTTAACTGCATGCTTAACTACTTGCTTAACTGCAAATTTAACTGCATGCTTAACGGCATGCTTAACTGCAAGCTTAACTGCAAGCTTAACTGCATGCTTAACTGCATGCTTAACTGCAAACTTACCTGCATGTTTAACCGCATGCTTAACCGCATGCTCAACTACATGCTTAACTGCAAACCTAACTGCATGCTTAACTGCATGCTTAACTGCAAGCTTAACTGCAAGCATAACTGCATGCTTAACTGCATGCTTAACTGCATGCTTAACTGCATGCTTAACTGCATGCTTAACTGCAAGCTTAACTGCATGCTTAACTGCATGCCTAACTGCATGCTTAACTGCATACTTAACTGCATGCTTAACTGCATGCTCAACTGCAAGCTTAACTGCAAGCTTAACTGCATGCTTAACTGCAAGCTTAACTGCAAGCTTAACTGCATGCTTAATTGCATGCTAAACTGCATGCTTAACTGCAAGCTAAACTGCATGCTTAACTGCATGCTTAACTGCATGCTTAACTGCATGCTTAACTGCATGCTTAACTGCATGTTTAACTACATGCTTAACTGCAATCTTAACTGCATGCTTAACTGCATGCTTAACTGCAATCTTAACTGCATGCTTAACTGCATGCTAAACTGCATGCTTGACTGCATGCTTCACTGCATGCTTAACTGTATGCTAAACTGCATACTTAACTGCATGCTTAACTGCATGCTCAACTGCAAGCTTAACAGCAGGCTTAACTGCAAGCTTTACTGCAAGCTTAACTGCAAGCTTAACTGCATGCCTAACTGCATGCCTAACTGCATGCTTAACTGCATGCTTAACTGCATGCTAAACTGCATGCTTAACTGCATGCTTAACTGCATGCTTAACTGCATGCTTAACTGCATTCTTAACTGCATGCTTAACTGCATGCTTAACTGCATGGTAAACTGCATGCTTAACTGCAAGCTTAACTGCAAGCTTAACTGCATGCTTAACTGCATGCTTAACTGCAAACTTAACTGCATGTTTAACTGCATGCTTAACTGCAAGCTTAACTGCATGCATAACTGCAAGCTTAACTGCATGCTTAACTGCATGCTTAACTGCATGCTTAACTGCATGCTTAACTGCATGCTTAACTGCATGCTTAACTGCATGCTTAACTGCATGCTTAACTGCATGCTTAACTGCATGCTTAACTGCATGCTTAACTGCATGCTTAACTGTATGCCTAACTGTATGCCGAACTGCATGCTTAACTGCATGCTTAACTGCAAGCTTAACTGCAAGCTTAACTGCAAGCTTAACTGCATGCTTAACTGCAAGCTTAACTGCAAGCTTAACTGCATGCTTAACTGCATGCTTAACCGCATGCTTAACCGCATGCTCAACCGCATGCTTAACCGCATGCTCAACTACATGCTTAACTGCAAACCTAACTGCATGCTTAACTGCATGCTTAACTGCAAGCTTAACTGCAAGCATAACTGCATGCTTAACTGCATGCTTAACTGCATGCTTAACTGCATGCTTAACTGCAAGCTTAACTGCATGCTTAACTGCATGCCTAACTGCATGCTTAACTGCATACTTAACTGCATGCTTAACTGCATGCTCAACTGCAAGCTTAACTGCAAGCTTAACTGCATGCTTAACTGCATGCTTAACTGCATGCTAAACTGCATGCTTAACTGCATGCTTAACTGCATGCTTAACTGCAAACTTAACTGCATGTTTAACTACATGCTTAACTGCAAGCTTAACTGCATGCTTAACTGCATGGTAAACTGCATGCTTAACTGCAAGCTTAACTGCAAGCTTAACTGCATGCTTAACTGCATGCTTAACTGCATGCTTAACTGCAAACTTAACTGCATGTTTAACCGCATGCTTAACCGCATGCTCAACTACATGCTTAACTGCAAACCTAACTGCATGCTTAACTGCATGCTTAACTGCAAGCTTAACTGCAAGCATAACTGCATGCTTAACTGCATGCTTAACTGCATGCTTAACTGCATGCTTAACTGCGTGCTTAACTGCAAGCTTAACTGCATGCTTAACTGCATGCCTAACTGCATGCTTAACTGCATACTTAACTGCATGCTTAACTGCATGCTCAACTGCAAGCTTATCTGCAAGCTTAACTGCATGCTTAACTGCAAGCTTAACTGCAAGCTTAACTGCATGCTTAATTGCATGCTAAACTGCATGCTTAACTGCAAGCTAAACTGCATGCTTAACTGCATGCTTAACTGCATGCTTAACTGCATGCTTAACTGCATGTTTAACTACATGCTTAACTGCAATCTTAACTGCATGCTTAACTGCATGCTTAATTGCATGGTAAACTGCATGCTTAACTGCAAGCTTAACTGCAAGCTTAACTGCATGCTTAACTGCATGCTTAACTGCAAACTTAACTGCATGTTTAACTGCATGCTTAACTGCAAGCTTAACTGCATGCATAACTGCAAGCTTAACTGCAAGCTTAACTGCAAGCTTAACTGCATGCTTAACTGCATGCTTAACTGCATGCTTAACTGCATGCTTAACTGCATGCTTAACTGCATGCTTAACTGTATGCCTAACTGTATGCCTAACTGCATGCTTAACTGCATGCTTAACTGCATGCTTAACTGCATGCTTAACTGCATGCTTAACAGCATGCTTAACTGCAAGCTTAACTGCATGGTTAACTGCAAGCTTAACTGCATGCTAAACTGCATGCTTAACTGCAAGCTTAACTGCAAGCTTTACTGCATGCTTAACTGCAAGCTTAACTGCAAGCTTAACTGCATGCTTAACTGCATGCTTAACCGCATGCTTAACTGCAAATTTAACTGCATGCTTAACTGCATGCTTAACCGCATGCTTAACTACATGCTTAACTGCAATCTTAACTGCATGCTTAACTGCATGCTTAACTGCATGCTTAACTGCAATCTTAACTGCATGCTTAACTGCATGCTTAACTGCATGCTTGACTGCATGCTTCACTGCATGCTTAACTGTATGCTAAACTGCATACTTAACTGCATGCTTAACTGCATGCTTAACATCATGCCTAACTGCATGCTTAACTGCATACTTAACTGCATGCTCAACTGCATGCTCAACTGCAAGCTTAACTGCAAGCTTAACTGCATGCTCAACTGCAAGCTCAACTGCAAGCTTAACTGCATGCTTAACTGCAAGCTTAACTGCAAGCTTAACTGCATGCTTAACTGCATGCCTAACTGCATGCCTAACTGCATGCTTAACTGCATGCTTAACTGCATGCTTAACTGCAAGCTTAACTGCAAGCTTAACTGCAAACTTAACTGCATGCTTAACTGCATGCTTAACTGCATGCTCAACTGCAAGCTTAACTGCATGCTTAACTGCATGCCTAACTGCATGCTTAACTGCATGCTTAAATGCATGCTTAACTGCATGCCTAACTGCATGCTTAACTGCATGCCTAACTGCATGCTTAACTGCATGCTTAACTGCATGCTTAACTGCATGCTTAACTACATGCTTAATTGCAAGCTTAACTGCTTAACTGCATGCTAAACTGCATGCTTAACTGCATGCTTAACTGCAAGCTTAACTGCATGCTTAACTGCAAGCTTAACTGCGAGCTTAACCGCATGCTTTACTGCATGCTTAACCGCATGCTTAACTGCATGCTTAACTACTTGCTTAACTGCAAACTTAACTGCATGCTTAACTGCATGCTTAACTGCAAGCTTAACTGCAGGCATAACTGCATGCTTAACTGCATGCTTAACTGCATGCTTAACTGCATGCTTAACTGCATGCTTAACTGCATGCTTAACTGCATGCTTAACTGCATGCTTAACTGCATGCTTAACTGCATGGTTAACTGCATGCTTAACTGCATGTTTAACTGCATGCTTAACTGCATGCTTAACTGCATGCTTAACTGCATGCTTAACTGCATGCTTAACTGCATGCTTAACTGCATGCTTAACTGCATGCTTAACTGCATGCTTAACTGCATGCTTAACTGCATGCTTAACTGCATGCTTAACTGCATGCTTAACTGCATGCTTAACTGCATGCTTAACTGCATGCTTAACTGCATGCTTAACTGCATGCTTGAATGCATGCTTACCTGCATGCTTAACTGCATGCTTAACTGCATGCTTAAATGCATGCTTACCTGCATGCTTAACTGCATGCTTAACTGCATGCTTAAATGCATGCTTACCTGCAAGCTCAACTGCAAGCTTAACTGCATGCTTAACTGCATGCTTAACTGCATGCTTAACTGCAAGCTTAACTGCATGCTTAACTGCAAGCTTAACTGCGAGCTTAACCGCATGCTTTACTGCATATTTAACTGCATGCTTAACTGCATGCTTAACTGCATGCTTAACTGCATGCTTAACTGTATGCCTAACTGTATGCCTAACTGCATGCTTAACTGCATGCTTAACTGCATGCTTAACTGCATGCTTAACTGCATGCTTAACTGCATGCTTAACTGCATGCTTAACTGCATGCTTAACTGCATGCTTAACTGCTTGCTTAACTGCATGCTTAGCTGCATGCTTAACTGCATGCTTAACTGCATGCTTAACTGCATGCTTAACTGCATGCTTAACTGCATGCTTAACTGCATGCTTAACTGCATGCTTAACTGCATGCTTAACTGCATGCTTAACTGCATGCTTAACTGCATGCTTAACTGCATGCTTAACTGCATGCTTAACTGCATGCTTAACTGCATGCTTAACTGCATGCTTAACTGCATGCTTAACTGCATGCTTAACTGCATGCTTAACTGCATGCTTAACTGCATGCTTAACTGCATGCTGAACTGCATGCTTAACTGCATGCTTAACTGCATGCTTAACTGCATGCTTAACTGCATGCTTAACTGCATGCTTAACTGCATGCTTAACTGCATGCTTAACTGCATGCTTAACTGTATGCCTAACTGTATGCCTAACTGCATGCTTAACTGCATGCTTAACTGCATGCTTAACTGCATGCTTAACTGCATGCTTAACAGCATGCTTAACTGCAAGCGTAACTGCATGGTTAACTGCAAGCTTAACTGCATGCTAAACTGCATGCTTAACTGCAAGCTTAACTGCAAGCTTTACTGCATGCTTAACTGCAAGCTTAACTGCAAGCTTAACTGCATGCTTAACTGCATGCTTAACCGCATGCTTAACTGCAAATTTAACTGCATGCTTAACTGCATGCTTAACCGCATGCTTAACTACATGCTTAACTGCAATCTTAACTGCATGCTTAACTGCATGCTTAACTGCATGCTTAACTGCAATCTTAACTGCATGCTTAACTGCATGCTAAACTGCATGCTTGACTGCATGCTTCACTGCATGCTTAACTGTATGCTAAACTGCATACTTAACTGCATGCTTAACTGCATGCTTAACATCATGCCTAACTGCATGCTTAACTGCATACTTAACTGCATGCTCAACTGCATGCTCAACTGCAAGCTTAACTGCAAGCTTAACTGCATGCTCAACTGCAAGCTCAACTGCAAGCTTAACTGCATGCTTAACTGCAAGCTTAACTGCAAGCTTAACTGCATGCTTAACTGCATGCCTAACTGCATGCCTAACTGCATGCTTAACTGCATGCTTAACTGCATGCTTAACTGCAAGCTTAACTGCAAGCTTAACTGCAAACTTAACTGCATGCTTAACTGCATGCTTAACTACATGCTTAATTGCATGCTTAACTGCATGCCTAACTGCATGCTTAACTGCATGCTTAACTGCATGCTTAACTGCATGCTTAACTACATGCTTAATTGCAAGCTTAACTGCTTAACTGCATGCTAAACTGCATGCTTAACTGCATGCTTAACTGCAAGCTTAACTGCATGCTTAACTGCAAGCTTAACTGCGAGCTTAACCGCATGCTTTACTGCATGCTTAACCGCATGCTTAACTGCATGCTTAACTACTTGCTTAACTGCAAACTTAACTGCATGCTTAACTGCATGCTTAACTGCAAGCTTAACTGCAGGCATAACTGCATGCTTAACTGCATGCTTAACTGCATGCTTAACTGCATGCTTAACTGCATGCTTAACTGCATGCTTAACTGCATGCTTAACTGCATGCTTAACTGCATGCTTAACTGCATGCTTAACTGCATGCTTAACTGCATGTTTAACTGCATGCTTAACTGCATGCTTAACTGCATGCTTAACTGCATGCTTAACTGCATGCTTAACTGCATGCTTAACTGCATGCTTAACTGCATGCTTAACTGCATGCTTAACTGCATGCTTAACTGCATGCTTAACTGCATGCTTAACTGCATGCTTAACTGCATGCTTAACTGCATGCTTAACTGCATGCTTAACTGCATGCTTAACTGCATGCTTGAATGCATGCTTACCTGCATGCTTAACTGCATGCTTAACTGCATGTTTAAATGCATGCTTACCTGCATGCTTACCTGCATGCTTAACTGCATGCTTAAATGCATGCTTACCTGCAAGCTCAACTGCAAGCTTAACTGCATGCTTAACTGCATGCTTAACTGCATGCTTAACTGCATATTTAACTGCATGCTTAACTGCATGCTTAACTGCATGCTTAACTGCATGCTTAACTGTATGCCTAACTGTATGCCTAACTGCATGCTTAACTGCATGCTTAACTGCATGCTTAACTGCATGCTTAACTGCATGCTTAACTGCATGCTTAACTGCATGCTTAACTGCATGCTTAACTGCATGCTTAACTTCTTGCTTAACTGCATGCTTAACTGCATGCTTAACTGCATGCTTAACTGCATGCTTAACTGCATGCTTAACTGCATGCTTAACTGCATGCTTAACTGCATGCTTAACTGCATGCTTAACTGCATGCTTAACTGCATGCTTAACTGCATGCTTAACTGCATGCTTAACTGCATGCTTAACTGCATGCTTAACTGCATGCTTAACTGCATGCTTAACTGCATGCTTAACTGCATGCTTAACTGCATGCTTAACTGCATGCTTAACTGCATGCTTAACTGCATGCTTAACTGCATGCTTAACTGCATGCTTAACTGCATGCTTAACTGCATGCTTAACTGCATGCTTAACTGCATGCTTAACTGCATGCTTAACTGCATGCTTAACTGCATGCTTAACTGCATGCTTAACTGCATGCTTAACTGCATGCTTAACTGCATGCTTAACTGCATGCTTAACTGCATGCTTAACTGCATGCTTAACTGCATGCTTAACTTCATGCTTAACTGCATGCTTAACTGCATGCTTAACTTCATGCTTAACTGCATGCTTAACTGTAAAATTAACTGCATGTTTAACTACATGCCTAACTGCAAGCTTAACTGCATGCTTAACTGCATGCTTAACTGCATGCTTAACTGCAAGCTTAACTGCAAGCTTAACTGCATGCTTAACTGCAAGCTTAACTGCGAGCTTAACCGCATGCTTAACTGCATGCTTAACTGCAAGCTTAACTGCATGCTTAACTGCATGCTTAACTGCATGCTTAACTGTATGCCTAACTGTATGCCTAACAGCATGCTTAACTGCATGCTTAACTGCATGCTTAAGTGCATGCTTAACTGCATGCTTAACTGCATGCTTAAGTGCATGCTTAACTGCATGCTTAACTGCATGCTTAACTGCATGCTTAACTGCAAGCTTATTTGCATGCTTAACTGCAAGCTTAACTGCAAGCTTAACTGCATGCTTAACTGCAAGCTTAACTGCGAGCTTAACCGCATGCTTAACTGCATGCTTAACTGCATGCTTAACTGCATGCTTAACTGCATGCTTAACTGCATGCTTAACTGCATGCTTAACTACATGCTTAACTGCATGCTTAACTGGATGCTTAACTGCATGCTTAACTGCATGCTTAACTGGATGCTTAACTGCATGCTTAACTGCATGCTTAACTGCATGCTTAACTGCATGCTTAACTGCATGCTTAACTGCATGCTTAACTGCATGCTTAACTGCATGCTTAAATGCAGGCTTAACTGCATGCTTAACTGCATGCTTAACTGCATGCTTAACTGCATGCTTAACTGCATGCTTAAATGCATGCTTAACTGCAAGCTTAACTGCAATCATAACTGCATGCTTAACTGCATGCTTAACTGCATGCTTAACTGCATGCTTAACTGCATGCTTAACTGCATGCTTAACTGCAAGCTTAACTGCATGCTTAACTGCATGCTTAACTGCATGCTTAACTGTATGCCTAACTGTATGCCTAACTGCATGCTTAACTGCATGCTTAACTGCATGCTTAACTGCATGCTTAACTGCATGCTTAACTGCATGCTTAACTGCATGCTAAACTGCATGCTTAACTGCATGCTTAACTGCATGCTTAACTGCATGCTTAAATGCATGCTTACCTGCATGCTTACCTGCATGCTTAAATGCATGCTTACCTGCATGCTTAAGTGCATGCTTAAGTGCATGCTTAACTGCAAGCTTAACTGCATGCTTAACTGCATGCTTAACTGCATGCTTAACTGCATGCTTAACTGTATGCCTAACTGTATGCCTAACTGCATGCTTAACTGCATGCTTAACTGCATGCTTAACTGCATGCTTAACTGCATGCCTAACTGCATGCTTAACTGCATACTTAACTGCATGCTTAACTGCATGCTCAACTGCAAGCTTAACTGCAAGCTTAACTGCATGCTTAACTGCAAGCTTAACTGCAAGCTTAACTGCATGCTTAACTGCATGAATAACTGCATGCTTAACTGCATGCTTAACTGCATGCTAAACTGCATGCTAAACTGCATGCTTAACTGCAAGCTTAACTGCAAGCTTAACTGCAAGCTTAACTGCTAACTTAACTGCATGCTTAACTGCATGCTTAACTGCATGCTCAACTGCAAGCTTAACTGCATGCTTAACTGCATGCCTAACTGCATGCTTACCTCATGCTTAACTGCATGCTTAACTGCATGCCTAACTGCATGCCTAACTGCATGCTTAACTGCATGCTTAACTGCATGCTTAACTGCAAGCTTAACTGCATGCTTAACTGCATGCTAAACTGCATGCTTAACTGCATGCTTAACTGCATGCTTAACTTCATGCTTGAATGCATGCTTAACTGCATGCTTAACTGCATGCTTAACTGCATGCTTAACTGCATGCTTAACTGCATGCTTAACTGCATGCTTAACTGCATGCTTAACTGCATGCTTAACTGCATGCTTAACTGCATGCTTAACTGCAAGCTTAACTGCATGCTTAACTGCATGCTTAACTGCATGCTTAACTGTATGCCTAACTGTAGGCCTAACTGCATGCTTAACTGCATGCTTAACTGCATGCTTAACTGCATGCTTAACTGCATGCTTAACTGCATGCTTAACTGCAAGCATAACTGCATGGTTAACTGCAAGCTTAACTGCATGCTAAACTGCATGCTTAACTGCAAGCTTAACTGCAAGCTTTACTGCATGCTTAACTGCAAGCTTAACTGGAAGCTTAACTGCATGCTTAACTGCATGCTTAACCGCATGCTTAACTGCAAATTTAACTGCATGCTTAACCGTATGCTTAACCGCATGCTTAACTACATGCTTAACTACATGCTTAACTGCAAACTTAACTGCATGCTTAACTGCATGCTTAACTGCATGCTTAACTGCATGCTTAACTGCATGCTTAACTGCATGCTTAACTGCATGCTTAACTGCATGCTTAACTGCATGCTTAACATCATGCCTAACTGCATGCTTAACTGCATACTAAACTGCATGCTTAACTGCATGCTCAACTGCAAGCTTAACTGCAAGCTTAACTGCATGCTCAACTGCAAGCTCAACTGCAAGCTTAACTGCATGCTTAACTGCAAGCTTAACTGCAAGCTTAACTGCATGCTTAACTGCATGCTAACTGCATGCCTAACTGCATGCTTAACTGCATGCTTAACTGCATGCTTAACTGCAAGCTTAACTGCAAACTTAACTGCATGCTTAACTGCATGCTCAACTGCAAGCTTAACTGCATGCTTAACTGCATGCCTAACTGCATGCTTAACTGCATGCTTAAATGCATGCCTAACTGCTTGCTTAACTGCATGCTTAACTGCATGCTTAACTGCATGCTTAACTGCATGCTTAACTGCATGCTTAACTACATGCTTAATTGCAAGCTTAACTGCATGCTTAACTGCATGCTAAACTGCATGCTTAACTGCATGCTAAACTGCATGCTTAACTGCATGCTTAACTGCAAGCTTAACTGCATGCTTAACTGCAAGCTTAACCGCGAGCTTAACCGCATGCTTTACTGCATGCTTAACCGCATGCTTAACTGCATGCTTAACTACTTGCTTAACTGCAAACTTAACTGCATGCTTAACTGCATGCTTAACTGCAAGCTTAACTGCAAGCATAACTGCATGCTTAACTGCATGCTTAACTGCAAGCTTAACTGCAAGCATAACTGCATGCTTAACTGCATGCTTAACTGCATGCTTAACTACATGCTTAATTGCATGCTTAACTGCAAGCTTAACTGCATGCTTAACTGCAAGCTTAACTGCGAGCTTAACCGCATGCTTTACTGCATGCTTAACCGCATGCTTAACTGCATGCTTAACTACTTGCTTAACTGCAAACTTAACTGCATGCTTAACTGCATGCTTAACTGCAAGCTTAACTGCAAACTTAACTGCATGCTTAACTGCATGCTTAACTGCAAGCTTAACTGCAAGCATAACTGCATGCTTAACTGCATGCTTAACTGCAAGCTTAACTGCAAGCATAACTGCATGCTTAACTGCATGCTTAACTGCATGCTTAACTGCATGCTTAACTGCATGCTTAACTGCATGCTTAACTGCATGCTTAACTGCATGCTTAACTGCATGCTTAACTGCATGCTTAACTGCATGCTTAAATGCATGCTTAACTGCATGCTTAACTGCATGCTTAACTGCATGCTTAACTGCATGCTTAACTGCATGCTTAACTACATGCTTAATTGCAAGCTTAACTGCATGCTTAACTGCATGCTAAACTGCATGCTTAACTGCATGCTAAACTGCATGCTTAACTGCATGCTTAACTGCAAGCTTAACTGCATGCATAACTGCAAGCTTAACTGCGAGCTTAACCGCATGCTTTACTGCATGCTTAACCGCATGCTTAACTGCATGCTTAACTACTTGCTTAACTGCAAACTTAACTGCATGCTTAACTGCATGCTTAACTGCATGCTTAACTGCAAGCTTAACTGCAAGCATAACTGCATGCTTAACTGCATGCTTAACTGCATGCTTAACTACATGCTTAATTGCATGCTTAACTGCAAGCTTAACTGCATGCTTAACTGCAAGCTTAACTGCGAGCTTAACCGCATGCTTTACTGCATGCTTAACCGCATGCTTAACTGCATGCTTAACTACTTGCTTAACTGCAAACTTAACTGCATGCTTAACTGCATGCTTAACTGCAAGCTTAACTGCAAGCATAACTGCATGCTTAACTGCATGCTTAACTGCAAGCTTAACTGCAAGCATAACTGCATGCTTAGCTGCATGCTTAACTGCATGCTTAACTGCATGCTTAACTGCATGCTTAACTGCATGCTTAACTGCATGCTTAACTGCATGCTTAACTGCATGCTTAACTGCATGCTTAACTGCATGCTTAAATGCATGCTTAACTGCATGCTTAACTGCATGCTTAACTGCATGCTTAACTGCATGCTTAACTGCAAACTTAACTGCATGCTTAACTGCATGCTTAACTGCAAGCTTAACTGCAAGCATAACTGCATGCTTAACTGCATGCTTAACTGCATGCTTAACTGCATGCTTAACTGCATGCTTAACTGCATGCTTAACTGCATGCTTAACTGCATGCTTAACTGCATGCTTAACTGCATGCTTAACTGCATGCTTAACTGCATGCTTAACTGCATGCTTAACTGCATGCTTAACTGTATGCCTAACTGTATGCCTAACTGTATGCCTAACTGCATGCTTAACTGCATGCTTAACTGCATGCTTAACTGCATGCTTAACTGCAAGCTTAACTGCATGGTTAACTGCAAGCTTAACTGCATGCTAAACTGCATGCTTAACTGCAAGCTTAACTGCAAGCTTTACTGCATGCTTAACTGCAAGCTTAACTGCAAGCTTAACTGCATGCTTCACTGCATGCTTAACCGCATGCTTAACTGCAAATTTAACTGCATGCTTAACTGTATGCTTAACCGCATGCTTAACTACATGCTTAACTACATGCTTAACTGCAAACTTAACTGCATGCTTAACTGCATGCTTAACTGCATGCTTAACTGCATGCTTAACTGCATGCTTAACTGCATGCTTAACTGCATGCTTAACTGCATGCTTAACATCATGCCTAACTGCATGCTTAACTGCATACTTAACTGCATGCTTAACTGCATGCTCAACTGCAAGCTTAACTGCAAGCTTAACTGCATGCTCAACTGCAAGCTCAACTGCAAGCTTAACTGCATGCTTAACTGCAAGCTTAACTGCAAGCTTAACTGCATGCTTAACTGCATGCCTAACTGCATGCCTAACTGCATGCCTAACTGCATGCCTAACTGCATGCTTAACTGCAAGCTTAACTGCAAGCTTAACTGCTAACTTAACTGCATGCTTAACTGCATGCTTAACTGCATGCTCAACTGCAAGCTTAACTGCATGCTTAACTGCATGCTTAACTGCATGCTTAAATGCATGCTTAACTGCATGCCTAACTGCATGCTTAACTGCATGCTTAACTGCATGCTTAACTGCATGCTTAACTACATGCTTAATTGCAAGCTTAACTGCATGCTTAACTGCATGCTAAACTGCATGCTTAACTGCATGCTAAACTGCATGCTTAACTGCATGCTTAACTGCAAGCTTAACTGCATGCTTAACTGCAAGCTTAACTGCGAGCTTAACCGCATGCTTTACTGCATGCTTAACCGCATGCTTAACTGCATGCTTAACTACTTGGTTAACTGCAAACTTAACTGCATGCTTAACTGCATGCTTAACTGCAAGCTTAACTGCAACCATAACTGCATGCTTAACTGCATGCTTAACTGCAAGCTTAACTGCAAGCATAACTGCATGCTTAACTGCATGCTTAACTGCATGCTGAACTACATGCTAAATTGCAAGCTTAAGTGCATGCTTAACTGCATGCTTAACTGCATGCTTAACTGCATGCTTAACTGTATGCCTAACTGTATGCCTAACTGCATGCTTAACTGCATGCTTAACTGCATGCTTAACTGCATGCTTAACTGCATGCTTAACTGCATGCTTAACTGCATGCTTAACTGCATGCTTAACTGCATGCTTAACTGCATGCTTAACTGCATGCTTAACTGCATGCTTAACTGCATGCTTAACTGCATGCTTAACTGCAAGCTTAACTGCATGCTTAACTGCATGCTTAACTGCAAGCTTAACTGCATGCTTAACTGCATGCTTAACTGCATGCTTAACTGTATGCCTAACTGTATGCCTAACTGCATGCTTAATTGCATGCTTAACTGCATGCTTAACAGCATGCTTAACTGCATGCTTAACTGCATGCTTAACTGCATGCTTAACTGCATGCTTACCTGCATGCTTAACTGCATGCTTAACTGCAAGCTTAACTGCAAGCATAACTGCATGCTTAACTGCATGCTTAACTGCAAGCATAACTGCATGCTTAACTGCAAGCATAACTGCATGCTTAACTGCATGCTTAACTGCGTGCTTAACTGCATGCTTAACTGCATGCTTAACTGCATGCTTAACTGCATGCTTAACTGCATGCTTAACTGCATGCTTAACTGCATGCTTAACTGCATGCTTAACTGCATGCTTAACTGCATGCTTAACTGCATGCTTAACTGCATGCTTAACTGCATGCTTAACTGCATGCTTAACTGCATGCTTAACTGCATGCTTAACTGCATGCTTAACTGCAAGCTTAACTGCATGCTTAACTGCATGCTTAAGTGCATGCTTAACTGCATGCTTAACTGCATGCTTAACTGTATGCCTAACTGTATGCCTAACTGCATGCTTAACTGCATGCTTAAGTGCATGCTTAACTGCATGCTTAAGTGCATGCTTAAAAGCATGCTTAACTGCATGCTTAACTGCATGCTTAACTGCATGCTTAACTGCATGCTTAACTGCATGCTTAACTGCATGCTTAACTGCATGCTTAACTGCATGCTTAACTGCATGCTTAACTGCATGCTTAACTGCATGCTTAACTGCATGCTTAACTGCATGCTTGAATGCATGCTTACCTGCATGCTTAACTGCATGCTTAACTGCATGCTTAAATGCATGCTTACCTGCATGCTTAACTGCAAACTTAACTGCATGCTTAACTGCATGCTTAACTGCATGCTTAACTGCAAGCTTAACTGCAAGCATAACTGCATGCTTAACTGCATGCTTAACTGCATGCTTAACTGCATGCTTAACTGCATGCTTAACTGCATGCTTAACTGCATGCTTAACTGCATGCTTAACTGCATGCTTAACTGCATGCTTAACTGCATGCTTAACTGCATGCTTAACTGCATGCTTAACTGCAAGCTTAACTGCGAGCTTAACCGCATGCTTTACTGCATGCTTAACCGCATGCTTAACTGCATGCTTAACTACTTGCTTAACTGCAAACTTAACTGCATGCTTAACTGCATGCTTAACTGCAAGCTTAACTGCAAGCATAACTGCATGCTTAACTGCATGCTTAACTGCAAGCTTAACTGCAAGCATAACTGCATGCTTAACTGCATGCTTAACTGCATGCTTAACTACATGCTTAATTGCATGCTTAACTGCAAGCTTAACTGCATGCTTAACTGCAAGCTTAACTGCGAGCTTAACCGCATGCTTTACTGCATGCTTAACCGCATGCTTAACTGCATGCTTAACTACTTGCTTAACTGCAAACTTAACTGCATGCTTAACTGCATGCTTAACTGCAAGCTTAACTGCAAGCATAACTGCATGCTTAACTGCATGCTTAACTGCAAGCTTAACTGCAAGCATAACTGCATGCTTAACTGCAAACTTAACTGCATGCTTAACTGCATGCTTAACTGCATGCTTAACTGCATGCTTAAGTGCATGCTTAACTGCATGCTTAACTGCATGCTTAACTGCAAGCTTAACTGCATGCTTAACTGCATGCTTAACTGCATGCTTAACTGTATGCCTAACTGTATGCCTAACTGCATGCTTAACTGCATGCTTAACTGCATGCTTAACTGCATGCTTAACTGCATGCTTAACTGTATGCCTAACTGTATGCATAACTGCATGCTTAACTGCATGCTTAACTGCATGCTTAACTGCATGCTTAACTGCATGCTTAACTGCATGCTTAACTGCATGCTTAACTGCATGCTTAACTGCATGCTTAACTGCATGCTTAACTGCATGCTTAACTGCATGCTTAACTGCATGCTTAACTGCATGCTTAACTGCATGCTTAACTGCAAGCTTAACTGCATGCTTAACTGCATGCTTAACTGCAAGCTTAACTGCATGCTTAACTGCATGCTTAACTGCATGCTTAACTGTATGCCTAACTGTATGCCTAACTGCATGCTTAATTGCATGCTTAACTGCATGCTTAACTGCATGCTTAACTGCATGCTTAACTGCATGCTTAACTGCATGCTTAACTGCATGCTTACCTGCATGCTTAACTGCATGCTTAACTGCAAGCTTAACTGCAAGCATAACTGCATGCTTAACTGCATGCTTAACTGCAAGCATAACTGCATGCTTAACTGCAAGCATAACTGCATGCTTAACTGCATGCTTAACTGCGTGCTTAACTGCATGCTTAACTGCATGCTTAACTGCATGCTTAACTGCATGCTTAACTGCATGCTTAACTGCATGCTTAACTGCATGCTTAACTGCATGCTTAACTGCATGCTTAACTGCATGCTTAACTGCATGCTTAACTGCATGCTTAACTGCATGCTTAACTGCATGCTTAACTGCATGCTTAACTGCATGCTTAACTGCATGCTTAACTGCAAGCTTAACTGCATGCTTAACTGCATGCTTAAGTGCATGCTTAACTGCATGCTTAACTGCATGCTTAACTGTATGCCTAACTGTATGCCTAACTGCATGCTTAACTGCATGCTTAAGTGCATGCTTAACTGCATGCTTAAGTGCATGCTTAAAAGCATGCTTAACTGCATGCTTAACTGCATGCTTAACTGCATGCTTAACTGCATGCTTAACTGCATGCTTAACTGCATGCTTAACTGCATGCTTAACTGCATGCTTAACTGCATGCTTAACTGCATGCTTAACTGCATGCTTAACTGCATGCTTAACTGCATGCTTGAATGCATGCTTACCTGCATGCTTAACTGCATGCTTAACTGCATGCTTAAATGCATGCTTACCTGCATGCTTAACTGCAAACTTAACTGCATGCTTAACTGCATGCTTAACTGCATGCTTAACTGCAAGCTTAACTGCATGCTTAACTGCATGCTTAACTGCATGCTTAACTGCATGCTTAACTGCATGCTTAACTGCATGCTTAACTGCATGCTTAACTGCATGCTTAACTGCATGCTTAACTGCATGCTTAACTGCATGCTTAACTGCATGCTTAACTGCATGCTTAACTGCATGCTTAACTGCAAGCTTAACTGCGAGCTTAACCGCATGCTTTACTGCATGCTTAACCGCATGCTTAACTGCATGCTTAACTACTTGCTTAACTGCAAACTTAACTGCATGCTTAACTGCATGCTTAACTGCAAGCTTAACTGCAAGCATAACTGCATGCTTAACTGCATGCTTAACTGCAAGCTTAACTGCAAGCATAACTGCATGCTTAACTGCATGCTTAACTGCATGCTTAACTACATGCTTAATTGCATGCTTAACTGCAAGCTTAACTGCATGCTTAACTGCATGCTTAACTGCAAGCTTAACTGCAAGCATAACTGCATGCTTAACTGCATGCTTAACTGCAAGCTTAACTGCAAGCATAACTGCATGCTTAACTGCATGCTTAACTGCATGCTTAACTACATGCTTAATTGCATGCTTAACTGCAAGCTTAACTGCATGCTTAACTGCATGCTTAACTGCAAGCTTAACTGCAAGCATAACTGCATGCTTAACTGCATGCTTAACTGCAAGCTTAACTGCAAGCATAACTGCATGCTTAACTGCATGCTAAACTGCATGCTTAACTGCATGCTTAACTGCATGCTTAACTGCATGCTTAACTGCAAGCTTAACTGCGAGCTTAACCGCATGCTTAACTGCAAATTTAACTGCATGCTTAACCGCATGCTTAACCGCATGCTCAACCGCATGCTTAACCGCATGCTCAACTACATGCTTAACTGCAAACCTAACTGCATGCTTAACTGCATGCTTAACTGCAAGCTTAACTGCAAGCATAACTGCATGCTTAACTGCATGCTTAACTGCATGCTTAACTGCATGCTTAACTGCAAGCTTAACTGCATGCTTAACTGCATGCCTAACTGCATGCTTAACTGCATACTTAACTGCATGCTTAACTGCATGCTCAACTGCAAGCTTAACTGCAAGCTTAACTGCATGCTTAACTGCATGCTTAACTGCATGCTAAACTGCATGCTTAACTGCATGCTTAACTGCATGCTTAACTGCAAACTTAACTGCATGTTTAACTACATGCTTAACTGCAAGCTTAACTGCATGCTTAACTGCATGGTAAACTGCATGCTTAACTGCAAGCTTAACTGCAAGCTTAACTGCATGCTTAACTGCATGCTTAACTGCAAACTTAACTGCATGTTTAACCGCATGCTTAACCGCATGCTCAACTACATGCTTAACTGCAAACCTAACTGCATGCTTAACTGCATGCTTAACTGCAAGCTTAACTGCAAGCATAACTGCATGCTTAACTGCATGCTTAACTGCATGCTTAACTGCATGCTTAACTGCATGCTTAACTGCATGCTTAACTGCAAGCTTAACTGCATGCTTAACTGCATGCCTAACTGCATGCTTAACTGCATACTTAACTGCATGCTTAACTGCATGCTCAACTGCAAGCTTATCTGCAAGCTTAACTGCATGCTTAACTGCAAGCTTAACTGCAAGCTTAACTGCATGCTTAATTGCATGCTAAACTGCATGCTTAACTGCAAGCTAAACTGCATGCTTAACTGCATGCTTAACTGCATGCTTAACTGCATGCTTAACTGCATGCTTAACTGCATGTTTAACTACATGCTTAACTGCAATCTTAACTGCATGCTTAACTGCATGCTTAACTGCAATCTTAACTGCATGCTTAACTGCATGCTAAACTGCATGCTTCACTGCATGCTTCACTGCATGCTTAACTGTATGCTAAACTGCATACTTAACTGCATGCTTAACTGCATGCTCAACTGCAAGCTTAACTGCAGGCTTAACTGCAAGCTTAACTGCAAGCTTAACTGCAAGCTTAACTGCATGCTTAACTGCATGCTTAACTGCATGCTTACCTTCATGCTTAACTGCATGCTTAACTGCATGCTTAACTGTATGCCTAACTGTATGCCTAACTGCATGCTTAACTGCATGCTTAACTGCATGCTTAACTGCATGCTTAACTGCATGCTTAACAGCATGCTTAACTGCAAGCTTAACTGCATGGTTAACTGCAAGCTTAACTGCATGCTAAACTGCATGCTTAACTGCAAGCTTAACTGCAAGCTTTACTGCATGCTTAACTGCAAGCTTAACTGCAAGCTTAACTGCATGCTTAACTGCATGCTTAACCGCATGCTTAACTGCAAATTTAACTGCATGCTTAACTGCATGCTTAACCGCATGCTTAACTACATGCTTAACTGCAATCTTAACTGCATGCTTAACTGCATGCTTAACTGCATGCTTAACTGCAATCTTAACTGCATGCTTAACTGCATGCTAAACTGCATGCTTGACTGCATGCTTCACTGCATGCTTAACTGTATGCTAAACTGCATACTTAACTGCATGCTTAACTGCATGCTTAACATCATGCCTAACTGCATGCTTAACTGCATACTTAACTGCATGCTCAACTGCATGCTCAACTGCAAGCTTAACTGCAAGCTTAACTGCATGCTCAACTGCAAGCTCAACTGCAAGCTTAACTGCATGCTTAACTGCAAGCTTAACTGCAAGCTTAACTGCATGCTTAACTGCATGCCTAACTGCATGCCTAACTGCATGCTTAACTGCATGCTTAACTGCATGCTTAACTGCAAGCTTAACTGCAAGCTTAACTGCAAACTTAACTGCATGCTTAACTGCATGCTTAACTGCATGCTCAACTGCAAGCTTAACTGCATGCTTAACTGCATGCCTAACTGCATGCTTAACTGCATGCTTAAATGCATGCTTAACTGCATGCCTAACTGCATGCTTAACTGCATGCTTAACTGCATGCTTAACTGCATGCTTAACTACATGCTTAATTGCAAGCTTAACTGCTTAACTGCATGCTAAACTGCATGCTTAACTGCATGCTTAACTGCAAGCTTAACTGCATGCTTAACTGCAAGCTTAACTGCGAGCTTAACCGCATGCTTTACTGCATGCTTAACCGCATGCTTAACTGCATGCTTAACTGCAAACTTAACTGCATGCTTAACTGCATGCTTAACTGCAAGCTTAACTGCAGGCATAACTGCATGCTTAACTGCATGCTTAACTGCATGCTTAACTGCATGCTTAACTGCATGCTTAACTGCATGCTTAACTGCATGCTTAACTGCATGCTTAACTGCATGCTTAACAGCATGCTTAACTGCATGCTTAACTGCATGCTTAACTGCATGCTTAACTGCATGCTTAACTGCATGCTTAACTGCATGCTTAACTGCATGCTTAACTGCATGCTTTACTGCATGCTTAACTGCATGCTTAACTGCATGCTTAACTGCATGCTTAACTGCATGCTTAACTGCATGCTTAACTGCATGCTTAACTGCATGCTTAACTGCATGCTTAACTGCATGCTTAACTGCATGCTTACCTGCATGCTTGAATGCATGCTTAACTGCATGCTTGAATGCATGCTTACCTGCATGCTTGAATGCATGCTTACCTGCATGCTTACCTGCATGCTTAAATGCATGCTTAACTGCAAACTTAACTGCATGCTTAACTGCATGCTTAACTGCATGCTTAACTGCATGCTTAAGTGCATGCTTAAGTGCATGCTTAACTGCATGCTTAACTACTTGCTTAACTGCAAACTTAACTGCATGCTTAACTGCATGCTTAACTGCAAGCTTAACTGCATGCTTAACTGCATGCTTAACTGCATGCTTGAATGCATGCTTACCTGCATGCTTAACTGCATGCTTAACTGCATGCTTAACTGCAAGCTTAACTGCATGCTTAACTGCATGCTTAACTGCATGCTTAACTGCATGCTTAACTGCATGCTTAACTGCATGCTTAACTGCATGCTTAACTGCATGCTTAACTGCATGCTTAACTGCATGCTTAACTGCATGCTTAACTGCATGCTTAAGTGCATGCTTAAGTGCATGCTTAACTGCATGCTTAAGTGCATGCTTAAGTGCATGCTTAACTGCATGCTTAAGTGCATGCTTAACTGCATGCTTAAGTGCATGCTTAAGTGCATGCTTAACTGCATGCTTAACTGCAAGCTTAACGGCATGCTTAACTGCAAGCTTAACTGCATGCTTAACTGCATGCTTAACTGTATGCTTAACTGTATGCCTAACTGTATGCCTAACTGCATGCTTAACTGCATGCTTAACTGCATGCTTAACTGCATGCTTAACTGCATGCTTAACTGCATGCTTAACTGCATGCTTAACTGCATGCTTAACTGCATGCTTAACTGCATGCTTAACTGCATGCTTAACTGCACGTTTAACTGCATGCTTAACTGCATGCTTAACTGCAAGCTTAACTGCAAGCTTAACTGCAAGCTTAACTGCATGCTTAACTGCAAGCTTATCTGCAAGCTTAACTGCATGCTTAACTGCATGCTTAACCGCATGCTTAACTGCAAATTTAACTGCATGCTTAACCGCATGCTTAACCGCATGCTCAACCGCATGCTTAACCGCATGCTCAACTACATGCTTAACTGCAAACCTAACTGCATGCTTAACTGCATGCTTAACTGCAAGCTTAACTGCAAGCATAACTGCATGCTTAACTGCATGCTTAACTGCATGCTTAACTGCATGCTTAACTGCAAGCTTAACTGCATGCTTAACTGCATGCCTAACTGCATGCTTAACTGCATACTTAACTGCATGCTTAACTGCATGCTCAACTGCAAGCTTAACTGCAAGCTTAACTGCATGCTTAACTGCATGCTTAACTGCATGCTAAACTGCATGCTTAACTGCATGCTTAACTGCATGCTTAACTGCAAACTTAACTGCATGTTTAACTACATGCTTAACTGCAAGCTTAACTGCATGCTTAACTGCATGGTAAACTGCATGCTTAACTGCAAGCTTAACTGCAAGCTTAACTGCATGCTTAACTGCATGCTTAACTGCAAACTTAACTGCATGTTTAACCGCATGCTTAACCGCATGCTCAACTACATGCTTAACTGCAAACCTAACTGCATGCTTAACTGCATGCTTAACTGCAAGCTTAACTGCAAGCATAACTGCATGCTTAACCGCATGCACAACTACATGCTTAACTGCAAACCTAACTGCATGCTTAACTGCATGCTTAACTGCAAGCTTAACTGCAAGCTTAACTGCATGGTTAACTGCAAGCTTAACTGCATGCTAAACTGCATGCTTAACTGCAAGCTTAACTGCAAGCTTTACTGCATGCTTAACTGCAAGCTTAACTGCAAGCTTAACTGCATGCTTAACTGCATGCTTAACCGCATGCTTAACTGCAAATTTAACTGCATGCTTAACTGCATGCTTAACCGCATGCTTAACTACATGCTTAACTGCAATCTTAACTGCATGCTTAACTGCATGCTTAACTGCATGCTTAACTGCAATCTTAACTGCATGCTTAACTGCATGCTAAACTGCATGCTTGACTGCATGCTTCACTGCATGCTTAACTGTATGCTAAACTGCATACTTAACTGCATGCTTAACTGCATGCTTAACATCATGCCTAACTGCATGCTTAACTGCATACTTAACTGCATGCTCAACTGCATGCTCAACTGCAAGCTTAACTACAAGCTTAACTGCATGCTCAACTGCAAGCTCAACTGCAAGCTTAACTGCATGCTTAACTGCAAGCTTAACTGCAAGCTTAACTGCATGCTTAACTGCATGCCTAACTGCATGCCTAACTGCATGCTTAACTGCATGCTTAACTGCATGCTTAACTGCAAGCTTAACTGCAAGCTTAACTGCAAACTTAACTGCATGCTTAACTGCATGCTTAACTGCATGCTCAACTGCAAGCTTAACTGCATGCGTAACTGCATGCCTAACTGCATGCTTAACTGCAGGCTTAAATGCATGCTTAACTGCATGCCTAACTGCATGCTTAACTGCATGCTTAACTGCATGCTTAACTGCATGCTTAACTACATGCTTAAATGCAAGCTTAACTGCTTAACTGCATGCTAAACTGCATGCTTAACTGCATGCTTAACTGCAAGCTTAACTGCATGCTTAACTGCAAGCTTAACTGCGAGCTTAACCGCATGCTTTACTGCATGCTTAACCGCATGCTTAACTGCATGCTTAACTACTTGCTTAACTGCAAACTTAACTGCATGCTTAACTGCATGCTTAACTGCAAGCTTAACTGCAGGCATAACTGCATGCTTAACTGCATGCTTAACTGCATGCTTAACTGCATGCTTAACTGCATGCTTAACTGCATGCTTAACTGCATGCTTAACTGCATGCTTAACTGCATGCTTAACTGCATGTTTAACTGCATGCTTAACTGCATGCTTAACTGCATGCTTAACTGCATGCTTAACTGCATGCTTAACTGCATGCTTAACTGCATGCTTAACTGCATGCTTTACTGCATGCTTAACTGCATGCTTAACTGCATGCTTAACTGCATGCTTAACTGCATGCTTAACTGCATGCTTAACTGCATGCTTAACTGCATGCTTAACTGCATGCTTAACTGCATGCTTGAATGCATGCTTACCTGCATGCTTAACTGCATGCTTAACTGCATGCTTAAATGCATGCTTACCTGCATGCTTAACTGCATGCTTAACTGCATGCTTAACTGCATGCTTAAATGCATGCTTACCTGCATGCTTAACTGCATGCTTAACTGCATGCTTAAATGCATGCTTACCTGCAAGCTCAACTGCAAGCTTAACTGCATGCTTAACTGCATGCTTAACTGCATATTTAACTGCATGCTTAACTGCATGCTTAACTGCATGCTTAACTGCATGCTTAACTGTATGCCTAACTGTATGCCTAACTGCATGCTTAACTGCATGCTTAACTGCATGCTTAACTGCATGCTTAACTGCATGCTTAACTGCATGCTTAACTGCATGCTTAACTGCATGCTTAACTGCATGCTTAACTGCATGCTTAACTGCATGCTTAACTGCATGCTTAACTGCATGCTTAACTGCATGCTTAACTGCATGCTTAACTGCTTGCTTAACTGCATGCTTAACTGCATGCTTAACTGCATGCTTAACTGCATGCTTAACTGCATGCTTAACTGCATGCTTAACTGCATGCTTAACTGCATGCTTAACTGCATGCTTAACTGCATGCTTAACTGCATGCTTAACTGCATGCTTAACTGCATGCTTAACTGCATGCTTAACTGCATGCTTAACTGCATGCTTAACTGCATGCTTAACTGCATGCTTAACTGCATGCTTAACTGCATGCTTAACTGCATGCTTAACTGCATGCTTAACTGCATGCTTAACTGCATGCTTAACTGCATGCTTAACTGCATGCTTAACTGCATGCTTAACTGCATGCTTAACTGCATGCTTAACTGCAAGCTTAACAGCTTAACTGCATGCTAAACTGCATGCTTAACTGCATGCTTAACTGCAAGCTTAACTGCATGCTTAACTGCAAGCTTAACTGCATGCTTAACTACATGCTTAATTGCAAGCTTAACTGCTTAACTGCATGCTAAACTGCATGCTTAACTGCATGCTTAACTGCAAGCTTAACTGCATGCTTAACTGCAAGCTTAACTGCGAGCTTAACCGCATGCTTTACTGCATGCTTAACCGCATGCTTAACTGCATGCTTAACTACTTGCTTAACTGCATGCTTAACTGCATGCTTAACTGCATGCTTAACTGCATGCTTAACTGCATGCTTAACTGCATGCTTAACTGCATGCTTAACTGCATGCTTAACTGCATGCTTAACTGCATGCTTAACTGCATGCTTAACTGCATGCTTAACTGCATGCTTAACTGCATGCTTAACTGCATGCTTAACTGCATGCTTAACTGCATGCTTAACTGCATGCTTAACTGCATGCTTGAATGCATGCTTAACTGCATGCTTAACTGCATGCTTAACTGCATGCTTAACTGCATGCTTAACTGCATGCTTAACTGCATGCTTAACTGCATGCTTAACTGCATGCTTAACTGCATGCTTAACTGCAAGCTTAACTGCATGCTTAACTGCATGCTTAACTGCATGCTTAACTGTATGCCTAACTGTAGGCCTAACTGCATGCTTAACTGCATGCTTAACTGCATGCTTAACTGCATGCTTAACTGCATGCTTAACTGCATGCTTAACTGCAAGCTTAACTGCATGGTTAACTGCAAGCTTAACTGCATGCTAAACTGCATGCTTAACTGCAAGCTTAACTGCAAGCTTTACTGCATGCTTAACTGCAAGCTTAACTGGAAGCTTAACTGCATGCTTAACTGCATGCTTAACCGCATGCTTAACTGCAAATTTAACTGCATGCTTAACCGTATGCTTAACCGCATGCTTAACTACATGCTTAACTACATGCTTAACTGCAAACTTAACTGCATGCTTAACTGCATGCTTAACTGCATGCTTAACTGCATGCTTAACTGCATGCTTAACTGCATGCTTAACTGCATGCTTAACTGCATGCTTAACTGCATGCTTAACTGCATGCTTAACTGCATGCTTAACTGCATGCTTAACATCATGCCTAACTGCATGCTTAACTGCATACTTAACTGCATGCTTAACTGCATGCTCAACTGCAAGCTTAACTGCAAGCTTAACTGCATGCTCAACTGCAAGCTCAACTGCAAGCTTAACTGCATGCTTAACTGCAAGCTTAACTGCAAGCTTAACTGCATGCTTAACTGCATGCTAACTGCATGCCTAACTGCATGCTTAACTGCATGCTTAACTGCATGCTTAACTGCAAGCTTAACTGCAAGCTTAACTGCAAACTTAACTGCATGCTTAACTGCATGCTCAACTGCAAGCTTAACTGCATGCTTAACTGCATGCCTAACTGCATGCTTAACTGCATGCTTAAATGCATGCCTAACTGCTTGCTTAACTGCATGCTTAACTGCATGCTTAACTGCATGCTTAACTGCATGCTTAACTGCATGCTTAACTACATGCTTAATTGCAAGCTTAACTGCATGCTTAACTGCATGCTAAACTGCATGCTTAACTGCATGCTAAACTGCATGCTTAACTGCATGCTTAACTGCAAGCTTAACTGCATGCTTAACTGCAAGCTTAACTGCGAGCTTAACCGCATGCTTTACTGTATGCTTAACCGCATGCTTAACTGCATGCTTAACTACTTGCTTAACTGCAAACTTAACTGCATGCTTAACTGCATGCTTAACTGCAAGCTTAACTGCAAGCATAACTGCATGCTTAACTGCATGCTTAACTGCAAGCTTAACTGCAAGCATAACTGCATGCTTAACTGCATGCTTAACTGCATGCTTAACTACATGCTTAATTGCATGCTTAACTGCAAGCTTAACTGCATGCTTAACTGCAAGCTTAACTGCGAGCTTAACCGCATGCTTTACTGCATGCTTAACCGCATGCTTAACTGCATGCTTAACTACTTGCTTAACTGCAAACTTAACTGCATGCTTAACTGCATGCTTAACTGCAAGCTTAACTGCAAGCATAACTGCATGCTTAACTGCATGCTTAACTGCAAGCTTAACTGCAAGCATAACTGCATGCTTAACTGCATGCTTAACTGCATGCTTAACTGCATGCTTAACTGCATGCTTAACTGCATGCTTAACTGCATGCTTAACTGCATGCTTAACTGCATGCTTAACTGCATGCTTAACTGCATGCTTAACTGCATGCTTAAATGCATGCTTAACTGCATGCTTAACTGCATGCTTAACTGCATGCTTAACTGCATGCTTAACTACATGCTTAATTGCAAGCTTAACTGCATGCTTAACTGCATGCTAAACTGCATGCTTAACTGCATGCTAAACTGCATGCTTAACTGCATGCTTAACTGCAAGCTTAACTGCATGCATAACTTCAAGCTTAACTGCGAGCTTAACCGCATGCTTTACTGCATGCTTAACCGCATGCTTAACTGCATGCTTAACTACTTGCTTAACTGCAAACTTAACTGCATGCTTAACTGCATGCTTAACTGCAAGCTTAACTGCAAGCATAACTGCATGCTTAACTGCATGCTTAACTGCAAGCTTAACTGCAAGCATAACTGCATGCTTAACTGCATGCTTAACTGCATGCTTAACTACATGCTTAATTGCATGCTTAACTGCAAGCTTAACTGCATGCTTAACTGCAAGCTTAACTGCGAGCTTAACCGCATGCTTTACTGCATGCTTAACCGCATGCTTAACTGCATGCTTAACTACTTGCTTAACTGCAAACTTAACTGCATGCTTAACTGCATGCTTAACTGCAAGCTTAACTGCAAGCATAACTGCATGCTTAACTGCATGCTTAACTGCAAGCTTAACTGCAAGCATAACTGCATGCTTAACTGCATGCTTAACTGCATGCTTAACTGCATGCTTAACTGCATGCTTAACTGCATGCTTAACTGCATGCTTAACTGCATGCTTAAATGCATGCTTAACTGCATGCTTAACTGCAAACTTAACTGCATGCTTAACTGCATGCTTAACTGCATGCTTAACTGCAAACTTAACTGCATGCTTAACTGCATGCTTAACTGCAAGCTTAACTGCAAGCATAACTGCATGCTTAACTGCATGCTTAACTGCATGCTTAACTGCATGCTTAACTGCATGCTTAACTGCATGCTTAACTGCATGCTTAACTGCATGCTTAACTGCATGCTTAACTGCATGCTTAACTGCATGCTTAACTGTATGCCTAACTGTATGCCTAACTGCATGCTTAACTGCATGCTTAACTGCATGCTTAACTGCATGCTTAACAGCATGCTTAACTGCAAGCTTAACTGCATGGTTAACTGCAAGCTTAACTGCATGCTAAACTGCATGCTTAACTGCAAGCTTAACTGCAAGCTTTACTGCATGCTTAACTGCAAGCTTAACTGCAAGCTTAACTGCATGCTTAACTGCATGCTTAACCGCATGCTTAACTGCAAATTTAACTGCATGCTTAACCGTATGCTTAACCGCATGCTTAACTACATGCTTAACTACATGCTTAACTGCAAACTTAACTGCATGCTTAACTGCATGCTTAACTGCATGCTTAACTGCATGCTTAACTGCATGCTTAACTGCATGCTTAACTGCATGCTTAACTGCATGCTTAACATCATGCCTAACTGCATGCTTAACTGCATACTTAACTGCATGCTTAACTGCATGCTCAACTGCAAGCTTAACTGCAAGCTTAACTGCATGCTCAACTGCAAGCTCAACTGCAAGCTTAACTGCATGCTTAACTGCAAGCTTAACTGCAAGCTTAACTGCATGCTTAACTGCATGCCTAACTGCATGCCTAACTGCATGCCTAACTGCATGCTTAACTGCATGCTTAACTGCAAGCTTAACTGCAAGCTTAACTGCTAACTTAACTGCATGCTTAACTGCATGCTTAACTGCATGCTCAACTGCAAGCTTAACTGCATGCTTAACTGCATGCCTAACAGCATGCTTAACTGCATGCTTAAATGCATGCTTAACTGCATGCCTAACTGCATGCTTAACTGCATGCTTAACTGCATGCTTAACTGCATGCTTAACTACATGCTTAATTGCAAGCTTAACTGCATGCTTAACTGCATGCTAAACTGCATGCTTAACTGCATGCTAAACTGCATGCTTAACTGCATGCTTAACTGCAAGCTTAACTGCATGCTTAACTGCAAGCTTAACTGCGAGCTTAACCGCATGCTTTACTGCATGCTTAACCGCATGCTTAACTGCATGCTTAACTACTTGGTTAACTGCAAACTTAACTGCATGCTTAACTGCATGCTTAACTGCAAGCTTAACTGCAAGCATAACTGCATGCTTAACTGCATGCTTAACTGCAAGCTTAACTGCAAGCATAACTGCATGCTTAACTGCATGCTTAACTGCATGCTGAACTACATGCTTAATTGCAAGCTTATTTGCATGCTTAACTGCATGCTAAACTGCATGCTTAACTGCATGCTAAACTGCATGCTTAACTGCATGCTTAACTGCAAGCTTAACTGCATGCTTAACTGCAAGCTTAACTGCGAGCTTAACCGCATGCTTTACTGCATGCTTAACCGCATGCTTAACTGCATGCTTAACTACTTGCTTAACTGCAAACTTAACTGCATGCTTAACTGCATGCTTAACTGCAAGCTTAACTGCAAGCATAACTGCATGCTTAACTGCATGCTTAACTGCAAGCTTAACTGCAAGCATAACTGCATGCTTAACTGCATGCTTAACTGCATGCTTAACTGCATGCTTAACTGCATGCTTAACTGCATGCTTAACTGCATGCTTAACTGCATGCTTAACTGCATGCTTAAATGCATGCTTAACTGCATGCTTAACTGCAAACTTAACTGCATGCTTAACTGCATGCTTAACTGCATGCTTAACTGCAAACTTAACTGCATGCTTAACTGCATGCTTAACTGCAAGCTTAACTGCAAGCATAACTGCATGCTTAACTGCATGCTTAACTGCAAGCATAACTGCATGCTTAACTGCATGCTTAACTGCATGCTTAACTGCATGCTTAACTGCATGCTTAACTGCATGCTTAACTGCATGCTTAACTGCATGCTTAACTGCATGCTTAACTGCATGCTTAACTGCATGCTTAACTGCATGCTTAACTGCATGCTTAACTGCATGCTTAACTGCATGCTTAACTGCATGCTTAACTGCAAGCTTAACTGCATGCTTAACTGCATGCTTAACTGCATGCTTAACTGCATGCTTAACTGTATGCCTAACTGTATGCCTAACTGCATGCTTAACTGCATGCTTAAGTGCATGCTTAACTGCATGCTTAACTGCATGCTTAAAAGCATGCTTAACTGCATGCTTAACTGCATGCTTAACTGCATGCTTAACTGCATGCTTAACTGCATGCTTAACTGCATGCTTAACTGCATGCTTAACTGCATGCTTAACTGCATGCTTAACTGCATGCTTAACTGCATGCTTAACTGCATGCTTAACTGCATGCTTAACTGCAAGCTTAACTGCATGCTTAACTGCATGCTTAAGTGCATGCTTAACTGCATGCTTAACTGCATGCTTAACTGTATGCCTAACTGTATGCCTAACTGCATGCTTAACTGCATGCTTAAGTGCATGCTTAACTGCATGCTTAACTGCATGCTTAAAAGCATGCTTAACTGCATGCTTAACTGCATGCTTAACTGCATGCTTAACTGCATGCTTAACTGCATGCTTAACTGCATGCTTAACTGCATGCTTAACTGCATGCTTAACTGCATGCTTAACTGCATGCTTAACTGCATGCTTAACTGCATGCTTAACTGCATGCTTGAATGCATGCTTACCTGCATGCTTAACTGCATGCTTAACTGCATGCTTAAATGCATGCTTACCTGCATGCTTACCTGCATGCTTAACTGCAAACTTAACTGCATGCTTAACTGCAAGCTTAACTGCAAGCATAACTGCATGCTTAACTGCATGCTTAACTGCATGCTTAACTGCATGCTTAACTGCATGCTTAACTGCATGCTTAACTGCATGCTTAACTGCATGCTTAACTGCATGCTTAACTGCATGCTTAACTGCATGCTTAACTGCATGCTTAACTGCATGCTTAACTGCATGCTTAACTGCATGCTTAACTGCATGCTTAACTTCATGCTTAACTGCATGCTTAACTGCATGCTTAACTGCAAGCTTAACTGCATGCTTAACTGCATGCTTAACTGCATGCTTAACTGCATGCTTAACTGCATGCTTAACTGCATGCTTAACTGCATGCTTAACTGCATGCTTAACTTCATGCTTAACTGCATGCTTAACTGCATGCTTAACTGCATGCTTAACTGCATGCTTAACTGCATGCTTAAGTGCATGCTTAAGTGCATGCTTAACTGCATGCTTAAGTGCATGCTTAAGTGCATGCTTAACTGCATGCTTAAGTGCATGCTTAACTGCATGCTTAAGTGCATGCTTAAGTGCATGCTTAACTGCATGCTTAACTGCAAGCTTAACGGCATGCTTAACTGCAAGCTTAACTGCATGCTTAACTGCATGCTTAACTGCATGCTTAACTGCATGCTTAACTGTATGCCTAACTGTATGCCCAACTGCATGCTTAACTGCATGCTTAACTGTATGCCTAACTGTATGCCCAACTGCATGCTTAACTGCATGCTTAACTGCATGCTTAACTGCATGCTTAACTGCATGCTTAACTGCATGCTTAACTGCATGCTTAACTGCATGCTTAACTGCATGCTTAACTGCATGCTTAACTGCATGCTTAACTGCATGCTTAACTGCATGCTTAACTGCATGCTTAACTGCATGCTTAACTGCATGCTTAACTGCATGCTTAACTGCATGCTTAACTGCATGCTTAACTGCAAGCTTAACTGCATGCTTAACTGCATGCTTAACTGCAAGCTTAACTGCATGCTTAACTGCATGCTTAACTGCATGCTTAACTGTATGCCTAACTGTATGCCTAACTGCATGCTTAACTGCATGCTTAACTGCATGCTTAACTGCATGCTTAACTGCATGCTTAACTGCATGCTTAACTGCATGCTTACCTGCATGCTTGAATGCATGCTTAACTGCATGCTTACCTGCATGCTTACCTGCATGCTTAAATGCATGCTTAACTGCAAACTTAACTGCATGCTTAACTGCATGCTTAACTGCATGCTTAACTGCATGCTTAAGTGCATGCTTAACTGCATGCTTAACTGCATGCTTAACTGCAAGCTTAACTGCATGCTTAACTGCATGCTTAACTGCAAGCTTAACTGAAAGCATAACTGCATGCTTAACTGCATGCTTAACTGCATGCTTAACTGCATGCTTAACTGCATGCTTAACTGCATGCTTAACTGTATGCCTAACTGCATGCTTAACTGCATGCTTAACTGCATGCTTAACTGCATGCTTAACTGCATGCTTAACTGCATGCTTAAGTGCATGCTTAACTGCATGCTTAACTGCATGCTTAACTGCAAGCTTAACTGCATGCTTAACTGCATGCTTAACTGCATGCTTAACTGCATGCTTAACTGTATGCCTAACTGTATGCCTAACTGCATGCTTAACTGCATGCTTAACTGCATGCTTAACTGCATGCTTAACTGCATGCTTAACTGTATGCCTAACTGTATGCCTAACAACATGCTTAACTGCATGCTTATCTGCATGCTTAACTGCATGCTTAACTGCATGCTTAACTGCATGCTTAACTGCATGCTTAACTGCATGCTGAACTACATGCTTAATTGCAAGCTTATTTGCATGCTTAACTGCATGCTAAACTGCATGCTTAACTGCATGCTAAACTGCATGCTTAACTGCATGCTTAACTGCATGCTTAACTGCATGCTTAACTGCAAGCTTAACTGCGAGCTTAACCGCATGCTTTACTGCATGCTTAACCGCATGCTTAACTGCATGCTTAACTACTTGCTTAACTGCAAACTTAACTGCATGCTTAACTGCATGCTTAACTGCAAGCTTAACTGCAAGCCTAACTGCATGCTTAACTGCATGCTTAACTGCAAGCTTAACTGCAAGCTTAACTGCAAGCATAACTGCATGCTTAACTGCATGCTTAACTGCATGCTTAACTGCATGCTTAACTGCATGCTTAACTGCATGCTTAACTGCAAGCTTAACTGCATGCTTAACTGCATGCTTAACTGCAAGCTTAACTGCATGCTTAACTGCATGCTTAACTGCATGCTTAACTGTATGCCTAACTGTATGCCTAACTGCATGCTTAACTGCATGCTTAACTGCATGCTTAACTGCATGCTTAACTGCATGCTTAACTGCATGCTTAACTGCATGCTTACCTGCATGCTTGAATGCATGCTTAACTGCATGCTTGAATGCATGCTTACCTGCATGCTTGAATGCATGCTTACCTGCATGCTTACCTGCATGCTTACCTGCATGCTTAACTGCAAACTTAACTGCATGCTTAACTGCATGCTTAACTGCATGCTTAAGTGCATGCTTAAGTGCATGCTTAAGTGCATGCTTAACTGCATGCTTAACTACTTGCTTAACTGCAAACTTAACTGCATGCTTAACTGCATGCTTAACTGCAAGCTTAACTGCATGCTTAACTGCATGCTTAACTGCATGCTTGAATGCATGCTTACCTGCATGCTTAACTGCATGCTTAACTGCATGCTTAAATGCATGCTTACCTGCATGCTTAACTGCATGCTTAACTGCATGCTTAACTGCATGCTTAACTGCATGCTTAACTGCATGCTTAACTGCATGCTTAACTGCATGCTTAACTGCATGCTTAACTGCATGCTTAACTGCATGCTTAACTGCATGCTTAACTGCATGCTTAACTGCATGCTTAAGTGCATGCTTAACTGCATGCTTAACTGCATGCTTAACTGCAAGCTTAAATGCATGCTTAACTGCATGCTTAACTGCATGCTTAACTGCATGCTTAACTGCATGCTTAACTGCATGCTTAACTGCATGCTTAACTGCATGCTTAACTGCATGCTTAAGTGCATGCTTAACTGCATGCTTAAGTGCATGCTTAAGTGCATGCTTAACTGCATGCTTAAGTGCATGCTTAACTGCATGCTTAAGTGCATGCTTAACTGCATGCTTAAGTGCATGCTTAAGTGCATGCTTAACTGCATGCTTAACTGCAAGCTTAACGGCATGCTTAACTGCAAGCTTAACTGCATGCTTAACTGCATGCTTAACTGTATGCCTAACTGTATGCCTAACTGCATGCTTAACTGCATGCCTAACTGCATGCTTAACTGCATGCTTAACTGCATGCTTAACTGCATGCTTAACTGCATGCTTAACTGCATGCTTAACTGCATGCTTAACTGCATGCTTAACTGCATGCTTAACTGCATGCTTAACTGCATGCTTAACTGCATGCTTAACTGCATGCTTAACTGCATGCTTAACTGCATGCTTAACTGCAAGCTTAACTGCATGCTTAACTGCATGCTTAACTGCAAGCTTAACTGCATGCTTAACTGCATGCTTAACTGCATGCTTAACTGTATGCCTAACTGTATGCCTAACTGCATGCTTAACTGCATGCTTAACTGCATGCTTAACTGCATGCTTAACTGCATGCTTAACTGCATGCTTAACTGCATGCTTACCTGCATGCTTGAATGCATGCTTAACTGCATGCTTGAATGCATGCTTACCTGCATGCTTGAATGCATGCTTACCTGCATGCTTACCTGCATGCTTAAATGCATGCTTAACTGCAAACTTAACTGCATGCTTAACTGCATGCTTAACTGCATGCTTAACTGCATGCTTAAGTGCATGCTTAAGTGCATGCTTAACTGCATGCTTAACTGCAAGCTTAACTGCATGCTTAACTGCATGCTTAACTGCATGCTTAACTGTATGCCTAACTGTATGCCTAACTGCATGCTTATCTGCATGCTTAACTGCATGCTTAACTGCATGCTTAACTGCATGCTTAACTGCATGCTTAACTGCATGCTGAACTACATGCTTAATTGCAAGCTTATTTGCATGCTTAACTGCATGCTAAACTGCATGCTTAACTGCATGCTAAACTGCATGCTTAACTGCATGCTTAACTGCATGCTTAACTGCATGCTTAACTGCAAGCTTAACTGCGAGCTTAACCGCATGCTTTACTGCATGCTTAACCGCATGCTTAACTGCATGCTTAACTACTTGCTTAACTGCAAACTTAACTGCATGCTTAACTGCATGCTTAACTGCAAGCTTAACTGCAAGCCTAACTGCATGCTTAACTGCATGCTTAACTGCAAGCTTAACTGCAAGCTTAACTGCAAGCATAACTGCATGCTTAACTGCATGCTTAACTGCATGCTTAACTGCATGCTTAACTGCATGCTTAACTGCATGCTTAACTGCAAGCTTAACTGGATGCTTAACTGCATGCTTAACTGCAAGCTTAACTGCATGCTTAACTGCATGCTTAACTGCATGCTTAACTGTATGCCTAACTGTATGCCTAACTGCATGCTTAACTGCATGCTTAACTGCATGCTTAACTGCATGCTTAACTGCATGCTTAACTGCATGCTTAACTGCATGCTTACCTGCATGCTTGAATGCATGCTTAACTGCATGCTTGAATGCATGCTTACCTGCATGCTTGAATGCATGCTTACCTGCATGCTTACCTGCATGCTTAAATGCATGCTTAACTGCAAACTTAACTGCATGCTTAACTGCATGCTTAACTGCATGCTTAAGTGCATGCTTAAGTGCATGCTTAAGTGCATGCTTAACTGCATGCTTAACTACTTGCTTAACTGCAAACTTAACTGCATGCTTAACTGCATGCTTAACTGCAAGCTTAACTGCATGCTTAACTGCATGCTTAACTGCATGCTTGAATGCATGCTTACCTGCATGCTTAACTGCATGCTTAACTGCATGCTTAAATGCATGCTTACCTGCATGCTTAACTGCATGCTTAACTGCATGCTTAACTGCATGCTTAACTGCATGCTTAACTGCATGCTTAACTGCATGCTTAACTGCATGCTTAACTGCATGCTTAACTGCATGCTTAACTGCATGCTTAACTGCATGCTTAACTGCATGCTTAACTGCATGCTTAACTGCATGCTTAAGTGCATGCTTAAGTGCATGCTTAACTGCATGCTTAACTGCATGCTTAACTGCAAGCTTAACTGCATGCTTAACTGCATGCTTAACTGCATGCTTAACTGCATGCTTAACTGCATGCTTAACTGCATGCTTAACTGCATGCTTAACTGCATGCTTAACTGCATGCTTAAGTGCATGCTTAACTGCATGCTTAAGTGCATGCTTAACTGCATGCTTAAGTGCATGCTTAAGTGCATGCTTAACTGCATGCTTAAGTGCATGCTTAACTGCATGCTTAAGTGCATGCTTAACTGCATGCTTAAGTGCATGCTTAAGTGCATGCTTAACTGCATGCTTAACTGCAAGCTTAACGGCATGCTTAACTGCAAGCTTAACTGCATGCTTAACTGCATGCTTAACTGTATGCCTAACTGTATGCCTAACTGCATGCTTAACTGCATGCCTAACTGCATGCTTAACTGCATGCTTAACTGCATGCTTAACTGCATGCTTAACTGCATGCTTAACTGCATGCTTAACTGCATGCTTAACTGCATGCTTAACTGCATGCTTAACTGCATGCTTAACTGCATGCTTAACTGCATGCTTAACTGCATGCTTAACTGCATGCTTAACTGCATGCTTAACTGCAAGCTTAACTGCATGCTTAACTGCATGCTTAACTGCAAGCTTAACTGCATGCTTAACTGCATGCTTAACTGCATGCTTAACTGTATGCCTAACTGTATGCCTAACTGCATGCTTAACTGCATGCTTAACTGCATGCTTAACTGCATGCTTAACTGCATGCTTAACTGCATGCTTAACTGCATGCTTAACTGCATGCTTACCTGCATGCTTGAATGCATGCTTAACTGCATGCTTGAATGCATGCTTACCTGCATGCTTGAATGCATGCTTACCTGCATGCTTACCTGCATGCTTAAATGCATGCTTAACTGCAAACTTAACTGCATGCTTAACTGCATGCTTAACTGCATGCTTAACTGCATGCTTAAGTGCATGCTTAAGTGCATGCTTAACTGCATGCTTAACTGCAAGCTTAACTGCATGCTTAACTGCATGCTTAACTGCATGCTTAACTGTATGCCTAACTGTATGCCTAACTGCATGCTTAACTGCATGCTTAACTGCATGCTTAACTGCATGCTTAACTGCATGCTTAACTGCATGCTTAACTGCATGCTTAACTGCATGCTTAACTGCATGCTTAACTGCATGCTTAACTGCATGCTTAACTGCATGCTTAACTGCATGCTTAAATGCATGCTTACCTGCATGCTTACCTGCATGCTTAAATGCATGCTTACCTGCATGCTTAACTGCAAACTTAACTGCATGCTTAACTGCATGCTTACCTGCATGCTTAAATGCATGCTTACCTGAATGCTTAACTGCAAACTTAACTGCATGCTTAACTGCATGCTTAACTGCATGCTTAACTGCATGCTTAACTGCATGCTTAACTGCATGCTTAACTGCATGCTTAACTGCATGCTTAACTGCATGCTCAACTGCAAGCTTAACTGCAAGCTTAACTGCATGCTTAACTGCAAGCTTAACTGCAAGCTTAACTGCATGCTTAACTGCATGAATAACTGCATGCTTAACTGCATGCTTAACTGCATGCTAAACTGCATGCTAAACTGCATGCTTAACTGCAAGCTTAACTGCAAGCTTAACTGCAAACTTAACTGCATGCTTAACTGCATGCTTAACTGCATGCTCAACTGCAAGCTTAACTGCATGCTTAACTGCATGCCTAACTGCATGCTTACCTCATGCTTAACTGCATGCTTAACTGCATGCCTAACTGCATGCCTAACTGCATGCTTAACTGCATGCTTAACTGCATGAATAACTGCATGCTCAACTGCATGCTTAACTGCAAGCTTAACTGCATGCTTAACTGCATGCTAAACTGCATGCTTAACTGCATGCTTAACTGCAAGCTTAACTGCGAGCTTAACCGCATGCTTAACTGCATGCTTAACTGCAAACTTAACTGCATGCTTAACTGCATGCTTAACTGCATGCTTAACTGCAAGCATAACTGCAAGCATAACTGCATGCTTAACTGCATGCTTAACTGCATGCTTAACTGCATGCTTAACTACATGCTTAACTGCATGCTTAACTGCATGCTTAACTGCATGCTTAACTGCATGCTTAAATGCATGCTTAACTGCAAGCTTAACTGAAAGCATAACTGCATGCTTAACTGCATGCTTAACTGCATGCTTAACTGCATGCTTAACTGCATGCTTAACTGTATGCCTAACTGCATGCTTAACTGCATGCTTAACTGCATGCTTAACTGCATGCTTAACTGCAAGCTTAACTGCAAGCTTAACTGCAAGCTTAACTGCATGCTTAACTGCATGCTTAACTGTAAAATTAACTGCATGTTTAACTACATGCCTAACTGCAAGCTTAACTGCATGCTTAACTGCATGCTTAACTGCATGCTTAACTGCAAGCTTAACTGCAAGCTTAACTGCATGCTTAACTGCAAGCTTAACTGCGAGCTTAACCGCATGCTTAACTGCATGCTTAACTGCAAGCTTAACTGCATGCTTAACTGCATGCTTAACTGCATGCTTAACTGCATGCTTAACAGCATGCTTAACTGCATGCTTAACTGCATGCTTAACTGCATGCTTAACTGCATGCTTAACTGCATGCTTAAGTGCATGCTTAACTGCATGCTTAACTGCATGCTTAACTGCATGCTTAACTGCATGCTTAACTGCAAGCTTATTTGCATGCTTAACTGCAAGCTTAACTGCAAGCTTAACTGCATGCTTAACTGCAAGCTTAACTGCGAGCTTAACCGCATGCTTAACTGCATGCTTAACTGCATGCTTAACTGCATGCTTAACTGCATGCTTAACTGCATGCTTAACTGCATGCTTAACTACATGCTTAACTGCATGCTTAACTGGATGCTTAACTGCATGCTTAACTGCATGCTTAACTGGATGCTTAACTGCATGCTTAACTGCATGCTTAACTGCATGCTTAACTGCATGCTTAACTGCATGCTTAACTGCATGCTTAACTGCATGCTTAACTGCATGCTTAACTGCATGCTTAACTGCATGCTTAACTGCATGCTTAAATGCATGCTTAACTGCATGCTTAACTGCATGCTTAACTGCATGCTTAACTGCATGCTTAAATGCATGCTTAACTGCAAGCTTAACTGCAAGCATAACTGCATGCTTAACTGCATGCTTAACTGCATGCTTAACTGCATGCTTAACTGCATGCTTAACTGCATGCTTAACTGCATGCTTAACTGCAAGCTTAACTGCATGCTTAACTGCAAGCTTAACTGCAAGCTTAACTGCAAGCTTAACTGCATGCTTAACTGCATGCTTAACTGTAAAATTAACTGCATGTTTAACTACATGCCTAACTGCAAGCTTAACTGCATGCTTAACTGCATGCTTAACTGCATGCTTAACTGCAAGCTTAACTGCAAGCTTAACTGCATGCTTAACTGCAAGCTTAACTGCGAGCTTAACCGCATGCTTAACTGCATGCTTAACTGCAAGCTTAACTGCATGCTTAACTGCATGCTTAACTGCATGCTTAACTGTATGCCTAACTGTATGCCTAACAGCATGCTTAACTGCATGCTTAACTGCATGCTTAACTGCATGCTTAAGTGCATGCTTAACTGCATGCTTAACTGCATGCTTAACTGCATGCTTAACTGCAAGCTTATTTGCATGCTTAACTGCAAGCTTAACTGCAAGCTTAACTACATGCCTAACTGCAAGCTTAACTGCATGCTTAACTGCATGCTTAACTGCATGCTTAACTGCAAGCTTAACTGCATGCTTAACTGCATGCTTAACTGCATGCTTAACTGCATGCTTAACTACATGCTTAACTGCATGCTTAACTGGATGCTTAACTGCATGCTTAACTGCATGCTTAACTGGATGCTTAACTGCATGCTTAACTGCATGCTTAACTGCATGCTTAACTGCATGCTTAACTGCATGCTTAACTGCATGCTTAACTGCATGCTTAACTGCATGCTTAAATGCATGCTTAACTGCATGCTTAACTGCATGCTTAACTGCATGCTTAACTGCATGCTTAACTGCATGCTTAACTGCATGCTTAACTGCATGCTTAACTGCATGCTTAAATGCATGCTTAACTGCAAGCTTAACTGCAAGCATAACTGCATGCTTAACTGCATGCTTAACTGCATGCTTAACTGCATGCTTAACTGCATGCTTAACTGCATGCTTAACTGCAAGCTTAACTGCATGCTTAACTGCATGCTTAACTGCATGCTTAACTGTATGCCTAACTGTATGCCTAACTGCATGCTTAACTGCATGCTTAACTGCATGCTTAACTGCATGCTTAACTGCATGCTTAACTGCATGCTTAACTGCATGCTAAACTGCATGCTTAACTGCATGCTTAACTGCATGCTTAACTGCATGCTTAACTGCATGCTTAAATGCATGCTTACCTGCATGCTTACCTGCATGCTTAAATGCATGCTTACCTGCATGCTTAACTGCAAACTTAACTGCATGCTTAACTGCATGCTTAACTGCATGCTTAACTGCATGCTTAAGTGCATGCTTAAGTGCATGCTTAAGTGCATGCTTAACTGCAAGCTTAACTGCATGCTTAACTGCATGCTTAACTGCATGCTTAACTGCATGCTTAACTGTATGCCTAACTGTATGCCTAACTGCATGCTTAACTGCATGCTTAACTGCATGCTTAACTGCATGCTTAACTGCATGCCTAACTGCATGCTTAACTGCATACTTAACTGCATGCTTAACTGCATGCTCAACTGCAAGCTTAACTGCAAGCTTAACTGCATGCTTAACTGCAAGCTTAACTGCAAGCTTAACTGCATGCTTAACTGCATGAATAACTGCATGCTTAACTGCATGCTTAACTGCATGCTAAACTGCATGCTAAACTGCATGCTTAACTGCAAGCTTAACTGCAAGCTTAACTGCAAGCTTAACTGCTAACTTAACTGCATGCTTAACTGCATGCTTAACTGCATGCTCAACTGCAAGCTTAACTGCATGCTTAACTGCATGCCTAACTGCATGCTTACCTCATGCTTAACTGCATGCTTAACTGCATGCCTAACTGCATGCCTAACTGCATGCTTAACTGCATAATTAACTGCATGCTTAACTGCAAGCTTAACTGCATGCTTAACTGCATGCTAAACTGCATGCTTAACTGCATGCTTAACTGCATGCTTAACTGCATGCTAAACTGCATGCTCAACTGCATGCTTAACTGCAAGCTTAACTGCATGCTTAACTGCATGCTAAACTGCATGCTTAACTGCATGCTTAACTGCAAGCTTAACTGCGAGCTTAACCGCATGCTTAACTGCATGCTTAACTGCAAACTTAACTGCATGCTTAACTGCATGCTTAACTGCATGCTTAACTGCAAGCTTAACTGCAAGCATAACTGCATGCTTAACTGCATGCTTAACTGCATGCTTAACTGCATGCTTAACTGCATGCTTAACTGCATGCTTAACTGCATGCTTAACTGCATGCTTAACTGCATGCTTAAATGCATGCTTAACTGCAAGCTTAACTGCAAGCATAACTGCATGCTTAACTGCATGCTTAACTGCATGCTTAACTGCATGCTTAACTGCATGCTTAACTGCATGCTTAACTGCATGCTTAACTGTATGCCTAACTGCATGCTTAACTGCATGCTTAACTGCATGCTTAACTGCATGCTTAACTGCAAGCTTAACTGCAAGCTTAACTGCATGCTTAACTGCATGCTTAACTGTAAAATTAACTGCATGTTTAACTACATGCCTAACTGCAAGCTTAACTGCATGCTTAACTGCATGCTTAACTGCATGCTTAACTGCAAGCTTAACTGCATGCTTAACTGCATGCTTAACTGCGTGCTTAACTGTATGACTAACTGTATGCCTAACTGCATGCTTAACTGCATGCTTAACTGCATGCTTAACTGCAAGCTTAACTGCATGCTTAACTGCATGCTAAACTGCATGCTTAAGTGCATGCTTAACTGCATGCTTAACTGCATGCTAAACTGCATAATCAACTGCATGCTTAACTGCAAGCTTAACTGCATGCTTAACTGCAAGCTTAACTGCAAGCTTAACTGCATGCTTAACTGCAAGCTTAACTGCGAGCTTAACCGCATGCTTAACTGCATGCTTAACTGCAAGCTTAACTGCATGCTTAACTGCATGCTTAACTGCATGCTTAACTGTATGCCTAACTGTATGCCTAACAGCATGCTTAACTGCATGCTTAACTGCATGCTTAACTGCATGCTTAAGTGCATGCTTAACTGCATGCTTAACTGCATGCTTAACTGCATGCTTAACTGCAAGCTTATTTGCATGCTTAACTGCAAGCTTAACTGCAAGCTTAACTGCATGCTTAACTGCAAGCTTAACTGCGAGCTTAACCGCAAGCTTAACCGCATGCTTAACTGCATGCTTAACTGCATGCTTAACTGCATGCTTAACTGCATGCTTAACTGCATGCTTAACTACATGCTTAACTGCATGCTTAACTGCATGCTTAACTGCATGCTTAACTGCATGCTTAACTGGATGCTTAACTGCATGCTTAACTGCATGCTTAACTGCATGCTTAACTGCATGCTTAACTGGATGCTTAACTGCATGCTTAACTGCATGCTTAACTGCATGCTTAACTGCATGCTTAACTGCATGCTTAACTGCATGCTTAACTGCATGCTTAACTGCATGCTTAAATGCATGCTTAACTGCATGCTTAACTGCATGCTTAACTGCATGCTTAACTGCATGCTTAAATGCATGCCTAACTGCAAGCTTAACTGCATGCTTAACTGCATGCTTAACTGCATGCTTAACTGCATGCTTAACTGCATGCTTAACTGCATGCTTAACTGCATGCTTAACTGCATGCTTAACTGTATTTCTAACTGCATGCTTAACTGCATGCTTAACTGCATGCTTAACTGCATGCTTAACTGCAAGCTTAACTGCAAGCTTAACTGCATGCTTAACTGTAAAATTAACTGCATGTTTAACTACATGCCTAACTGCAAGCTTAACTGCATGCTTAACTGCATGCTTAACTGCAAGCTTAACTGCATGCTTAACTGCATGCTTAACTGCGTGCTTAACTGTATGACTAACTGTATGCCTAACTGCATGCTTAACTGCATGCTTAACTGCATGCTTAACTGCAAGCTTAACTGCATGCTTAACTGCATGCTAAACTGCATGCTTAAGTGCATGCTTAACTGCATGCTTAACTGCATGCTAAACTGCATAATCAACTGCATGCTTAACTGCAAGCTTAACTGCATGCTTAACTGCAAGCTTAACTGCAAGCTTAACTGCATGCTTAACTGCAAGCTTAACTGCGAGCTTAACCGCATGCTTAACTGCATGCTAAACTGCAAGCTTAACTGCATGCTTAACTGCATGCTTAACTGCATGCTTAACTGCATGCTTAACTGCATGCTTAACTGCAAGCTTAACTGCATGCTTAACTGCATGCTTAACTGCATGCTTAACTGCATGCTTAACTGCATGCTTAACTGCATGCTAAACTGCATGCTCAACTGCATGCTTAACTGCAAGCTTAACTGCATGCTTAACTGCATGCTAAACTGCATGCTTAACTGCATGCTTAACTGCAAGCTTAACTGCGAGCTTAACCGCATGCTTAACTGCATGCTTAACTGCAAACTTAACTGCATGCTTAACTGCATGCTTAACTGCATGCTTAACTGCATGCTTAACTGCAAACTTAACTGCGAGCTTAACCGCATGCTTAACTGCATGCTTAACTGCAAACTTAACTGCATGCTTAACTGCATGCTTAACTGCATGCTTAACTGCAAGCTTAACTGCAAGCATAACTGCATGCTTAACTGCATGCTTAACTGTAAAATTAACTGCATGTTTAACTACATGCCTAACTGCAAGCTTAACTGCATGCTTAACTGCATGCTTAACTGCATGCTTAACTGCAAGCTTAACTGCATGCTTAACTGCATGCTTAACTGCGTGCTTAACTGTATGACTAACTGTATGCCTAACTGCATGCTTAACTGCATGCTTAACTGCATGCTTAACTGCAAGCTTAACTGCATGCTTAACTGCATGCTAAACTGCATGCTTAAGTGCATGCTTAACTGCATGCTTAACTGCATGCTAAACTGCATAATCAACTGCATGCTTAACTGCAAGCTTAACTGCATGCTTAACTGCAAGCTTAACTGCAAGCTCAACTGCATGCTTAACTGCAAGCTTAACTGCGAGCTTAACCGCATGCTTAACTGCATGCTTAACTGCAAGCTTAACTGCATGCTTAACTGCATGCTTAACTGCATGCTTAACTGTATGCCTAACTGTATGCCTAACAGCATGCTTAACTGCATGCTTAACTGCATGCTTAACTGCATGCTTAAGTGCATGCTTAACTGCATGCTTAACTGCATGCTTAACTGCATGCTTAACTGCAAGCTTATTTGCATGCTTAACTGCAAGCTTAACTGCAAGCTTAACTGCATGCTTAACTGCAAGCTTAACTGCAAGCTTAACTGCATGCTTAACTGCAAGCTTAACTGCATGCTTAACTGCATGCTTAACTGCATGCTTAACTGCATGCTTAACTGCATGCTTAACTACATGCTTAACTGCATGCTTAACTGCATGCTTAACTGCATGCTTAACTGCATGCTTAACTGCATGCTTAACTGCATGCTTAACTGCATGCTTAACTGCATGCTTAACTGCATGCTTAACTGCATGCTTAACTGCATGCTTAACTGCATGCTTAACTGCATGCTTAACTGCATGCTTAACTGCATGCTTAACTGCATGCTTAACTGCATGCTTAAATGCATGCTTAACTGCATGCTTAACTGCATGCTTAACTGCATGCTTAACTGCATGCTTAAATGCATGCCTAACTGCAAGCTTAACTGCAAGCATAACTGCATGCTTAACTGCATGCTTAACTGCATGCTTAACTGCATGCTTAACTGCATGCTTAACTGCATGCTTAACTGCATGCTTAACTGCATGCTTAACTGCATGCTTAACTGCATGCTTAACTGTATTTCTAACTGCATGCTTAACTGCATGCTTAACTGCATGCTTAACTGCATGCTTAACTGCAAGCTTAACTGCAAGCTTAACTGCATGCTTAACTGCATGCTTAACTGTAAAATTAACTGCATGTTTAACTACATGCCTAACTGCAAGCTTAACTGCATGCTTAACTGCATGCTTAACTGCAAGCTTAACTGCATGCTTAACTGCATGCTTAACTGCGTGCTTAACTGTATGACTAACTGTATGCCTAACTGCATGCTTAACTGCATGCTTAACTGCATGCTTAACTGCAAACTTAACTGCATGCTTAACTGCATGCTTAACTGCATGCTTAACTGGATGCTTAACTGCATGCTTAACTGCATGCTTAACTGCATGCTTAACTGCATGCTTAACTGCATGCTTAACCGCATGCTTAACTGCATGCTTAACTGCATGCTTAAATGCATGCTTAACTGCATGCTTAACTGCATGCTTAAATGCATGCTTAACTGCATGCTTAACTGCATGCTTAACTGCATGCTAAACTGCATAATCAACTGCATGCTTAACTGCAAGCTTAACTGCATGCTTAACTGCAAGCTTAACTGCAAGCTTAACTGCATGCTTAACTGCAAGCTTAACTGCGAGCTTAACCGCATGCTTAACTGCATGCTAAACTGCAAGCTTAACTGCATGCTTAACTGCATGCTTAACTGCATGCTTAACTGCATGCTTAACTGCAAGCTTAACTGCATGCTTAACTGCATGCTAAACTGCATGCTTAACTGCATGCTTAACTGCATGCTTAACTGCATGCTAAACTGCATGCTCAACTGCATGCTTAACTGCAAGCTTAACTGCATGCTTAACTGCATGCTAAACTGCATGCTTAACTGCATGCTTAACTGCAAGCTTAACTGCGAGCTTAACCGCATGCTTAACTGCATGCTTAACTGCAAACTTAACTGCATGCTTAACTGCATGCTTAACTGCATGCTTAACTGCAAGCTTAACTGCAAGCATAACTGCATGCTTAACTGCATGCTTAACTGCATGCTTAACTGCATGCTTAACTGCATGCTTAACTGCATGCTTAAATGCATGCTTAACTGCAAGCTTAACTGCAAGCATAACTGCATGCTTAACTGCATGCTTAACTGCATGCTTAACTGCATGCTTAACTGCATAATCAACTGCATGCTTAACTGCAAGCTTAACTGCATGCTTAACTGCAAGCTTAACTGCAAGCTTAACTGCATGCTTAACTGCAAGCTTAACTGCGAGCTTAACCGCATGCTTAACTGCATGCTAAACTGCAAGCTTAACTGCATGCTTAACTGCATGCTTAACTGCATGCTTAACTGCATGCTTAACTGCAAGCTTAACTGCATGCTTAACTGCATGCTAAACTGCATGCTTAACTGCATGCTTAACTGCATGCTTAACTGCATGCTAAACTGCATGCTCAACTGCATGCTTAACTGCATGCTTAACTGCATGCTTAACTGCATGCTAAACTGCATGCTTAACTGCATGCTTAACTGCAAGCTTAACTGCGAGCTTAACCGCATGCTTAACTGCATGCTTAACTGCAAACTTAACTGCATGCTTAACTGCATGCTTAACTGCATGCTTAACTGCAAGCTTAACTGCAAGCATAACTGCATGCTTAACTGCATGCTTAACTGCATGCTTAACTGCATGCTTAACTGCATGCTTAACTGCATGCTTAACTGCATGCTTAACTGCATGCTTAAATGCATGCTTAACTGCAAGCTTAACTGCAAGCATAACTGCATGCTTAACTGCATGCTTAACTGCATGCTTAACTGCATGCTTAACTGCATGCTTAACTGCATGCTTAACTGCATGCTTAACTGTATGCCTAACTGCATGCTTAACTGCATGCTTAACTGCATGCTTAACTGCATGCTTAACTGCAAGCTTAACTGCAAGCTTAACTGCATGCTTAACTGCATGCTTAACTGTAAAATTAACTGCATGTTTAACTACATGACTAACTGCAAGCTTAACTGCATGCTTAACTGCATGCTTAACTGCATGCTTAACTGCAAGCTTAACTGCATGCTTAACTGCATGCTTAACTGCGTGCTTAACTGTATGACTAACTGTATGCCTAACTGCATGCTTAACTGCATGCTTAACTGCATGCTTAACTGCAAGCTTAACTGCGAGCTTAACCGCATGCTAAACTGCATGCTTAAGTGCATGCTTAACTGCATGCTTAACTGCATGCTAAACTGCATAATCAACTGCATGCTTAACTGCAAGCTTAACTGCATGCTTAACTGCAAGCTTAACTGCAAGCTTAACTGCATGCTTAACTGCAAGCTTAACTGCGAGCTTAACCGCATGCTTAACTGCATGCTTAACTGCAAGCTTAACTACATGCTTAACTGCATGCTTAACTGCATGCTTAACTGTATGCCTAACTGTATGCCTAACAGCATGCTTAACTGCATGCTTAACTGCATGCTTAACTGCATGCTTAAGTGCATGCTTAACTGCATGCTTAACTGCATGCTTAACTGCATGCTTAACTGCAAGCTTAACTGCATGCTTAACTGCAAGCTTAACTGCAAGCTTAACTGCAAGCTTAACTGCAAGCTTAACTGCGAGCTTAAAAGCATGCTTAACTGCAAGCTTAACTGCATGCTTAACTGCAAGCTTAACTGCAAGCTTAACTGCATGCTTAACTGCAAGCTTAACTGCGAGCTTAATCGCATGCTTAACTGCATGCTTAACTGCATGCTTAACTGCATGCTTAACTGCATGCTTAACTGCATGCTTAACTGCATGCTTAACTGCATGCTTAACTGCATGCTTAACTGCATGCTTAACTGCATGCTTAACTGCATGCTTAACTGCATGCTTAACTGCATGCTTAACTGCATGCTTAACTGCATGCTTAACCGCATGCTTAACTGCGAGCTTAACTGCGAGCTTAACCGCATGCTTAACTGCATGCTTAACTGCATGCTTAACTGCATGCTTAACTGCATGCTTAACTGCATGCTTAACTGCATGCTTAACTGCATGCTTAACTGCATGCTTAACTGCATGCTTAACTGCATGCTTAACTGCATGCTTAACTGCATGCTTAACTGCATGCTTAACTGCATGCTTAACTGCATGCTTAACTGCATGCTTAACTGCATGCTTAACTGCATGCTTAACTGCATGCTTAACTGCATGCTTAACTGCATGCTTAACTGCATGCTTAACTGCATGCTTAACTGCATGCTTAACTGCATGCTTAACTGCATGCTTAACTGCATGCTTAACTGCATGCTTAACTGCATGCTTAACTGCATGCTTAACTGCAAACTTAACTGCATGCTTAACTGCATGCTTAACTGCATGCTTAACTGCAAACTTAACTGCATGCTTAACTGCAAGCTTAACTGCAAGCATAACTGCATGCTTAACTGCATGCTTAACTGCATGCTTAACTGCATGCTTAACTGCATGCTTAACTGCATGCTTAACTGCATGCTTAACTGCATGCTTAACTGCATGCTTAACTGCATGCTTAACTGCATGCTTAACTGCATGCTTAACTGCATGCTTAACTGCATGCTTAACTGCATGCTTAACTGTATGCCTAACTGCATGCTTAACTGCATGCTTAACTACATGCTTAACTGCATGCTTAACTGCATGCTTAACTGCATGCTTAACTGCATGCTTAACTGGATGCTTAACTGCATGCTTAACTGCATGCTTAACTGCATGCTTAACTGCATGCTTAACTGCATGCTTAACTGCATGCTTAACTGCATGCTTAACTGCATGCTTAAATGCATGCTTAACTGCATGCTTAACTGCTTGCTTAACTGCATGCTTAAATGCATGCTTAACTGCAAGCTTAACTGCAAGCATAACTGCATGCTTAACTGCATGCTTAACTGCATGCTTAACTGCATGCTTAACTGCATGCTTAACTGCATGCTTAACTGCATGCTTAACTGCATGCTTAACTGCATGCTTAACTGTATTTCTAACTGCATGCTTAACTGCATGCTTAACTGCATGCTTAACTGCATGCTTAACTGCAAGCTTAACTGCAAGCTTAACTGCATGCTTAACTGCATGCTTAACTGTAAAATTAACTGCATGTTTAACTACATGCCTAACTGCATGCTTAACTGCATGCTTAACTGCATGCTTAACTGCAAGCTTAACTGCATGCTTAACTGCATGCTTAACTGCGTGCTTAACTGTATGACTAACTGTATGCCTAACTGCATGCTTAACTGCATGCTTAACTGCATGCTTAACTGCATACTTAACTGCATGCTTAACTGCATGCTTAACTGCATGCTTAACCGCATGCTTAACTGCAAGCTTAACTGCGAGCTTAACCGCATGCTTAACTGCATGCTTAACTGCATGCTTAACTGCATGCTTAACTGCATGCTTAACTGCATGCTTAACTGCATGCTTAACTGCATGCTTAACTGCATGCTTAACTGCATGCTTAACTGCATGCTTAACTGCATGCTTAACTGCATGCTTAACTGCATGCTTAACTGCATGCTTAACTGCATGCTTAACTGCATGCTTAACTGCATGCTTAACTGTATGCCTAACTGTATGCCTAACAGCATGCTTAACTGCATGCTTAACTGCATGCTTAACTGCATGCTTAACTGCATGCTTAACTGCATGCTTAACTGCATGCTTAACTGCATGCTTAACTGCATGCTTAACTGCATGCTTAACTGCATGCTTAACTGCATGCTTAACTGCATGCTTAACTGCATGCTTAACTGCATGCTTAACTGCATGCTTAACTGCATGCTTAACTGCAAGCATAACTGCATGCTTAACTGCATGCTTAACTGCATGCTTAACTGCATGCTTAACTGCATGCTTAACTGCATGCTTAACTGCATGCTTAACTGCATGCTTAACTGCATGCTTAACTGCATGCTTAACTGCATGCTTAACTGCATGCTTAACTGCATGCTTAACTGCATGCTTAACTGCATGCTTAACTGCATGCTTAACTGCATGCTTAACTGCATGCTTAACTGCATGCTTAACTGCATGCTTAACTGTATGCCTAACTGCATGCTTAACTGCATGCTTAACTACATGCTTAACTGCATGCTTAACTGCATGCTTAACTGCATGCTTAACTGCATGCTTAACTGGATGCTTAACTGCATGCTTAACTGCATGCTTAACTGCATGCTTAACTGCATGCTTAACTGCATGCTTAACTGCATGCTTAACTGCATGCTTAAATGCATGCTTAACTGCATGCTTAACTGCATGCTTAACTGCATGCTTAAATGCATGCTTAACTGCAAGCTTAACTGCAAGCATAACTGCATGCTTAACTGCATGCTTAACTGCATGCTTAACTGCATGCTTAACTGCATGCTTAACTGCATGCTTAACTGCATGCTTAACTGCATGCTTAACTGTATTTCTAACTGCATGCTTAACTGCATGCTTAACTGCATGCTTAACTGCAAGCTTAACTGCAAGCTTAACTGCATGCTTAACTGCATGCTTAACTGTAAAATTAACTGCATGTTTAACTACATGCCTAACTGCAAGCTTAACTGCATGCTTAACTGCATGCTTAACTGCAAGCTTAACTGCATGCTTAACTGCATGCTTAACTGCGTGCTTAACTGTATGACTAACTGTATGCCTAACTGCATGCTTAACTGCATGCTTAACTGCATGCTTAACTGCAAGCTTAACTGCATGCTTAACTGCAAGCTTAACTGCATGCTTAACTGCATGCTAAACTGCATGCTTAAGTGCATGCTTAACTGCATGCTTAACTGCATGCTAAACTGCATAATCAACTGCATGCTTAACTGCAAGCTTAACTGCATGCTTAACTGCAAGCTTAACTGCAAGCTTAACTGCATGCTTAACTGCAAGCTTAACTGCGAGCTTAACTGCATGCTAAACTGCAAGCTTAACTGCATGCTTAACTGCATGCTTAACTGCATGCTTAACTGCATGCTTAACTGCAAGCTTAACTGCATGCTTAACTGCATGCTAAACTGCATGCTTAACTGCATGCTTAACTGCATGCTTAACTGCATGCTAAACTGCATGCTCAACTGCATGCTTAACTGCAAGCTTAACTGCATGCTTAACTGCATGCTAAACTGCATGCTTAACTGCATGCTTAACTGCAAGCTTAACTGCGAGCTTAACCGCATGCTTAACTGCATGCTTAACTGCAAACTTAACTGCATGCTTAACTGCATGCTTAACTGCATGTTTAACTGCAAGCTTAACTGCAAGCATAACTGCATGCTTAACTGCATGCTTAACTGCATGCTTAACTGCATGCTTAACTGCATGCTTAACTGCATGCTTAACTGCATGCTTAACTGCATGCTTAACTGCATGCTTAACTGCATGCTTAACTGCATGCTTAACTGCATGCTTAACTGCATGCTTAACTGCATGCTTAACTGCATGCTTAACTGCATGCTTAACTGCATGCTTAACTGCATGCTTAACTGTATGCCTAACTGCATGCTTAACTGCATGCTTAACTACATGCTTAACTGCATGCTTAACTGCATGCTTAACTGCATGCTTAACTGCATGCTTAACTGGATGCTTAACTGCATGCTTAACTGCATGCTTAACTGCATGCTTAACTGCATGCTTAACTGCATGCTTAACTGCATGCTTAACTGCATGCTTAACTGCATGCTAAACTGCATAATCAACTGCATGCTTAACTGCAAGCTTAACTGCATGCTTAACTGCAAGCTTAACTGCATGCTTAACTGCATGCTTAACTGCATGCTTAACTGTATTTCTAACGGCATGCTTAACTGCATGCTTAACTGCATGCTTAACTGCAAGCTTAACTGCAAGCTTAACTGCATGCTTAACTGCATGCTTAACTGTAAAATTAACTGCATGTTTAACTACATGCCTAACTGCAAGCTTAACTGCATGCTTAACTGCATGCTTAACTGCAAGCTTAACTGCATGCTTAACTGCATGCTTAACTGCGTGCTTAACTGTATGACTAACTGTATGCCTAACTGCATGCTTAACTGCATGCTTAACTGCATGCTTAACTGCAAGCTTAACTGCATGCTTAACTGCAAGCTTAACTGCATGCTTAACTGCATGCTAAACTGCATGCTTAAGTGCATGCTTAACTGCATGCTTAACTGCATGCTAAACTGCATAATCAACTGCATGCTTAACTGCAAGCTTAACTGCATGCTTAACTGCAAGCTTAACTGCAAGCTTAACTGCATGCTTAACTGCAAGCTTAACTGCGAGCTTAACCGCATGCTTAACTGCATGCTAAACTGCAAGCTTAACTGCATGCTTAACTGCATGCTTAACTGCATGCTTAACTGCATGCTTAACTGCAAGCTTAACTGCATGCTTAACTGCATGCTAAACTGCATGCTTAACTGCATGCTTAACTGCATGCTTAACTGCATGCTAAACTGCATGCTCAACTGCATGCTTAACTGCAAGCTTAACTGCATGCTTAACTGCATGCTAAACTGCATGCTTAACTGCATGCTTAACTGCAAGCTTAACTGCGAGCTTAACCGCATGCTTAACCGCATGCTTAACTGCAAACTTAACTGCATGCTTAACTGCATGCTTAACTGCATGCTTAACTGCATGCTTAACTGTATGCCTAACTGCATGCTTAACTGCATGCTTAACTACATGCTTAACTGCATGCTTAACTGCATGCTTAACTGCATGCTTAACTGCATGCTTAACTGGATGCTTAACTGCATGCTTAACTGCATGCTTAACTGCATGCTTAACTGCATGCTTAACTGCATGCTTAACTGCATGCTTAACTGCATGCTTAAATGCATGCTTAACTGCATGCTTAACTGCATGCTTAACTGCATGCTTAAATGCATGCTTAACTGCAAGCTTAACTGCAAGCATAACTGCATGCTTAACTGCATGCTTAACTGCATGCTTAACTGCATGCTTAACTGCATGCTTAACTGCATGCTTAACTGCATGCTTAACTGCATGCTTAACTGCATGCTTAACTGTATTTCTAACTGCATGCTTAACTGCATGCTTAACTGCATGCTTAACTGCAAGCTTAACTGCAAGCTTGACTGCATGCTTAACTGCATGCTTAACTGTAAAATTAACTGCATGTTTAACTACATGCCTAACTGCAAGCTTAACTGCATGCTTAACTGCATGCTTAACTGCAAGCTTAACTGCATGCTTAACTGCATGCTTAACTGCGTGCTTAACTGTATGACTAACTGTATGCCTAACTGCATGCTTAACTGCATGCTTAACTGCATGCTTAACTGCAAGCTTAACTGCATGCTTAACTGCAAGCTTAACTGCATGCTTAACTGCATGCTAAACTGCATGCTTAAGTGCATGCTTAACTGCATGCTTAACTGCATGCTAAACTGCATAATCAACTGCATGCTTAACTGCAAGCTTAACTGCATGCTTAACTGCAAGCTTAACTGCAAGCTTAACTGCATGCTTAACTGCAAGCTTAACTGCGAGCTTAACCGCATGCTTAACTGCATGCTAAACTGCAAGCTTAACTGCATGCTTAACTGCATGCTTAACTGCATGCTTAACTGCATGCTTAACTGCAAGCTTAACTGCATGCTTAACTGCATGCTAAACTGCATGCTTAACTGCATGCTTAACTGCATGCTTAACTGCATGCTAAACTGCATGCTCAACTGCATGCTTAACTGCAAGCTTAACTGCATGCTTAACTGCATGCTAAACTGCATGCTTAACTGCATGCTTAACTGCAAGCTTAACTGCGAGCTTAACCGCATGCTTAACTGCATGCTTAACTGCAAACTTAACTGCATGCTTAACTGCATGCTTAACTGCATGTTTAACTGCAAGCTTAACTGCAAGCATAACTGCATGCTTAACTGCATGCTTAACTGCATGCTTAACTGCATGCTTAACTGCATGCTTAACTGCATGCTTAACTGCATGCTTAACTGCATGCTTAACTGCATGCTTAACTGCATGCTTAACTGCATGCTTAAATGCATGCTTAACTGCAAGCTTAACTGCAAGCATAACTGCATGCTTAACTGCATGCTTAACTGCATGCTTAACTGCATGCTTAACTGCATGCTTAACTGCATGCTTAACTGCATGCTTAACTGCATGCTTAACTGCATGCTTAACTGCATGCTTAACTGCATGCTTAACTGCATGCTTAACTGCATGCTTAACTGCATGCTTAACTGCATGCTTAACTGTATGCCTAACTGTATGCCTAACAGCATGCTTAACTGCATGCTTAACTGCATGCTTAACTGCATGCTTAACTGCATGCTTAACTGCATGCTTAACTGCATGCTTAACTGCATGCTTAACTGCATGCTTAACTGCATGCTTAACTGCATGCTTAACTGCATGCTTAACTGCATGCTTAACTGCATGCTTAACTGCATGCTTAACTGCATGCTTAACTGCATGCTTAACTGCAAGCATAACTGCATGCTTAACTGCATGCTTAACTGCATGCTTAACTGCATGCTTAACTGCATGCTTAACTGCATGCTTAACTGCATGCTTAACTGCATGCTTAACTGCATGCTTAACTGCATGCTTAACTGCATGCTTAACTGCATGCTTAACTGCATGCTTAACTGCATGCTTAACTGCATGCTTAACTGTATGCCTAACTGCATGCTTAACTGCATGCTTAACTACATGCTTAACTGCATGCTTAACTGCATGCTTAACTGCATGCTTAACTGCATGCTTAACTGGATGCTTAACTGCATGCTTAACTGCATGCTTAACTGCATGCTTAACTGCATGCTTAACTGCATGCTTAACTGCATGCTTAACTGCATGCTTAACTGCATGCTAAACTGCATAATCAACTGCATGCTTAACTGCAAGCTTAACTGCATGCTTAACTGCAAGCTTAACTGCATGCTTAACTGCATGCTTAACTGCATGCTTAACTGTATTTCTAACTGCATGCTTAACTGCATGCTTAACTGCATGCTTAACTGCAAGCATAACTGCATGCTTAACTGCATGCTTAACTGCATGCTTAACTGCATGCTTAACTGCATGCTTAACTGCATGCTTAACTGCATGCTTAACTGCATGCTTAACTGCATGCTTAACTGCATGCTTAACTGCATGCTTAACTGCATGCTTAACTGCATGCTTAACTGCATGCTTAACTGCATGCTTAACTGTATGCCTAACTGCATGCTTAACTGCATGCTTAACTACATGCTTAACTGCATGCTTAACTGCATGCTTAACTGCATGCTTAACTGCATGCTTAACTGGATGCTTAACTGCATGCTTAACTGCATGCTTAACTGCATGCTTAACTGCATGCTTAACTGCATGCTTAACTGCATGCTTAACTGCATGCTTAACTGCATGCTTAAATGCATGCTTAACTGCATGCTTAACTGCATGCTTAACTGCATGCTTAAATGCATGCTTAACTGCAAGCTTAACTGCAAGCATAACTGCATGCTTAACTGCATGCTTAACTGCATGCTTAACTGCATGCTTAACTGCATGCTTAACTGCATGCTTAACTGCATGCTTAACTGCATGCTTAACTGTATTTCTAACTGCATGCTTAACTGCATGCTTAACTGCATGCTTAACTGCAAGCTTAACTGCAAGCTTAACTGCATGCTTAACTGCATGCTTAACTGTAAAATTAACTGCATGTTTAACTACATGCCTAACTGCAAGCTTAACTGCATGCTTAACTGCATGCTTAACTGCAAGCTTAACTGCATGCTTAACTGCATGCTTAACTGCGTGCTTAACTGTATGACTAACTGTATGCCTAACTGCATGCTTAACTGCATGCTTAACTGCATGCTTAACTGCAAGCTTAACTGCATGCTTAACTGCAAGCTTAACTGCATGCTTAACTGCATGCTAAACTGCATGCTTAAGTGCATGCTTAACTGCATGCTTAACTGCATGCTAAACTGCATAATCAACTGCATGCTTAACTGCAAGCTTAACTGCATGCTTAACTGCAAGCTTAACTGCAAGCTTAACTGCATGCTTAACTGCAAGCTTAACTGCGAGCTTAACCGCATGCTTAACTGCATGCTAAACTGCAAGCTTAACTGCATGCTTAACTGCATGCTTAACTGCATGCTTAACTGCATGCTTAACTGCAAGCTTAACTGCATGCTTAACTGCATGCTAAACTGCATGCTTAACTGCATGCTTAACTGCATGCTTAACTGCATGCTAAACTGCATGCTCAACTGCATGCTTAACTGCAAGCTTAACTGCATGCTTAACTGCATGCTAAACTGCATGCTTAACTGCATGCTTAACTGCAAGCTTAACTGCGAGCTTAACCGCATGCTTAACTGCATGCTTAACTGCAAACTTAACTGCATGCTTAACTGCATGCTTAACTGCATGCTTAACTGCAAGCTTAACTGCAAGCATAACTGCATGCTTAACTGCATGCTTAACTGCATGCTTAACTGCATGCTTAACTGCATGCTTAACTGCATGCTTAACTGCATGCTTAACTGCATGCTTAACTGCATGCTTAACTGCATGCTTAACTGGATGCTTAACTGCATGCTTAACTGCATGCTTAACTGCATGCTTAACTGCATGCTTAACTGCATGCTTAACTGCATGCTTAACTGCATGCTTAACTGCATGCTTAAATGCATGCTTAACTGCATGCTTAACTGCATGCTTAACTGCATGCTTAAATGCATGCTTAACTGCAAGCTTAACTGCAAGCATAACTGCATGCTTAACTGCATGCTTAACTGCATGCTTAACTGCATGCTTAACTGCATGCTTAACTGCATGCTTAACTGCATGCTTAACTGCATGCTTAACTGTATTTCTAACTGCATGCTAAACTGCATGCTTAACTGCATGCTTAACTGCATGCTTAACTGCATGCTAAACTGCATGCTCAACTGCATGCTTAACTGCAAGCTTAACTGCATGCTTAACTGCATGCTAAACTGCATGCTTAACTGCATGCTTAACTGCAAGCTTAACTGCGAGCTTAACCGCATGCTTAACTGCATGCTTAACTGCAAACTTAACTGCATGCTTAACTGCATGCTTAACTGCATGCTTAACTGCAAGCTTAACTGCAAGCATAACTGCATGCTTAACTGCATGCTTAACTGCATGCTTAACTGCATGCTTAACTGCATGCTTAACTGCATGCTTAACTGCATGCTTAACTGCATGCTTAACTGCATGCTTAACTGCATGCTTAACTGCATGCTTAAATGCATGCTTAACTGCAAGCTTAACTGCAAGCATAACTGCATGCTTAACTGCATGCTTAACTGCATGCTTAACTGCATGCTTAACTGCATGCTTAACTGCATGCTTAACTGCATGCTTAACTGCATGCTTAACTGTATGCCTAACTGCATGCTTAACTGCATGCTTAACTGCATGCTTAACTGCATGCTTAACTGCATGCTTAACTGCAAGCTTAACTGCAAGCTTAACTGCATGCTTAACTGCATGCTTAACTGTAAAATTAACTGCATGTTTAACTACATGACTAACTGCAAGCTTAACTGCATGCTTAACTGCATGCTTAACTGCATGCTTAACTGCAAGCTTAACTGCATGCTTGACTGCATGCTTAACTGCGTGCTTAACTGTATGACTAACTGTATGCCTAACTGCATGCTTAACTGCATGCTTAACTGCATGCTTAACTGCAAGCTTAACTGCATGCTTAACTGCATGCTAAACTGCATGCTTAAGTGCATGCTTAACTGCATGCTTAACTGCATGCTAAACTGCATAATCAACTGCATGCTTAACTGCAAGCTTAACTGCATGCTTAACTGCAAGCTTAACTGCAAGCTTAACTGCATGCTTAACTGCAAGCTTAACTGCGAGCTTAACCGCATGCTTAACTGCATGCTTAACTGCAAGCTTAACTGCATGCTTAACTGCATGCTTAACTGCATGCTTAACTGTATGCCTAACTGTATGCCTAACAGCATGCTTAACTGCATGCTTAACTGCATGCTTAACTGCATGCTTAACTGCATGCTTAACTGCATGCTTAACTGCATGCTTAACTGCATGCTTAACTGCATGCTTAACTGCATGCTTAACTGCATGCTTAACTGCATGCTTAACTGCATGCTTAACTGCATGCTTAACTGCATGCTTAACTGCATGCTTAACTGCATGCTTAACTGCATGCTTAACTGCAAACTTAACTGCATGCTTAACTGCATGCTTAACTGCATGCTTAACTGCAAACTTAACTGCATGCTTAACTGCATGCTTAACTGCATGCTTAACTGCAAGCTTAACTGCATGCTTAACTGCATGCTAAACTGCATGCTTAAGTGCATGCTTAACTGCATGCTTAACTGCATGCTAAACTGCATAATCAACTGCATGCTTAACTGCAAGCTTAACTGCATGCTTAACTGCAAGCTTAACTGCAAGCTTAACTGCATGCTTAACTGCAAGCTTAACTGCGAGCTTAACCGCATGCTTAACTGCATGCTTAACTGCAAGCTTAACTGCATGCTTAACTGCATGCTTAACTGCATGCTTAACTGTATGCCTAACTGTATGCCTAACAGCATGCTTAACTGCATGCTTAACTGCATGCTTAACTGCATGCTTAACTGCATGCTTAACTGCATGCTTAACTGCATGCTTAACTGCATGCTTAACTGCATGCTTAACTGCATGCTTAACTGCATGCTTAACTGCAAACTTAACTGCATGCTTAACTGCATGCTTAACTGCATGCTTAACTGCAAACTTAACTGCATGCTTAACTGCAAGCTTAACTGCAAGCATAACTGCATGCTTAACTGCATGCTTAACTGCATGCTTAACTGCATGCTTAACTGCATGCTTAACTGCATGCTTAACTGCATGCTTAACTGCATGCTTAACTGCATGCTTAACTGCATGCTTAACTGCATGCTTAACTGCATGCTTAACTGCATGCTTAACTGCATGCTTAACTGCATGCTTAACTGCATGCTTAACTGCATGCTTAACTGCATGCTTAACTGCATGCTTAACTGCATGCTTGAATGCATGCTTACCTGCATGCTTAACTGCATGCTTAACTGCATGCTTAACTGGATGCTTAACTGCATGCTTAACTGCATGCTTAACTGCATGCTTAACTGCATGCTTAACTGCAAGCTTAACTGCATGCCTAACTGTATGCCTAACTGCATGCTAAACTGCATGCTTAACTGCATGCTTAACTGCATGCTTAACTGCATGCTTAACTGCATGCCTAACTGCATGCTTAACTGCATACTTAACTGCATGCTTAACTGCATGCTCAACTGCAAGCTTAACTGCAAGCTTAACTGCATGCTTAACTGCAAGCTTAACTGCAAGCTTAACTGCATGCTTAACTGCATGAATAACTGCATGCTTAACTGCATGCTTAACTGCATGCTAAACTGCATGCTAAACTGCATGCTTAACTGCAAGCTTAACTGCAAGCTTAACTGCAAACTTAACTGCATGCTTAACTGCATGCTCAACTGCAAGCTTAACTGCATGCTTAACTGCATGCCTAACTGCATGCTTACCTCATGCTTAACTGCATGCTTAACTGCATGCCTAACTGCATGCCTAACTGCATGCTTAACTGCATGCTTAACTGCATGCTTAACTGCAAGCTTAACTGCATGCTTAACTGCATGCTAAACTGCATGCTTAACTACATGCTTAACTGCATGCTTAACTGCATGCTAAACTGCATGCTCAACTGCATGCTTAACTGCAAGCTTAACTGCATGCTTAACTGCATGCTAAACTGCATGCTTATTTGCATGCTAAACTGCATGCTTAACTGCATGCTTAACTGCAAGCTTAACTGCGAGCTTAACCGCATGCTTAACTGCATGCTTAACTGCAAACTTAACTGCATGCTTAACTGCATGCTTAACTGCATGCTTAATTGCAAGCTTAACTGCAAGCATAACTGCATGCTTAACTGCATGCTTAACTGCATGCTTAACTGCATGCTTAACTGCATGCTTAACTGCATGCTTAACTGCATGCTTAACTGCATGCTTAAATGCATGCTTAACTGCAAGCTTAACTGCAAGCATAACTGCATGCTTAACTGCATGCTTAACTGCATGCTTAACTGCATGCTTAACTGCATGCTTAACTGCATGCTTAACTGCATGCTTAACTGTATGCCTAACTGCATGCTTAACTGCATGCTTAACTGCATGCTTAACTGCATGCTTAACTGCAAGCTTAACTGCAAGCTTAACTGCATGCTTAACTGCATGCTTAACTGCATGCTTAACTGTAAAATTAACTGCATGTTTAACTACATGCCTAACTGCAAGCTTAACTGCATGCTTAACTGCATGCTTAACTGCATGCTTAACTGCAAGCTTAACTGCGAGCTTAACCGCATGCTTAACTGCATGCTTAACTGCATGCTTAACTGCATGCTTAACTGCATGCTTAACTGCATGCTTAACTGCATGCTTAACTGCATGCTTAATTGCATGCTTAACTGCATGCTTAACTGCATGCTTAACTGCATGCTTAATTGCATGCTTAACTGCATGCTTAACTGCATGCTTAACTGCATGCTTAACTGCATGCTTAACTGCATGCTTAACTGCATGCTTAACTGCATGCTTAACTGCATGCTTAACTGCATGCTTAACTGCATGCTTAACTGCATGCTTAACTGCATGCTTAACTGCATGCTTAACTGCATGCTTAACTGCATGCTTAACTGCATGCTTAACTGTATGCCTAACTGTATGCCTAACAGCATGCTTAACTGCATGCTTAACTGCATGCTTAACTGCATGCTTAAGTGCATGCTTAAGTGCATGCTTAACTGCATGCTTAACTGCATGCTTAACTGCAAGCTTAACTGCATGCTTAACTGCAAGCTTAACTGCAAGCTTAACTGCATGCTTAACTGCAAGCTTAACTGCGAGCTTAACCGCATGCTTAACTGCATGCTTAACTGCATGCTTAACATCATGCTTAACTGCATGCTTAACTGCATGCTTAACTGCATGCTTACTTGCATGCTTAACTGCATGCTTAACTGCATGCTTACTTGCATGCTTAACTGCATGCTTAACTGCATGCTTAACTGCATGCTTAACTGCATGCTTAACTGCATGCTTAACTGGATGCTTAACTGCATGCTTAACTGCATGCTTAACTGCATGCTTAACTGCATGCTTAACTGCATGCTTAACTGCATGCTTAACTGCATGCTTAACTGCATGCTTAACTGCATGCTTAACTGCATGCTTAACTGCATGCTTAACTGCATGCTTAACTGCATGCTTAACTGCATGCTTAACTGCATGCTTAACTGCATGCTTAACTGCATGCTTAACTGCATGCTTAACTGCATGCTTAACTGCATGCTTAACTGCATGCTTAACTGCATGCTTGAATGCATGCTTACCTGCATGCTTAACTGCATGCTTAACTGCATGCTTGAATGCATGCTTACCTGCATGCTTAACTGCATGCTTAACTGCATGCTTAACTGGATGCTTAACTGCATGCTTAACTGCATGCTTAACTGCATGCTAAACTGCATGCTTAACTGCAAGCTTAACTGCAAGCTTAACTGCAAACTTAACTGCATGCTTAACTGCATGCTTAACTGCATGCTCAACTGCAAGCTTAACTGCATGCTTAACTGCATGCCTAACTGCATGCTTACCTCATGCTTAACTGCATGCTTAACTGCATGCCTAACTGCATGCCTAACTGCATGCTTAACTGCATGCTTAACTGCATGCTTAACTGCATGCTTAACTGCAAGCTTAACTGCATGCTTAACTGCATGCTAAACTGCATGCTTAACTGCATGCTTAACTGCATGCTTAACTGCATGCTAAACTGCATGCTCAACTGCATGCTTAACTGCAAGCTTAACTGCATGCTTAACTGCATGCTAAACTGCATGCTTATTTGCATGCTAAACTGCATGCTTAACTGCATGCTTAACTGCAAGCTTAACTGCGAGCTTAACCGCATGCTTAACTGCATGCTTAACTGCAAACTTAACTGCATGCTTAACTGCATGCTTAACTGCATGCTTAACTGCAAGCTTAACTGCAAGCATAACTGCATGCTTAACTGCATGCTTAACTGCATGCTTAACTGCATGCTTAACTGCGTGCTTAACTGCATGCTTAACTGCATGCTTAAATGCATGCTTAACTGCAAGCTTAACTGCAAGCATAACTGCATGCTTAACTGCATGCTTAACTGCATGCTTAACTGCATGCTTAACTGCATGCTTAACTGCATGCTTAACTGCATGCTTAACTGTATGCCTAACTGCATGCTTAACTGCATGCTTAACTGCATGCTTAACTGCATGCTTAACTGCAAGCTTAACTGCAAGCTTAACTGCATGCTTAACTGCATGCTTAACTGCATGCTTAACTGTAAAATTAACTGCATGTTTAACTACATGCCTAACTGCAAGCTTAACTGCATGCTTAACTGCATGCTTAACTGCAAGCTTAACTGCATGCTTAACTGCATGCTTAACTGCGTGCTTAACTGTATGACTAACTGTATGCCTAACTGCATGCTTAACTGCATGCTTAACTGCATGCTTAACTGCAAGCTTAACTGCATGCTTAACTGCATGCTAAACTGCATGCTTAAGTGCATGCTTAACTGCATGCTTAACTGCATGCTAAACTGCATAATCAACTGCATGCTTAACTGCAAGCTTAACTGCATGCTTAACTGCAAGCTTAACTGCATGCTTAACTGCATGCTTAACTGCAAGCTTAACTGCGAGCTTAACCGCATGCTTAACTGCATGCTTAACTGCAAGATTAACTGCATGCTTAACTGCATGCTTAACTGCATGCTTAACTGTATGCCTAACTGTATGCCTAACAGCATGCTTAACTGCATGCTTAACTGCATGCTTAACTGCATGCTTAAGTGCATGCTTCAGTGCATGCTTAACTGCATGCTTAACTGCATGCTTAACTGCAAGCTTAACTGCATGCTTAACTGCAAGCTTAACTGCAAGCTTAACTGCATGCTTAACTGCAAGCTTAACTGCGAGCTTAACCGCATGCTTAACTGCATGCTTAACTGCATGCTTAACTCCATGCTTAACTGCATGCTTAACTGCATGCTTAACTGCATGCTTACTTGCATGCTTAACTGCATGCTTAACTGCATGCTTAACTGCATGCTTAACTGGATGCTTAACTGGATGCTTAACTGCATGCTTAACTGCATGCTTAACTGCATGCTTAACTGCATGCTTAACTGCATGCTTAACTGCATGCTTAACTGCATGCTTAACTGCATGCTTAACTGCATGCTTAACTGCATGCTTAACTGCATGCTTAACTGCATGCTTAACTGCATGCTTAACTGCATGCTTAACTGCATGCTTAACTGCATGCTTAACTGCATGCTTAAATGCATGCTTAACTGCATGCTTAACTGCAAACTTAACTGCATGCTTAACTGCATGCTTAACTGCATGCTTAACTGCAAACTTAACTGCATGCTTAACTGCAAGCATAACTGCATGCTTAACTGCGTGCTTAACTGCATGCTTAACTGCATGCTTAACTGCATGCTTAACTGCATGCTTAACTGCATGCTTAACTGCATGCTTAACTGCATGCTTAACTGCATGCTTAACTGCATGCTTAACTGCATGCTTAACTGCATGCTTAACTGCATGCTTAACTGCATGCTTAACTGCATGCTTAACTGCATGCTTAACTGCATGCTTAACTGCATGCTTAACTGCATGCTTAACTGCATGCTTAACTGCATGCTTAACTGCATGCTTAACTGCATGCTTAACTGCATGCTTAACTGCATGCTTAACTGCATGCTTAACTGCATGCTTAACTGCATGCTTAACTGCATGCTTAACTGCATGCTTAACTGCATGCTTAACTGCATGCTTAACTGCATGCTTAACTGCATGCTTAACTGCATGCTTAACTGCATGCTTAACTGCATGCTTAACTGCATGCTTAACTGCATGCTTAACTGCATGCTTAACTGCATGCTTAACTGCATGCTTAACTGCATGCTTAACTGCATGCTTAACTGCATGCTTAACTGCATGCTTAACTGCATGCTTAACTGCATGCTTAACTGCATGCTTAACTGCATGCTTAACTGCATGCTTAACTGCATGCTTAACTGCATGCTTAACTGCATGCTTAACTGCATGCTTAACTGCATGCTTAACTGCATTCTTAACTGCATGCTTAACTGCATGCTTAACTGCATGCTTAACTGCATTCTTAACTGCATGCTTAACTGCATGCTTAACTGCATGCTTAACTGCATGCTTAACTGCATGCTTAACTGCATTCTTAACTGCATGCTTAACTGCATGCTTAACTGCATGCTTAACTGCATGCTTAACTGCATGCTTAACTGCATGCTTAACTGCATGCTTAACTGCATGCTTAACTGCATGCTTAACTGCATGCTTAACTGCATGCTTAACTGCATGCTTAACTGCATGCTTAACTGCATGCTTAACTGCATGCTTAACTGCATGCTTAACTGCATGCTTAACTGCATGCTTAACTGCATGCTTAACTGCATGCTTAACTGCATGCTTAACTGCATGCTTGAGGGCATGCTTACCTGCATGCTTAACTGCATGCTTAAATGCATGCTTACCTGCATGCTTAACTGCAAACTTAACTGCAAACTTAACTGCATGCTTAACTGCATGCTTAACTGCATGCTCAACTGCAAGCTTAACTGCATGCTTAACTGCATGCCTAACTGCATGCTTACCTCATGCTTAACTGCATGCTTAACTGCATGCCTAACTGCATGCCTAACTGCATGCTTAACTGCATGCTTAACTGCATGCTTAACTGCAAGCTTAACTGCATGCTTAACTGCATGCTAAACTGCATGCTTAACTGCATGCTTAACTGCATGCTAAACTGCATGCTCAACTGCATGCTTAACTGCAAGCTTAACTGCATGCTTAACTGCATGCTAAACTGCATGCTTAACTGCAAGCTTAACTGCGAGCTTAACCGCATGCTTAACTGCATGCTTAACTGCAAACTTAACTGCATGCTTAACTGCATGCTTAACTGCAAGCTTAACTGCAAGCATAACTGCATGCTTAACTGCATGCTTAACTGCATGCTTAACTGCATGCTTAACTGCATGCTTAACTGCATGCTTAACTGCATGCTTAAATGCATGCTTAACTGCATGCTTAAATGCATGCTTAACTGCAAGCTTAACTGCAAGCATAACTGCATGCTTAACTGCATGCTTAACTGCATGCTTAACTGCATGTTTAACTGCATGCTTAACTGCATGCTTAACTGTATGCCTAACTGTATGCCTAACTGCATGCTTAACTGCATGCTTAACTGCATGCTTAACTGCATGCTTAACTGCATGCTTAACTGCAAGCTTAACTGCAAGCTTAACTGCATGCTTAACTGCATGCTTAACTGTAAAATTAACTGCATGTTTAACTGCATGCTTAACTGCATGCTTTACTGCATGCTAAACTGCATGCTTAACTGCATGCTTAACTGCAAGCTTAACTGCAAGCTTAACTGCAAACTTAACTGCATGCTTAACTGCATGCTTAACTGCATGCTTAACTGCATGCTTAACTGCATGCTTAACTGCATGCTTAACTGCATGCTTAACTGCATGCCTAACTGCATGCTTAACTGCATGCTTAACTGCATGCTTAACTGCATGCTCAACTGCAAGCTTAACTGCAAGCTTAACTGCATGCTTAACTGCAAGCTTAACTGCAAGCTTAACTGCATGCTTAACTGCATGCCTAACTGCATGCTTAACTGCATGCTTAACTGCATGCTAATTTGCATGCTTAACTGCATGCTTAACTGCAAGCTTAACTGCAAGCTTAACTGCAAACTTAACTGCATGCTTAACTGCATGCTTAACTGCATGCTCAACTGCAAGCTTAACTGCATGCTTAACTGCATGCCTAACTGCATGCTTACCTCATGCTTAACTGCATGCTTAACTGCATGCCTAACTGCATGCCTAACTGCATGCTTAACTGCATGCTTAACTGCATGCTTAACTGCAAGCTTAACTGCATGCTTAACTGCATGCTAAACTGCATGCTTAACTGCATGCTTAACTGCATGCTAAACTGCATGCTCAACTGCATGCTTAACTGCAAGCTTAACTGCATGCTTAACTGCATGCTAAACTGCATGCTTAACTGCAAGCTTAACTGCGAGCTTAACCGCATGCTTAACTGCATGCTTAACTGCAAACTTAACTGCATGCTTAACTGCATGCTTAACTGCAAGCTTAACTGCAAGCATAACTGCATGCTTAACTGCATGCTTAACTGCATGCTTAACTGCATGCTTAACTGCATGCTTAACTGCATGCTTAACTGCATGCTTAAATGCATGCTTAACTGCATGCTTAAATGCATGCTTAACTGCAAGCTTAACTGCAAGCATAACTGCATGCTTAACTGCATGCTTAACTGCATGCTTAACTGCATGCTTAACTGCATGCTTAACTGCATGCTTAACTGTATGCCTAACTGTATGCCTAACTGCATGCTTAACTGCATGCTTAACTGCATGCTTAACTGCATGCTTAACTGCATGCTTAACTGCATGCTTAACTGCAAGCTTAACTGCAAGCTTAACTGCATGCTTAACTGCATGCTTAACTGTAAAATTAACTGCATGTTTAACTGCATGCTTAACTGCATGCTTTACTGCATGCTAAACTGCATGCTTAACTGCATGCTTAACTGCAAGCTTAACTGCAAGCTTAACTGCAAACTTAACTGCATGCTTAACTGCATGCTTAACTGCATGCTCAACTGCAAGCTTAACTGCATGCCTAACTGCATGCCTAACTGCATGCTTACCTCATGCTTAACTGCATGCTTAACTGCATGCCTAACTGCATGCTTAACTGCATGCTAAACTGCATGCTTAACTGCATGCTTAACTGCAAGCTTAACTGCAAGCTTAACTGCAAACTTAACTGCATGCTTAACTGCATGCTTAACTGCATGCTCAACTGCAAGCTTAACTGCATGCTTAACTGCATGCTTAACTGCATGCTTAACTGCATGCTTAACTGCATGCTTAACTGCATGCTTAACTGCATGCTTAACTGCATGCTTAACTGCATGCTTAACTGCATGCTTAACTGCATGCTTAACTGCATGCTTAACTGCATGCTTAACTGCATGCTTAACTGCATGCTTAACTGCATGCTTAACTGCATGCTTAACTGCATTCTTAACTGCATGCTTAACTGCATGCTTAACTGGATGCTTAACTGCATGCTTAACTGCATGCTTAACTGCATGCTTAACTGCATGCTTAACTGCATGCTTAACTGCATGCTTAACTGCATGCTTAACTGCATGCTTAACTGCATGCTTAACTGCATGCTTAACTGCATGCTTAACTGCATGCTTGAGGGCATGCTTACCTGCATGCTTAACTGCATGCTTAAATGCATGCTTACCTGCATGCTTAACTGCAAACTTAACTGCAAACTTAACTGCATGCTTAACTGCATGCTTAACTGCATGCTTAAGTGCATGCTTAACTGCATGCTTAACTGCATGCTTAACTGCATGCTTAACTGCATGCTTAACTGCATGCTTAACTGTATGCTTAACTGTATGCCTAACTGCATGCTTAACTGCATGCTTAACTGCATGCTTAACTGCATGCTTAACTGCATGCTTAACTGCATGCTTAACTGCATGCTTAACTGCATGCTTAACTGCATGCTTAACTGCATGCTTAACTGCATGCTTAACTGCATGCTTAACTGCATGCTTAACTGCATGCTTAACTGCATGCCTAACTGCATGCTTAACTGCATGCTTAACTGCATGCTTAACTGCATGCTCAACTGCAAGCTTAACTGCAAGCTTAACTGCATGCTTAACTGCAAGCTTAACTGCAAGCTTAACTGCAAGCTTAACTGCATGCTTAACTGCATGCCTAACTGCATGCTTAACTGCATGCTTAACTGCATGCTAATTTGCATGCTTAACTGCATGCTTAACTGCAAGCTTAACTGCAAGCTTAACTGCAAACTTAACTGCATGCTTAACTGCATGCTTAACTGCATGCTCAACTGCAAGCTTAACTGCATGCTTAACTGCATGCCTAACTGCATGCTTAACTGCAAGCTTAACTGCAAGCTTAACTGCATGCTTAACTGCATGCCTAACTGCATGCTTAACTGCATGCTTAACTGCATGCTAATTTGCATGCTTAACTGCATGCTTAACTGCATGCTAAACTGCATGCTTAACTGCATGCTTAACTGCATGCTTAACTGCATGCCTAACTGCATGCTTAACTGCATGCTTAACTGCATGCTTAACTGCATGCTCAACTGCAAGCTTAACTGCAAGCTTAACTGCATGCTTAACTGCAAGCTTAACTGCAAGCTTAACTGCATGCTTAACTGCATGCCTAACTGCATGCTTAACTGCATGCTTAACTGCATGCTAATTTGCATGCTTAACTGCATGCTTAACTGCAAGCTTAACTGCAAGCTTAACTGCAAACTTAACTGCATGCTTAACTGCATGCTTAACTGCATGCTCAACTGCAAGCTTAACTGCATGCTTAACTGCATGCCTAACTGCATGCTTACCTCATGCTTAACTGCATGCTTAACTGCATGCCTAACTGCATGCCTAACTGCATGCTTAACTGCATGCTTAACTGCATGCTTAACTGCAAGCTTAACTGCATGCTTAACTGCATGCTAAACTGCATGCTTAACTGCATGCTTAACTGCATGCTAAACTGCATGCTCAACTGCATGCTTAACTGCAAGCTTAACTGCATGCTTAACTGCATGCTAAACTGCATGCTTAACTGCAAGCTTAACTGCGAGCTTAACCGCATGCTTAACTGCATGCTTAACTGCAAACTTAACTGCATGCTTAACTGCATGCTTAACTGCAAGCTTAACTGCAAGCATAACTGCATGCTTAACTGCATGCTTAACTGCATGCTTAACTGCATGCTTAACTGCATGCTTAACTGCATGCTTAACTGCATGCTTAAATGCATGCTTAACTGCATGCTTAAATGCATGCTTAACTGCAAGCTTAACTGCAAGCATAACTGCATGCTTAACTGCATGCTTAACTGCATGCTTAACTGCATGCTTAACTGCATGCTTAACTGCATGCTTAACTGTATGCCTAACTGTATGCCTAACTGCATGCTTAACTGCATGCTTAACTGCATGCTTAACTGCATGCTTAACTGCATGCTTAACTGCATGCTTAACTGCAAGCTTAACTGCAAGCTTAACTGCATGCTTAACTGCATGCTTAACTGTAAAATTAACTGCATGTTTAACTGCATGCTTAACTGCATGCTTTACTGCATGCTAAACTGCATGCTTAACTGCATGCTTAACTGCAAGCTTAACTGCAAGCTTAACTGCAAACTTAACTGCATGCTTAACTGCATGCTTAACTGCATGCTCAACTGCAAGCTTAACTGCATGCCTAACTGCATGCCTAACTGCATGCTTACCTCATGCTTAACTGCATGCTTAACTGCATGCCTAACTGCATGCTTAACTGCATGCTAAACTGCATGCTTAACTGCATGCTTAACTGCAAGCTTAACTGCAAGCTTAACTGCAAACTTAACTGCATGCTTAACTGCATGCTTAACTGCATGCTCAACTGCAAGCTTAACTGCATGCTTAACTGCATGCTTAACTGCATGCTTAACTGCATGCTTAACTGCATGCTTAACTGCATGCTTAACTGCATGCTTAACTGCATGCTTAACTGCATGCTTAACTGCATGCTTAACTGCATGCTTAACTGCATGCTTAACTGCATGCTTAACTGCATGCTTAACTGCATGCTTAACTGCATGCTTAACTGCATGCTTAACTGCATTCTTAACTGCATGCTTAACTGCATGCTTAACTGGATGCTTAACTGCATGCTTAACTGCATGCTTAACTGCATGCTTAACTGCATGCTTAACTGCATGCTTAACTGCATGCTTAACTGCATGCTTAACTGCATGCTTAACTGCATGCTTAACTGCATGCTTAACTGCATGCTTAACTGCATGCTTGAGGGCATGCTTACCTGCATGCTTAACTGCATGCTTAAATGCATGCTTACCTGCATGCTTAACTGCAAACTTAACTGCAAACTTAACTGCATGCTGAACTGCATGCTTAACTGCATGCTTAAGTGCATGCTTAACTGCATGCTTAACTGCATGCTTAACTGCATGCTTAACTGCATGCTTAACTGCATGCTTAACTGCATGCTTAACTGCATGCTTAACTGTATGCTTAACTGTATGCCTAACTGCATGCTTAACTGCATGCTTAACTGCATGCTTAACTGCATGCTTAACTGCATGCTTAACTGCATGCTTAACTGCATGCTTAACTGCATGCTTAACTGCATGCTTAACTGCATGCTTAACTGCATGCTTAACTGCATGCTTAACTGCATGCTTAACTGCATGCTTAACTGCATGCCTAACTGCATGCTTAACTGCATGCTTAACTGCATGCTTAACTGCATGCTCAACTGCAAGCTTAACTGCAAGCTTAACTGCATGCTTAACTGCAAGCTTAACTGCAAGCTTAACTGCAAGCTTAACTGCATGCTTAACTGCATGCCTAACTGCATGCTTAACTGCATGCTTAACTGCATGCTAATTTGCATGCTTAACTGCATGCTTAACTGCAAGCTTAACTGCAAGCTTAACTGCAAACTTAACTGCATGCTTAACTGCATGCTTAACTGCATGCTCAACTGCAAGCTTAACTGCATGCTTAACTGCATGCCTAACTGCATGCTTAACTGCAAGCTTAACTGCAAGCTTAACTGCATGCTTAACTGCATGCCTAACTGCATGCTTAACTGCATGCTTAACTGCATGCTAATTTGCATGCTTAACTGCATGCTTAACTGCATGCTAAACTGCATGCTTAACTGCATGCTTAACTGCATGCTAAACTGCATGCTCAACTGCATGCTTAACTGCAAGCTTAACTGCATGCTTAACTGCATGCTAAACTGCATGCTTAACTGCAAGCTTAACTGCATGCTTAACTGCATGCTAAACTGCATGCTTAACTGCAAGCTTAACTGCGAGCTTAACCGCATGCTTAACTGCATGCTTAACTGCAAACTTAACTGCATGCTTAACTGCATGCTTAACTGCAAGCTTAACTGCAAGCACAACTGCATGCTTAACTGCATGCTTAACTGCATGCTTAACTGCATGCTTAACTGCATGCTTAACTGCATGCTTAACTGCATGCTTAACTGCATGCTTAAATGCATGCTTAACTGCATGCTTAAATGCATGCTTAACTGCAAGCTTAACTGCAAGCATAACTGCATGCTTAACTGCATGCTTAACTGCATGCTTAACTGCATGCTTAACTGCATGCTTAACTGCATGCTTAACTGTATGCCTAACTGTATGCCTAACTGCATGCTTAACTGCATGCTTAACTGCATGCTTAACTGCATGCTTAACTGCATGCTTAACTGCATGCTCAACTGCAAGCTTAACTGCATGCTTAACTGCATGCCTAACTGCATGCTTACCTCATGCTTAACTGCATGCTTAACTGCATGCCTAACTGCATGCTTAACTGCATGCTAAACTGCATGCTTAACTGCATGCTTAACTGCAAGCTTAACTGCAAGCTTAACTGCAAACTTAACTGCATGCTTAACTGCATGCTTAACTGCATGCTCAACTGCAAGCTTAACTGCATGCTTAACTGCATGCCTTACTGCATGCTTACCCCATGCTTAACTGCATGCTTAACTGCATGCCTAACTGCATGCCTAACTGCATGCTTAACTGCATGCTTAACTGCAAGCTTAACTGCATGCTTAACTGCATGCTTAACTGCATGCTTAACTGCATGCTTAACTGCATGCTTAACTGCATGCTTAACTGCATGCTTAACTGCATGCTTAACTGCATGCTTAACTGCATGCTTAACTGCATGCTTAACTGCATGCTTAACTGCATGCTTAACTGCATTCTTAACTGCATGCTTAACTGCATGCTTAACTGGATGCTTAACTGCATGCTTAACTGCATGCTTAACTGCATGCTTAACTGCATGCTTAACTGCATGCTTAACTGCATGCTTAACTGCATGCTTAACTGCATGCTTAACTGCATGCTTAACTGCATGCTTAACTGCATGCTTGAGGGCATGCTTACCTGCATGCTTAACTGCATGCTTAAATGCATGCTTACCTGCATGCTTAACTGCAAACTTAACTGCAAACTTAACTGCATGCTTAACTGCATGCTTAACTGCATGCTTAAGTGCATGCTTAACTGCATGCTTAACTGCATGCTTAACTGCATGCTTAACTGCATGCTTAACTGCATGCTTAACTGTATGCTTAACTGTATGCCTAACTGCATGCTTAACTGCATGCTTAACTGCATGCTTAACTGCATGCTTAACTGCATGCTTAACTGCATGCTTAACTGCATGCTTAACTGCATGCTTAACTGCATGCTTAACTGCATGCTTAACTGCATGCTTAACTGCATGCTTAACTGCATGCTTAACTGCATGCTTAACTGCATGCTTAACTGCATGCCTAACTGCATGCTTAACTGCATGCTTAACTGCATGCTTAACTGCATGCTCAACTGCAAGCTTAACTGCAAGCTTAACTGCATGCTTAACTGCAAGCTTAACTGCAAGCTTAACTGCAAGCTTAACTGCATGCTTAACTGCATGCCTAACTGCATGCTTAACTGCATGCTTAACTGCATGCTAATTTGCATGCTTAACTGCATGCTTAACTGCAAGCTTAACTGCAAGCTTAACTGCAAACTTAACTGCATGCTTAACTGCATGCTTAACTGCATGCTCAACTGCAAGCTTAACTGCATGCTTAACTGCATGCCTAACTGCATGCTTAACTGCAAGCTTAACTGCAAGCTTAACTGCATGCTTAACTGCATGCCTAACTGCATGCTTAACTGCATGCTTAACTGCATGCTAATTTGCATGCTTAACTGCATGCTTAACTGCATGCTAAACTGCATGCTTAACTGCATGCTTAACTGCATGCTTAACTGCATGCCTAACTGCATGCTTAACTGCATGCTTAACTGCATGCTTAACTGCATGCTCAACTGCAAGCTTAACTGCAAGCTTAACTGCATGCTTAACTGCAAGCTTAACTGCAAGCTTAACTGCATGCTTAACTGCATGCCTAACTGCATGCTTAACTGCATGCTTAACTGCATGCTAATTTGCATGCTTAACTGCATGCTTAACTGCAAGCTTAACTGCAAGCTTAACTGCAAACTTAACTGCATGCTTAACTGCATGCTTAACTGCATGCTCAACTGCAAGCTTAACTGCATGCTTAACTGCATGCCTAACTGCATGCTTACCTCATGCTTAACTGCATGCTTAACTGCATGCCTAACTGCATGCCTAACTGCATGCTTAACTGCATGCTTAACTGCATGCTTAACTGCAAGCTTAACTGCATGCTTAACTGCATGCTAAACTGCATGCTTAACTGCATGCTTAACTGCATGCTAAACTGCATGCTCAACTGCATGCTTAACTGCAAGCTTAACTGCATGCTTAACTGCATGCTAAACTGCATGCTTAACTGCAAGCTTAACTGCGAGCTTAACCGCATGCTTAACTGCATGCTTAACTGCAAACTTAACTGCATGCTTAACTGCATGCTTAACTGCAAGCTTAACTGCAAGCATAACTGCATGCTTAACTGCATGCTTAACTGCATGCTTAACTGCATGCTTAACTGCATGCTTAACTGCATGCTTAACTGCATGCTTAAATGCATGCTTAACTGCATGCTTAAATGCATGCTTAACTGCAAGCTTAACTGCAAGCATAACTGCATGCTTAACTGCATGCTTAACTGCATGCTTAACTGCATGCTTAACTGCATGCTTAACTGCATGCTTAACTGTATGCCTAACTGTATGCCTAACTGCATGCTTAACTGCATGCTTAACTGCATGCTTAACTGCATGCTTAACTGCATGCTTAACTGCATGCTTAACTGCAAGCTTAACTGCAAGCTTAACTGCATGCTTAACTGCATGCTTAACTGTAAAATTAACTGCATGTTTAACTGCATGCTTAACTGCATGCTTTACTGCATGCTAAACTGCATGCTTAACTGCATGCTTAACTGCAAGCTTAACTGCAAGCTTAACTGCAAACTTAACTGCATGCTTAACTGCATGCTTAACTGCATGCTCAACTGCAAGCTTAACTGCATGCCTAACTGCATGCCTAACTGCATGCTTACCTCATGCTTAACTGCATGCTTAACTGCATGCCTAACTGCATGCTTAACTGCATGCTAAACTGCATGCTTAACTGCATGCTTAACTGCAAGCTTAACTGCAAGCTTAACTGCAAACTTAACTGCATGCTTAACTGCATGCTTAACTGCATGCTCAACTGCAAGCTTAACTGCATGCTTAACTGCATGCTTAACTGCATGCTTAACTGCATGCTTAACTGCATGCTTAACTGCATGCTTAACTGCATGCTTAACTGCATGCTTAACTGCATGCTTAACTGCATGCTTAACTGCATGCTTAACTGCATGCTTAACTGCATGCTTAACTGCATGCTTAACTGCATGCTTAACTGCATGCTTAACTGCATTCTTAACTGCATGCTTAACTGCATGCTTAACTGGATGCTTAACTGCATGCTTAACTGCATGCTTAACTGCATGCTTAACTGCATGCTTAACTGCATGCTTAACTGCATGCTTAACTGCATGCTTAACTGCATGCTTAACTGCATGCTTAACTGCATGCTTAACTGCATGCTTGAGGGCATGCTTACCTGCATGCTTAACTGCATGCTTAAATGCATGCTTACCTGCATGCTTAACTGCAAACTTAACTGCATGCTTAACTGCATGCCTAACTGCATGCTTAACTGCATGCTTAACTGCATGCTAATTTGCATGCTTAACTGCATGCTTAACTGCAAGCTTAACTGCAAGCTTAACTGCAAACTTAACTGCATGCTTAACTGCATGCTTAACTGCATGCTCAACTGCAAGCTTAACTGCATGCTTAACTGCATGCCTAACTGCATGCTTAACTGCAAGCTTAACTGCAAGCTTAACTGCTTACTTAACTGCATGCCTAACTGCATGCTTAACTGCATGCTTAACTGCATGCTAATTTGCATGCTTAACTGCATGCTTAACTGCATGCTAAACTGCATGCTTAACTGCATGCTTAACTGCATGCTAAACTGCATGCTCAACTGCATGCTTAACTGCAAGCTTAACTGCATGCTTAACTGCATGCTAAACTGCATGCTTAACTGCAAGCTTAACTGCATGCTTAACTGCATGCTAAACTGCATGCTTAACTGCAAGCTTAACTGCGAGCTTAACCGCATGCTTAACTGCATGCTTAACTGCAAACTTAACTGCATGCTTAACTGCATGCTTAACTGCAAGCTTAACTGCAAGCACAACTGCATGCTTAACTGCATGCTTAACTGCATGCTTAACTGCATGCTTAAATGCATGCTTAACTGCATGCTTAACTGCATGCTTAACTGCATGCTTAAATGCATGCTTAACTGCATGCTTAAATGCATGCTTAACTGCAAGCTTAACTGCAAGCATAACTGCATGCTTAACTGCATGCTTAACTGCATGCTTAACTGCATGCTTAACTGCATGCTTAACTGCATGCTTAACTGTATGCCTAACTGTATGCCTAACTGCATGCTTAACTGCATGCTTAACTGCATGCTTAACTGCATGCTTAACTGCATGCTTAACTGCATGCTCAACTGCAAGCTTAACTGCATGCTTAACTGCATGCCTAACTGCATGCTTACCTCATGCTTAACTGCATGCTTAACTGCATGCCTAACTGCATGCTTAACTGCATGCTAAACTGCATGCTTAACTGCATGCTTAACTGCAAGCTTAACTGCAAGCTTAACTGCAAACTTAACTGCATGCTGAACTGCATGCTTAACTGCATGCTCAACTGCAAGCTTAACTGCATGCTTAACTGCATGCCTTACTGCATGCTTACCCCATGCTTAACTGCATGCTTAACTGCATGCCTAACTGCATGCCTAACTGCATGCTTAACTGCATGCTTAACTGCAAGCTTAACTGCATGCTTAACTGCATGCTAAACTGCATGCTTAACTGCATGCTTAACTGCATGCTTAACTGCATGCTTAAATGCATGCTTAACTGCAAGCTTAACTGCAAGCATAACTGCATGCTTAACTGCATGCTTAACTGCATGCTTAACTGCATGCTTAACTGCATGCTTAACTGCATGCTTAACTGCATGCTTAACTGTATGCCTAACTGTATGCCTAACTGCATGCTTTACTGCATGCTTAACTGCATGCTTAACTGCATGCTTAACTGCAAGCTTAACTGCAAGCTTAACTGCATGCTTAACTGCATGCTTAACTGTAAAATTAACTGCATGTTTAACTACATGCCTAACTGCAAGCTTAACTGCATGCTTAACTGCATGCTTAACTGCATGCTTAACTGCATGCTTAACTGCAAGCTTAACTGCATGCTTAACTGCATGCTTAACTGCGTGCTTAACTGTAAGCCTAACTGTATGCCTAACTGCATGCTTAACTGCATGCTTAACTGCATGCTTAACTGCAAGCTTAACTGCATGCTTAACTGCATGCTAAACTGCATGCTTAAGTGCATGCTTAAGTGCATGCTTAACTGCATGCTAAACTGCATAATCAACTGCATGCTTAACTGCAAGCTTAACTGCATGCTCAACTGCAAGCTTAACTGCAAGCTTAACTGCATGCTTAACTGCAAGCTTAACTGCGAGCTTAACCGCATGCTTATCTGCATGCTTAACTGCAAGCTTAACTGCATGCTTAACTGCATGCTTAACTGCATGCTTAACTGTATGCCTAACTGTATGCCTAACAGCATGCTTAACTGCATGCTTAACTGCATGCTTAAGTGCATGCTTAACTGCATGCTCAACTGCATGCTTAACTGCAAGCTTAACTGCATGCTTAACTGCAAGCTTAACTGCAAGCTTAACTGCATGCTTAACTGCATGCTTAACTGTAAAATTAACTGCATGTTTAACTACATGCCTAACTGCAAGCTTAACTGCATGCTTAACTGCATGCTTAACTGCATGCTTAACTGCATACTTAACTGCATGCTTAACTGCATGCTCAACTGCAAGCTTAACTGCAAGCTTAACTGCATGCTTAACTGCAAGCTTAACTGCAAGCTTAACTGCATGCTTAACTGCATGCCTAACTGCATGCTTAACTGCATGCTTAACTGCATGCTAAACTGCATGCTTAACTGCAAGCTTAACTGCAAGCTTAACTGCAAACTTAACTGCATGCTTAACTGCATGCTTAACTGCATGCTCAACTGCAAGCTTAACTGCATGCTTAACTGCATGCCTAACTGCATGCTTACCTCATGCTTAACTGCATGCTTAACTGCATGCTTAACTGCATGCCTAACTGCATGCTTAACTGCATGCTTAACTGCATGCTTAACTGCAAGCTTAACTGCATGCTTAACTGCATGCTAAACTGCATGCTTAACTGCAAGCTTAACTGCAAGCATAACTGCATGCTTAACTGCATGCTTAACTGCATGCTTAACTGCATGCTTAACTGCATGCTAAACTGCATGCTCAACTGCATGCTTAACTGCAAGCTTAACTGTATGCTTAACTGCATGCTAAACTGCATGCTTAACTGCAAGCTTAACTGCGAGCTTAACCGCATACTTAACTGCATGCTTAACTGCAAACTTAACTGCATGCTTAACTGCATGCTTAACTGCAAGCTTAACTGCAAGCATAACTGCATGCTTAACTGCATGCTTAACTGCATGCTTAACTGCATGCTTAACTGCATGCTTAACTGCAAGCTTAACTGCAAGCATAACTGCATGCTTAACTGCATGCTTAACTGCATGCTTAACTGCAAGCTTAACTGCAAGCATAACTGCATGCTTAACTGCAAGCATAACTGCATGCTTAACTACATGCCTAACTGCAAGCTTAACTGCATGCTTAACTGCATGCTTAACTGCATGCTTAACTGCATGCTTAACTGCATGCTTAACTGCAAGCTTAACTGCATGCTTAACTGCATGCTTAACTGCGTGCTTAACTGTATGCCTAACTGTATGCCTAACTGCATGCTTAACTGCATGCTTAACTGCATGCTTAACTGCAAGCTTAACTGCATGCTTAACTGCATGCTAAACTGCATGCTTAAGTGCATGCTTAACTGCATGCTTAACTGCATGCTAAACTGCATAATCAACTGCATGCTTAACTGCAAGCTTAACTGCATGCTCAACTGCAAGCTTAACTGCAAGCTTAACTGCGAGCTTAACCGCATGCTTATCTGCATGCTTAACTGCAAGCTTAACTGCATGCTTAACTGCATGCTTAACTGCATGCTTAACTGTATGCCTAACTGTATGCCTAACAGCATGCTTAACTGCATGCTTAACTGCACGCTTAAGTGCATGCTTAAGTGCATGCTTAACTGCATGCTTAACTGCATGCTTAACTGCAAGCTTAACTGCATGCTTAACTGCAAGCTTAACTGCAAGCTTAACTGCATGCTTAACTGCATGCTTAACTGTAAAATTAACTGCATGTTTAACTACATGCCTAACTGCAAGCTTAACTGCATGCTTAACTGCATGCTTAACTGCATGCTTAACTGCATACTTAACTGCATGCTTAACTGCATGCTCAACTGCAAGCTTAACTGCAAGCTTAACTGCATGCTTAACTGCAAGCTTAACTGCAAGCTTAACTGCATGCTTAACTGTATGCCTAACTGCATGCTTAACTGCATGCTTAACTGCATGCTAAACTGCATGCTTAACTGCATGCTTAACTGCAAGCTTAACTGCAAGCTTAACTGCAAACTTAACTGCATGCTTAACTGCATGCTTAACTGCATGCTCAACTACAAGCTTAACTGCATGCTTAACTGCATGCTTAACTGCGTGCTTAATTGTATGCCTAACTGTATGCCTAACTGCATGCTTAACTGCATGCTTAACTGCATGCCTAACTGCATGCTTAACTGCATGCTTAACTGCATGCTTAACTGCAAGCTTAACTGCATGCTTAACTGCATGCTAAACTGCATGCTTAACTGCATGCTTAACTGCATGCTTAACTGCATGCTAAACTGCATGCTCAACTACATGCTTAACTGCAAGCTTAACTGCATGCTTAACTGCATGCTTAACTGCATGCTAAACTGCATGCTTAACTGCAAGCTTAACTGCGAGCTTAACCGCATGCTTAACTGCATGCTTAACTGCAAACTTAACTGCATGCTTAACTGCATGCTTAACTGCAAGCTTAACTGCAAGCATAACTGCATGCTTAACTGCATGCTTAACTGCATGCTTAACTGCATGCTTAACTGCAAGCTTAACTGCAAGCTTAACTGCAAACTTAACTGCATGCTGAACTGCATGCTTAACTGCATGCTCAACTGCAAGCTTAACTGCATGCTTAACTGCATGCCTTACTGCATGCTTACCCCATGCTTAACTGCATGCTTAACTGCATGCCTAACTGCATGCCTAACTGCATGCTTAACTGCATGCTTAACTGCAAGCTTAACTGCATGCTTAACTGCATGCTAAACTGCATGCTTAACTGCATGCTTAACTGCATGCTTAACTGCATGCTTAAATGCATGCTTAACTGCAAGCTTAACTGCAAGCATAACTGCATGCTTAACTGCATGCTTAACTGCATGCTTAACTGCATGCTTAACTGCATGCTTAACTGCATGCTTAACTGCATGCTTAACTGTATGCCTAACTGTATGCCTAACTGCATGCTTTACTGCATGCTTAACTGCATGCTTAACTGCATGCTTAACTGCAAGCTTAACTGCAAGCTTAACTGCATGCTTAACTGCATGCTTAACTGTAAAATTAACTGCATGTTTAACTACATGCCTAACTGCAAGCTTAACTGCATGCTTAACTGCATGCTTAACTGCATGCTTAACTGCATGCTTAACTGCAAGCTTAACTGCATGCTTAACTGCATGCTTAACTGCGTGCTTAACTGTAAGCCTAACTGTATGCCTAACTGCATGCTTAACTGCATGCTTAACTGCATGCTTAACTGCAAGCTTAACTGCATGCTTAACTGCATGCTAAACTGCATGCTTAAGTGCATGCTTAAGTGCATGCTTAACTGCATGCTAAACTGCATAATCAACTGCATGCTTAACTGCAAGCTTAACTGCATGCTCAACTGCAAGCTTAACTGCAAGCTTAACTGCATGCTTAACTGCAAGCTTAACTGCGAGCTTAACCGCATGCTTATCTGCATGCTTAACTGCAAGCTTAACTGCATGCTTAACTGCATGCTTAACTGCATGCTTAACTGTATGCCTAACTGTATGCCTAACAGCATGCTTAACTGCATGCTTAACTGCATGCTTAAGTGCATGCTTAACTGCATGCTCAACTGCATGCTTAACTGCAAGCTTAACTGCATGCTTAACTGCAAGCTTAACTGCAAGCTTAACTGCATGCTTAACTGCATGCTTAACTGTAAAATTAACTGCATGTTTAACTACATGCCTAACTGCAAGCTTAACTGCATGCTTAACTGCATGCTTAACTGCATGCTTAACTGCATACTTAACTGCATGCTTAACTGCATGCTCAACTGCAAGCTTAACTGCAAGCTTAACTGCATGCTTAACTGCAAGCTTAACTGCAAGCTTAACTGCATGCTTAACTGCATGCCTAACTGCATGCTTAACTGCATGCTTAACTGCATGCTAAACTGCATGCTTAACTGCAAGCTTAACTGCAAGCTTAACTGCAAACTTAACTGCATGCTTAACTGCATGCTTAACTGCATGCTCAACTGCAAGCTTAACTGCATGCTTAACTGCATGCCTAACTGCATGCTTACCTCATGCTTAACTGCATGCTTAACTGCATGCTTAACTGCATGCCTAACTGCATGCTTAACTGCATGCTTAACTGCATGCTTAACTGCAAGCTTAACTGCATGCTTAACTGCATGCTAAACTGCATGCTTAACTGCAAGCTTAACTGCAAGCATAACTGCATGCTTAACTGCATGCTTAACTGCATGCTTAACTGCATGCTTAACTGCATGCTAAACTGCATGCTCAACTGCATGCTTAACTGCAAGCTTAACTGTATGCTTAACTGCATGCTAAACTGCATGCTTAACTGCAAGCTTAACTGCGAGCTTAACCGCATACTTAACTGCATGCTTAACTGCAAACTTAACTGCATGCTTAACTGCATGCTTAACTGCAAGCTTAACTGCAAGCATAACTGCATGCTTAACTGCATGCTTAACTGCATGCTTAACTGCATGCTTAACTGCATGCTTAACTGCAAGCTTAACTGCAAGCATAACTGCATGCTTAACTGCATGCTTAACTGCATGCTTAACTGCAAGCTTAACTGCAAGCATAACTGCATGCTTAACTGCAAGCATAACTGCATGCTTAACTACATGCCTAACTGCAAGCTTAACTGCATGCTTAACTGCATGCTTAACTGCATGCTTAACTGCATGCTTAACTGCATGCTTAACTGCAAGCTTAACTGCATGCTTAACTGCATGCTTAACTGCGTGCTTAACTGTATGCCTAACTGTATGCCTAACTGCATGCTTAACTGCATGCTTAACTGCATGCTTAACTGCAAGCTTAACTGCATGCTTAACTGCATGCTAAACTGCATGCTTAAGTGCATGCTTAACTGCATGCTTAACTGCATGCTAAACTGCATAATCAACTGCATGCTTAACTGCAAGCTTAACTGCATGCTCAACTGCAAGCTTAACTGCAAGCTTAACTGCGAGCTTAACCGCATGCTTATCTGCATGCTTAACTGCAAGCTTAACTGCATGCTTAACTGCATGCTTAACTGCATGCTTAACTGTATGCCTAACTGTATGCCTAACAGCATGCTTAACTGCATGCTTAACTGCACGCTTAAGTGCATGCTTAAGTGCATGCTTAACTGCATGCTTAACTGCATGCTTAACTGCAAGCTTAACTGCATGCTTAACTGCAAGCTTAACTGCAAGCTTAACTGCATGCTTAACTGCATGCTTAACTGTAAAATTAACTGCATGTTTAACTACATGCCTAACTGCAAGCTTAACTGCATGCTTAACTGCATGCTTAACTGCATGCTTAACTGCATACTTAACTGCATGCTTAACTGCATGCTCAACTGCAAGCTTAACTGCAAGCTTAACTGCATGCTTAACTGCAAGCTTAACTGCAAGCTTAACTGCATGCTTAACTGTATGCCTAACTGCATGCTTAACTGCATGCTTAACTGCATGCTAAACTGCATGCTTAACTGCATGCTTAACTGCAAGCTTAACTGCAAGCTTAACTGCAAACTTAACTGCATGCTTAACTGCATGCTTAACTGCATGCTCAACTACAAGCTTAACTGCATGCTTAACTGCATGCTTAACTGCGTGCTTAATTGTATGCCTAACTGTATGCCTAACTGCATGCTTAACTGCATGCTTAACTGCATGCCTAACTGCATGCTTAACTGCATGCTTAACTGCATGCTTAACTGCAAGCTTAACTGCATGCTTAACTGCATGCTAAACTGCATGCTTAACTGCATGCTTAACTGCATGCTTAACTGCATGCTAAACTGCATGCTCAACTACATGCTTAACTGCAAGCTTAACTGCATGCTTAACTGCATGCTTAACTGCATGCTAAACTGCATGCTTAACTGCAAGCTTAACTGCGAGCTTAACCGCATGCTTAACTGCATGCTTAACTGCAAACTTAACTGCATGCTTAACTGCATGCTTAACTGCAAGCTTAACTGCAAGCATAACTGCATGCTTAACTGCATGCTAAACTGCATGCTTAACTGCATGCTTAACTGCATGCTTAACTGCATGCTTAACTGCATGCTTAAATGCATGCTTAACTGCAAGCTTAACTGCAAGCATAACTGCATGCTTAACTGCATGCTTAACTGCATGCTTAACTGCATGCTTAACTGCATGCTTAACTGCATGCTTAACTGTATGCCTAACTGTATGCCTAACTGCATGCTTAACTGCATGCTTAACTGCATGCTTAACTGCAAGCTTAACTGCAAGCTTAACTGCAAGCTTAACTGCATGCTTAACTGCATGCTTAACTGTAAAATTAACTGCATGTTTAACTACATGCCTAACTGCAAGCTTAACTGCATGCTTAACTGCATGCTTAACTGCATGCTTAACTGCATGCTTAACTGCAAGCTTAACTGCATGCTTTACTGCATGCTTAACTGCGTGCTTAACTGTATGCCTAACTGTATGCCTAACTGCATGCTTAACTGCATGCTTAACTGCATGCTTAACTGCAAGCTTAACTGCATGCTTAACTGCATGCTAAACTGCATGCTTAAGTGCATGCTTAAGTGCATGCTTAACTGCATGCTAAACTGCATAATCAACTGCATGCTTAACTGCAAGCTTAACTGCATGCTCAACTGCAAGCTTAACTGCAAGCTTAACTGCATGCTTAACTGCAAGCTTAACTGCGAGCTTAACCGCATGCTTATCTGCATGCTTAACTGCAAGCTTAACTGCATGCTTAACTGCATGCTTAACTGCATGCTTAACTGTATGCCTAACTGTATGCCTAACAGCATGCTTAACTGCATGCTTAACTGCATGCTTAACTGCATGCTTAAGTGCATGCTTAACTGCATGCTTAACTGCATGCTTAACTGCAAGCTTAACTGCATGCTTAACTGCAAGCTTAACTGCAAGCTTAACTGCATGCTTAACTGCATGCTTAACTGTAAAATTAACTGCATGTTTAACTACATGCCTAACTGCAAGCTTAACTGCATGCTTAACTGCATACTTAACTGCATGCTTAACTGCATGCTCAACTGCAAGCTTAACTGCAAGCTTAACTGCATGCTTAACTGCAAGCTTAACTGCAAGCTTAACTGCATGCTTAACTGCATGCCTAACTGCATGCTTAACAGCATGCTTAACTGCATGCTAAACTGCATGCTTAACTGCAAGCTTAACTGCAAGCTTAACTGCAAACTTAACTGCATGCTTAACTGCATGCTTAACTGCATGCTCAACTGCAAGCTTAACTGCATGCTTAACTGCATGCCTAACTGCATGCTTACCTCATGCTTAACTGCATGCTTAACTGCATGCCTAACTGCATGCCTAACTGCATGCTTAACTGCATGCTTAACTGCATGCTTAACTGCAAGCTTAACTGCATGCTAAACTGCATGCTTAACTGCATGCTTAACTGCATGCTTAACTGCATGCTAAACTGCATGCTCAACTGCATGCTTAACTGCAAGCTTAACTGCATGCTTAACTGCATGCTAAACTGCATGCTTAACTGCAAGCTTAACTGCGAGCTTAACCGCATGCTTAACTGCATGCTTAACTGCAAACTTAACTGCATGCTTAACTGCATGCTTAACTGCAAGCTTAACTGCAAGCTTAACTGCAAGCATAACTGCATGCTTAACTGCATGCTTAACTGCATAATTAACTGCATGCTTAACTGCATGCTTAACTGCATGCTTAACTGCATGCTTAACTGCATGCTTAAATGCATGCTTAACTGCAAGCTTAACTGCAAGCATAACTGCATGCTTAACTGCATGCTTAACTGCATGCTTAACTGCATGCTTAACTGCATGCTTAACTGCATGCTTAACTGCATGCTTAACTGCATGCTTAACTGCATGCTTAACTGTATGCCTAACTGTATGCCTAACTGCATGCTTAACTGCATGCTTAACTGCATGCTTATTTGCATGCTTAACTGCAAGCTTAACTGCAAGCTTAACTGCAAGCTTAACTGCAAGCTTAACTGCATGCTTAACTGCATGCTTAACTGTAAAATTAACTGCATGCTTAACTGCATGCTTAACTGTAAAATTAACTGCATGTTTAACTACATGCCTAACTGCAAGCTTAACTGTATGCCTAACTGCATGCCTAACTGCATGCTTAACTGCATGCTTAACTGCAAGCTTAACTGCATGCTTAACTGCATGCTAAACTGCATGCTTAAGTGCATGCTTAACTGCATGCTTAACTGCATGCTAAACTGCATAATCAACTGCATGCTTAACTGCAAGCTTAACTGTACGCTTAACTGCAAGCTTAACTGCAAGCTTAACTGCATGCTTAACTGCAAGCTTAACTGCGAGCTTAACCGCATGCTTATCTGCATGCTTAACTGCAAGCTTAACTGCATGCTTAACTGCATGCTTAACTGCATGCTTAACTGTATGCCTAACTGTATGCCTAACAGCATGCTTAACTGCATGCTTAACTGCATGCTTAACTGCATGCTTAAGTGCATGCTTAACTGCATGCTTAACTGCATGCTTAACTGCAAGCTTAACTGCATGCTTAACTGCAAGCTTAACTGCAAGCTTAACTGCATGCTTAACTGCAAGCTTAACTGCGAGCTTAACCGCATGCTTAACTGCATTCTTAACTGCAAACTTAACTGCATGCTTAACTGCATGCTTAACTGCATGCTTAACTGTATGCCTAACTGTATGCCTAACTGCATGCTTAACTGCATGCTTAACTGCATGCTTAACTGCATGCTTAAGTGCATGCTTAACTGCATGCTTAAGTGCATGCTTAACTGCATGCTTAACTGCATGCTTAACTGCATGCTTAACTGCATGCTTAACTGCATGCTTAACTGCAAGCTTAACTGCATGCTTAACTGCATGCTTAACTGCATGCTTAACTGTATGCCTAACTGTATGCCTAACTGCATGCTTAACTGCATGCTTAACTGCATGCTTAACTGCATGCTTAACTGCAAGCTTAACTGCAAGCTTAACTGCATGCTTAACTGCATGCTTAACTGCATGCTTAACTGCAAGCTTAACTGCATGCTTAACTGCATGCTAAACTGCATGCTTAACTGCATGCTTAACTGCATGCTTAACTGCATGCTAAACTGCATAATCAACTGCATGCTTAACTGCAAGCTTAACTGCATGCTTAACTGCAAGCTTAACTGCAAGCTTAACTGCATGCTTAACTGCAAGCTTAACTGCGAGCTTAACTGCATGCTTAACTGTATGCTTAACTGCAAGCTTGAATGCATGCTTAACTGCATGGTAAACTGCATGCTTAACTGCAAGCTTAACTGCAAGCTTAACTGCATGCTTAACTGCATGCTTAACTGCAAACTTAACTGCATGTTTAACTACATGCTTAACTGCAAGCTTAACTGCATGCTTAACTGCATGCTTAACTGCATGCTTAACTGCATGCTTAACTGCATGCTTAACTGCATGCTTAACTGCATGCTTAACTGCAAGCTTAACTGCATGCTTAACTGCATGCTTAACTGCATGCTTAACTGCATGCTTAACTGTTTGTCTAACTGTATGCCTAACTGCATGCTTAACTGCATGCTTAACTGCATGCTTAACTGCATGCTTAACAGCATGGTTAACAGCATGCTTAACTGCAAGCTTAACTGCATGGTTAACTGCAAGCTTAACTGCATGCTAAACTGCATGCTTAACTGCAAGCTTAACTGCAAGCTTAACATCATGCTTAACATCATGCTTAACATCATGCTTAACTGCAAGCTTAACTGCATGCTTAACTGCATGCTTAACCGCATGCTTAACTGCAAATTTAACTGCATGCTTAACCGCATGCTTAACCGCATGCTTAACTGCATGCTTAACTGCATGCTTAACTGCATGCTTAACTGCATGCTTACCTGCATGCTTAACTGCAAGCTTAACTGCATGCTTAACTGCATGCTTAACTGCATGCTTAACTGCATGCTTAACTGTATGCCTAACTGTATGCCTAACTGCATGCTTAACTGCATGCTTAACTGCGAGCTTAACTGCATGCTTAACTGCATGCTTAACTGCATGCTTAACTGCAAGCTTAACTGCAAGCTTAACTGCAAGCTTAACTGCGAGCTTAACTGCATGCTTAACTGCATGCTTAACCGCATGCCTAACTGCATGCTTAACTACTTGCTTAACTGCAAACTTAACTGCATGCTTAACTGCATGCTTAACTGCAAGCTTAACTGCAAGCATAACTGCATGCTTAACTGCATGCTTAACTGCATGCTTAACTGCATGCTTAACTGCATGCTTAACTGCATGCTTAACTGCATGCTTAACTGCATGCTTAACTGCATGCTTAACTGCAAGCTTAACTGCATGCTTAACTGCAAGCTTAACTGCAAGCTTAACTGCATGCTTAACTGCAAGCTTAACTGCAAGCTTAACTGCAAGCTTAACTACATGCTTAACTGCATGCTTAACTGCAAGCTTAACTGCATGCTTAACTGCATGCTTAACTGCATGCTTAACTGCATGCTTAACTGTATGCCTAACTGTATGCCTAACTGCATGCTTAACTGCATGCTTAACTGCATGCTTAACTGCATGCTTAACAGCATGCTTAACTGCAAGCTTAACTGCATGGTTAACTGCAAGCTTAACTGCATGCTAAACTGCATGCTTAACTGCAAGCTTAACTGCAAGCTTAACATCATGCTTAACATCATGCTTAACATCATGCTTAACTGCAAGCTTAACTGCATGCTTAACTGCATGCTTAACTGTATGCCTAACTGTATGCCTAACTGCATGCTTAACTGCATGCTTAACTGCATGCTTAACTGCATGCTTAACTGCAAGCTTAACTGCAAGCTTAACTGCATGCTTAACTGCATGCTTAACTGCATGCTTAACTGCAAGCTTAACTGCATGCTTAACTGCATGCTAAACTGCATGCTTAACTGCATGCTTAACTGCATGCTTAACTGCATGCTAAACTGCATAATCAACTGCATGCTTAACTGCAAGCTTAACTGCATGCTTAACTGCAAGCTTAACTGCAAGCTTAACTGCATGCTTAACTGCAAGCTTAACTGCGAGCTTAACTGCATGCTTAACTGTATGCTTAACTGCAAGCTTGAATGCATGCTTAACTGCATGGTAAACTGCATGCTTAACTGCAAGCTTAACTGCAAGCTTAACTGCATGCTTAACTGCATGCTTAACTGCAAACTTAACTGCATGTTTAACTACATGCTTAACTGCAAGCTTAACTGCATGCTTAACTGCATGCTTAACTGCATGCTTAACTGCATGCTTAACTGCATGCTTAACTGCATGCTTAACTGCATGCTTAACTGCAAGCTTAACTGCATGCTTAACTGCATGCTTAACTGCATGCTTAACTGCATGCTTAACTGTTTGTCCAACTGTATGCCTAACTGCATGCTTAACTGCATGCTTAACTGCATGCTTAACTGCATGCTTAACAGCATGGTTAACAGCATGCTTAACTGCAAGCTTAACTGCATGGTTAACTGCAAGCTTAACTGCATGCTAAACTGCATGCTTAACTGCAAGCTTAACTGCAAGCTTAACATCATGCTTAACATCATGCTTAACATCATGCTTAACTGCAAGCTTAACTGCATGCTTAACTGCATGCTTAACCGCATGCTTAACTGCAAATTTAACTGCATGCTTAACCGCATGCTTAACCGCATGCTTAACTGCATGCTTAACTGCATGCTTAACTGCATGCTTAACTGCATGCTTACCTGCATGCTTAACTGCAAGCTTAACTGCATGCTTAACTGCATGCTTAACTGCATGCTTAACTGCATGCTTAACTGTATGCCTAACTGTATGCCTAACTGCATGCTTAACTGCATGCTTAACTGCGAGCTTAACTGCATGCTTAACTGCATGCTTAACTGCATGCTTAACTGCAAGATTAACTGCAAGCTTAACTGCAAGCTTAACTGCGAGCTTAACTGCATGCTTAACTGCATGCTTAACCGCATGCCTAACTGCATGCTTAACTACTTGCTTAACTGCAAACTTAACTGCATGCTTAACTGCATGCTTAACTGCAAGCTTAACTGCAAGCATAACTGCATGCTTAACTGCATGCTTAACTGCATGCTTAACTGCATGCTTAACTGCATGCTTAACTGCATGCTTAACTGCATGCTTAACTGCATGCTTAACTGCATGCTTAACTGCAAGCTTAACTGCATGCTTAACTGCAAGCTTAACTGCAAGCTTAACTGCATGCTTAACTGCAAGCTTAACTGCAAGCTTAACTGCAAGCTTAACTACATGCTTAACTGCATGCTTAACTGCAAGCTTAACTGCATGCTTAACTGCATGCTTAACTGCATGCTTAACTGCATGCTTAACTGTATGCCTAACTGTATGCCTAACTGCATGCTTAACTGCATGCTTAACTGCATGCTTAACTGCATGCTTAACAGCATGCTTAACTGCAAGCTTAACTGCATGGTTAACTGCAAGCTTAACTGCATGCTAAACTGCATGCTTAACTGCAAGCTTAACTGCAAGCTTAACATCATGCTTAACATCATGCTTAACATCATGCTTAACTGCAAGCTTAACTGCATGCTTAACTGCATGCTTAACTGCATGCTTAACTGCAAGCTTAACTGCATGCTTAACTGCATGCTTAACTGCATGCTTAACTGTATGCCTAACTGCATGCCTAACTGCATGCTTAACTGCAAGCTTAACTGCATGCTTAACTGCATGCTTAACTGCATGCTTAACTGCATGCTTAACTGCATGCTTAACTGCATGCTTAACTGCATGCTTAACTGCAAGCTTAACTGCATGCTTAACTGCATGCTTAACTGCATGCTTAACTGCATGCTTAACTGTTTGTCTAACTGTATGCCTAACTGCATGCTTAACTGCATGCTTAACTGCATGCTTAACTGCATGCTTAACAGCATGCTTAACAGCATGCTTAACTGCAAGCTTAACTGCATGGTTAACTGCAAGCTTAACTGCATGCTAAACTGCATGCTTAACTGCAAGCTTAACTGCAAGCTTAACATCATGCTTAACATCATGCTTAACATCATGCTTAACTGCAAGCTTAACTGCATGCTTAACTGCATGCTTAACCGCATGCTTAACTGCAAATTTAACTGCATGCTTAACCGCATGCTTAACCGCATGCTTAACTGCATGCTTAACTGCATGCTTAACTGCATGCTTAACTGCATGCTTACCTGCATGCTTAACTGCAAGCTTAACTGCATGCTTAACTGCATGCTTAACTGCATGCTTAACTGCATGCTTAACTGTATGCCTAACTGTATGCCTAACTGCATGCTTAACTGCATGCTTAACTGCGAGCTTAACTGCATGCTTAACTGCATGCTTAACTGCATGCTTAACTGCAAGCTTAACTGCAAGCTTAACTGCAAGCTTAACTGCGAGCTTAACTGCATGCTTAACTGCATGCTTAACCGCATGCCTAACTGCATGCTTAACTACTTGCTTAACTGCAAACTTAACTGCATGCTTAACTGCATGCTTAACTGCAAGCTTAACTGCAAGCATAACTGCATGCTTAACTGCATGCTTAACTGCATGCTTAACTGCATGCTTAACTGCATGCTTAACTGCATGCTTAACTGCATGCTTAACTGCATGCTTAACTGCATGCTTAACTGCAAGCTTAACTGCATGCTTAACTGCAAGCTTAACTGCAAGCTTAACTGCATGCTTAACTGCAAGCTTAACTGCAAGCTTAACTGCAAGCTTAACTACATGCTTAACTGCATGCTTAACTGCAAGCTTAACTGCATGCTTAACTGCATGCTTAACTGCATGCTTAACTGCATGCTTAACTGTATGCCTAACTGTATGCCTAACTGCATGCTTAACTGCATGCTTAACTGCATGCTTAACTGCATGCTTAACAGCATGCTTAACTGCAAGCTTAACTGCATGGTTAACTGCAAGCTTAACTGCATGCTAAACTGCATGCTTAACTGCAAGCTTAACTGCAAGCTTAACATCATGCTTAACATCATGCTTAACATCATGCTTAACTGCAAGCTTAACTGCATGCTTAACTGCATGCTTAACTGCATGCTTAACTGCAAGCTTAACTGCATGCTTAACTGCATGCTTAACTGCATGCTTAACTGTATGCCTAACTGCATGCCTAACTGCATGCTTAACTGCATGCTTAACTGCATGCTTAACTGCATGCTTAACAGCATGCTTAACTGCAAGCTTAACTGCATGGTTAACTGCAAGCTTAACTGCATGCTAAACTGCATGCTTAACTGCAAGCTTAACTGCAAGCTTAACATCATGCTTAACATCATGCTTAACATCATGCTTAACTGCAAGCTTAACTGCATGCTTAACTGCATGCTTAACTGCATGCTTAACTGCAAGCTTAACTGCATGCTTAACTGCATGCTTAACTGCATGCTTAACTGTATGCCTAACTGTATGCCTAACTGCATGCTTAACTGCATGCTTAACTGCATGCTTAACTGCATGCTTAACAGCATGCTTAACTGCAAGCTTAACTGCATGGTTAACTGCAAGCTTAACTGCATGCTAAACTGCATGCTTAACTGCAAGCTTAACTGCAAGCTTAACATCATATTTAACATCATGCTTAACATCATGCTTAACTGCAAGCTTAACTGCATGCTTAACTGCATGCTTAACCGCATGCTTAACTGCAAATTTAACTGCATGCTTAACCGCATGCTTAACTGCATGCTTAACTGCAAACTTAACTGCATGCTTAACTGCATGCTTAACTGCATGCTTAACTGCATGCTTAACTGCAAGCTTAACTGCATGCTTAACTGCATGCTTAACTGCAAATTTAACTGCATGCTTAACCGCATGCTTAACCGCATGCTTAACTGCAAACTTAACTGCATGCTTAACTGCATGCTTAACTGCATGCTTAACTGCATGCTTAACTGCATGCTTAACTGCATGCTTAACTGCATGCTTAACTGCATGCTTAACTGCATGCTTAACTGCAAGCTTAACTGCATGCTTAACTGCATGCTTAACTGCATGCTTAACTGCAAGCTTAACTGCATGCTTAACTGCATGCTTAACTGCATGCTTAACTGCATGCTTAACTGCATGCTTAACTGCATGCTAAACTGCATGCTTAACTGCATGCTAAACTGCATGCTTAACTGCAAGCTTAACTGCAAGCTTAACTGCATGCTTAACTGCAAGCTTAACTGCGAGCTTAACTGCATGCTTAACTGCATGCTTAACCGCATGCTTAACTGCATGCTTAACTACTTGCTTAACTGCAAACTTAACCGCAAGCTTAACTGCAAGCTTAACTGCATGCTTGACTGCAAGCTTAACTGCAAGCTTAACTGCATGCTTGACTGCATATTAAACTGCATGCTTAACTGCAAGCTAAACTGCATGCTTAACTGCATGCTTAACTGCATGCTTAACCGCATGCTTAACCGCATGCTTAACTGCATGCTTAACTACTTGCTTAACTGCAAACTTAACTGCATGCTTAACTGCATGCTTAACTGCAAGCTTAACTGCAAGCATAACTGCATGCTTAACTGCATGCTTAACTGCATGCTTAACTGCATGATTAACTGCATGCTTAACTGCATGCTTAACTGCATGCTTAACTGCATGCTTAAATGCATGCCTAACTGCATGCTTAACTGCATGCTTAACTGCAAACTTAACTGCATGCTTAACTGCATGCTTAACTGCATGCTTAACTGCATGTTTAACTGCATGCTTAACTGCATGCTTAAGTGCATGCTTAACTGCAATCTTAACTGCATGCTTAACTGCATGCTAAACTGCATGCTTGACTGCATGCTTCACTGCATGCTTAACTGTATGCTAAACTGCATGCTTCACTGCATGCTTCACTGCATGCTTAACTGTATGCTAAACTGCATGCTTAACTGCATGCTTAACTGCAAGCTTAACTGCATGCTTAACTGCATGCTAAACTGCATGCTTAACTGCAAGCTTAACCGCAAGCTTAACTGCATGCTTAACTGCATGCTTAACTGCATGCTTAACTGCATGCTTAACTGTATGCCTAACTGTATGCCTAACTGCATGCTTAACTGCATGCTTAACTGCATGCTTAACTGCATGCTTAACTGCATGCTTAACTGCATGCTTAACTGCAAGCTTAACTGCAAGCTTAACTGCAAGCTTAACTGCGAGCTTAACTGCGAGCTTAACTGCATGCTTAACTGCATGCTTAACCGCATGCCTAACTGCATGCTTAACTACTTTCTTAACTGCATGCTTAACTACTTTCTTAACTGCAAACTTAACTGCATGCTTAACTGCATGCTTAACTGCAAGCTTAACTGCAAGCATAACTGCATGCTTAACTGCATGCTTAACTGCATGCTTAACTGCATGCTTAACTGCATGCTTAACTGCATGCTTAACTGCATGCTTAACTGCAAGCTTAACTGCATGCTTAACTGCAAGCTTAACTGCAAGCTTAACTGCATGCTTAACTGCAAGCTTAACTGCAAGCTTAACTGCAAGCTTAACTGCATGCTTAACTGCATGCTTAACTGCAAGCTTAACTGCATGCTTAACTGCATGCTTAACTGCATGCTTAACTGTATGCCTAACTGTATGCCTAACTGCATGCTTAACTGCATGCTTAACTGCATGCTTAACTGCATGCTTAACAGCATGCTTAACTGCAAGCTTAACTGCATGGTTAACTGCAAGCTTAACTGCATGCTAAACTGCATGCTTAACTGCAAGCTTAACTGCAAGCTTAACTGCAAGCTTAACATCATGCTTAACATCATGCTTAACATCATGCTTAACTGCAAGCTTAACTGCATGCTTAACTGCATGCTTAACTGCATGCTTAACTGCAAGCTTAACTGCATGCTTAACTGCATGCTTAACTGCATGCTTAACTGTATGCCTAACTGTATGCCTAACTGCATGCTTAACTGCATGCTTAACTGCATGCTTAACAGCATGCTTAACAGCATGCTTAACTGCAAGCTTAACTGCATGGTTAACTGCAAGCTTAACTGCATGCTAAACTGCATGCTTAACTGCAAGCTTAACTGCAAGCTTAACATCATGCTTAACATCATGCTTAACTGCAAGCTTAACTGCATGCTTAACTGCATGCTTAACCGCATGCTTAACCGCATGCTTAACTGCAAATTTAACTGCATGCTTAACCGCATGCTTAACCGCATGCTTAACTGCAAACTTAACTGCATGCTTAACTGCATGCTTAACTGCATGCTTTACTGCATGCTTAACTGCAAGCTTAACTGCATGCTTAACTGCATGCTTAACTGCAAATTTAACTGCATGCTTAACCGCATGCTTAACCGCATGCTTAACTGCAAACTTAACTGCATGCTTACTGCATGCTTAACTGCATGCTTAACTGCATGCTTAACTGCATGCTTAACTGCATGCTTAACTGCATGCTTAACCGCATGCTGAACTGCATGCTTAACTGCAAGCTTAACTGCATGCTTACCTGCATGCTTAACTGCAAGCTTAACTGCATGCTTAACTGCATGCTTAACTGCAAGCTTAACTGCAAGCTTAACTGCATGCTTGACATCAAGCTTAACTGCAAGCTTAACTGCATGCTTAACTGCATATCAAACTGCATGCTTAACTGCAAGCTAAACTGCATGCTTAACTGCATGCTTAACTGCATGCTTAACCGCATGCTTAACTGCATGCTTAACTACTTGCTTAACTGCAAACTTAACTGCATGCTTAACTGCATGCTTAACTGCAAGCTTAACTGCAAGCATAACTGCATGCTTAACTGCATGCTTAACTGCATGCTTAACTGCATGATTAACTGCATGATTAACTGCATGCTTAACTGCATGCTTAACTGCATGCTTAACTGCATGCTTAACTGCATGCTTAACTGCATGCTTAAATGCCTGCCTAACTGCATGCTTAACTGCATGCTTAACTGCAAACTTAACTGCATGCTTAACTGCATGCTTAACTGCATGCTTAACTGCATGCTTAACTGCATGCTTAAGTGCATGCTTAACTGCAATCTTAACTGCATGCTTAACTGCATGCTAAACTGCATGCTTGACTGCATGCTTCACTGCATGCTTAACTGTATGCTAAACTGCATGCTTCACTGCATGCTTCACTGCATGCTTAACTGTATGCTAAACTGCATGCTTAACTGCATGCTTAACTGCAAGCTTAACTGCATGCTTAACTTCATGCTAAACTGCATGCTTAACTGCAAGCTTAACTGCAAGCTTAACTGCATGCTTAACTGCATGCTTAACTGCGTGCTTAACTGTATGCCTAACTGTATGCCTAACTGCATGCTTAACTGCATGCTTAACTGCATGCTTAACTGCATGCTTAACTGCAAGCTTAACTGCAAGCTTAACTGCATGCTTAACTGCATGCTTAACTGCATGCTTAACTGCATGCTTAACTGCATGCTTAACTGTATGCTAAACTGCATGCTTCACTGCATGCTTCACTGCATGCTTAACTGTATGCTAAACTGCATGCTTAACTGCATGCTTAACTGCAAGCTTAACTGCATGCTTAACTGCATGCTAAACTGCATGCTTAACTGCATGCTTAACTGCAAATTTAACTGCATGCTTAACCGCATGCTTAACCGCATGCTTAACTGCAAACTTAACTGCATGCTTACTGCATGCTTAACTGCATGCTTAACTGCATGCTTAACTGCATGCTTAACTGCATGCTTAACTGCATGCTTAACCGCATGCTGAACTGCATGCTTAACTGCAAGCTTAACTGCATGCTTACCTGCATGCTTAACTGCAAGCTTAACTGCATGCTTAACTGCATGCTTAACTGCAAGCTTAACTGCAAGCTTAACTGCATGCTTGACATCAAGCTTAACTGCAAGCTTAACTGCATGCTTAACTGCATATCAAACTGCATGCTTAACTGCAAGCTAAACTGCATGCTTAACTGCATGCTTAACCGCATGCTTAACTGCATGCTTAACTACTTGCTTAACTGCAAACTTAACTGCATGCTTAACTGCATGCTTAACTGCAAGCTTAACTGCAAGCATAACTGCATGCTTAACTGCATGCTTAACTGCATGCTTAACTGCATGCTTAACTGCATGCTTAAATGCCTGCCTAACTGCATGCTTAACTGCATGCTTAACTGCAAACTTAACTGCATGCTTAACTGCATGCTTAACTGCATGCTTAACTGCATGCTTAACTGCATGCTTAAGTGCATGCTTAACTGCAATCTTAACTGCATGCTTAACTGCATGCTAAACTGCATGCTTGACTGCATGCTTCACTGCATGCTTAACTGTATGCTAAACTGCATGCTTCACTGCATGCTTCACTGCATGCTTAACTGTATGCTAAACTGCATGCTTAACTGCATGCTTAACTGCAAGCTTAACTGCATGCTTAACTGCATGCTAAACTGCATGCTTAACTGCAAGCTTAACTGCATGCTTAACTGCATGCTTAACTGCATGCTTAACTGCGTGCTTAACTGTATGCCTAACTGTATGCCTAACTGCATGCTTAACTGCATGCTTAACTGCATGCTTAACTGCATGCTTAACTGCAAGCTTAACTGCAAGCTTAACTGCATGCTTAACTGCATGCTTAACTGCATGCTTAACTGTATGCTAAACTGCATGCTTCACTGCATGCTTCACTGCATGCTTAACTGTATGCTAAACTGCATGCTTAACTGCATGCTTAACTGCAAGCTTAACTGCATGCTTAACTGCATGCTAAACTGCATGCTTAACTGCAAGCTTAACTGCAAGCTTAACTGCATGCTTAACTGCATGCTTAACCGCATGCTTAACTGCAAATTTAACTGCATGCTTAACCGCATGCTTAACCGCATGCTTAACTGCAAACTTAACTGCATGCTTAACTGCATGCTTAACTGCATGCTTAACTGCATACTTAACTGCAAGCTTAAGTGCAAGCATAACTGCATGCTTAACTGCATGCTTACCTGCATGCTTAACTGCATGCTTAACTGCATGCCTAACTGCATGCTTAACTGCATGCCTAACTGCATGCTTAACTGCATACTTAACTGCATGCTTAACTGCATGCTCAACTGCAAGCTTAACTGCAAGCTTAACTGCATGCTTAACTGCATGCTAAATGGCATGCTTAACTGCAAGCTTAACTGCAAGCTTAACTGCAAATTTAACTGCATGCTTAACTGCAAGCTTAACCGCACGCTTAACTGCAAATTTAACTGCATGCTTAACCGCATGCTTAACCGCATGCTTAACTGCAAACTTAACTGCATGCTTAACTGCATGCTTAACTGCATGCTTAACTGCATGCTTAACTGCAAGCTTAACTGCATGCTTAACTGCATGCTTAACTGCAAATTTAACTGCATGCTTAACCGCATGCTTAACCGCATGCTTAACTGCAAACTTAACTGCATGCTTAACTGCATGCTTAACTGCATGCTTAACTGCATGCTTAACTGCATGCTTAACTGCATGTTTAACTGCATGCTTAACTGCATGCTTGACTGCATGCTTAACTGCATGCTTAACTGCAAGCTTAACTGCATGCTTACCTGCATGCTTAACTGCAAGCTTAACTGCATGCTTAACTGCATGCTTAACTGCAAGCTTAACTGCATGCTTAACTGCATGCTTAACCGCATGCTTAACTGCAAATTTAACTGCATGCTTAACCGCATGCTTAACCGCATGCTTAACTGCAAACTTAACTGCACGCTTAACTGCATGCTTAACTGCATGCTTAACTGCATGCTTAACTGCATGCTTAACTGCATGCTTAACTGCATGCTTAAATGCCTGCCTAACTGCATGCTTAACTGCATGCTTAACTGCAAACTTAACTGCATGCTTAACTGCATGCTTAACTGCATGCTTAACTGCATGCTTAACTGCATGCTTAAGTGCATGCTTAACTGCAATCTTAACTGCATGCTTAACTGCATGCTAAACTGCATGCTTGACTGCATGCTTCACTGCATGCTTAACTGTATGCTAAACTGCATGCTTCACTGCATGCTTCACTGCATGCTTAACTGTATGCTAAACTGCATGCTTAACTGCATGCTTAACTGCAAGCTTAACTGCATGCTTAACTTCATGCTAAACTGCATGCTTAACTGCAAGCTTAACTGCAAGCTTAACTGCATGCTTAACTGCATGCTTAACTGCGTGCTTAACTGTATGCCTAACTGTATGCCTAACTGCATGCTTAACTGCATGCTTAACTGCATGCTTAACTGCATGCTTAACTGCAAGCTTAACTGCAAGCTTAACTGCATGCTTAACTGCATGCTTAACTGCATGCTTAACTGTATGCTAAACTGCATGCTTCACTGCATGCTTCACTGCATGCTTAACTGTATGCTAAACTGCATGCTTAACTGCATGCTTAACTGCAAGCTTAACTGCATGCTTAACTGCATGCTAAACTGCATGCTTAACTGCATGCTTAACTGCAAATTTAACTGCATGCTTAACCGCATGCTTAACCGCATGCTTAACTGCAAACTTAACTGCATGCTTACTGCATGCTTAACTGCATGCTTAACTGCATGCTTAACTGCATGCTTAACTGCATGCTTAACTGCATGCTTAACCGCATGCTGAACTGTATGCCTAACTGTATGCCTAACTGCATGCTTAACTGCATGCTTAACTGCATGCTTAACTGCATGCTTAACCGCATGCTGAACTGCATGCTTAACTGCAAGCTTAACTGCATGCTTACCTGCATGCTTAACTGCAAGCTTAACTGCATGCTTAACTGCATGCTTAACTGCAAGCTTAACTGCAAGCTTAACTGCATGCTTGACATCAAGCTTAACTGCAAGCTTAACTGCATGCTTAACTGCATATCAAACTGCATGCTTAACTGCAAGCTAAACTGCATGCTTAACTGCATGCTTAACTGCATGCTTAACCGCATGCTTAACTGCATGCTTAACTACTTGCTTAACTGCAAACTTAACTGCATGCTTAACTGCATGCTTAACTGCAAGCTTAACTGCAAGCATAACTGCATGCTTAACTGCAAGCTTAACTGCAAGCATAACTGCATGCTTAACTGCATGCTTAACTGCATGCTTAACTGCATGATTAACTGCATGATTAACTGCATGCTTAACTGCATGCTTAACTGCATGCTTAACTGCATGCTTAACTGCATGCTTAAATGCCTGCCTAACTGCATGCTTAACTGCATGCTTAACTGCAAACTTAACTGCATGCTTAACTGCATGCTTAACTGCATGCTTAACTGCATGCTTAACTGCATGCTTAAGTGCATGCTTAACTGCAATCTTAACTGCATGCTTAACTGCATGCTAAACTGCATGCTTGACTGCATGCTTCACTGCATGCTTAACTGTATGCTAAACTGCATGCTTCACTGCATGCTTCACTGCATGCTTAACTGTATGCTAAACTGCATGCTTAACTGCATGCTTAACTGCAAGCTTAACTGCATGCTTAACTGCATGCTAAACTGCATGCTTAACTGCAAGCTTAACTGCAAGCTTAACTGCATGCTTAACTGCATGCTTAACTGCGTGCTTAACTGTATGCCTAACTGTATGCCTAACTGCATGCTTAACTGCATGCTTAACTGCATGCTTAACTGCATGCTTAACTGCAAGCTTAACTGCAAGCTTAACTGCATGCTTAACTGCATGCTTAACTGCATGCTTAACTGTATGCTAAACTGCATGCTTCACTGCATGCTTCACTGCATGCTTAACTGTATGCTAAACTGCATGCTTAACTGCACGCTTAACTGCAAGCTTAACTGCATGCTTAACTGCATGCTAAACTGCATGCTTAACTGCAAGCTTAACTGCAAGCTTAACTGCATGCTTAACTGCATGCTTAACCGCATGCTTAACTGCAAATTTAACTGCATGCTTAACCGCATGCTTAACCGCATGCTTAACTGCAAACTTAACTGCATGCTTAACTGCATGCTTAACTGCATGCTTAACTGCATACTTAACTGCAAGCTTAAGTGCAAGCATAACTGCATGCTTAACTGCATACTTACCTGCATGCTTAACTGCATGCTTAACTGCATGCCTAACTGCATGCTTAACTGCATGCCTAACTGCATGCTTAACTGCATACTTAACTGCATGCTTAACTGCATGCTCAACTGCAAGCTTAACTGCAAGCTTAACTGCATGCTTAACTGCATGCTAAATGGCATGCTTAACTGCAAGCTTAACTGCAAGCTTAACTGCAAATTTAACTGCATGCTTAACTGCAAGCTTAACCGCACGCTTAACTGCAAATTTAACTGCATGCTTAACCGCATGCTTAACCGCATGCTTAACTGCAAACTTAACTGCATGCTTAACTGCATGCTTAACTGCATGCTTAACTGCATGCTTAACTGCAAGCTTAACTGCATGCTTAACTGCATGCTTAACTGCAAATTTAACTGCATGCTTAACCGCATGCTTAACCGCATGCTTAACTGCAAACTTAACTGCATGCTTAACTGCATGCTTAACTGCATGCTTAACTGCATGCTTAACTGCATGCTTAACTGCATGTTTAACTGCATGCTTAACTGCATGCTTGACTGCATGCTTAACTGCATGCTTAACTGCAAGCTTAACTGCATGCTTACCTGCATGCTTAACTGCAAGCTTAACTGCATGCTTAACTGCATGCTTAACTGCAAGCTTAACTGCAAGCTTAACTGCATGCTTGACTGCAAGCTTAACTGCAAGCTTAACTGCATGCTTAACTGCATGCTTAACTGCATGATTAACTGCATGATTAACTGCATGCTTAACTGCATGCTTAACTGCATGCTTAAATGCATGCCTAACTGCATGCTTAACTGCATGCTTAACTGCAAACTTAACTGCATGCTTAACTGCATGCTTAACTGCATGCTTAACTGCATGCTTAACTGCATGCTTAACTGCATGCTTAACTGCATGCTTAAGTGCATGCTTAACTGCAAGCTTAACTGCATGTTTAACTACATGCTTAACTGCAATCTTAACTGCATGCTTAACTGCATGCTTAACTGCATGCTTAACTGCAAGCTTAACTGCATGCTTACCTGCATGCTTAACTGCAAGCTTAACTGCATGCTTAACTGCATGCTTAACTGCAAGCTTAACTGCATGCTTAACTGCATGCTTAACTGCAAGCTTAACTGCAAGCTTAACTGCATGCTTGACTGCAAGCTTAACTGCAAGCTTAACTGCATGCTTAACTGCATATTAAACTGCATGCTTAACTGCAAGCTAAACTGCATGCTTAACTGCATGCTTAACTGCATGCTTAACTGCATGCTTAACTGCATGTTTAACTACATGCTTAACTGCAATCTTAACTGCATGCTTAACTGCATGTTTAACTACATGCTTAACTGCAATCTTAACTGCATGCTTAACTGCATGCTTAACTGCAATCTTAACTGCATGCTTAACTGCATGCTTAACTGCAATCTTAACTGCATGCTTAACTGCATGCTAAACTGCATGCTTGACTGCATGCTTCACTGCATGCTTAACTGTATGCTAAACTGCATGCTTCACTGCATGCTTCACTGCATGCTTAACTGTATGCTAAACTGCATGCTTAACTGCATGCTTAACTGCAAGCTTAACTGCATGCTTAACTGCATGCTAAACTGCATGCTTAACTGCAAGCTTAACTGCAAGCTTAACTGCATGCTTAACTGCATGCTTAACTGCGTGCTTAACTATATGCCTAACTGTATGCCTAACTGCATGCTTAACTGCATGCTTAACTGCATGCTTAACTGCATGCTTAACTGCAAGCTTAACTGCAAGCTTAACTGCATGCTTAACTGCATGCTTAACTGCATGCTTAACTGTATGCTAAACTGCATGCTTCACTGCATGCTTCACTGCATGCTTAACTGTATGCTAAACTGCATGCTTAACTGCATGCTTAACTGCAAGCTTAACTGCATGCTTAACTGCATGCTAAACTGCATGCTTAACTGCAAGCTTAACTGCAAGCTTAACTGCATGCTTAACTGCATGCTTAACTGCATGCTTAACCGCATGCTAACTGCAAATTTAACTGCATGCTTAACCGCATGCTTAACCGCATGCTTAACTGCAAACTTAACTGCATGCTTAACTGCATGCTTAACTGCATACTTAACTGCAAGCTTAAGTGCAAGCATAACTGCATGCTTAACTGCATGCTTAACTGCATGCTTAACTGCATGCTTAACTGCATGCTTAACTGCATTCTTAACTGCATGCCTAACTGCATGCTTAACTGCATGCCTAACTGCATGCTTAACTGCATGCTTAACTGCATACTTAACTGCATGCTTAACTGCATGCTCAACTGCAAGCTTAACTGCAAGATTAACTGCAAGCTTAACTGCATGCTTAACTGCATGCTAAACTGCATGCTTAACTGCAAGCTTAACTGCAAGCTTAACTGCAAATTTAACTGCATATTAAACTGCATGCTTAACTGCAAGCTAAACTGCATGCTTAACTGCATGCTTAACTGCATGCTTAACCGCATGCTTAACTGCATGCTTAACTACTTGCTTAACTGCAAACTTAACTGCATGCTTAACTGCATGCTTAACTGCAAGCTTAACTGCAAGCTTAACTGCATGTTTAACTGCATGCTTAACTGCAAATTTAACTGCATGCTTAACCGCATGCTTAACCGCATGCTTAACTGCAAACTTAACTGCATGCTTAACTGCATGCTTAACTGCATGCTTAACTGCAGGCTTAACTGCATGCTTAACTGCATGCTTAACTGCATGCTTAACTGCATGCTTAACTGCATGCTTAACTGCATGCTTAACTGCATGCTTAACTGCATGCTTAAATGCATACTTAACTGCATGCTTAACTGCATGCTCAACTGCAAGCTTAACTGCAAGCTTAACTGCAAGCTTAACTGCATGCTTAACTGCATGCTAAACTGCATGCTTAACTGCAAGCTTAACTGCATGCTTAACTGCAAATTTAACTGCATGCTTAACTGCAAGCTTAACCGCATGCTTAACTGCAAATTTAACTGCATGCTTAACCGCATGCTTAACTGCAAACTTAACTGCATGCTTAACTGCATGCTTAACTGCATGCTTAACTGCATGCTTAACTGCAAGCTTAACTGCATGCTTAACTGCATGCTTAACTGCAAATTTAACTGCATGCTTAACCGCATGCTTAACCGCATGCTTAACTGCAAACTTAACTGCATGCTTAACTGCATGCTTAACTGCATGCTTAACTGCATGCTTAACTGCATGCTTAACTGCATGCTTAACTGCATGCTTAACTGCATGCTTGACTGCATGCTTAACTGCATGCTTGACTGCATGCTTAACTGCATGCTTAACTGCAAGCTTAACTGCATGCTTACCTGCATGCTTAACTGCAAGCTTAACTGCATGCTTAACTGCATGCTTAACTGCAAGCTTAACTGCAAGCTTAACTGCATGCTTGACTGCAAGCTTAACTGCAAGCTTAACTGCATGCTTAACTGCATATTAAACTGCATGCTTAACTGCAAGCTAAACTGCATGCTTAACTGCATGCTTAACTGCATGCTTAACCGCATGCTTAACTGCATGCTTAACTACTTGCTTAACTGCAAACTTAACTGCATGCTTAACCGCATGCTTAACTGCATGCTTAACTACTTGCTTAACTGCAAACTTAACTGCATGCTTAACTGCATGCTTAACTGCAAGCTTAACTGCAAGCATAACTGCATGCTTAACTGCATGCTTGACTGCAAGCTTAACTGCAAGCTTAACTGCATGCTTAACTGCATATTAAACTGCATGCTTAACTGCAAGCTAAACTGCATGCTTAACTGCATGCTTAACTTCATGCTTAACTGCATGCTTAACTGCATGTTTAACTACATGCTTAACTGCAATCTTAACTGCATGCTTAACTGCATGTTTAACTACATGCTTAACTGCAATCTTAACTGCATGCTTAACTGCATGCTTAACTGCAATCTTAACTGCATGCTTAACTGCATGCTTAACTGCAATCTTAACTGCATGCTTAACTGCATGCTAAACTGCATGCTTGACTGAATGCTTCACTGCATGCTTAACTGTATGCTAAACTGCATGCTTCACTGCATGCTTCACTGCATGCTTAACTGTATGCTAAACTGCATGCTTAACTGCATGCTTAACTGCAAGCTTAACTGCATGCTTAACTGCATGCTAAACTGCATGCTTAACTGCAAGCTTAACTGCATGCTTAACTGCATGCTTAACTGCGTGCTTAACTGTATGCCTAACTGTATGCCTAACTGCATGCTTAACTGCATGCTTAACTGCATGCTTAACTGCATGCTTAACTGCAAGCTTAACTGCAAGCTTAACTGCATGCTTAACTGCATGCTTAACTGCATGCTTAACTGTATGCTAAACTGCATGCTTCACTGCATGCTTCACTGCATGCTTAACTGTATGCTAAACTGCATGCTTAACTGCATGCTTAACTGCAAGCTTAACTGCATGCTTAACTGCATGCTAAACTGCATGCTTAACTGCAAGCTTAACTGCAAGCTTAACTGCAAGCTTAACTGCATGCTTAACTGCATGCTTAACCGCATGCTTAACTGCAAATTTAACTGCATGCTTAACCGCATGCTTAACCGCATGCTTAACTGCAAACTTAACTGCACGCTTAACTGCATGCTTAACTGCATGCTTAACTGCATACTTAACTGCAAGCTTAAGTGCAAGCATAACTGCATGCTTAACTGCATGCTTAACTGCATGCTTAACTGCATGCTTAACTGCATGCTTAACTGCATGCTTAACTGCATGCTTAACTGCATGCCTAACTGCATGCTTAACTGCATGCCTAACTGCATGCTTAACTGCATACTTAACTGCATGCTTAACTGCATGCTCAACTGCAAGCTTAACTGCAAGCTTAACTGCAAGCTTAACTGCATGCTTAACTGCATGCAAAACTGCATGCTTAACTGCAAGCTTAACTGCAAGCTTAACTGCAAATTTAACTGCATGCTTAACTGCAAGCTTAACCGCATGCTTAACTGCAAATTTAACTGCATGCTTAACCGCATGCTTAACCGCATGCTTAACTGCAAACTTAACTGCATGCTTAACTGCATGCTTAACTGCATGCTTAACTGCATGCTTAACTGCATGCTTAACTGCATGCTTAACTGCAAATTTAACTGCATGCTTAACCGCATGCTTAACCGCATGCTTAACTGCAAGCTTAACTGCATGCTTACCTGCATGCTTAACTGCAAGCTTAACTGCATGCTTAACTGCAATCTTAACTGCATGCTTAACTGCATGCTAAACTGCATGCTTGACTGAATGCTTCACTGCATGCTTAACTGTATGCTAAACTGCATGCTTCACTGCATGCTTCACTGCATGCTTAACTGTATGCTAAACTGCATGCTTAACTGCATGCTTGACTGCATGCTTAACTGCATGCTTGACTGCATGCTTAACTGCATGCTTAACTGCAAGCTTAACTGCATGCTTACCTGCATGCTTAACTGCAAGCTTAACTGCATGCTTAACTGCATGCTTAACTGCAAGCTTAACTGCAAGCTTAACTGCATGCTTGACTGCAAGCTTAACTGCAAGCTTAACTGCATGCTTAACTGCATATTAAACTGCATGCTTAACTGCAAGCTAAACTGCATGCTTAACTGCATGCTTAACTGCATGCTTAACCGCATGCTTAACTGCATGCTTAACTACTTGCTTAACTGCAAACTTAACTGCATGCTTAACCGCATGCTTAACTGCATGCTTAACTACTTGCTTAACTGCAAACTTAACTGCATGCTTAACTGCATGCTTAACTGCAAGCTTAACTGCAAGCATAACTGCATGCTTAACTGCATGCTTGACTGCAAGCTTAACTGCAAGCTTAACTGCATGCTTAACTGCATATTAAACTGCATGCTTAACTGCAAGCTAAACTGCATGCTTAACTGCATGCTTAACTTCATGCTTAACTGCATGCTTAACTGCATGTTTAACTACATGCTTAACTGCAATCTTAACTGCATGCTTAACTGCATGTTTAACTACATGCTTAACTGCAATCTTAACTGCATGCTTAACTGCATGCTTAACTGCAATCTTAACTGCATGCTTAACTGCATGCTTAACTGCAATCTTAACTGCATGCTTAACTGCATGCTAAACTGCATGCTTGACTGAATGCTTCACTGCATGCTTAACTGTATGCTAAACTGCAAGCTTCACTGCATGCTTCACTGCATGCTTAACTGTATGCTAAACTGCATGCTTAACTGCATGCTTAACTGCAAGCTTAACTGCATGCTTAACTGCATGCTAAACTGCAGGCTTAACTGCAAGCTTAACTGCATGCTTAACTGCATGCTTAACTGCGTGCTTAACTGTATGCCTAACTGTATGCCTAACTGCATGCTTAACTGCATGCTTAACTGCATGCTTAACTGCATGCTTAACTGCAAGCTTAACTGCAAGCTTAACTGCATGCTTAACTGCATGCTTAACTGCATGCTTAACTGTATGCTAAACTGCATGCTTCACTGCATGCTTCACTGCATGCTTAACTGTATGCTAAACTGCATGCTTAACTGCATGCTTAACTGCAAGCTTAACTGCATGCTTAACTGCATGCTAAACTGCATGCTTAACTGCAAGCTTAACTGCAAGCTTAACTGCAAGCTTAACTGCATGCTTAACTGCATGCTTAACCGCATGCTTAACTGCAAATTTAACTGCATGCTTAACCGCATGCTTAACCGCATGCTTAACTGCAAACTTAACTGCACGCTTAACTGCATGCTTAACTGCATGCTTAACTGCATACTTAACTGCAAGCTTAAGTGCAAGCATAACTGCATGCTTAACTGCATGCTTAACTGCATGCTTAACTGCATGCTTAACTGCATGCTTAACTGCATGCTTAACTGCATGCTTAACTGCATGCTTAACTGCATGCTTAACTGCATGCTTAACTGCATGCCTAACTGCATGCTTAACTGCATGCCTAACTGCATGCTTAACTGCATACTTAACTGCATGCTTAACTGCATGCTCAACTGCAAGCTTAACTGCAAGCTTAACTGCAAGCTTAACTGCATGCTTAACTGCATGCAAAACTGCATGCTTAACTGCAAGCTTAACTGCAAGCTTAACTGCAAATTTAACTGCATGCTTAACTGCAAGCTTAACCGCATGCTTAACTGCAAATTTAACTGCATGCTTAACCGCATGCTTAACCGCATGCTTAACTGCAAACTTAACTGCATGCTTAACTGCATGCTTAACTGCATGCTTAACTGCATGCTTAACTGCAAGCTTAACTGCATGCTTAACTGCATGCTTAACTGCAAATTTAACTGCATGCTTAACCGCATGCTTAACCGCATGCTTAACTGCAAACTTAACTGCATGCTTAACTGCATGCTTAACTGCATGCTTAACTGCATGCTTAACTGCATGCTTAACTGCATGCTTAACTGCATGCTTGACTGCATGCTTAACTGCATGCTTGACTGCATGCTTAACTGCATGCTTAACTGCAAGCTTAACTGCATGCTTACCTGCATGCTTAACTGCAAGCTTAACTGCATGCTTAACTGCAATCTTAACTGCATGCTTAACTGCATGCTAAACTGCATGCTTGACTGAATGCTTCACTGCATGCTTAACTGTATGCTAAACTGCATGCTTCACTGCATGCTTCACTGCATGCTTAACTGTATGCTAAACTGCATGCTTAACTGCATGCTTAACTGCAAGCTTAACTGCAAGCTTAACTGCAAGCTTAACTGCAAGCTTAACTGCATGCTTGACTGCAAGCTTAACTGCAAGCTTAACTGCATGCTTAACTGCATATTAAACTGCATGCTTAACTGCAAGCTAAACTGCATGCTTAACTGCATGCTTAACTGCATGCTTAGCCGCATGCTTAACTGCATGCTTAACTACTTGCTTAACTGCAAACTTAACTGCATGCTTAACTGCATGCTTAACTGCATGCTTAACTGCATGATAAACTGCATGATTAACTGCATGCTTAACTGCATGCTTAACTGCATGCTTAAATGCATGCCTAACTGCATGCTTAACTGCATGCTTAACTGCAAACTTAACTGCATGCTTAACTTTATGCTTAACTGCATGCTTAACTGCATGCTTAACTGCATGCTTAAGTGCATGCTTAACTGCATGCTCAACTGCAAGCTTAACTGCATGTTTAACTACATGCTTAACTGCAATCTTAACTGCATGCTTAACTGCATGCTTAACTGCATGCTTAACTGCAAGCTTAACTGCATGCTTACCTGCATGCTTAACTGCATGCTTACCTGCATGCTTAACTGCAAGCTTAACTGCATGCTTAACTGCATGCTTAACTGCAAGCTTAACTGCAAGCTTAACTGCATGCTTGACTGCAAGCTTAACTGCAAGCTTAACTGCATGCTTAACTGCATATTAAACTGCATGCTTAACTGCAAGCTAAACTGCAATCTTAACTGCATGCTTAACTGCATGCTTAACTGCATGCTTAACTGCATGCTTAACTGCATGTTTAACTACATGCTTAACTGCAATCTTAACTGCATGCTTAACTGCATGTTTAACTACATGCTTAACTGCAATCTTAACTGCATGCTTAACTGCATGCTTAACTGCATGATTAACTGCATGCTTAACTGCATGCTTAACTGCAATCTTAACTGCATGCTTAACTGCATGCTTAACTGCATGCTTGACTGCATGCTTCACTGCATGCTTAACTGTATGCTAAACTGCATGCTTCACTGCATGCTTCACTGCATGCTTAACTGTATGCTAAACTGCATGCTTAACTGCAAGCTTAACTGCAAGCTTAACTGCATGCTTAACTGCATGCTAAACTGCATGCTTAACTGCAAGCTTAACTGCAAGCTTAACTGCATGCTTAACTGCATGCTTAACTGCGTGCTTAACTGTATGCCTAACTGTATGCCTAACTGCATGCTTAACTGCATGCTCAACTGCATGCTTAACTGCATGCTTAACTGCATGCTTAACTGCAAGCTTAACTGCATACTTAACTGCATGCTTAACTGCATGCTCAACTGCAAGCTTAACTGCAAGCTTAACAGCAAGCTTAACTGCAAATTTAACTGCATGCTTAACTGCAAGCTTAACTTCGAGCTTAACTGCATGCTTAACTGCATACTTAACCGCATGCTTAACTGCATGCTTAACTACTTGCTTAACTGCAAACTTAACTGCATGCTTAACTGCATGCTTAACTGCAAGCTTAACTGCAAGCATAACTGCATGCTTAACTGCATGCTTAACTGCATGCTTAACTGCATGATTAACTGCATGCTTAACTGCATGCTTAACTGCATGCTTAAATGCATGCCTAACTGCATGCTTAACTGCATGCTTAACTGCAAACTTAACTGCATGCTTAACTGCATGCTTAACTGCATGCTTAACTGCATGCTTAACTGCATGCTTAAGTGCATGCTTAACTGCATGCTCAACTGCAAGCTTAACTGCATGTTTAACTACATGCTTAACTGCAATCTTAACTGCATGCTTAACTGCATGCTTAACTGCATGCTTAACTGCAAGCTTAACTGCATGCTTAACTGCAAGCTTAACTGCGAGCTTAACTGCATGCTTAACTGTATGCTTAACTGCAAGCTTAACTGCATGCTTAACTGCATGGTAAACTGCATGCTTAACTGCAAGCTTAACTGCAAGCTTAACTGCATGCTTAACTGCATGCTTAACTGCAAACTTAGCTGCATGTTTAACTACATGCTTAACTGCAAGCTTAACTGCATGCTTAACTGCATGCTTAACTGCATGCTTAACTGCATGCTTAACTGCATGCTTAACTGCATGCTTAACTGCAAGCTTAACTGCATGCTTAACTGCATGCTTAACTGCATGCTTAACTGTATGCCTAACTGTATGCCTAACTGCATGCTTAACTGCATGCTTAACTGCATGCTTAACTGCATGCTTAACAGCATGCTTAACTGCAAGCTTAACTGCATGGTTAACTGCAAGCTTAACTGCATGCTAAACTGCATGCTTAACTGCAAGCTTAATTGCAAGCTTAACATCATGCTTAACATCATGCTTAACATCATGCTTAACTGCAAGCTTAACTGCATGCTTAACTGCATGCTTAAACGCATGCTTAACTGCAAATTTAACTGCATGCTTAACCGCATGCTTAACCGCATGCTTAACTGCAAACTTAACTGCATGCTTAACTGCATGCTTAACTGCATGCTTAACTGCATGCTTAACTGCAAGCTTACCTGCATGCTTAACTGCATGCTTAACTGCATGCTTAACTGCAAATTTAACTGCATGCTTAACCGCATGCTTAACCGCATGCTTAACTGCAGACTTAACTGCATGCTTAACTGCATGCTTAACTGCATGCTTAACTGCATGCTTAACTGCATGCTTAACTGCATGCTTAACTGCAAGCTTAACTGCATGCTTAACTGCATGCTTAACTGCAAGCTTAACTGCATGCTTAACTGCATGCTTAACTGCAAGCTTAACTGCAAGCTTAACTGCATGCTTGACTGCAAGCTTAACTGCAAGCTTAACTGCATGCTTAAGTGCATATTAAACTGCATGCTTAACTGCAAGCTAAACTGCATGCTTAACTGCATGCTTAACTGCATGCTTAACCGCATGCTTAACTGCATGCTTAACTACTTGCTTAACTGCAAACTTAACTGCATGCTTAACTGCATGCTTAACTGCAAGCTTAACTGCAAGCATAACTGCATGCTTAACTGCATGCTTAACTGCATGCTTAACTGCATGATTAACTGCATGATTAACTGCATGCTTAACTGCATGCTTAACTGCATGCTTAACTGCATGCTTAACTGCAAGCTTAACTGCATGCTTAACTGCATATTAAACTGTATGCTTAACTGCAAGCTAAACTGCATGCTTAACTGCATGCTTAACTGCATGCTTAACTGCATGCTTAACCGCATGCTTAACTGCATGCTTAACTACTTGCTTAACTGCAAACTTAACTGCATGCTTAACTGCATGCTTAACTGCAAGCTTAACTGCAAGCATAACTGCATGCTTAACTGCATGCTTAACTGCATGCTTAACTGCATGATTAACTGCATGATTAACTGCATGCTTAACTGCATGCTTAACTGCATGCTTAACTGCATGCTTAACTGCATGCATAAGTGCATGCTTAACTGCATGCTCAACTGCAAGCTTAACTGCATGTTTAACTACATGCTTAACTGCAATCTTAACTGCATGCTTAACTGCATGCTTAACTGCATGCTTAACTGCAAGCTTAACTGCATGCTTACCTGCATGCTTAACTGCAAGCTTAACTGCATGCCTAACTGCATGCTTAACTGCAAGCTTAACTGCAAGCTTAACTGCATGCTTGACTGCAAGCTTAACTGCAAGCTTAACTGCATGCTTAACTGCATATTAAACTGCATGCTTAACTGCAAGCTAAACTGCATGCTTAACTGCATGCTTAACTGCATGCTTAACTGCATGCTTAACTGCATGCTTAACTGCATGTTTAACTACATGCTTAACTGCAATCTTAACTGCATGCTTAACTGCATGTTTAACTACATGCTTAACTGCAATCTTAACTGCATGCTTAACTGCATGCTTAACTGCAATCTTAACTGCATGCTTAACTGCAATCTTAACTGCATGCTTAACTGCATGCTAAACTGCATGCTTGACTGCATGCTTCACTGCATGCTTAACTGTATGCTAAACTGCATGCTTCACTGCATGCTTCACTGCATGCTTAACTGTATGCTAAACTGCATGCTTAACTGCATGCTTAACTGCAAGCTTAACTGCATGCTTAACTGCATGCTAAACTGCATGCTTAACTGCAAGCTTAACTGCAAGCTTAACTGCATACTTAACTGCATGCTTAACTGCGTGCTTAACTGTATGCCTAACTGTATGCCTAACTGCATGCTTAACTGCATGCTTAACTGCATGCTTAACTGCATGCTTAACTGCAAGCTTAACTGCAAGCTTAACTGCAAGCTTAACTGCATGCTTAACTGCATGCTTAACTGCATGCTTAACTGTATGCTAAACTGCATGCTTCACTGCATGCTTCACTGCATGCTTAACTGTATGCTAAACTGCATGCTTAACTGCATGCTTAACTGCAAGCTTAACTGCATGCTTAACTGCATGCTAAACTGCATGCTTAACTGCAAGCTTAACTGCAAGCTTAACTGCATGCTTAACTGCATGCTTAACCGCATGCTTAACTGCAAATTTAACTGCATGCTTAACCGCATGCTTAACTGCAAATTTAACTGCATGCTTAACCGCATGCTTAACCCCATGCTTAACTGCAAACTTAACTGCATGCTTAACTGCATGCTTAACTGCATGCTTAACTGCAAGCTTAAGTGCAAGCATAACTGCATGCTTAACTGCATGCTTAACTGCATGCCTAACCGCATGCTTAACTGCATGCCTAACTGCATGCTTAACTGCATACTTTACTGCAGGCTTAACTGCATGCTCAACTGCAAGCTTAACTGCAAGCTTAACTGCAAGCTTAACTGCATGCTTAACTGCATGCTAAACTGCATGCTTAACTGCAAGCTTAACTGCAAGCTTAACTGCAAATTTAACTGCATGCTTAACTGCAAGCTTAACTTCGAGCTTAACTGCATGCTTAACTGCATACTTAACCGCATGCTTAACTGCATGCTTAACTACTTGCTTAACTGCAAACTTAACTGCATGCTTAACTGCATGCTTAACTGCAAGCTTAACTGCAAGCATAACTGCATGCTTAACTGCATGCTTAACTGCATGCTTAACTGCATGATTAACTGCATGATTAACTGCATGATTAACTGCATGATTAACTGCATGCTTAACTGCATGCTTAACTGCATGCTTAACTGCATGCTTAACTGCATGCTTAAATGCATGCCTAACTGCATGCTTAACTGCATGCTTAACTGCAAACTTAACTGCATGCTTAACTGCATGCTTAACTGCATGCTTAACTGCATGCATAACTGCATGCTTAAGTGCATGCTTAACTGCATGCTCAACTGCAAGCTTAACTGCATGTTTAACTACATGCTTAACTGCAATCTTAACTGCATGCTTAACTGCATGCGTAACTGCATGCTTAACTGCATGCTTAACTGCAAGCTTAACTGCATGCTTAACTGCATGCTTAACTGCAAGCTTAACTGCAAGCTTAACTGCATGCTTAACTGCATGCTTAACTGCAAGCTTAACTGCAAGCTTAACTACATGCTTAACTGCATGCTAAACTGCATGCTTAACTGCAAGCTAAATTGCTTGCTTAACTGCATGCTTAACTGCATGCTTAACTGCATGCTTAACTGCATGTTTAACTACATGCTTAACTGCAATCTTAACTGCATGCTTAACTGCATGTTTAAATTCATGCTTAACTGCATGCTTAACTGCAATCTTAACTGCATGCTTAACTGCATGCTTAACTGCAATCTTAACTGCATGCTTAACTGCATGCTAAACTGCATGCTTGACTGCATGCTTCACTGTATGCTTAACTGTATGCTAAACTGCATGCTTCACTGCATGCTTCACTGCATGCTTAACTGTATGTTAAACTGCATGCTTAACTGCATGCTTAACTGCATGCTTAACTGCATGCTTAACTGCATGCTAAACTGCATGCTTAACTGCAAGCTTAACTGCAAGCTTAACTGCATGCTTAAATGCATGGTTAACTGTAAAATTAACTGCATGTTTAACTACATGCTTAACTGCAAGCTTAACTGCATGCTTAACTGAATGCTTAACTGCATGCTTAACTGCATGCTTAACTGCATACTTAACTGCACGCTTAACTGCATGCTCAACTGCAAGCTTAACTGCATGCTTAACTGCATGCTAAACTGCATGCTTAACTGCAAACTTAACTGCAAATTTAACTGCATGCTTAACTGCAAGCTTAACTAGGAGCTTAACTGCATGCTTAACTGCATGCTTAACTGCATACTTAACCGCATGCTTAACCGCATGCTTAACTACTTGCTTAACTGCAAACTTAACTGCATGCTTAACTGCATGCTTAACTGCAAGCTTAACTGCAAGCATAACTGCATGCTTAACTGCATGCTTAACTGCATGCTTAACTGCATGATTAACTGCATGCTTAACTGCATGCTTAACTGCATGCTTAACTGCATGCTTAAATGCATGCCTAACTGCATGCTTAACTGCATGCTTAACTGCAAACTTAACTGCATGCTTAACTGCATGCTTAACTGCATGCTTAACCGCATGCTTAACTGCAAATTTAACTGCATGCTAAACCGCATGCTTAACCGCATGCTTAACTGCAAACTTAACTGCATGCTTAACTGCATGCTTAACTGCATGATTAACTGCATGCTTAACTGCATGCTTAACTGCATGCTTAACTGCATGCTTAACTGCATGCTTAACTGCATGCTTAAATGCATGCCTAACGGCATGCTTAACTGCATGCTTAACTGCAAACTTAACTGCATGCTTAACTGCATGCTTAACTGCATGCTTAACTGCATGCTTAACTGCATGCTTAACTGCATGCTTAACTGCATGCCCAACTGCAAGCTTAACTGCATGTTTAACTACATAATTAACTGCAATCTTAACTGCATGCTTAACTGCATGCTTAACTGCATGCTTAACTGCATGCTTAACTGCATGCTTAACTGCATGCTTAACTGCATGCTTAACTGCAAGCTTAACTGCATGCTTAACTGCATGCTTAACTGCAAGCTTAACTGCATGCTTAACTGCATGCTAAACTGCATGCTTAACTGCAAGCTAAACTGCATGCTTAACTGCATGCTTAACTGCATGCTTAACTGCATGCTTAACTGCATGTTTAACTACATGCTTAACTGCAATCTTAACTGCATGCTTAACTGCATGTTTAAATTCATGCTTAACTGCATGCTTAACTGCAATCTTAACTGCATGCTTAACTGCATGCTTAACTGCAATCTTAACTGCATGCTTAACTGCATGCTAAACTGCATGCTTGACTGCATGCTTCACTGCATGCTTAACTGTATGCTAAACTGCAAATTTAACTGCATGCTTAACCGCATGCTTAACCGCATGCTTAACTGCAAACTTAACTGCATGCTTAACTGCATGCTTAACTGCATGCTTAACTGCATACTTAACTGCAAGCTTAAGTGCAAGCATAACTGCATGCTTAACTGCATGCTTAACTGCATGCTTAACTGCATGCTTAACTGCATGCTTAACTGCATGCTTAACTGCATGCCTAACTGCATGCTTAACTGCATGCCTAACTGCATGCTTAACTGCATACTTAACTGCATGCTTAACTGCATGCTCAACTGCAAGCTTAACTGCAAGCTTAACTGCAAGCTTAACTGCAAATTTAACTGCATGCTTAACTGCAAGCTTAACTTCGAGCTTAACTGCATGCTTAACTGCATACTTAACCGCATGCTTAACTGCATGCTTAACTGCATGCTTAACTACTTGCTTAACTGCAAACTTAACTGCATGCTTAACTGCATGCTTAACTGCATGCGTAACTGCATGCTTAACTGCATGCTTAACTGCAAGCTTAACTGCATGCTTAACTGCATGCTTAACTGCAAGCTTAACTGCAAGCTTAACTGCATGCTTAACTGCATGCTTAACTGCAAGCTTAACTGCAAGCTTAACTACATGCTTAACTGCATGCTAAACTGCATGCTTAACTGCAAGCTAAATTGCTTGCTTAACTGCATGCTTAACTGCATGCTTAACTGCATGCTTAACTGCATGTTTAACTACATGCTTAACTGCAATCTTAACTGCATGCTTAACTGCATGTTTAAAGTCATGCTTAACTGCATGCTTAACTGCAATCTTAACTGCATGCTTAACTGCATGCTTAACTGCAATCTTAACTGCATGCTTAACTGCATGCTAAACTGCATGCTTGACTGCATGCTTCACTGTATGCTTAACTGTATGCTAAACTGCATGCTTCACTGCATGCTTCACTGCATGCTTAACTGTATGTTAAACTGCATGCTTAACTGCATGCTTAACTGCAAGCTTAACTGCATGCTTAACTGCATGCTAAACTGCATGCTTAACTGCAAGCTTAACTGCAAGCTTAACTGCATGCTTAACTGCATGGTTAACTGTAAAATTAACTGCATGTTTAACTACATGCTTAACTGCAAGCTTAACTGCATGCTTAACTGAATGCTTAACTGCATGCTTAACTGCATGCTTAACTGCATACTTAACTGCACGCTTAACTGCATGCTCAACTGCAAGCTTAACTGCATGCTTAACTGCATGCTAAACTGCATGCTTAACTGCAAACTTAACTGCAAATTTAACTGCATGCTTAACTGCAAGCTTAACTAGGAGCTTAACTGCATGCTTAACTGCATGCTTAACTGCATACTTAACCGCATGCTTAACCGCATGCTTAACTACTTGCTTAACTGCAAACTTAACTGCATGCTTAACTGCATGCTTAACTGCATACTTAACCGCATGCTTAACCGCATGCTTAACTACTTGCTTAACTGCAAACTTAACCGCATGCTTAACTACTTGCTTAACTGCAAACTTAACTGCATGCTTAACTGCATGCTTAACTGCAAGCTTAACTGCAAGCATAACTGCATGCTTAACTGCATGCTTAACTGCATGCTTAACTGCATGATTAACTGCATGCTTAACTGCATGCTTAACTGCATGCTTAACTGCATGCTTAAATGCATGCCTAACTGCATGCTTAACTGCATGCTTAACTGCAAACTTAACTGCATGCTTAACTGCATGCTTAACTGCATGCTTAACCGCATGCTTAACTGCAAATTTAACTGCATGCTAAACCGCATGCTTAACCGCATGCTTAACTGCAAACTTAACTGCATGCTTAACTGCATGCTTAACTGCATGATTAACTGCATGCTTAACTGCATGCTTAACTGCATGCTTAACTGCATGCTTAACTGCATGCTTAACTGCATGCTTAAATGCATGCCTAACGGCATGCTTAACTGCATGCTTAACTGCAAACTTAACTGCATGCTTAACTGCATGCTTAACTGCATGCTTAACTGCATGCTTAACTGCATGCTTAACTGCATGCCCAACTGCAAGCTTAACTGCATGTTTAACTACATAATTAACTGCAATCTTAACTGCATGCTTAACTGCATGCTTAACTGCATGCTTAACTGCATGCTTAACTGCATGCTTAACTGCATGCTTAACTGCATGCTTAACTGCAAGCTTAACTGCATGCTTAACTGCATGCTTAACTGCAAGCTTAACTGCATGCTTAACTGCATGCTAAACTGCATGCTTAACTGCAAGCTAAACTGCATGCTTAACTGCATGCTTAACTGCATGCTTAACTGCATGCTTAACTGCATGTTTAACTACATGCTTAACTGCAATCTTAACTGCATGCTTAACTGCATGTTTAAATTCATGCTTAACTGCATGCTTAACTGCAATCTTAACTGCATGCTTAACTGCATGCTTAACTGCAATCTTAACTGCATGCTTAACTGCATGCTAAACTGCATGCTTGACTGCATGCTTCACTGCATGCTTAACTGTATGCTAAACTGCAAATTTAACTGCATGCTTAACCGCATGCTTAACCGCATGCTTAACTGCAAACTTAACTGCATGCTTAACTGCATGCTTAACTGCATGCTTAACTGCATACTTAACTGCAAGCTTAAGTGCAAGCATAACTGCATGCTTAACTGCATGCTTAACTGCATGCTTAACTGCATGCTTAACTGCATGCTTAACTGCATGCTTAACTGCATGCCTAACTGCATGCTTAACTGCATGCCTAACTGCATGCTTAACTGCATACTTAACTGCATGCTTAACTGCATGCTCAACTGCAAGCTTAACTGCAAGCTTAACTGCAAGCTTAACTGCAAATTTAACTGCATGCTTAACTGCAAGCTTAACTTCGAGCTTAACTGCATGCTTAACTGCATACTTAACCGCATGCTTAACTGCATGCTTAACTGCATGCTTAACTGCATGCTTAACTACTTGCTTAACTGCAAATTTAACTGCATGCTTAACTGCATGCTTAACTGCAAGCTTAACTGCAAGCATAACTGCATGCTTAACTGCATGCTTAACTGCATGCTTAACTGCATGATTAACTGCATGCTTAACTGCATGCTTAACTGCATGCTTAACTGCATGCTTAAATGCATGCCTAACTGCATGCTTAACTGCATGCTTAACTGCAAACTTAACTGCATGCTTAACTGCATGCTTAACTGCATGCTTAACTGCATGCATAACTGCATGCTTAACTGCATGCTTAACTGCATGCATAACTGCATGCTTAAGTGCATGCTTAACTGCATGCTCAACTGCAAGCTTAACTGCATGTTTAACTACATGCTTAACTGCAATCTTAACTGCATGCTTAACTGCATGCTTAACTGCAAGCTTAACTGCAAGCTTAACTGCATGCTTAACTGCATGCTTAACTGCATGCTTAACTGCAAGCTTAACTGCATGCTTAACTGCATGCTTAACTGCATGCTTAATTGCATGCTTAACTGCATGCTTAACTGCATGCTTAACTGCAAGCTTAACTGCAAATTTAACTGCATGCTTAACCGCATGCTTAACCGCATGCTTAACTGCAAACTTAACTGCATGCTTAACTGCATGCTTAACTGCATGCTTAACTGCATGCTTAACTGCATGCTTAACTGCATGCTTAACTGCATGCTTAACTGCATGCTTAACTGCATGCTTAACTGCATGCTTAACTGCAAGCTTAACTGCATGCTTACCTGCATGCTTAACTGCAAGCTTAACTGCATGCTTAACTGCATGCTTAACTGCAAGCTTAACTGCAAGCTTAACTGCATGCTTGACTGCAAGCTTAACTGCAAGCTTAACTGCATGCTTAACTGCATATTAAACTGTATGCTTAACTGCAAGCTAAACTGCATGCTTAACTGCATGCTTAACTGCATGCTTAACTGCATGCTTAACCGCATGCTTAACTGCATGCTTAACTACTTGCTTAACTGCAAACTTAACTGCATGCTTAACTGCATGCTTAACTGCAAGCTTAACTGCAAGCATAACTGCAAGCATAACTGCATGCTTAACTGCATGCTTAACTGCATGATTAACTGCATGATTAACTGCATGCTTAACTGCATGCTTAACTGCATGCTTAAATGCATGCCTAACTGCATGCTTAACTGCGTGCTTAACTGCAAACTTAACTGCATGCTTAACTGCGTGCTTAACTGCATGCTTAACTGCATGCTTAACTGCATGCTTAAGTGCATGCTTAACTGCATGCTCAACTGCAAGCTTAACTGCATGTTTAACTACATGCTTAACTGCAATCTTAACTGCATGCTTAACTGCATGCTTAACTGCATGCTTAACTGCAAGCTAAACTGCATGCTTAACTGCAAGCTTAACTGCGAGCTTAACTGCATGCTTAACTGTATGCTTAACTGCAAGCTTAACTGCATGCTTAACTGCATGATTAACTGCATGGTAAACTGCATGCTTAACTGCAAGCTTAACTGCAAGCTTAACTGCATGCTTAACTGCATGCTTAACTGCAAACTTAGCTGCATGTTTAACTACATGCTTAATTGCAAGCTTAACTGCATGCTTAACTGCATGCTTAACTGCATGCTTAACTGCATGCTTAACTGCATGCTTAACTGCATGCTTAACTGCAAGCTTAACTGCATGCTTAACTGCATGCTTAACTGCATGCTTAACTGTATGCCTAACTGTATGCCTAACTGCATGCTTAACTGCATGCTTAACTGCATGCTTAACTGCATGCTTAACAGCATGCTTAACTGCAAGCTTAACTGCATGGTTAACTGCAAGCTTAACTGCATGCTAAACTGCATGCTTAACTGCAAGCTTAACTGCAAGCTTAACATCATGCTTAACATCATGCTTAACATCATGCTTAACTGCAAGCTTAACTGCATGCTTAACTGCATGCTTAAACGCATGCTTAACTGCAAATTTAACTGCATGCTTAACCGCATGCTTAACTGCATGCTTAACTGCAAACTTAACTGCATGCTTAACTGCATGCTTAACTGCAAGCTTACCTGCATGCTTAACTGCATGCTTAACTGCATGCTTAACTGCAAATTTAACTGCATGCTTAACCGCATGCTTAACCGCATGCTTAACTGCAAACTTAACTGCATGCTTAACTGCATGCTTAACTGCATGCTTAACTGCATGCTTAACTGCATGCTTAACTGCATGCTTAACTGCATGCTTAACTGCATGCTTAACTGCATGCTTAACTGCATGCTTAAATTCAAGCTTAACTGCATGCTTAACTGCATGCTTAACTGCAAGCTTAACTGCATGCTTAACTGCATGCTTAACTGCAAGCTTAACTGCAAGCTTAACTGCATGCTTGACTGCAAGCTTAACTGCAAGCTTAACTGCATGCTTAACTGCATATTAAACTGCATGCTTAACTGCAAGCTAAACTGCATGCTTAACTGCAAGCTTAACTGCATGCTTAACTGCATGGTAAACTGCATGCTTAACTGCAAGCTTAACTGCAAGCTTAACTGCATGCTTAACTGCATGCTTAACTGCAAACTTAGCTGCATGTTTAACTACATGCTTAACTGCAAGTTTAACTGCATGCTTAACTGCATGCTTAACTGCATGCTTAACTGCATGCTTAACTGCATGCTTAACTGCATGCTTAACTGCAAGCTTAACTGCATGCTTAACTGCATGCTTAACTGCATGCTTAACTGTATGCCTAACTGTATGCCTAACTGCATGCTTAACTGCATGCTTAACTGCATGCTTAACTGCATGCTTAACAGCATGCTTAACTGCAAGCTTAACTGCATGGTTAACTGCAAGCTTAACTGCATGCTAAACTGCATGCTTAACTGCAAGCTTAACTGCAAGCTTAACATCATGCTTAACATCATGCTTAACATCATGCTTAACTGCAAGCTTAACTGCATGCTTAACTGCATGCTTAAACGCATGCTTAACTGCAAATTTAACTGCATGCTTAACCGCATGCTTAACCGCATGCTTAACTGCAAACTTAACTGCATGCTTAACTGCATGCTTAACTGCAAGCTTACCTGCATGCTTAACTGCATGCTTAACTGCATGCTTAACTGCAAATTTAACTGCATGCTTAACCGCATGCTTAACCGCATGCTTAACTGCAAACTTAACTGCATGCTTAACTGCATGCTTAACTGCATGCTTAACTGCATGCTTAACTGTATGCTTAACTGCATGCTAAACTGCATGCTTAACTGCATGCTAACTGCATGCTTAACTGCAAGCTTAACTGCATGCTTAACTGCATGCTTAACTGCAAGCTTAACTGCATGCTTAACTGCATGCTTAACTGCAAGCTTAACTGCAAGCTTAACTGCATGCTTGACTGCAAGCTTAACTGCAAGCTTAACTGCATGCTTAACTGCATATTAAACTGCATGCTTAACTGCATATTAAACTGCATGCTTAACTGCAAGCTAAACTGCATGCTTAACTGCATGCTTAACTGCATGCTTAACCGCATGCTTAACTGCATGCTTAACTACTTGCTTGACTGCAAGCTTAACTGCAAGCTTAACTGCATGCTTAACTGCATATTAAACTGCATGCTTAACTGCAAGCTAAACTGCATGCTTAACTGCATGCTTAACTGCATGCTTAACTGCATGCTTAACTGCATGCTTAACTGCATGCTTAACTGCATGTTTAACTACATGCTTAACTGCAATCTTAACTGCATGCTTAACTGCATGTTTAACTACATGCTTAACTGCAATCTTAACTGCATGCTTAACTGCATGCTTAACTGCAATCTTAACTGCATGCTTAACTGCAATCTTAACTGCATGCTTAACTGCATGCTAAACTGCATGCTTGACTGCATGCTTCACTGCATGCTTAACTGTATGCTAAACTGCATGCTTCACTGCATGCTTCACTGCATGCTTAACTGTATGCTAAACTGCATGCTTAACTGCATGCTTAACTGCAAGCTTAACTGCATGCTTAACTGCATGCTAAACTGCATGCTTAACTGCAAGCTTAACTGCAAGCTTAACTGCATACTTAACTGCATGCTTAACTGCGTGCTTAACTTTATGCCTAACTGTATGCCTAACTGCATGCTTAACTGCATGCTTAACTGCATGCTTAACTGCATGCTTAACTGCATGCTTAACTGCAAGCTTAACTGCATGCTTAACTGCATGCTTAACTGCATGCTTAACTGTATGCCTAACTGTATGCCTAACTGCATACTTAACTGCATGCTTAACTGCATGCTTAACTGCATGCTTAACAGCATGCTTAACTGCAAGCTTAACTGCATGGTTAACTGCAAGCTTAACTGCATGCTAAACTGCATGCTTAACTGCAAGCTTAACTGCAAGCTTAACATCATGCTTAACATCATGCTTAACATCATGCTTAACTGCAAGCTTAACTGCATGCTTAACTGCATGCTTAAACGCATGCTTAACTGCAAATTTAACTGCATGCTTAACCGCATGCTTAACCGCATGCTTAACTGCAAACTTAACTGCATGCTTAACTGCATGCTTAACTGCAAGCTTACCTGCATGCTTAACTGCATGCTTAACTGCATGCTTAACTGCAAATTTAACTGCATGCTTAACCGCATGCTTAACCGCATGCTTAACTGCAAACTTAACTGCATGCTTAACTGCATGCTTAACTGCATGCTTAACTGCATGCTTAACTGTATGCTTAACTGCATGCTAAACTGCATGCTTAACTGCATGCTTAACTGCATGCTTAACTGCAAGCTTAACTGCATGCTTAACTGCATGCTTAACTGCAAGCTTAACTGCATGCTTAACTGCATGCTTAACTGCAAGCTTAACTGCAAGCTTAACTGCATGCTTGACTGCAAGCTTAACTGCAAGCTTAACTGCATGCTTAACTGCATATTAAACTGCATGCTTAACTGCATATTAAACTGCATGCTTAACTGCAAGCTAAACTGCATGCTTAACTGCATGCTTAACTGCATGCTTAACCGCATGCTTAACTGCATGCTTAACTACTTGCTTGACTGCAAGCTTAACTGCAAGCTTAACTGCATGCTTAACTGCATATTAAACTGCATGCTTAACTGCAAGCTAAACTGCATGCTTAACTGCATGCTTAACTGCATGCTTAACTGCATGCTTAACTGCATGCTTAACTGCATGCTTAACTGCATGTTTAACTACATGCTTAACTGCAATCTTAACTGCATGCTTAACTGCATGTTTAACTACATGCTTAACTGCAATCTTAACTGCATGCTTAACTGCATGCTTAACTGCAATCTTAACTGCATGCTTAACTGCAATCTTAACTGCATGCTTAACTGCATGCTAAACTGCATGCTTGACTGCATGCTTCACTGCATGCTTAACTGTATGCTAAACTGCATGCTTCACTGCATGCTTCACTGCATGCTTAACTGTATGCTAAACTGCATGCTTAACTGCATGCTTAACTGCAAGCTTAACTGCATGCTTAACTGCATGCTAAACTGCATGCTTAACTGCAAGCTTAACTGCAAGCTTAACTGCATACTTAACTGCATGCTTAACTGCGTGCTTAACTGTATGCCTAACTGTATGCCTAACTGCATGCTTAACTGCATGCTTAACTGCATGCTTAACTGCATGCTTAACTGCAAGCTTAACTGCAAGCTTAACTGCAAGCTTAACTGCATGCTTAACTGCATGCTTAACTGCATGCTTAACTGTATGCTAAACTGCATGCTTCACTGCATGCTTCACTGCATGCTTAACTGTATGCTAAACTGCATGCTTAACTGCATGCTTAACTGCATGCTAAACTGCATGCTTAACTGCAAGCTTAACTGCAAGCTTAACTGCATGCTTAACTGCATGCTTAACCGCATGCTTAACTGCAAATTTAACTGCATGCTTAACCGCATGCTTAACTGCAAATTTAACTGCATGCTTAACCGCATGCTTAACCGCATGCTTAACTGCAAACTTAACTGCATGCTTAACTGCATGCTTAACTGCATGCTTAACTGCAAGCTTAAGTGCAAGCATAACTGCATGCTTAACTGCATGCTTAACTGCATGCCTAACCGCATGCTTAACTGCATGCTTAACTGCATGCCTAACTGCATGCTTAACTGCATACTTAACTGCATGCTTAACTGCATGCTCAACTGCAAGCTTAACTGCAAGCTTAACTGCAAGCTTAACTGCATGCTTAACTGCATGCTAAACTGCATGCTTAACTGCAAGCTTAACTGCAAGCTTAACTGCAAATTTAACTGCATGCTTAACTGCAAGCTTAACTTCGAGCTTAACTGCATGCTTAACTGCATACTTAACCGCATGCTTAACTGCATGCTTAACTACTTGCTTAACTGCAAACTTAACTGCATGCTTAACTGCATGCTTAACTGCAAGCTTAACTGCAAGCATAACTGCATGCTTAACTGCATGCTTAACTGCATGCTTAACTGCATGATTAACTGCATGCTTAACTGCATGCTTAACTGCATGCTTAACTGCATGCTTAACTGCATGCTTAAATGCATGCCTAACTGCATGCTTAACTGCATGCTTAACTGCAAACTTAACTGCATGCTTAACTGCATGCTTAACTGCATGCATAACTGCATGCTTAAGTGCATGCTTAACTGCATGCTCAACTGCAATCTTAACTGCATGCTTAACTGCATGCTTAACTGCAATCTTAACTGCATGCTTAACTGCATGCTAAACTGCATGCTTGACTGCATGCTTCACTGTATGCTTAACTGTATGCTAAACTGCATGCTTCACTGCATGCTTCACTGCATGCTTAACTGTATGTTAAACTGCATGCTTAACTGCATGCTTAACTGCAAGCTTAACTGCATGCTTAACTGCATGCTAAACTGCATGCTTAACTGCAAGCTTAACTGCAAGCTTAACTGCATGCTTAACTGCATGGTTATATGTAAAATTAACTGCATGTTTAACTAAATGCTAAACTGCAAGCTTAACTGCATGCTTAACTGCATGCTTAACTGCATGCTTAACTGCATGCTTAACTGCATACTTAACTGCACGCTTAACTGCATGCTCAACTGCAAGCTTAACTGCATGCTTAACTGCATGCTAAACTGCATGCTTAACTGCAAGCTTAACTGCAAATTTATATGCATGCTTAACTGCAAGCTTAACTGCGAGCTTAACTGCATGCTTAACTGCATGCTTAACTGCATACTTAACCGCATGCTTAACCGCATGCTTAACTACTTGCTTAACTGCAAACTTAACTGCATGCTTAACTGCATGCTTAACTGCAAGCTTAACTGCAAGCATAACTGCATGCTTAACTGCATGCTTAACTGCATGCTTAACTGCATGATTAACTGCATGCTTAACTGCATGCTTAACTGCATGCTTAACTGCATGCTTAACTGCATGCTTAAATGCATGCCTAACTGCATGCTTAACTGCATGCTTAACTGCAAACTTAACTGCATGCTTAACTGCATGCTTAACTGCATGCTTAACCGCATGCTTAACTGCAAATTTAACTGCATGCTAAACCGCATGCTTAACCGCATGCTTAACTGCAAACTTAACTGCATGCTTAACTGCATGCTTAACTGCATGCTTAACTGCATGCTTAACTGCATGCTTAACTGCATGCTTAACTGCATGCTTAACTGCATGCTTAACTGCATGCTTAAATGCATGCCTAACGGCATGCTTAACTGCATGCTTCACTGCATGCTTAACTGTATGCTAAACTGCAAATTTAACTGCATGCTTAACCGCATGCTTAACCGCATGCTTAACTGCAAACTTAACTGCATGCTTAACTGCATGCTTAACTGCATGCTTAACTGCATACTTAACTGCAAGCTTAAGTGCAAGCATAACTGCATGCTTAACTGCATGCTTAACTGCATGCTTAACTGCATACTTAACCGCATGCTTAACTGCATGCTTAACTACTTGCTTAACTGCAAACTTAACTGCATGCTTAACTGCATGCTTAACTGCAAGCCTAACTGCAAGCATAACTGCATGCTTAACTGCATGCTTAACTGCATGCTTAACTGCATGATTAACTGCATGCTTAACTGCATGCTTAACTGCATGCTTAACTGCATGCTTAACTGCATGCTTAACTGCATGCTTAACTGCAAACTTAACTGCATGCTTAACTGCATGCTTAACTGCATGCTTAACTGCATGCATAACTGCATGCTTAACTGCATGCTTAACTGCATGCATAACTGCATGCTTAAGTGCATGCTTAACTGCATGCTCAACTGCAAGCTTAACTGCATGTTTAACTACATGCTTAACTGCAATCTTAACTGCATGCTTAACTGCATGCTTAACTGCATGCTTAACTGCAAGCTTAACTGCATGCTTAACTGCATGCTTAACTGCAAGCTTAACTGCATGCTTAACTGCATGCTTAACTGCATGCTTAACTGCATGCTTAACTGCAAGCTTAACTGCAAATTTAACTGCATGCTTAACCGCATGCTTAACCGCATGCTTAACTGCAAACTTAACTGCATGCTTAACTGCATGCTTAACTGATTGCTTAACTGCATGCTTAACTGCATGCTTAACTGCATGCTTAACTGCATGCTTAACTGCATGCTTAACTGCATGCTTAACTGCATGCTTAACTGCATGCTTAACTGCAAGCTTAACTGCATGCTTACCTGCATGCTTAACTGCAAGCTTAACTGCATGCTTAACTGCATGCTTAACTGCAAGCTTAACTGCAAGCTTAACTGCATGCTTGACTGCAAGCTTAACTGCAAGCTTAACTGCATGCTTAACTGCATATTAAACTGTATGCTTAACTGCGAGCTAAACTGCATGCTTAACTGCATGCTTAACTGCATGCTTAACTGCATGCTTAACCGCATGCTTAACTGCATGCTTAACTACTTGCTTAACTGCAAACTTAACTGCATGCTTAACTGCATGCTTAACTGCAAGCTTAACTGCAAGCATAACTGCATGCTTAACTGCATGCTTAACTGCATGCTTAACTGCATGATTAACTGCATGATTAACTGCATGCTTAACTGCATGCTTAACTGCATGCTTAAATGCATGCCTAACTGCATGCTTAACTGCATGCTTAACTGCAAACTTAACTGCATGCTTAACTGCGTGCTTAACTGCATGCTTAACTGCATGCTTAACTGCATGCTTAAGTGCATGCTTAACTGCATGCTCAACTGCAAGCTTAACTGCATGTTTAACTACATGCTTAACTGCAATCTTAACTGCATGCTTAACTGCATGCTTAACTGTATGCTTAACTGCAAGCTTAACTGCATGCTTAACTGCAAGCTTAACTGCGAGCTTAACTGCATGCTTAACTGCATGGTAAACTGCATTCTTAACTGCAAGCTTAACTGCAAGCTTAACTGCATGCTTAACTGCATGCTTAACTGCAAACTTAGCTGCATGTTTAACTACATGCTTAACTGCAAGCTTAACTGCATGCTTAACTGCATGCTTAACTGCATGCTTAACTGCATGCTTAACTGCATGCTTAACTGCATGCTTAACTGCAAGCTTAACTGCATGCTTAACTGCATGCTTAACTGCATGCTTAACTGTATGCCTAACTGCATGCTTAACCGCATGCTTAATTGCATGCTTAACTACTTGCTTAACTGCAAACTTGACTGCATGCTTAACTGCATGCTTAACTGCAAGCTTAACTGCAAGCATAACTGCATGCTTAACTGCATGCTTAACTTCATGCTTAACTGCATGATTAACTGCATGATTAACTGCATGCTTAACTGCATGCTTAACTGCATGCCTAAATGCATGCCTAACTGCATGCTTAACTGCATGCTTAACTGCAAACTTAACTGCATGCTTAACTGCATGCTTAACTGCATGCTTAACTGCATGCTTAACTGCATGCTTAACTGCATGCTTAAGTGCATGCTTAACTGCATGCTCAACTGCAAGCTTAACTGCATGTTTAACTACATGCTTAACTGCAATCTTAACTGCATGCTTAACTGCATGCTTAACTGCATGCTTAACTGCAAGCTTAACTGCATGCTTACCTGCATGCTTAACTGCAAGCTTAACTGCATGCTTAACTGCATGCTTAACTGCAAGCTTAACTGCAAGCTTAACTGCATGCTTGACTGCAAGCTTAACTGCAAGCTTAACTGCATGCTTAACTGCATATTAAACTGCATGCTTAACTGCAAGCTAAACTGCATGCTTAACTGCATGCTTAACTGCATGCTTAACTGCATGCTTAACTGCATGCTTAACTGCATGCTTAACTGCATGTTTAACTACATGCTTAACTGCAATCTTAACTGCATGCTTAACTGCATGTTTAACTACATGCTTAACTGCAATCTTAACTGCATGCTTAACTGCATGCTTAACTGCAATCTTAACTGCATGCTTAACTGCAATCTTAACTGCATGCTTAACTGCAATCTTAACTGCATGCTTAACTGCATGCTAAACTGCATGCTTGACTGCATGCTTCACTGCATGCTTAACTGTATGCTAAACTGCATGCTTCACTGCATGCTTCACTGCATGCTTAACTGTATGCTAAACTAAATGCTTAACTGCATGCTTAACTGCAAGCTTAACTGCATGCTTAACTGCATGCTAAACTGCATGCTTAACTGCAAGCTTAACTGCAAGCTTAACTGCATACTTAACTGCATGCTTAACTGCGTGCTTAACTGTATGCCTAACTGTATGCCTAACTGCATGCTTAACTGCATGCTTAACTGCATGCTTAACTGCATGCTTAACTGCAAGCTTAACTGCAAGCTTAACTGCATGCTTAACTGCATGCTTAACTGCATGCTTAACTGTATGCTAAACTGCATGCTTCACTGCATGCTTCACTGCATGCTTAACTGTATGCTAAACTGCATGCTTAACTGCATGCTTAACTGCAAGCTTAACTGCATGCTTAACTGCATGCTAAACTGCATGCTTAACTGCAAGCTTAACTGCAAGCTTAACTGCAGGCTTAACTGCATGCTTAACCGCGTGCTTAACTGCAAATTTAACTGCATGCTTAACCGCATGCTTAACCGCATGCTTAACTGCAAACTTAACTGCATGCTTAACTGCATGCTTAACTGCATGCTTAACTGCAAGCTTAAGTGCAAGCATAACTGCATGCTTAACTGCATGCTTAACTGCATGCTTAACTGCATGCTTAACTGCATGCTTAACTGCATGCTTAACTGCATGCCTAACCGCATGCTTAACTGCATGCCTAACTGCATGCTTAACTGCATACTTAACTGCATGCTTAACTGCATGCTCAACTGCAAGCTTAACTGCATGCTTAACTGCATGCTAAACTGCATGCTTAACTGCAAGCTTAACTGCAAGCTTAACTGCAAATTTAACTGCATGCTTAACTGCAAGCTTAACTTCGAGCTTAACTGCATGCTTAACTGCATACTTAACCGCATGCTTAACTGCATGCTTTACTACTTGCTTAACTGCAAACTTAACTGCATGCTTAACTGCATGCTTAACTGCAAGCTTAACTGCAAGCATAACTGCATGCTTTACTGCATGCTTAACTGCATGCTTAACTGCATGATTAACTGCATGCTTAACTGCATGCTTAACTGCATGCTTAACTGCATGCTTAAATGCATGCCTAACTGCATGCTTAACTGCATGCTTAACTGCAAACTTAACTGCATGCTTAACTGCATGCTTAACTGCATGCTTAACTGCATGCATAACTGCATGCTTAAGTGCATGCTTAACTGCATGCTCAACTGCAAGCTTAACTGCATGTTTAACTACATGCTTAACTGCAATCTTAACTGCATGCTTAACTGCATGCTTAACTGCATGATTAACTGCAAGCTTAACTGCATGCTTAACTGCATGCTTAACTGCAAGCATAACTGCAAGCTTAACTGCATGCTTAACTGCATGCTTAACTGCAAGCTTAACTGCAAGCTTAACTACATGCTTAACTGCATGCTAAACTGCATGCTTAACTGCAAGCTAAACTGCTTGCTTAACTGCATGCTTAACTGCTTGCTTAACTGCATGCTTAACTGCATGTTTAACTACATGCTTAACTGCAATCTTAACTGCATGCTTAACTGCATGTTTAAATTCATGCTTAACTGCATGCTTAACTGCAATCTTAACTGCATGCTTAACTGCATGCTTAACTGCAATCTTAACTGCATGCTTAACTGCATGCTAAACTGCATGCTTGACTGCATGCTTCACTGTATGCTTAACTGTATGCTAAACTGCATGCTTCACTGCATGCTTCACTGCATGCTTAACTGTATGTTAAACTGCATGCTTAACTGCATGCTTAACTGCAAGCTTAACTGCATGCTTAACTGCATGCTAAACTGCATGCTTAACTGCAAGCTTAACTGCAAGCTTAACTGCATACTTAACTGCACGCTTAACTGCATGCTCAACTGCAAGCTTAACTGCAAGCTTAACTGCAAGCTTAACTGCATGCTTAACTGCATGCTAAACTGCATGCTTAACTGCAAGCTTAACTGCAAATTTAACTGCATGCTTAACTGCAAGCTTAACTGCGAGCTTAACTGCATGCTTAACTGCATGCTTAACTGCATACTTAACCGCATGCTTAACTGCATGCTTAACTGCAAGCTTAACTGCGAGCTTAACTGCATGCTTAACTGCATGCTTAACTGCATACTTAACCGCATGCTTAACCGCATGCTTAACTACTTGCTTAACTGCAAACTTAACTGCATGCTTAACTGCATGCTTAACTGCAAGCTTAACTGCAAGCATAACTGCATGCTTAACTGCATGCTTAACTGCATGCTTAACTGCAAGCTTAACTGCAAGCATAACTGCATGCTTAACTGCATGCTTAACTGCATGCTTAACTACATGATTAACTGCATGCTTAACTGCATGCTTAACTGCATGCTTAACTGCATGCTTAACTGCATGCTTAAATGCATGCCTAACTGCATGCTTAACTGCATGCTTAACTGCATGCTTAACTGCAAACTTAACTGCATGCTTAACTGCATGCTTAACTGCATGCTTAACCGCATGCTTAACTGCAAATTTAACTGCATGCTAAACCGCATGCTTAACCGCATGCTTAACTGCAAACTTAACTGCATGCTTAACTGCATGCTTAACTGCATGATTAACTGCATGCTTAACTGCATGCTTAACTGCATGCTTAACTGCATGCTTAACTGCATGCTTAAATGCATGCCTAACGGCATGCTTAACTGCATGCTTAACTGCAAACTTAACTGCATGCTTAACTGCATGCTTATCTGCATGCTTAACTGCATGCTTAACTGCATGCTTAACTGCATGCTTAACTGCATGCCCAACTGCAAGCTTAACTGCATGTTTAACTACATAATTAACTGCAATCTTAACTGCATGCTTAACTGCATGCTTAACTGCATGCTTAACTGCATGCTTAACTGCAAGCTTAACTGCATGCTTAACTGCATGCTTAACTGCAAGCTTAACTGCAAGCTTAACTGCATGCTTAACTGCAAGCTTAACTGCAAGCTTAACTGCATGCTTAACTGCATGCTAAACTGCATGCTTAACTGCAAGCTAAACTGCATGCTTAACTGCATGCTTAACTGCATGCTTAACTGCATGCTTAACTGCATGTTTAACTACATGCTTAACTGCAATCTTAACTGCATGCTTAACTGCATGTTTAAATTCATGCTTAACTGCATGCTTAACTGCAATCTTAACTGCATGCTTAACTGCATGCTTAACTGCAATCTTAACTGCATGCTTAACTGCATGCTAAACTGCATGCTTAACTGCAAGCTAAACTGCTTGCTTAACTGCATGCTTAACTGCTTGCTTAACTGCATGCTTAACTGCATGTTTAACTACATGCTTAACTGCAATCTTAACTGCATGCTTAACTGCATGTTTAAATTCATGCTTAACTGCATGCTTAACTGCAATCTTAACTGCATGCTTAACTGCATGCTTAACTGCAATCTTAACTGCATGCTTAACTGCATGCTTAACTGCATGCTAAACTGCATGCTTAACTGCAAGCTTAACTGCAAGCTTAACTGCATACTTAACTGCACGCTTAACTGCATGCTCAACTGCAAGCTTAACTGCAAGCTTAACTGCAAGCTTAACTGCATGCTTAACTGCATGCTAAACTGCATGCTTAACTGCAAGCTTAACTGCAAATTTAACTGCATGCTTAACTGCAAGCTTAACTGCGAGCTTAACTGCATGCTTAACTGCATGCTTAACTGCATACTTAACCGCATGCTTAACCGCATGCTTAACTACTTGCTTAACTGCAAACTTAACTGCATGCTTAACTGCATGCTTAACTGCAAGCTTAACTGCAAGCATAACTGCATGCTTAACTGCATGCTTAACTGCATGCTTAACTGCAAGCTTAACTGCAAGCATAACTGCATGCTTAACTGCATGCTTAACTGCATGCTTAACTGCATGATTAACTGCATGCTTAACTGCATGCTTAACTGCATGCTTAACTGCATGCTTAACTGCATGCTTAAATGCATGCCTAACTGCATGCTTAACTGCATGCTTAACTGCATGCTTAACTGCAAACTTAACTGCAGGCTTAACTGCATGCTTAACTGCATGCTTAACCGCATGCTTAACTGCAAATTTAACTGCATGCTAAACCGCATGCTTAACCGCATGCTTAACTGCAAACTTAACTGCATGCTTAACTGCATGCTTAACTGCATGATTAACTGCATGCTTAACTGCATGCTTAACTGCATGCTTAACTGCATGCTTAACTGCATGCTTAAATGCATGCCTAACGGCATGCTTAACTGCATGCTTAACTGCAAACTTAACTGCATGCTTAACTGCATGCTTATCTGCATGCTTAACTGCATGCTTAACTGCATGCTTAACTGCATGCTTAACTGCATGCCCAACTGCAAGCTTAACTGCATGTTTAACTACATAATTAACTGCAATCTTAACTGCATGCTTAACTGCATGCTTAACTGCATGCTTAACTGCATGCTTAACTGCAAGCTTAACTGCATGCTTAACTGCATGCTTAACTGCAAGCTTAACTGCAAGCTTAACTGCATGCTTAACTGCAAGCTTAACTGCAAGCTTAACTGCATGCTTAACTGCATGCTAAACTGCATGCTTAACTGCAAGCTAAACTGCATGCTTAACTGCATGCTTAACTGCATGCTTAACTGCATGCTTAACTGCATGTTTAACTACATGCTTAACTGCAATCTTAACTGCATGCTTAACTGCATGTTTAAATTCATGCTTAACTGCATGCTTAACTGCAATCTTAACTGCATGCTTAACTGCATGCTTAACTGCAATCTTAACTGCATGCTTAACTGCATGCTAAACTGCATGCTTAACTGCAAGCTAAACTGCTTGCTTAACTGCATGCTTAACTGCTTGCTTAACTGCATGCTTAACTGCATGTTTAACTACATGCTTAACTGCAATCTTAACTGCATGCTTAACTGCATGTTTAAATTCATGCTTAACTGCATGCTTAACTGCAATCTTAACTGCATGCTTAACTGCATGCTTAACTGCAATCTTAACTGCATGCTTAACTGCATGCTAAACTGCATGCTTGACTGCATGCTTCACTGTATGCTTAACTGTATGCTAAACTGCATGCTTCACTGCATGCTTCACTGCATGCTTAACTGTATGTTAAACTGCATGCTTAACTGCATGCTTAACTGCAAGCTTAACTGCATGCTTAACTGCATGCTAAACTGCATGCTTAACTGCAAGCTTAACTGCAAGCTTAACTGCATACTTAACTGCACGCTTAACTGCATGCTCAACTGCAAGCTTAACTGCAAGCTTAACTGCAAGCTTAACTGCATGCTTAACTCCATGCTAAACTGCATGCTTAACTGCAAGCTTAACTGCAAATTTAACTGCATGCTTAACTGCAAGCTTAACTGCGAGCTTAACTGCATGCTTAACTGCATGCTTAACTGCATACTTAACCGCATGCTTAACCGCATGCTTAACTACTTTCTTAACTGCAAACTTAACTGCATGCTTAACTGCATGCTTAACTGCAAGCTTAACTGCAAGCATAACTGCATGCTTAACTGCATGCTTAACTGCATGCTTAACTGCAAGCTTAACTGCAAGCATAACTGCATGCTTAACTGCATGCTTAACTGCATGCTTAACTGCATGATTAACTGCATGCTTAACTGCATGCTTAACTGCATGCTTAACTGCATGCTTAACTGCATGCTTAACTGCATGCTTAAATGCATGCCTAACTGCATGCTTAACTGCATGCTTAACTGCATGCTTAACTGCAAACTTAACTGCATGCTTAACTGCATGCTTAACCGCATGCTTAACTGCAAATTTAACTGCATGCTAAACCGCATGCTTAACCGCATGCTTAACTGCAAACTTAACTGCATGCTTAACTGCATGCTTAACTGCATGATTAACTGCATGCTTAACTGCAAACTTAACTGCATGCTTAACTGCATGCTTAACTGCATGCTTAACCGCATGCTTAACTGCAAATTTAACTGCATGCTAAACCGCATGCTTAACCGCATGCTTAACTGCAAACTTAACTGCATGCTTAACTGCATGCTTAACTGCATGATTAACTGCATGCTTAACTGCATGCTTAACTGCATGCTTAACTGCATGCTTAACTGCATGCTTAAATGCATGCCTAACGGCATGCTTAACTGCATGCTTAACTGCAAACTTAACTGCATGCTTAACTGCATGCTTATCTGCATGCTTAACTGCATGCTTAACTGCATGCTTAACTGCATGCTTAACTGCATGCTTAACTGCATGCCCAACTGCAAGCTTAACTGCATGTTTAACTACATAATTAACTGCAATCTTAACTGCATGCTTAACTGCATGCTTAACTGCATGCTTAACTGCATGCTTAACTGCAAGCTTAACTGCATGCTTAACTGCATGCTTAACTGCAAGCTTAACTGCAAGCTTAACTGCATGCTTAACTGCAAGCTTAACTGCATGCTTAACTGCATGCTAAACTGCATGCTTAACTGCAAGCTAAACTGCATGCTTAACTGCATGCTTAACTGCATGCTTAACTGCATGCTTAACTGCATGTTTAACTACATGCTTAACTGCAATCTTAACTGCATGCTTAACTGCATGTTTAAATTCATGCTTAACTGCATGCTTAACTGCAATCTTAACTGCATGCTTAACTGCATGCTTAACTGCAATCTTAACTGCATGCTTAACTGCATGCTAAACTGCATGCTTAACTGCAAGCTAAACTGCTTGCTTAACTGCATGCTTAACTGCTTGCTTAACTGCATGCTTAACTGCATGTTTAACTACATGCTTAACTGCAATCTTAACTGCATGCTTAACTGCATGTTTAAATTCATGCTTAACTGCATGCTTAACTGCAATCTTAACTGCATGCTTAACTGCATGCTTAACTGCAATCTTAACTGCATGCTTAACTGCATGCTAAACTGCATGCTTGACTGCATGCTTCACTGTATGCTTAACTGTATGCTAAACTGCATGCTTCACTGCATGCTTCACTGCATGCTTAACTGTATGTTAAACTGCATGCTTAACTGCATGCTTAACTGCAAGCTTAACTGCATGCTTAACTGCATGCTAAACTGCATGCTTAACTGCAAGCTTAACTGCAAGCTTAACTGCATACTTAACTGCACGCTTAACTGCATGCTCAACTGCAAGCTTAACTGCAAGCTTAACTGCAAGCTTAACTGCATGCTTAACTGCATGCTAAACTGCATGCTTAACTGCAAGCTTAACTGCAAATTTAACTGCATGCTTAACTGCAAGCTTAACTGCGAGCTTAACTGCATGCTTAACTGCATGCTTAACTGCATACTTAACCGCATGCTTAACCGCATGCTTAACTACTTTCTTAACTGCAAACTTAACTGCATGCTTAACTGCATGCTTAACTGCAAGCTTAACTGCAAGCATAACTGCATGCTTAACTGCATGCTTAACTGCATGCTTAACTGCAAGCTTAACTGCAAGCATAACTGCATGCTTAACTGCATGCTTAACTGCATGCTTAACTGCATGATTAACTGCATGCTTAACTGCATGCTTAACTGCATGCTTAACTGCATGCTTAACTGCATGCTTAACTGCATGCTTAAATGCATGCCTAACTGCATGCTTAACTGCATGCTTAACTGCATGCTTAACTGCAAACTTAACTGCATGCTTAACTGCATGCTTAACTGCATGCTTAACCGCATGCTTAACTGCAAATTTAACTGCATGCTAAACCGCATGCTTAACCGCATGCTTAACTGCAAACTTAACTGCATGCTTAACTGCATGCTTAACTGCATGATTAACTGCATGCTTAACTGCATGCTTAACTGCATGCTTAACTGCATGCTTAACTGCATGCTTAAATGCATGCCTAACGGCATGCTTAACTGCATGCTTAACTGCAAACTTAACTGCATGCTTAACTGCATGCTTAACTGCATGCTTAACTGCATGCTTAACTGCATGCTTAACTGCATGCTTAACTGCATGCTTAACTGCATGCCCAACTGCAAGCTTAACTGCATGTTTAACTACATAATTAACTGCAATCTTAACTGCATGCTTAACTGCATGCTTAACTGCATGCTTAACTGCATGCTTAACTGCAAGCTTAACTGCATGCTTAACTGCATGCTTAACTGCAAGCTTAACTGCAAGCTTAACTGCATGCTTAACTGCAAGCTTAACTGCAAGCTTAACTGCATGCTTAACTGCATGCTAAACTGCATGCTTAACTGCAAGCTAAACTGCATGCTTAACTGCATGCTTAACTGCATGCTTAACTGCATGCTTAACTGCATGCTTAACTGCATGCTTAACTGCATGTTTAACTACATGCTTAACTGCAATCTTAACTGCATGCTTAACTGCATGTTTAAATTCATGCTTAACTGCATGCTTAACTGCAATCTTAACTGCATGCTTAACTGCATGCTTAACTGCAATCTTAACTGCATGCTTATTTGCATGCTAAACTGCATGCTTGACTGCATGCTTCACTGCATGCTTAACTGTATGCTAAACTGCATGCTTCACTGCATGCTTCACTGCATGCTTAACTGTACGCTAAACTGCATGCTAAACTGCATGCTTAACTGCATGCTTAACTGCAAGCTTAACTGCATGCTTAACTGCATGCTAAACTGCATGCTTAACTGCAAGCTTAACTGCAAGCTTGACTGCATGCTTAACTGCATGCTTAACTGTAAAATTAACTGCATGTTTAACTACATGCTTAACTGCAAGCTTAACTGCATGCTTAACTGCATGCTTAACTGCATGCTTAACTGCATACTTAACTGCATGCTTAACTGCATGCTCAACTGCATGCTTAACTGCAAGCTTAACTGCAAGCTTAACTGCATGCTTAACTGCATGCTAAACTGCATGCTTAACTGCAAGCTTAACTGCATGCTTAACTGCATGCTTAACTGCATGCTTAACTGCATGCTTAACTGCATGTTTAACTACATGCTTAACTGCAATCTTAACTGCATGCTTAACTGCATGTTTAAATTCATGCTTAACTGCATGCTTAACTGCAATCTTAACTGCATGCTTAACTGCATGCTTAACTGCAATCTTAACTGCATGCTTATTTGCATGCTAAACTGCATGCTTGACTGCATGCTTCACTGCATGCTTAACTGTATGCTAAACTGCATGCTTCACTGCATGCTTCACTGCATGCTTAACTGTATGCTAAACTGTATGCTAAACTGCATGCTAAACTGCATGCTTAACTGCAAGCTTAACTGCAAGCTTAACTGCATGCTTAACTGCATGCTTAACTGTAAAATTAACTGCATGTTTAACTACATGCTTAACTGCAAGCTTAACTGCATGCTTAACTGCATGCTTAACTGCATGCTTAACTGCATACTTAACTGCATGCTTAACTGCATGCTCAACTGCATGCTTAACTGCAAGCTTAACTGCAAGCTTAACTGCATGCTTAACTGCATGCTAAACTGCATGCTTAACTGCAAGCTTAACTGCAAATTTAACTGCATGCTTAACTGCAAGCTTAACTGCGAGCTTAACTGCATGCTTAACTGCATACTTAACCGCATGCTTAACCGCATGCTTAACTACTTGCTTAACTGCATGCTTAACTGCATGCTTAACTGCATGCTTAACTGCAAGCTTAACTGCAAGCATAACTGCATGCTTAACTGCATGCTTAACTGCATGCTTAACTGCATGCTTAACTGCATGATTAACTGCATGCTTAACTGCATGCTTAACTGCATGCTTAACTGCATGATTAACTGCATGCTTAACTGCATGCTTAACTGCAAACTTAACTGCATGCTTAACTGCATGCTTAACTTCATGCTTAACTGCATGCTTAAGTGCATGCTTAAGTGCATGCTTAACTGCATGCTCAACTGCAAGCTTAACTGCATGTTTAACTACATGCTTAACTGCAAGCTTAACTGCATGCTTAACTGCATGCTTAACTGCATGCTTAACTGCAAGCTTAACTGCATGCTTAACTGCATGCTTAACTGCAAGCTTAACTGCAAGCTTAACTGCATGCTTAACTGCAAGCTTAACTGCAAGCTTAACTGCATGCTTAACTGCATGCTAAACTGCATGCTTAACTGCAAGCTAAACTGCATGCTTAACTGCATGCTTAACTGCATGCTTAACTGCATGCTTAACTGCATGCTTAACTGCATGCTTAACTGCATGTTTAACTACATGCTTAACTGCAAGCTTAACTGCATGCTTAACTGCATGCTTAACTGCAAGCTAAACTGCAAGCTAAACTGCATGCTTAGCTGCATGCTTAACTGCATGCTTAACTGCATGCTTAACTGCATGCTTAACTGCATGTTTAACTACATGCTTAACTGCAATCTTAACTGCATTCTTAACTGCATGTTTAACTGCATGCTTAACTGCAAGCTTAACTGCATGCTTAACTGCATGCTAAACTGCATGCTTAACCGCAAGCTTAACTGCAAGCTTAACTGCATGCTTAACTGCATGCTAAACTGCATGCTTAACTGCAAGCTTAACTGCAAATTTAATTGCATGCTTAACTGCAAGCTTAACTGCGAGCTTAACTGCATGCTTAACTGCATACTTAACCGCATGCTTAACTGCATGCTTAACTACTTGCTTAACTGCAAACTTAACTGCATGCTTAACTGCATGCTTAACTGCAAGCTTAACTGCAAGCATAAATGCATGCTTAACTGCATGCTTAACTGCATGCTTAACTGCATGCTTAACTGCATGCTTAACTGCATGCTTAACTGCATGCCTAACTGCATGCTTAACTGCATACTTAACTGCATGCTTAACTGCATGCTCAACTGCATGCTCAACTGCAAGCTTAACTGCAAGCTTAACTGCATGCTTAACTGCAAGCTTAACTGCAAGCTTAACTGCATGCTTAACTGCATGCTTAACTGCAAGCTTAACTGCAAGCTTAACTGCATGCTTAACTGCATGCTTAACTGCATGCTAAACTGCATGCTTAACTGCAAGCTTAACTGCAAGCTTAACTGCATGCTTAACTGCATGCTAAACTGCATGCTTAACTGCAAACTTAACTGCAAACTTAACTGCAAACTTAACTGCATGCTTAAATGCATGCTTAACTGCAAACTTAACTGCAAACTTAACTGCATGCTTAAATGCATGCTTAACTGCATGCTTAACTGCAAACTTAACTGCATGCTTAACTGCATGCTTAACTGCAAGCTTAGCTGCATGCTTAACTGCAAGCTAAACTGCATGCTTAACTGCATTCTTAACTGCATGCTTAAATGCATGCTTAAATGCATGCCTAACTGCATGCTTAACTGCATGCTTAACTACTTGCTTAACTGCAAACTTAACTGCAAACTTAACTGCATGCTTAAATGCATGCTTAACTGCATGCTTAACTGCAAACTTAACTGCATGCTTAACTGCATGCTTAACTGCATGCTTAACTGCCTGCTTAAGTGCATGCTTAACTGCATGCTTAACTGCATGCTAAACTGCATGCTTAACTGCAAGCTAAACTGCATGCTTAACTGCATGCTTAACTGCATGCTTAACTGCATGCTTAACTGCATGCTTAACTGCATGCTTAACTGCATGTTTAACTACATGCTTAACTGCAATCTTAACTGCAAGCTTAACTGCATGCTTAACTGCAAGCTTAACTGCATGCTTAACTGCATGCTTAACTGCATGCTAAACTGCATGTCTAACTGCAAGCTTAACTGCATGCTTAACTGCATGCTAAACTGCATGCTTAACTGCAAACTTAACTGCAAGCTTAACTGCATGCTTAACCGCATGCTTAACTGCATGCTTAACTACTTGCTTAACTGCAAACTTAACTGCAAACTTAACTGCATGCTTAAATGCATGCTTAACTGCATGCTTAACTGCAAACTTAACTGCATGCTTAACTGCATGCTTAACTGCAAGCTTAACTGCATGCTTAACTGCAAGCTTAACTGCATGCTTAACTGCATGCTTAACTGCATGATTAACTGCATGCTTAACTGCATGCTTAAATGCATGCTTAAATGCATGCCTAACTGCATGCTTAACTGCATGGTTAACTGCAAACTTAACTGCATGCTTAACTGCATGCTTAACTGCATGCTTAACTGCATGCTTAACTGCATGCTTAAGTGCATGCTTAACTGCATGCTCAACTGCAAGCTTAACTGCATGTTTAACTACATGCTTAACTGCAATCTTAACTGCATGCTTAACTGCATGCTTAACTGCATGCTTAACTGCAAGCTTAACTGCATGCTTAACTGCATGCTTAACTGCAAGCTTAACTGCATGCTTAACTGCATGCTTAACTGCAAGCTTAACTGCATGCTTAACTGCATGCTTAACTGCAAGCTTAACTGCAAGCTTAACTGCATGCTTAACTGCAAGCTTAACTGCAAGCTTAACTGCATACTTAACTGCATGCTAAACTGCATGCTTAACTGCAAGCTAAACTGCATGCTTAACTGCATGCTTAACTACATGCTTAACTGCATGCTTAACTGCATGCTTAACTGCATGTTTAACTACATGCTTAACTGCAATCTTAACTGCATGTTTAACTACATGCTTAACTGCAAGCTTAACTGCATGCTTAACTGCATGCTTAACTGCATGCTTAACTGCATACTTAACTGCATGCTTAACTGCATGCTCAACTGCATGCTTAACTGCAAGCTTAACTGCAAGCTTAACTGCATGCTTAACTGCATGCTAAACTGCATGCTTAACTGCAAGCTTAACTGCATGCTTAACTGCATGCTTAACTGCATGCTTAACTGCATGCTTAACTGCATGTTTAACTACATGCTTAACTGCAATCTTAACTGCATGCTTAACTGCATGTTTAAATTCATGCTTAACTGCATGCTTAACTGCAATCTTAACTGCATGCTTAACTGCATGCTTAACTGCAATCTTAACTGCATGCTTATTTGCATGCTAAACTGCATGCTTGACTGCATGCTTCACTGCATGCTTAACTGTATGCTAAACTGCATGCTTCACTGCATGCTTCACTGCATGCTTAACTGTATGCTAAACTGCATGCTAAACTGCATGCTTAACTGCATGCTTAACTGCAAGCTTAACTGCATGCTTAACTGCATGCTAAACTGCATGCTTAACTGCAAGCTTAACTGCAAGCTTAACTGCATGCTTAACTGCATGCTTAACTGTAAAACTAACTGCATGTTTAACTACATGCTTAACTGCAAGCTTAACTGCATGCTTAACTGCATGCTTAACTGCATGCTTAACTGCATACTTAACTGCATGCTTAACTGCATGCTCAACTGCATGCTTAACTGCAAGCTTAACTGCAAGCTTAACTGCATGCTTAACTGCATGCTAAACTGCATGCTTAACTGCAAGCTTAACTGCAAATTTAACTGCATGCTTAACTGCAAGCTTAACTGCGAGCTTAACTGCATGCTTAACTGCATACTTAACCGCATGCTTAACCGCATGCTTAACTACTTGCTTAACTGCATGCTTAACTGCATGCTTAACTGCATGCTTAACTGCAAGCTTAACTGCAAGCATAACTGCATGCTTAACTGCATGCTTAACTGCATGCTTAACTGCATGCTTAACTGCATGATTAACTGCATGCTTAACTGCATGCTTAACTGCATGCTTAACTGCATGATTAACTGCATGCTTAACTGCATGCTTAACTGCAAACTTAACTGCATGCTTAACTGCATGCTTAACTTCATGCTTAACTGCATGCTTAAGTGCATGCTTAAGTGCATGCTTAACTGCATGCTCAACTGCAAGCTTAACTGCATGTTTAACTACATGCTTAACTGCAATCTTAACTGCATGCTTAACTGCATGCTTAACTGCATGCTTAACTGCAAGCTTAACTGCATGCTTAACTGCATGCTTAACTGCAAGCTTAACTGCAAGCTTAACTGCATGCTTAACTGCAAGCTTAACTGCAAGCTTAACTGCATGCTTAACTGCATGCTAAACTGCATGCTTAACTGCAAGCTAAACTGCATGCTTAACTGCATGCTTAACTGCATGCTTAACTGCATGCTTAACTGCATGCTTAACTGCATGCTTAACTGCATGTTTAACTACATGCTTAACTGCAAGCTTAACTGCATGCTTAACTGCATGCTTAACTGCAAGCTAAACTGCATGCTTAGCTGCATGCTTAACTGCATGCTTAACTGCATGCTTAACTGCATGCTTAACTGCATGTTTAACTACATGCTTAACTGCAATCTTAACTGCATGCTTAACTGCATGTTTAACTGCATGCTTAACTGCAAGCTTAACTGCATGCTTAACTGCATGCTAAACTGCATGCTTAACCGCAAGCTTAACTGCAAGCTTAACTGCATGCTTAACTGCATGCTAAACTGCATGCTTAACTGCAAGCTTAACTGCAAATTTAATTGCATGCTTAACTGCAAGCTTAACTGCGAGCTTAACTGCATGCTTAACTGCATACTTAACCGCATGCTTAACTGCATGCTTAACTACTTGCTTAACTGCAAACTTAACTGCATGCTTAACTGCATGCTTAACTGCAAGCTTAACTGCAAGCATAAATGCATGCTTAACTGCATGCTTAACTGCATGCTTAACTGCATGCTTAACTGCATGCTTAACTGCATGCTTAACTGCATGCCTAACTGCATGCTTAACTGCATACTTAACTGCATGCTTAACTGCATGCTCAACTGCATGCTCAACTGCAAGCTTAACTGCAAGCTTAACTGCATGCTTAACTGCAAGCTTAACTGCAAGCTTAACTGCATGCTTAACGGCATGCCTAACTGCATGCTTAACTGCATGCTTAACTGCATGCTAAACTGCATGCTTAACTGCAAGCTTAACTGCATGCTTAACTGCATGCTAAACTGCATGCTTAACTGCAAACTTAACTGCAAGCTTAACTGCATGCTTAACCGAATGCTTAACTGCATGCTTAACTACTTGCTTAACTGCAAACTTAACTGCAAACTTAACTGCATGCTTAAATGCATGCTTAACTGCATGCTTAACTGCAAACTTAACTGCATGCTTAACTGCATGCTTAACTGCAAGCTTAGCTGCATGCTTAACTGCAAGCTAAACTGCATGCTTAACTGCATTCTTAACTGCATGCTTAAATGCATGCTTAAATGCATGCCTAACTGCATGCTTAACTGCATGCTTAACTACTTGCTTAACTGCAAACTTAACTGCAAACTTAACTGCATGCTTAAATGCATGCTTAACTGCATGCTTAACTGCAAACTTAACTGCATGCTTAACTGCATGCTTAACTGCATGCTTAACTGCCTGCTTAAGTGCATGCTTAACTGCATGCTTAACTGCATGCTAAACTGCATGCTTAACTGCAAGCTAAACTGCATGCTTAACTGCATGCTTAACTGCATGCTTAACTGCATGCTTAACTGCATGCTTAACTGCATGCTTAACTGCATGTTTAACTACATGCTTAACTGCAATCTTAACTGCAAGCTTAACTGCATGCTTAACTGCATGCCTAACTGCATGCTTAACTGCATGCTTAACTGCATGCTAAACTGCATGTCTAACTGCAAGCTTAACTGCATGCTTAACTGCATGCTAAACTGCATGCTTAACTGCAAACTTAACTGCAAGCTTAACTGCATGCTTAACCGCATGCTTAACTGCATGCTTAACTACTTGCTTAACTGCAAACTTAACTGCAAACTTAACTGCATGCTTAAATGCATGCTTAACTGCATGCTTAACTGCAAACTTAACTGCATGCTTAACTGCATGCTTAACTGCAAGCTTAACTGCATGCTTAACTGCAAGCTTAACTGCATGCTTAACTGCATGCTTAACTGCATGATTAACTGCATGCTTAACTGCATGCTTAAATGCATGCTTAAATGCATGCCTAACTGCATGCTTAACTGCATGGTTAACTGCAAACTTAACTGCATGCTTAACTGCATGCTTAACTGCATGCTTAACTGCATGCTTAAGTGCATGCTTAACTGCATGCTCAACTGCAAGCTTAACTGCATGTTTAACTACATGCTTAACTGCAATCTTAACTGCATGCTTAACTGCATGCTTAACTGCATGCTTAACTGCAAGCTTAACTGCATGCTTAACTGCATGCTTAACTGCAAGCTTAACTGCATGCTTAACTGCATGCTTAACTGCAAGCTTAACTGCATGCTTAACTGCATGCTTAACTGCAAGCTTAACTGCAAGCTTAACTGCAAGCTTAACTGCATGCTTAACTGCAAGCTTAACTGCAAGCTTAACTGCATACTTAACTGCATGCTAAACTGCATGCTTAACTGCAAGCTAAACTGCATGCTTAACTGCATGCTTAACTACATGCTTAACTGCATGCTTAACTGCATGCTTAACTGCATGTTTAACTACATGCTTAACTGCAATCTTAACTGCATGTTTAACTACATGCTTAACTGCAATCTTAACTGCATGCTTAACTGCATGCTTAACTGCAATCTTAACTGCATGCTTAACTGCATGCTTAACTGCAATCTTAACTGCATGCTTAACTGCATGCTTAACTGCATGCTAAACTGCATGCTAAACTGCATGCTTGACTGCATGCTTCACTGCATGCTTAACTGTATGCTAAACTGCATGCTTCACTGCATGCTTCACTGCATGCTTAACTGTATGCTAAACTGCATGCTTAACTGCATGCTTAACTGCATGCTTAACTGCAAGCTTAACTGCATGCTTAACTGCATGCTAAACTGCATGCTTAACCGCAAGCTTAACTGCAAGCTTAACTGCATGCTTAACTGCATGCTTAACTGTAAAATTAACTGCATGTTTAACTACATGCTTAACTGCAAGCTTAACTGCATGCTTAACTGCATGCTTAACTGCATGCTTAACTGCATGCTTAACTGCATGCTTAACTGCAAGCTTAACTGCATGCTTAACTGCATGCTTAACTGCGTGCTTAACTGTATGCCTAACTGTATGCCTAACTGCATGTTTAACTACATGCTTAACTGCAAGCTAAACTGCATGCTTAACTGCATGCTTAACTGCATGCTTAACTGCATGCTTAACTGCATGCTTAACTGCATGCTTAACTGCATGCTTAACTGCATGCTTAACTGCAAGCTTAACTTCATGCTGAACTGCATGCTTAACTGCATGCTTAACTGTATGCCTAACTGTATGCTTAACTGTATGCCTAACTGCATGCTTAACTGCATGCTTAACTACATGCTTAACTGCATGCCTAACAGCATGCTTAACAGCAAGCTTAACTACATGCTTAACTACATGCTTAACTGCAAACCTAACTGCATGCTTAACTGCAAGCTTAACTGCAAGCTTAACTGCATGCTTAACTGCATGCTTAACTGCATGCTTAACTGCATGCTTAACTGCATGCTTAACTGCATGCTTAACTGCATGCTTAACTGCATGCCTAACTGCATGCTTAACTCCATACTTAACTGCATGCTTAACTGCATGCTCAACTGCAAGCTTAACTGCAAGCTTAACTGCATGCTTAACTGCAAGCTTAACTGCAAGCTTAACTGCATGCTTAACTGCATGCCTAACTGCATGCTTAACTGCATGCTTAACTGCATGCTAAACTGCATGCTTAACTGCAAGCTTAACTGCATGCTTAACGGCATGCTAAACTGCATGCTTAACTGCAAACTTAACTGCAAGCTTAACTGCATGCTTAACCGCATGCTTAACTGCATGCTTAACTACTTGCTTAACTGCAAACTTAACTGCAAACTTAACTGCATGCTTAAATGCATGCTTAACTGCATGCTTAACTGCAAACTTAACTGCATGCTTAACTGCATGCTTAACTGCATGCTTAACTGCATGCTTAAGTGCATGCTTAACTGCAAACCTAACTGCATGCTTAACTGCAAGCTTAACTGCAAGCTTAACTGCATGCTTAACTGCATGCTTAACTGCATGCTTAACTGCATGCTTAACTGCATGCTTAACTGCATGCTTAACTGCATGCTTAACTGCATGCCTAACTGCATGCTTAACTCCATACTTAACTGCATGCTTAACTGCATGCTCAACTGCAAGCTTAACTGCAAGCTTAACTGCATGCTTAACTGCAAGCTTAACTGCAAGCTTAACTGCATGCTTAACTGCATGCCTAACTGCATGCTTAACTGCATGCTTAACTGCATGCTAAACTGCATGCTTAACTGCAAGCTTAACTGCATGCTTAACGGCATGCTAAACTGCATGCTTAACTGCAAACTTAACTGCAAGCTTAACTGCATGCTTAACCGCATGCTTAACTGCATGCTTAACTACTTGCTTAACTGCAAACTTAACTGCAAACTTAACTGCATGCTTAAATGCATGCTTAACTGCATGCTTAACTGCAAACTTAACTGCATGCTTAACTGCATGCTTAACTGCATGCTTAACTGCATGCTTAAGTGCATGCTTAACTGCATGCTTAACTGCATGCTTAACTGCATGCTTATCTGCATGCTTAACTGCATGCTTAACTGCATGCTTAACTGCATGCTTAACTGCATGCTTAACTGCATGCTTAACTGCATGCTTAACTGCAAGCTTAACTGCAAGCTTAACTGCATGCTTAACTGCATGCTTAACTGCAAACTTAACTGCATGTTTAACTACATGCTTAACTGCAAGCTTAACTGCATGCTTAACTGCATGCTTAACTGCATGCTTAACTGCATGCTTAACTGCATGCTTAACTGCATGCTTAACGGCATGCTTAACTGTATGCCTAACTGTATGCCTAACTGCATGCTTAACTGCATGCTTAACTGCATGCTTAACTGCATGCTTAACAGCATGCTTAACTGCAAGCTTAACTGCATGCTTAACTGCATGCTTAACTGCATGCTTAACTGCATGCTTAACGGCATGCTTAACTGTATGCCTAACTGTATGCCTAATTGCATGCTTAACTGCATGCTTAACTGCATGCTTAACTGCATGCTTAACCGCATGCTTAACTGCATGCTTAACTACTTGCTTAACTGCAAACTTAACTGCAAACTTAACTGCATGCTTAAATGCATGCTTAACTGCATGCTTAACTGCAAACTTAACTGCATGCTTAACTGCATGCTTAACTGCATGCTTAACTGCATGCTTAACTGCATGCTTAAGTGCATGCTTAAGTGCATGCTTAACTGCATGCTTAACTGCATGCTTAACTGCATGCTTAACTGCATGCTTAACTGCATGCTTAACTGCTTGCTTAACTGTATGCCTAACTGTATGCCTAACTGCATGCCTAACTGCATGCTTAACTGCATGCTTAACTGCATGCTTAACTGCAAGCTTAACTGCAAGCTTAACTGCATGCTTAACTGCATGCTTAACTGCAAACTTAACTGCATGTTTAACTACATGCTTAACTGCAAGCTTAACTGCATGCTTAACTGCATGCTTAACTGCATGCTTAACTGCATGCTTAACTGCATGCTTAACGGCATGCTTAACTGTATGCCTAACTGTATGCCTAATTGCATGCTTAACTGCATGCTTAACTGCATGCTTAACTGCATGCTTAACAGCATGCTTAACTGCAAGCTTAACTGCATGGTTAACTGCAAGCTTAACTGCATGCTAAACTGCATGCTTAACTGCAAGCTTAACTGCAAGCTTAACTGTATGCCTAACTGCATGCTTAACTGCATGCTTAACTGCATGCTTAACTGCATGCTTAACAGCATGCTTAACTGCAAGCTTAACTGCATGGTTAACTGCAAGCTTAACTGCATGCTAAACTGCATGCTTAACTGCAAGCTTAACTGCAAGCTTAACTGCATGCTTAACTGCAAGCTTAACTGCAAGCTTAACTGCATGCTTAACTGCAAGCTTAACTGCAAGCTTAACTGCATGCTTAACTGCATGCTTAACCGCATGCTTAACTGCAAATTTAACTGCATGCTTAACCGCATGCTTAACCGCATGCTCAACTACATGCTTAACTGCAAACCTAACTGCATGCTTAACTGCATGCTTAACTGCAAGCTTAACTGCAAGCATAACTGCAAGCATAACTGCATGCTTAACTGCATGCTTAACTGCATGCTTAACTGCATGCTTAACTGCATGCTTAACTGCATGCTTAACTGCATGCTTAACTGCATGCTTAACTGCATGCTTAACTGCATGCTTAACTGCATGCTTAACTGCATGCTTAACTGCATGCTTAACTGCATGCCTAACTGCATGCTTAACTGCATACTTAACTGCATGCTTAACTGCATGCTTAACTGCATGCTTAACTGCATGCCTAACTGCAAACTTAACTGCACGCTTAACTGCAAGCTTAACTGCGAGCTTAACTGCATGCTTAACTGCATGCTTAACCGCATGTTTAACTGCATGCTTAACTACTTGCTTATCTGCAACCTTTACTGCAAGCTTAACTGCATGCTTAACTGCATGCTTAACTGCATGCTTAACTGCATGCTTAACTGCATGCTTAACGGCATGCTTAACTGTATGCCTAACTGTATGCCTAACTGCATGCTTAACTGCATGCTTAACTGCATGCTTAACTGCATGCTTAAATGTATGCTTAACTGCATGCTTAACTGCAATTTTAACTGCATGCTTAACTGCAAGCTTAACTGCGAGCTTAACTGCATGCTTAACTGCATGCTTAACCGCATGCTTAACTGCATGCTTAACTACTTGCTTATCTGCAACCTTTACTGCAAGCTTAACTGCATGCTTAACTGCATGCTGAACTGCATGCTTAACTGCATGCTTAACTGCATGCTTAACGGCATGCTTAACTGTATGCCTAACTGTATGCCTAACTGCATGCTTAACTGCATGCTTAACTGCATGCTTAACTGCGTGCTTAACTGCATGCTTAACAGCATGCTTAACTGCAAGCTTAACTGCATGGTTAACTGCAAGCTTAACTGCATGCTAAACTGCATGCTTAACTGCAAGCTTAACTGCAAGTTTAACTGTATGCCTAACTGCATGCTTAACTGCATGCTTAACTGCATGCTTAACTGCATGCTTAACAGCATGCTTAACTGCAAGCTTAACTGCATGGTTAACTGCAAGCTTAACTGCATGCTTAACTGCATGCTTAACTGCATGCTTAACTGCATGCCTAACTGCATGCTTAACTGCATACTTAACTGCATGCTTAACTGCATGCTCAACTGCAAGCTTAACTGCAAGCTTAACTGCATGCTTAACTGCAAGCTTAACTGCAAGCTTAACTGCTTGCTTAACTGCATGCTTAACTGCATGCTTAAATGCATGCTTAACTGCATGCTTAACTGCAAACTTAACTGCATGCTTAACTGCAAGCTTAACTGCGAGCTTAACTGCATGCTTAACTGCATGCTTAACCGCATGCTTAACTGCATGCTTAACTACTTGCTTATCTGCAACCTTTACTGCAAGCTTAACTGCATGCTTAACTGCAAGCTTAACTGCAAACTTAACTACATGCTTAACTGCATGCTAAACTGCATGCTTAACTGCAAGCTAAACTGCATGCTTAACTGCATGCTTAACTGCATGCTTAACTGCATGCTTAACTGCATGCTTAACTGCATGCTTAACTGCATGCTTAACTGCATGCTTAACTGCATGCTTAAGTGCATGCTTAACTGCATGCTCAACTGCAAGCTTAACTGCATGTTTAACTACATGCTTAACTGCAATCTGAACTGCATGCTTAACTGCATGCTTAACTGCATGCTTAACTGTATGCCTAACTGTATGCCTAACTGCATGCTTAACTGCATGCTTAACTGCATGCTTAACTGCATGCTTAACTGCATGCTTAACTGCAAGCTTAACTGCAAGCTTAACTGCATGCTTAACTGCATGCTTAACTGCAAACTTAACTGCATGTTTAACTACATGCTTAACTGCAAGCTTAACTGCATGCTTAACTGCATGCTTAACTGCATGCTTAACTGCATGCTTAACTGCATGCTTAACTGCATGCTTAACTGTATGCCTAACTGTATGCCTAACTGCATGCTTAACTGCATGCTTAACTGCATGCTTAACTGCAAGCTTAACTGCATGCTTAACTGCATGCTTAACTGCAAGCTTAACTGCAAGCATAACTGCATGCTTAACTGCATGCCTAACTGCATGCCTAACTGCATGCTTAACTGCATGCTTAACTGCATGCTTAACTGCATGCTTAACAGCATGCTTAACTGCAAGCTTAACTGCATGGTTAACTGCATGCTAAACTGCATGCTTAACTGCAAGCTTAACTGCAAGCTTAACTGTATGCCTAACTGCATGCTTAACTGCATGCTTAACTGCATGCTTAACTGCATGCTTAACAGCATGCTTAACTGCAAGCTTAACTTCATGGTTAACTGCAAGCTTAACTGCATGCTTAACTGCATGCTTAACTGCATGCTTAACTGCATGCCTAACTGCATGCTTAACTGCATACTTAACTGCATGCTTAACTGCATGCTCAACTGCAAGCTTAACTGCAAGCTTAACTGCATGCTTAACTGCAAGCTTAACTGCAAGCTTAACTGCTTGCTTAACTGCATGCTTAACTGCATGCTTAAATGCATGCTTAACTGCATGCTTAACTGCAAACTTAACTGCATGCTTAACTGCAAGCTTAACTGCGAGCTTAACTGCAAGCATAACTGCATGCTTAACTTCATGCCTAACTGCATGCCTAACTGCATGCTTAACTGCATACTTAACTGCATGCTTAACTGCATGCTCAACTGCAAGCTTAACTGCAAGCTTAACTGCATGCTTAACTGCAAGCTTAACTGCAAGCTTAACTGCATGCTTAACTGCATGCTTAAATGCTTGCTTAACTGCATGCTTAACTGCAAACTTAACTGCAGGCTTAACTGCAAGCTTAACTGCGAGCTTAACTGCGAGCTTAAATGCATGCTTAACTGCATGCTTAACCGCATGCTTAACTGCATGCTTAACTACTTGCTTAACTGCAAATTTAACTGCATGCTTAACTGCATACTTAACTGCATGCTTAACTGCATGCTCAACTGCAAGCTTAACTGCAAGCTTAACTGCATGCTTAACTGCAAGCTTAACTGCAAGCTTAACTGCAAGCTTAACTGCATGCTTAACTGCATGCTTAACTGCATGCTTAAATGTATGCTTAACTGCATGCTTAACTGCAAACTTAACTGCAAGCTTAACTGCGAGCTTAACTGCATGCTTAACTGCATGCTTAACCGCATGCTTAACTGCATGCTTAACTACTTGCTTATCTGCAACCTTTACTGCAAGCTTAACTGCATGCTTAACTGCAAGCTTAACTGCAAACTTAACTACATGCTTAACTGCATGCTAAACTGCATGCTTAACTGCAAGCTAAACTGCATGCTTAACTGCATGCTTAACTGCATGCTTAACTGCATGCTTAACTGCATGCTTAACTGCATGCTTAACTGCATGCTTAACTGCATGCTTAAGTGCATGCTTAACTGCATGCTCAACTGCAAGCTTAACTGCATGTTTAACTACATGCTTAACTGCAATCTGAACTGCATGCTTAACTGCATGCTTAACTGTATGCCTAACTGTATGCCTAACTGCATGCTTAACTGCATGCTTAACTGCATGCTTAACTGCATGCTTAACTGCATGCTTAACTGCAAGCTTAACTGCATGGTTAACTGCAAGCTTAACTGCATGCTAAACTGCATGCTTAACTGCAAGCTTAACTGCAAGCTTAACTGCATGCTTAACTGCAAGCTTAACTGCAAGCTTAACTGCATGCTTAACTGCATGCTTAACCGCATGCTTAACTGCAAATTTAACTGCATGCTTAACCGCATGCTTAACCGCATGCTCAACTACATGCTTAACTGCAAACCTAACTGCATGCTTAACTGCATGCTTAACTGCAAGCTTAACTGCAAGCATAACTGCAAGCATAACTGCATGCTTAACTGCATGCTTAACTGCATGCTTAACTGCATGCTTAACTGCATGCTTAACTGCATGCTTAACTGCATGCTTAACTGCATGCTTAACTGCATGCTTAACTGCATGCTTAACTGCATGCTTAACTGCATGCCTAACTGCATGCTTAACTGCATACTTAACTGCATGCTTAACTGCATGCTTAACTGCATGCTCAACTGCAAGCTTAACTGCAAGCTTAACTGCATGCTTAACTGCAAGCTTAACTGCATGCTTAACTGCAAACTTAACTGCATGCTTAACTGCAAGCTTAACTGCGAGCTTAACTGCATGCTTAACTGCATGCTTAACCGCATGCTTTACTGCATGCTTAACTACTTGCGTATCTGCAACCTTTACTGCAAGCTTAACTGCATGCTTAACTGCAAGCTTAACTGCAAACTTAACTACATGCTTAACTGCATGCTAAACTGCATGCTTAACTGCAAGCTAAACTGCATGCTTAACTGCATGCTTAACTGCATGCTTAACTGCATGCTTAACTGCATGCTTAACTGCATGCTTAACTGCATGCTTAACTGCATGCTTAAGTGCATGCTTAACTGCATGCTCAACTGCAAGCTTAACTGCATGTTTAACTACATGCTTAACTGCAATCTGAACTGCATGCTTAACTGCATGCTTAACTGCATGCTTAACTGTATGCCTAACTGTATGCCTAAGTGCATGCTTAACTGCATGCTTAACTGCATGCTTAACTGCATGCTTAACTGCATGCTTAACTGCAAGCTTAACTGCAAGCTTAACTGCATGCTTAACTGCATGCTTAACTGCAAACTTAACTGCATGTTTAACTACATGCTTAACTGCAAGCTTAACTGCATGCTTAACTGCATGCTTAACTGCATGCTTAACTGCATGCTTAACTGCATGCTTAACTGTATGCCTAACTGTATGCCTAACTGCATGCTTAACTGCATGCTTAACTGCATGCTTAACTGCATGCTTAACTGCATGCTTAACAGCATGCTTAACTGCAAGCTTAACTGCATGCTTAACTGCAAGCTTAACTGCATGCTAAACTGCATGCTTAACTGCAAGCTTAACTGCAAACCTAACTGCATGCTTGACTGCATGCTTAACTGCAAGCTTAACTGCAAGCATAACTGCATGCTTAACTGCATGCTTAACTGCATGCTTAACTGCATGCTTAACTGCATGCTTAACTGCAAGCTTAACTGCATGCTTAACTGCATGCCTAACTGCATGCCTAACTGCATGCTTAACTGCATACTTAACTGCATGCTTAACTGCATGCTCAACTGCAAGCTTAACTGCAAGCTTAACTGCATGCTTAACTGCAAGCTTAACTGCAAGCTTAACTGCATGCTTAACTGCATGCTTAAAAACTTGCTTAACTGCATGCTTAACTGCAAACTTAACTGCAGGCTTAACTGCAAGCTTAACTGCGAGCTTAACTGCGAGCTTAAATGCATGCTTAACTGCATGCTTAACCGCATGCTTAACTGCATGCTTAACTACTTGCTTAACTGCAAATTTAACTGCATGCTTAACTGCATACTTAACTGCATGCTTAACTGCATGCTCAACTGCAAGCTTAACTGCAAGCTTAACTGCATGCTTAACTGCAAGCTTAACTGCAAGCTTAACTGCATGCTTAACTGCATGCTTAAATGTATGCTTAACTGCATGCTTAACTGCAAACTTAACTGCATGCTTAACTGCAAGCTTAACTGCGAGCTTAACTGCATGCTTAACTGCATGCTTAACCGCATGCTTAACTGCATGCTTAACTACTTGCTTATCTGCAACCTTTACTGCAAGCTTAACTGCATGCTTAACTGCAAGCTTAACTGCAAACTTAACTACATGCTTAACTGCATGCTAAACTGCATGCTTAACTGCAAGCTAAACTGCATGCTTAACTGCATGCTTAACTGCATGCTTAACTGCATGCTTAACTGCAAACTTAACTACATGCTTAACTGCATGCTTAACTGCATGCTTAACTGCATGCTTAACTGCATGCTTAACTGCATGCTCAACTGTATGCCTAACTGTATGCCTAACTGCATGCTTAACTGTATGCTTAACTGCATGCTTAACTGCATGCTTAACTGCATGCTTAACTGCATGCTTAACTGCATGCTTAACTGCATGCCTAACTGCATGCTTAACTGCATACTTAACTGCATGCTTAACTGCATGCTCAACTGCAAGCTTAACTGCAAGCTTAACTGCATGCTTAACTGCAAGCTTAACTGCAAGCTTAACTGCATGCTTAACTGCATGCTTAACTGCATGCTTAAATGCATGCTTAACTGCATGCTTAACTGCAAACTTAACTGCATGCTTAACTGCAAGCTTAACTGCGAGCTTAACTGCATGCTTAACTGCATGCTTAACAGCATGCTTAACTGCAAGCTTAACTGCATGCTTAACTGCAAGCTTAACTGCATGCTAAACTGCATGCTTAACTGCAAGCTTAACTGCAAACCTAACTGCATGCTTAACTGCATGCTTAACTGCAAGCTTAACTGCAAGCATAACTGCATGCTTAACTGCATGCTTAACTGCATGCTTAACTGCATGCTTAACTGCATGCTTAACTGCAAGCTTAACTGCATGCTTAACTGCATGCCTAACTGCATGCCTAACTGCATGCTTAACTGCATACTTAACTGCATGCTTAACTGCATGCTCAACTGCAAGCTTAACTGCAAGCTTAACTGCATGCTTAACTGCAAGCTTAACTGCAAGCTTAACTGCATGCTTAACTGCATGCTTAAATGCTTGCTTAACTGCATGCTTAACTGCAAACTTAATTGCAGGCTTAACTGCAAGCTTAACTGCGAGCTTAACTGCGAGCTTAACTGCATGCTTAACTGCATGCTTAACCGCATGCTTAACTGCATGCTTAACTACTTGCTTAACTGCAAATTTAACTGCATGCTTAACTGCATGCTTAACTGCAAGCTTAACTGCAAGCATAACTACATGCTTAACTGCATGCTTAACTGCATGCTTAACTGCATGCTTAACTGCATGCTTAACTGCATGCTTAAATGCATGCTTAACTGCATGCTTAACTGCATGCTTAACTGCATGCTTAACTGCATGCTTAACTGCATGCTCAACTGTATGCCTAACTGTATGCCTAACTGCATGCTTAACTGTATGCTTAACTGCATGCTTAACTGCATGCTTAACTGCATGCTTAACTGCATGCTTAACTGCATGCTTAACTGCATGCCTAACTGCATGCTTAACTGCATACTTAACTGCATGCTTAACTGCATGCTCAACTGCAAGCTTAACTGCAAGCTTAACTGCATGCTTAACTGCAAGCTTAACTGCAAGCTTAACTGCATGCTTAACTGCATGCTTAACTGCATGCTTAAATGCATGCTTAACTGCATGCTTAACTGCAAACTTAACTGCATGCTTAACTGCAAGCTTAACTGCGAGCTTAACTGCATGCTTAACTGCATGCTTAACAGCATGCTTAACTGCAAGCTTAACTGCATGCTTAACTGCAAGCTTAACTGCATGCTAAACTGCATGCTTAACTGCAAGCTTAACTGCAAACCTAACTGCATGCTTAACTGCATGCTTAACTGCAAGCTTAACTGCAAGCATAACTGCATGCTTAACTGCATGCTTAACTGCATGCTTAACTGCATGCTTAACTGCATGCTTAACTGCAAGCTTAACTGCATGCTTAACTGCATGCCTAACTGCATGCCTAACTGCATGCTTAACTGCATACTTAACTGCATGCTTAACTGCATGCTCAACTGCAAGCTTAACTGCAAGCTTAACTGCATGCTTAACTGCAAGCTTAACTGCAAGCTTAACTGCATGCTTAACTGCATGCTTAAATGCTTGCTTAACTGCATGCTTAACTGCAAACTTAATTGCAGGCTTAACTGCAAGCTTAACTGCGAGCTTAACTGCGAGCTTAACTGCATGCTTAACTGCATGCTTAACCGCATGCTTAACTGCATGCTTAACTACTTGCTTAACTGCAAATTTAACTGCATGCTTAACTGCATGCTTAACTGCAAGCTTAACTGCAAGCATAACTACATGCTTAACTGCATGCTTAACTGCATGCTTAACTGCATGCTTAACTGCATGCTTAACTGCATGCTTAAATGCATGTCTAACTGCATGCTTAACTGCATGCTTAACTGCAAACCTAACTGCATGCTTAACTGCATGCTTAACTTCATGCTTAAGTGCATGCTTAACTGCATGCTCAACTGCAAGCTTAACTGCATGTTTAACTACATGCTTAACTGCAATCTTAACTGCATGCTTAACTGCATGCTTAACTGCATGCCTAACTGCAAGCTTAACTGCATGCTTAACTGCAAGCTTAACTGCATGCTTAACTGCATGCTTAACTGCATGCTTAAATGTATGCTTAACTGCATGCTTAACTGCAAACTTAACTGCATGCTTAACTGCAAGCTTAACTGCGAGCTTAACTGCATGCTTAACTGCAAACTTAACTGCATTCTTAATTGCAAGCTTAACTGCGAGCTTAACTGCGAGCTTAACTGCATGCTTAACTGCATGCTTAACTGCATGCTTAACTACTTGCTTAACTGCAAATTTAACTGCATGCTTAACTGCATGCTTAACTGCAAGCTTAACTGCAAGCATAATTGCATGCTTAACTGCATGCTTAACTGCAAGCTTAACTGCAAGCTTAACTGCATGCTTAACTGCAAGCTTAACTGCAAACTTAACTGCATGCTTAACTGCATGCTAAATTGCATGCTTAACTGCGAGCAAAACTGCATGCTTAACTGCATGCTTAACTGCATGCTTAACTGCATGCTTAACTGCATGCTTAACTGCATGCTTAACTGCATGTTTAACTGCATGTTTAACTACATGCTTAACTGCAATCTTAACTGCAAGCTTAACTGCATGCTTAACTGCATGCCTAACTGCATGCCTAACTGCATGCTTAACTGCATACTTAACTGCATGCTTAACTGCATGCTCAACTGCAAGTTTAACTGCAAGCTTAACTGCATGCTTAACTGCAAGCTTAACTGCAAGCTTAACTGCATGCTTAACTGCATGCTTAAATGCTTGCTTAACTGCATGCTTAACTGCAAACTTAACTGCATGCTTAACTGCGAGCTTAACTGCGAGCTTAACTGCGAGCTTAACTGCATGCTTAACTGCATGCTTAACCGCATGCTTAACTGCATGCTTAACTACTTGCTTAACTGCAAATTTAACTGCATGCTTAACTGCATGCTTAACTGCAAGCTTAACTGCAAGCATAACTGCATGCTTAACTGCATGCTTAACTGCATGCTTAACTGCATGCTTAACTGCATGCTTAACTGCAAGCTTAACTGCATGCTAAACTGCATGCTTAACTGCAAGCTTAACTGCAAACCTAACTGCATGCTTAACTGCATGCTTAACTGCAAGCTTAAATACAAGCTTAACTACAAGCTTAACTACAAGCTTAACTGCATGCTTAACTGCATGCTTAACTGCATGCTTAACTGCAAGCTTAACTGCATGCTTAACTGCATGCCTAACTGCATGCCTAACTGCATGCTTAACTGCATACTTAACTGCATGCTTAAGTACAAGCTTAACTACAAGCTTAACTACAAGCTTAACTACAAGCTCAACTAAGAGCTTAACTACAAGCTTAAGTACAAGCTTAACTACAAGCTTAACTATAAGCTTAAATACAAGCTTAACTACAAGCTTAACTACAAGCTTAACTGCATGCTTAACTGCATGCTTAAATGCTTGCTTAACTGCATGCTTAACTGCAAACTTAACTGCATGCTTAATTGCAAGCTTAACTGCGAGCTTAACTGCGAGCTTAACTGCATGCTTAACTGCATGCTTAACCGCATGCTTAACTGCATGCTTAACTACTTGCTTAACTGCAAATTTAACTGCATGCTTAACTGCATGCTTAACTGCAAGCTTAACTGCAAGCATAACTGCATGCTTAACTGCATGCTTAACTGCAATCTTAACTGCATGCTTAACTGCATGCTTAACTGCATGCTTAACTGCATGCTTAACTGCATGCTTAAGTGCATGCTTAACTGCATGCTCAACTGCAAGCTTAACTGCATGTTTAACTACATGCTTAACTGCAATCTTAACTGCATGCTTAACTGCATGCTTAACTGCAAGCTTAACTGCAAACCTAACTGCATGCTTAACTGCATGCTTAACTGCAAGCTTAACTGCAAGCATAACTGCAAGCATAACTGCATGCTTAACTGCATGCTTAACTGCATGCTTAACTGCATGCTTAACTGCATGCTTAACTGCAAGCTTAACTGCATGCTTAACTGCATGCCTAACTGCATGCCTAACTGCATGCTTAACTGCATACTTAACTGCATGCTTAACTGCATGCTCAACTGCAAGCTTAACTGCAAGCTTAACTGCATGCTTAACTGCAAGCTTAACTGCAAGCTTAACTGCATGCTTAACTGCATGCTTAAATGCTTGCTTAACTGCATGCTTAACTGCAAACTTAACTGCAGGCTTAACTGCAAGCTTAACTGCGAGCTTAACTGCGAGCTTAACTGCATGCTTAACTGCATGCTTAACCGCATGCTTAACTGCATGCTTAACTACTTGCTTAACTGCAAATTTAACTGCATGCTTAACTGCATGCTTAACTGCAAGCTTAACTGCAAGCATAACTACATGCTTAACTGCATGCTTAACTGCATGCTTAACTGCATGCTTAACTGCATGCTTAACTGCATGCTTAAATGCATGTCTAACTGCATGCTTAACTGCATGCTTAACTGCAAACCTAACTGCATGCTTAACTGCATGCTTAACTTCATGCTTAAGTGCATGCTTAACTGCATGCTCAACTGCAAGCTTAACTGCATGTTTAACTACATGCTTAACTGCAATCTTAACTGCATGCTTAACTGCATGCTTAACTGCATGCCTAACTGCAAGCTTAACTGCATGCTTAACTGCAAGCTTAACTGCATGCTTAACTGCATGCTTAACTGCATGCTTAAATGTATGCTTAACTGCATGCTTAACTGCAAACTTAACTGCATGCTTAACTGCAAGCTTAACTGCGAGCTTAACTGCATGCTTAACTGCAAACTTAACTGCATGCTTAATTGCAAGCTTAACTGCGAGCTTAACTGCGAGCTTAACTGCATGCTTAACTGCATGCTTAACCGCATGCTTAACTGCATGCTTAACTACTTGCTTAACTGCAAATTTAACTGCATGCTTAACTGCATGCTTAACTGCAAGCTTAACTGCAAGCATAACTGCATGCTTAACTGCATGCTTAACTGCAAGCTTAACTGCAAGCTTAACTGCATGCTTAACTGCAAGCTTAACTGCAAACTTAACTGCATGCTTAACTGCATGCTAAATTGCATGCTTAACTGCGAGCAAAACTGCATGCTTAACTGCATGCTTAACTGCATGCTTAACTGCATGCTTAACTGCATGCTTAACTGCATGCTTAACTGCATGTTTAACTACATGCTTAACTGCAATCTTAACTGCAAGCTTAACTGCATGCTTAACTGCATGCCTAACTGCATGCCTAACTGCATGCTTAACTGCATACTTAACTGCATGCTTAACTGCATGCTCAACTGCAAGTTTAACTGCAAGCTTAACTGCATGCTTAACTGCAAGCTTAACTGCAAGCTTAACTGCATGCTTAACTGCATGCTTAAATGCTTGCTTAACTGCATGCTTAACTGCAAACTTAACTGCATGCTTAACTGCGAGCTTAACTGCGAGCTTAACTGCGAGCTTAACTGCATGCTTAACTGCATGCTTAACCGCATGCTTAACTGCATGCTTAACTACTTGCTTAACTGCAAATTTAACTGCATGCTTAACTGCATGCTTAACTGCAAGCTTAACTGCAAGCATAACTGCATGCTTAACTGCATGCTTAACTGCATGCTTAACTGCATGCTTAACTGCATGCTTAACTGCAAGCTTAACTGCATGCTAAACTGCATGCTTAACTGCAAGCTTAACTGCAAACCTAACTGCATGCTTAACTGCATGCTTAACTGCAAGCTTAAATACAAGCTTAACTACAAGCTTAACTACAAGCTTAACTGCATGCTTAACTGCATGCTTAACTGCATGCTTAACTGCAAGCTTAACTGCATGCTTAACTGCATGCCTAACTGCATGCCTAACTGCATGCTTAACTGCATACTTAACTGCATGCTTAAGTACAAGCTTAACTACAAGCTTAACTACAAGCTTAACTACAAGCTCAACTAAGAGCTTAACTACAAGCTTAAGTACAAGCTTAACTACAAGCTTAACTACAAGCTTAAATACAAGCTTAACTACAAGCTTAACTACAAGCTTAACTGCATGCTTAACTGCATGCTTAAATGCTTGCTTAACTGCATGCTTAACTGCAAACTTAACTGCATGCTTAATTGCAAGCTTAACTGCGAGCTTAACTGCGAGCTTAACTGCATGTTTAACTGCATGCTTAACCGCATGCTTAACTGCATGCTTAACTACTTGCTTAACTGCAAATTTAACTGCATGCTTAACTGCATGCTTAACTGCAAGCTTAACTGCAAGCATAACTGCATGCTTAACTGCATGCTTAACTGCAATCTTAACTGCATGCTTAACTGCATGCTTAACTGCATGCTTAACTGCATGCTTAACTGCATGCTTAAGTGCATGCTTAACTGCATGCTCAACTGCAAGCTTAACTGCATGTTTAACTACATGCTTAACTGCATGCTTAACTGCATGCTTAACTGCATGCTTAACTGCAAGCTTAACTGCATGCTTAACTGCATGCTAAACTGCATGCTTAACTGCAAGCTTAACTGCAAGCTTAACTGCATGCTTAACTGCATGCTTAAATGCTTGCTTAACTGCATGCTTAACTGCAAACTTAACTGCATGCTTAACTGCGAGCTTAACTGCGAGCTTAACTGCGAGCTTAACTGCATGCTTAACTGCATGCTTAACCGCATGCTTAACTGCATGCTTAACTACTTGCTTAACTGCAAATTTAACTGCATGCTTAACTGCATGCTTAACTGCAAGCTTAACTGCAAGCATAACTGCATGCTTAACTGCATGCTTAACTGCATGCTTAACTGCATGCTTAACTGCAAGCTTAACTGCATGCTAAACTGCATGCTTAACTGCAAGCTTAACTGCAAACCTAACTGCATGCTTAACTGCATGCTTAACTGCAAGCTTAAATACAAGCTTAACTACAAGCTTAACTACAAGCTTAACTGCATGCTTAACTGCATGCTTAACTGCATGCTTAACTGCAAGCTTAACTGCATGCTTAACTGCATGCCTAACTGCATGCCTAACTGCATGCTTAACTGCATACTTAACTGCATGCTTAAGTACAAGCTTAACTACAAGCTTAACTACAAGCTTAACTACAAGCTCAACTAAGAGCTTAACTACAAGCTTAAGTACAAGCTTAACTACAAGCTTAACTACAAGCTTAAATACAAGCTTAACTACAAGCTTAACTACAAGCTTAACTGCATGCTTAACTGCATGCTTAAATGCTTGCTTAACTGCATGCTTAACTGGAAACTTAACTGCATGCTTAATTGCAAGCTTAACTGCGAGCTTAACTGCGAGCTTAACTGCATGTTTAACTGCATGCTTAACCGCATGCTTAACTGCATGCTTAACTACTTGCTTAACTGCAAATTTAACTGCATGCTTAACTGCATGCTTAACTGCAAGCTTAACTGCAAGCATAACTGCATGCTTAACTGCATGCTTAACTGCAATCTTAACTGCATGCTTAACTGCATGCTTAACTGCATGCTTAACTGCATGCTTAACTGCATGCTTAAGTGCATGCTTAACTGCATGCTCAACTGCAAGCTTAACTGCATGTTTAACTACATGCTTAACTGCAATCTTAACTGCATGCTTAACTGCATGCTTAACTGCATGCCTAACTGCAAGCTTAACTGCATGCTTAACTGCAAACTTAACTGCATGCTTAACTGCATGCTTAACTGCATGCTTAACTGCATGCTTAACTGCATGCTTAACTGCATGCTTAACTGCATGCCTAACTGCATGCTTAACTGCATACTTAACTGCATGCTTAACTGCATGCTCAACTGCAAGCTTAACTGCAAGCTTAACTGCATGCTCAACTGCAAGCTCAACTGCAAGCTTAACTGCATGCTTAACTGCATGCTTAACTGCAAGCTTAACTGCAAGCTTAACTGCATGCTTAACTGCATGCCTAACTGCTTGCCTAACTGCATGCTTAACTGCATGCTTAACTGCATGCTTAACTGCATGCTTAACTGCATGCTTAACTGCATGCTTAACTGCATGCTTAACTGCATGCTTAACTGCATGCTTAACTGCATGCTTAACTGCATGCTTAACTGCATGCTTAACTACATGCTTAATTGCAAGCTTAACTGCATGCTTAACTGCATGCTAAACTGCATGCTTAACTGCATGCTTAACTGCAAGCTTAACTGCATGCTTAACTGCAAGCTTAACTGCGAGCTTAACCGCATGCTTTACTGCATGCTTAACCGCATGCTTGACTGCATGCTTAACTACTTGCTTAACTGCAAACTTAACTGCATGCTTAACTGCATGCTCAACTGCAAGCTTAACTGCAAGCTTAACTGCATGCTCAACTGCAAGCTCAACTGCAAGCTTAACTGCATGCTTAACTGCAAGCTTAACTGCAAGCTTAACTGCATGCTTAACTGCATGCCTAACTGCATGCCTAACTGCATGCTTAACTGCATGCTTAACTGCATGCCTAACTGCATGCTTAACTGCATGCTTAACTGCATGCTTAACTGCATGCTTAACTGCATGCTTAACTACATGCTTAATTGCAAGCTTAACTGCATGCTTAACTGCATGCTAAACTGCATGCTTAACTGCATGCTTAACTGCAAGCTTAACTGCATGCTTAACTGCAAGCTTAACTGCGAGCTTAACCGCATGCTTTACTGCATGCTTAACCGCATGTTTGACTGCATGCTTAACTACTTGCTTAACTGCATGCTTAACTGCATGCTTAACTGCATGCTTAACTGCATGCTTAAGTGCATGCTTAACTGCATGCTTAACTGCATGCTTAACTGCATGCTTAACTGCAAGCTTAACTGCATGCTTAACTGCATGCTTAACTGCATGCTTAACTGCATGCTTAACTGCATGCTTAACTGTATGCCTAACTGTATGCCTAATTGTATGCCTAACTGCATGCTTAACTCCATGCTTAACTGCATGCTTAACTGCATGCTTAACTGCATGCTTAACTGCATGCTTAACTGCATGCTTAACTGCATGCTTAACTGCAAGCTTAACTGCAAGCTTAACTGCATGCTTAACTGCAAGCTTAACTGCGAGCTTAACCGCATGCTTAACTGCATGCTTAACCGCATGCTTAACTGCATGCTTAACTACTTGCTTAACTGCAAACTTAACTGCATGCTTAACTGCATGCTTAACTGCAAGCATAACTGCAAGCATAACTGCATGCTTAACTGCATGCTTAACTGCAAACTTAACTGCATGCTTAACTGCATGCTTAACTGCATGCTTAACTGCATGCTTAACAGAAAACTTAACTGCATGCTTAACAGAAAACTTAACTGCATGCTTAACTGCATGCTTAACTGCAAAATTAACTGCATGCTTAACTGCATGCTTAACTGCATGCTTAACTGCATGCTTAACTGCATGCTTAACTGCATGCTTAACTGCATGCTTAAGTGCATGCTTAACTGCATGCTTAACTGCATGCTTAACTGCAAGCTTAACTGCATGCTCAACTGCAAGCTCAACTGCAAGCTTAACTGCATGCTTAACTGCATGGTTAACTGCAAGCTTAACTGCAAGCTTAACTGCATGCTTAACTGCATGCCTAACTGCATGCCTAACTGCATGCTTAACTGCATGCTTAACTGCATGCTTAACTGCATGCTTAACTGCATGCTTAACTGCATGCTTAACTGCATGCTTAACTGCATGCTTAACTGCATGCTTAACTGCATGCTTAACTGCATGCTTAACTGCATGCTTAACTACATGCTTAATTGCAAGCTTAACTGCATGCTTAACTGCATGCTAAACTGCATGCTTAACTGCATGCTTAACTGCAAGCTTAACTGCATGCTTAACTGCAAGCTTAACTGCGAGCTTAACCGCATGCTTTACTGCATGCTTAACCGCATGCTTGACTGCATGCTTAACTACTTGCTTAACTGCAAACTTAACTGCATGCTTAACTGCATGCTCAACTGCAAGCTTAACTGCAAGCTTAACTGCATGCTCAACTGCAAGCTCAACTGCAAGCTTAACTGCATGCTTAACTGCAAGCTTAACTGCAAGCTTAACTGCATGCTTAACTGCATGCCTAACTGCATGCCTAACTGCATGCTTAACTGCATGCTTAACTGCATGCTTAACTGCATGCTTAACTGCATGCTTAACTGCATGCTTAACTGCATGCTTAACTGCATGCTTAACTGCATGCCTAACTGCATGCCTAACTGCATGCTTAACTGCATACTTAACTGCATGCTTAAGTACAAGCTTAACTACAAGCTTAACTACAAGCTTAACTACAAGCTCAACTAAGAGCTTAACTACAAGCTTAAGTACAAGCTTAACTACAAGCTTAACTACAAGCTTAAATACAAGCTTAACTACAAGCTTAACTACAAGCTTAACTGCATGCTTAACTGCATGCTTAAATGCTTGCTTAACTGCATGCTTAACTGCAAACTTAACTGCATGCTTAATTGCAAGCTTAACTGCGAGCTTAACTGCGAGCTTAACTGCATGTTTAACTGCATGCTTAACCGCATGCTTAACTGCATGCTTAACTACTTGCTTAACTGCAAATTTAACTGCATGCTTAACTGCATGCTTAACTGCAAGCTTAACTGCAAGCATAACTGCATGCTTAACTGCATGCTTAACTGCAATCTTAACTGCATGCTTAACTGCATGCTTAACTGCATGCTTAACTGCATGCTTAACTGCATGCTTAAGTGCATGCTTAACTGCATGCTCAACTGCAAGCTTAACTGCATGTTTAACTACATGCTTAACTGCAATCTTAACTGCATGCTTAACTGCATGCTTAACTGCATGCCTAACTGCAAGCTTAACTGCATGCTTAACTGCAAACTTAACTGCATGCTTAACTGCATGCTTAACTGCATGCTTAACTGCATGCTTAACTGCATGCTTAACTGCATGCTTAACTGCATGCCTAACTGCATGCTTAACTGCATACTTAACTGCATGCTTAACTGCATGCTCAACTGCAAGCTTAACTGCAAGCTTAACTGCATGCTCAACTGCAAGCTCAACTGCAAGCTTAACTGCATGCTTAACTGCATGCTTAACTGCAAGCTTAACTGCAAGCTTAACTGCATGCTTAACTGCATGCCTAACTGCTTGCCTAACTGCATGCTTAACTGCATGCTTAACTGCATGCTTAACTGCATGCTTAACTGCATGCTTAACTGTATGCTTAACTGCATGCTTAACTGCATGCTTAACTGCATGCTTAACTGCATGCTTAACTGCATGCTTAACTACATGCTTAATTGCAAGCTTAACTGCATGCTGAACTGCATGCTAAACTGCATGCTTAACTGCATGCTTAACTGCAAGCTTAACTGCATGCTTAACTGCAAGCTTAACTGCGAGCTTAACCGCATGCTTTACTGCATGCTTAACCGCATGCTTGACTGCATGCTTAACTACTTGCTTAACTGCAAACTTAACTGCATGCTTAACTGCATGCTCAACTGCAAGCTTAACTGCAAGCTTAACTGCATGCTCAACTGCAAGCTCAACTGCAAGCTTAACTGCATGCTTAACTGCAAGCTTAACTGCAAGCTTAACTGCAAGCTTAACTGCATGCTTAACTGCATGCCTAACTGCATGCCTAACTGCATGCTTAACTGCATGCTTAACTGCATGCCTAACTGCATGCTTAACTGCATGCTTAACTGCATGCTTAACTGCATGCTTAACTGCATGCTTAACTGCATGCTTAACTACATGCTTAATTGCAAGCTTAACTGCATGCTTAACTGCATGCTAAACTGCATGCTTAACTGCATGCTTAACTGCAAGCTTAACTGCATGCTTAACTGCAAGCTTAACTGCGAGCTTAACCGCATGCTTTACTGCATGCTTAACCGCATGTTTGACTGCATGCTTAACTACTTGCTTAACTGCATGCTTAACTGCATGCTTAACTGCATGCTTAACTGCATGCTTAAGTGCATGCTTAACTGCATGCTTAACTGCATGCTTAACTGCATGCTTAACTGCAAGCTTAACTGCATGCTTAACTGCATGCTTAACTGCATGCTTAACTGCATGCTTAACTGCATGCTTAACTGTATGCCTAACTGTATGCCTAATTGTATGCCTAACTGCATGCTTAACTCCATGCTTAACTGCATGCTTAACTGCATGCTTAACTGCATGCTTAACTGCATGCTTAACTGCATGCTTAACTGCATGCTTAACTGCAAGCTTAACTGCATGCTTAACTGCATGCTAAACTGCATGCTTAACTGCAAGCTTAACTGCAAGCTTAACTGCATGCTTAACTGCAAGCTTAACTGCGAGCTTAACCGCATGCTTAACTGCATGCTTAACCGCATGCTTAACTGCATGCTTAACTACTTGCTTAACTGCAAACTTAACTGCATGCTTAACTGCATGCTTAACTGCAAGCATAACTGCAAGCATAACTGCATGCTTAACTGCATGCTTAACTGCAAACTTAACTGCATGCTTAACTGCATGCTTAACTGCATGCTTAACTGCATGCTTAACAGAAAACTTAACTGCATGCTTAACAGAAAACTTAACTGCATGCTTAACTGCATGCTTAACTGCAAAATTAACTGCATGCTTAACTGCATGCTTAACTGCATGCTTAACTGCATGCTTAACTGCATGCTTAACTGCATGCTTAACTGCATGCTTAAGTGCATGCTTAACTGCATGCTTAACTGCATGCTTAACTGCAAGCTTAACTGCATGCTCAACTGCAAGCTCAACTGCAAGCTTAACTGCATGCTTAACTGCATGCTTCACTGCAAGCTTAACTGCAAGCTTAACTGCATGCTTAACTGCATGCCTAACTGCATGCCTAACTGCATGCTTAACTGCATGCTTAACTGCATGCTTAACTGCATGCTTAATTGCATGCTTAACTGCATGCTTAACTGCATGCTTAACTGCATGCTTAACTGCATGCTTAACTGCATGCTTAACTGCATGCTTAACTGCATGCTTAACTGCATGCTTAACTACATGCTTAATTGCAAGCTTAACTGCATGCTTAACTGCATGCTAAACTGCATGCTTAACTGCATGCTTAACTGCAAGCTTAACTGCATGCTTAACTGCAAGCTTAACTGCGAGCTTAACCGCATGCTTTACTGCATGCTTAACCGCATGCTTGACTGCATGCTTAACTACTTGCTTAACTGCAAACTTAACTGCATGCTTAACTGCATGCTCAACTGCAAGCTTAACTGCAAGCTTAACTGCATGCTCAACTGCAAGCTCAACTGCAAGCTTAACTGCATGCTTAACTGCAAGCTTAACTGCAAGCTTAACTGCATGCTTAACTGCATGCCTAACTGCATGCCTAACTGCATGCTTAACTGCATGCTTAACTGCATGCCTAACTGCATGCTTAACTGCATGCTTAACTGCATGCTTAACTGCATGCTTAACTGCATGCTTAACTACATGCTTAATTGCAAGCTTAACTGCATGCTTAACTGCATGCTAAACTGCATGCTTAACTGCATGCTTAACTGCAAGCTTAACTGCATGCTTAACTGCAAGCTTAACTGCGAGCTTAACCGCATGCTTTACTGCATGCTTAACCGCATGTTTGACTGCATGCTTAACTACTTGCTTAACTGCATGCTTAACTGCATGCTTAACTGCATGCTTAACTGCATGCTTAAGTGCATGCTTAACTGCATGCTTAACTGCATGCTTAACTGCATGCTTAACTGCAAGCTTAACTGCATGCTTAACTGCATGCTTAACTGCATGCTTAACTGCATGCTTAACTGCATGCTTAACTGTATGCTAACTGTATGCCTAATTGTATGCCTAACTGCATGCTTAACTCCATGCTTAACTGCATGCTTAACTGCATGCTTAACTGCATGCTTAACTGCATGCTTAACTGCATGCTTAACTGCATGCTTAACTGCAAGCTTAACTGCATGCTTAACTGCATGCTAAACTGCATGCTTAACTGCAAGCTTAACTGCAAGCTTAACTGCATGCTTAACTGCAAGCTTAACTGCGAGCTTAACCGCATGCTTAACTGCATGCTTAACCGCATGCTTAACTGCATGCTTAACTACTTGCTTAACTGCAAACTTAACTGCATGCTTAACTGCATGCTTAACTGCAAGCATAACTGCAAGCATAACTGCATGCTTAACTGCATGCTTAACTGCAAACTTAACTGCATGCTTAACTGCATGCTTAACTGCATGCTTAACTGCATGCTTAACAGAAAACTTAACTGCATGCTTAACTGCATGCTTAACTGCAAAATTAACTGCATGCTTAACTGCATGCTTAACTGCATGCTTAACTGCATGCTTAACTGCATGCTTAACTGCATGCTTAAGTGCATGCTTAACTGCATGCTTAACTGCATGCTTAACTGCAAGCTTAACTGCATGCTTAACTGCATGCTTAACTGCATGCTTAACTGTATGCCTAACTGTATGCCTAACTGCATGCTTAACTGCATGCTTAACTGCATGCTTAACTGCATGCTTAACTGCAAGCTTAACTGCATGCTTAACTGCATGCTTAACTGTAAAATTAACTGCATGCTTAACTGCATGCTTAACTGCAAGCCTAACTGCATGCTTAACTGCATGCTTAACTGCGTGCTTAACTGTATGCCTAACTGTATGCCTAACTGCATGCTTAACTGCATGCTTAACTGCATGCTTAACTGCATGCTTAACTGCAAGCTTAACTGCATGCTTAACTGCATGCTAAACTGCATGCTTAACTGCATGCTTAACTGCATGCTAAACTGCATAATCAACTGCATGCTTAACTGCAAGCTTAACTGCATGCTTAACTGCAAGCTTAACTGCATGCTTAACTGCATGATAAACTGCATGCTTAACTGCATGCTTAAGTGCATGCTTAAGTGCATGCTTAACTGCATGCTTAACTGCATGCTTAACTGCATGCTTAAGTGCATGCTTAAGTGCATGCTTAACTGCATGCTTAACTGCATGCTTAACTGCATGCTTAACTGCATGCTTAACTGCATGCTTAACTGCATGCTTAACTGCATGCTTAACTGCATGCTTAACTGTATGCCTAACTGTATGCCTAGATGCATGCTTAACTGCATGCTTAACTGCATGCTTAACTGCAAGCTTAACTGCATGCTTAACTGCATGCTAAACTGCATGCTTAACTGCATGCTTAACTGCATGCTTAACTGCATGATACACTGCATGCTTAACTGCATGCTTAAATGCATGCTTAACTGCATGCTTAACTGCAAACTTAACTGCATGCTTAACTGCATGCTTAACTGCATGCTTAACTGCATGCTTAACTGCATGCTTAACTGCATGCTTAACTGCATGCTTAACTGCATGCTTAACTGCATGCTTAACTGCATGCTTAACTGCATGCTTAACTGCATGCTTAACTGCATGCTTAACTGCATGCTTAACTGCATGCTTAACTGCATGCTTAACTGCATGCTTAACTGCATGCTTAACTGCAAGCTTAACTGCATGCTTAACTGCATGCTTAACTGCATGTTTAACTACATGCCTAACTGCAAGCTTATCTGCATGCTTAACTGCAAACTTAACTGCATGCTTAACTGCATGCTTAACTGCATGCTTAACTGCATGCTTAACTGCATGCTTAACTGCATGCTTAACTGCATGCTTAACTGCATGCTTAACTGCATGCTTAACTGCATGCTTAACTGTATGACTAACTGTATGCCTAACTGCATGCTTAACTGCATGCTTAACTGCATGCTTAACTGCAAGCTTAACTGCATGCTTAACTGCATGCTAAACTGCATGCTTAACTGCATGCTTAACTGCATGCTTAACTGCATGATAAACTGCATGCTTAACTGCATGCTTAAATGCATGCTTAACTGCATGCTTAACTGCATGCTTAACTGCATGCTTAACTGCATGCTTAACTGCATGCTTAACTGCATGCTTAACTGCATGCTTAACTGCATGCTTAACTGCATGCTTAACTGCATGCTTAACTACATGCTTAATTGCAAGCTTAACTGCATGCTTAACTGCATGCTAAACTGCATGCTTAACTGCATGCTTAACTGCAAGCTTAACTGCATGCTTAACTGCAAGCTTAACTGCGAGCTTAACCGCATGCTTTACTGCATGCTTAACCGCATGCTTGACTGCATGCTTAACTACTTGCTTAACTGCAAACTTAACTGCATGCTTAACTGCATGCTCAACTGCAAGCTTAACTGCAAGCTTAACTGCATGCTCAACTGCAAGCTCAACTGCAAGCTTAACTGCATGCTTAACTGCAATCTTAACTGCAAGCTTAACTGCATGCTTAACTGCATGCCTAACTGCATGCCTAACTGCATGCTTAACTGCATGCTTAACTGCATGCCTAACTGCATGCTTAACTGCATGCTTAACTGCATGCTTAACTGCATGCTTAACTGCATGCTTAACTACATGCTTAATTGCAAGCTTAACTGCATGCTTAACTGCATGCTAAACTGCATGCTTAACTGCATGCTTAACTGCAAGCTTAACTGCATGCTTAACTGCAAGCTTAACTGCGAGCTTAACCGCATGCTTTACTGCATGCTTAACCGCATGTTTGACTGCATGCTTAACTACTTGCTTAACTGCATGCTTAACTGCATGCTTAACTGCATGCTTAACTGCATGCTTAAGTGCATGCTTAACTGCATGCTTAACTGCATGCTTAACTGCATGCTTAACTGCAAGCTTAACTGCATGCTTAACTGCATGCTTAACTGCATGCTTAACTGCATGCTTAACTGCATGCTTAACTGTATGCCTAACTGTATGCCTAATTGTATGCCTAACTGCATGCTTAACTCCATGCTTAACTGCATGCTTAACTGCATGCTTAACTGCATGCTTAACTGCATGCTTAACTGCATGCTTAACTGCATGCTTAACTGCATGCTTAACTGCAAGCTTAACTGCATGCTTAACTGCATGCTAAACTGCATGCTTAACTGCAAGCTTAACTGCATGCTTAAGTGCATGCTTAACTGCATGCTTAACTGCATGCTTAACTGCAAGCTTAACTGCATGCTTAACTGCATGCTTAACTGCATGCTTAACTGTATGCCTAACTGTATGCCTAACTGCATGCTTAACTGCATGCTTAACTGCATGCTTAACTGCATGCTTAACTGCAAGCTTAACTGCATGCTTAACTGCATGCTTAACTGTAAAATTAACTGCATGCTTAACTGCATGCTTAACTGCAAGCCTAACTGCATGCTTAACTGCATGCTTAACTGCGTGCTTAACTGTATGCCTAACTGTATGCCTAACTGCATGCTTAACTGCATGCTTAACTGCATGCTTAACTGCATGCTTAACTGCAAGCTTAACTGCATGCTTAACTGCATGCTAAACTGCATGCTTAACTGCATGCTTAACTGCATGCTAAACTGCATAATCAACTGCATGCTTAACTGCAAGCTTAACTGCATGCTTAACTGCAAGCTTAACTGCATGCTTAACTGCATGATAAACTGCATGCTTAACTGCATGCTTAAGTGCATGCTTAAGTGCATGCTTAACTGCATGCTTAACTGCATGCTTAACTGCATGCTTAAGTGCATGCTTAAGTGCATGCTTAACTGCATGCTTAACTGCATGCTTAACTGCATGCTTAACTGCATGCTTAACTGCATGCTTAACTGCATGCTTAACTGCATGCTTAACTGCATGCTTAACTGTATGCCTAACTGTATGCCTAGATGCATGCTTAACTGCATGCTTAACTGCATGCTTAACTGCAAGCTTAACTGCATGCTTAACTGCATGCTAAACTGCATGCTTAACTGCATGCTTAACTGCATGCTTAACTGCATGATACACTGCATGCTTAACTGCATGCTTAAATGCATGCTTAACTGCATGCTTAACTGCAAACTTAACTGCATGCTTAACTGCATGCTTAACTGCATGCTTAACTGCATGCTTAACTGCATGCTTAACTGCATGCTTAACTGCATGCTTAACTGCATGCTTAACTGCATGCTTAACTGCATGCTTAACTGCATGCTTAACTGCATGCTTAACTGCATGCTTAACTGCATGCTTAACTGCATGCTTAACTGCATGCTTAACTGCATGCTTAACTGCATGCTTAACTGCAAGCTTAACTGCATGCTTAACTGCATGCTTAACTGCATGTTTAACTACATGCCTAACTGCAAGCTTATCTGCATGCTTAACTGCAAACTTAACTGCATGCTTAACTGCATGCTTAACTGCATGCTTAACTGCATGCTTAACTGCATGCTTAACTGCATGCTTAACTGCATGCTTAACTGCATGCTTAACTGCATGCTTAACTGCATGCTTAACTGTATGACTAACTGTATGCCTAACTGCATGCTTAACTGCATGCTTAACTGCATGCTTAACTGCAAGCTTAACTGCATGCTTAACTGCATGCTAAACTGCATGCTTAACTGCATGCTTAACTGCATGCTTAACTGCATGATAAACTGCATGCTTAACTGCATGCTTAAATGCATGCTTAACTGCATGCTTAACTGCATGCTTAACTGCATGCTTAACTGCATGCTTAACTGCATGCTTAACTGCATGCTTAACTGCATGCTTAACTGCATGCTTAACTGCATGCTTAACTGCATGCTTAACTACATGCTTAATTGCAAGCTTAACTGCATGCTTAACTGCATGCTAAACTGCATGCTTAACTGCATGCTTAACTGCAAGCTTAACTGCATGCTTAACTGCAAGCTTAACTGCGAGCTTAACCGCATGCTTTACTGCATGCTTAACCGCATGCTTGACTGCATGCTTAACTACTTGCTTAACTGCAAACTTAACTGCATGCTTAACTGCATGCTCAACTGCAAGCTTAACTGCAAGCTTAACTGCATGCTCAACTGCAAGCTCAACTGCAAGCTTAACTGCATGCTTAACTGCAATCTTAACTGCAAGCTTAACTGCATGCTTAACTGCATGCCTAACTGCATGCCTAACTGCATGCTTAACTGCATGCTTAACTGCATGCCTAACTGCATGCTTAACTGCATGCTTAACTGCATGCTTAACTGCATGCTTAACTGCATGCTTAACTACATGCTTAATTGCAAGCTTAACTGCATGCTTAACTGCATGCTAAACTGCATGCTTAACTGCATGCTTAACTGCAAGCTTAACTGCATGCTTAACTGCAAGCTTAACTGCGAGCTTAACCGCATGCTTTACTGCATGCTTAACCGCATGTTTGACTGCATGCTTAACTACTTGCTTAACTGCATGCTTAACTGCATGCTTAACTGCATGCTTAACTGCATGCTTAAGTGCATGCTTAACTGCATGCTTAACTGCATGCTTAACTGCATGCTTAACTGCAAGCTTAACTGCATGCTTAACTGCATGCTTAACTGCATGCTTAACTGCATGCTTAACTGCATGCTTAACTGTATGCCTAACTGTATGCCTAATTGTATGCCTAACTGCATGCTTAACTCCATGCTTAACTGCATGCTTAACTGCATGCTTAACTGCATGCTTAACTGCATGCTTAACTGCATGCTTAACTGCATGCTTAACTGCATGCTTAACTGCAAGCTTAACTGCATGCTTAACTGCATGCTAAACTGCATGCTTAACTGCAAGCTTAACTGCAAGCTTAACTGCATGCTTTACTGCAAGCTTAACTGCGAGCTTAACCGCATGCTTAACTGCATGCTTAACCGCATGCTTAACTGCATGCTTAACTACTTGCTTAACTGCAAACTTAACTGCATGCTTAACTGCATGCTTAACTGCAAGCATAACTGCAAGCATAACTGCATGCTTAACTGCATGCTTAACTGCAAACTTAACTGCATGCTTAACTGCATGCTTAACTGCATGCTTAACTGCATGCTTAACAGAAAACTTAACTGCATGCTTAACTGCATGCTTAACTGCAAAATTAACTGCATGCTTAACTGCATGCTTAACTGCATGCTTAACTGCATGCTTAACTGCATGCTTAACTGCATGCTTAACTGCATGCTTAAGTGCATGCTTAACTGCATGCTTAACTGCATGCTTAACTGCAAGCTTAACTGCATGCTCAACTGCAAGCTCAACTGCAAGCTTAACTGCATGCTTAACTGCATGCTTAACTGCAAGCTTAACTGCAAGCTTAACTGCATGCTTAACTGCATGCTTAACTGCATGCCTAACTGCATGCCTAACTGCATGCTTAACTGCATGCTTAACTGCATGCTTAACTGCATGCTTAACTGCATGCTTAACTGCATGCTTAACTGCATGCTTAACTGCATGCTTAACTGCATGCTTAACTGCATGCTTAACTGCATGCTTAACTGCATGCTTAACTACATGCTTAATTGCAAGCTTAACTGCATGCTTAACTGCATGCTAAACAGCATGCTTAACTGCATGCTTAACTGCAAGCTTAACTGCATGCTTAACTGCAAGCTTAACTGCGAGCTTAACCGCATGCTTTACTGCATGCTTAACCGCATGCTTGACTGCATGCTTAACTACTTGCTTAACTGCAAACTTAACTGCATGCTTAACTGCATGCTCAACTGCAAGCTTAACTGCAAGCTTAACTGCATGCTCAACTGCAAGCTCAACTGCAAGCTTAACTGCATGCTTAACTGCAAGCTTAACTGCAAGCTTAACTGCATGCTTAACTGCATGCCTAACTGCATGCCTAACTGCATGCTTAACTGCATGCTTAACTGCATGCCTAACTGCATGCTTAACTGCATGCTTAACTGCATGCTTAACTGCATGCTTAACTGCATGCTTAACTACATGCTTAATTGCAAGCTTAACTGCATGCTTAACTGCATGCTAAACTGCATGCTTAACTGCATGCTTAACTGCAAGCTTAACTGCATGCTTAACTGCAAGCTTAACTGCGAGCTTAACCGCATGCTTTACTGCATGCTTAACCGCATGTTTGACTGCATGCTTAACTACTTGCTTAACTGCATGCTTAAATGCATGCATAACTGCATGCTTAACTGCATGCTTAAGTGCATGCTTAACTGCATGCTTAACTGCATGCTTAACTGCATGCTTAACTGCAAGCTTAACTGCATGCTTAACTGCATGCTTAACTGCATGCTTAACTGCATGCTTAACTGCATGCTTAACTGTATGCTAACTGTATGCCTAATTGTATGCCTAACTGCATGCCTAACTCCATGCTTAACTGCATGCTTAACTGCATGCTTAACTGCATGCTTAACTGCATGCTTAACTGCATGCTTAACTGCATGCTTAACTGCAAGCTTAACTGCATGCTTAACTGCATGCTAAACTGCATGCTTAACTGCAAGCTTAACTGCAAGCTTAACTGCATGCTTAACTGCAAGCTTAACTGCGAGCTTAACCGCATGCTTAACTGCATGCTTAACCGCATGCTTAACTGCATGCTTAACTACTTGCTTAACTGCAAACTTAACTGCATGCTTAACTGCATGCTTAACTGCAAGCATAACTGCAAGCATAACTGCATGCTTAACTGCATGCTTAACTGCAAACTTAACTGCATGCTTAACTGCATGCTTAACTGCATGCTTAACTGCATGCTTAACAGAAAACTTAACTGCATGCTTAACTGCATGCTTAACTGCAAAATTAACTGCATGCTTAACTGCATGCTTAACTGCATGCTTAACTGCATGCTTAACTGCATGCTTAACTGCATGCTTAACTGCATGCTTAAGTGCATGCTTAACTGCATGCTTAACTGCATGCTTAACTGCAAGCTTAACTGCATGCTTAACTGCATGCTTAACTGCATGCTTAACTGTATGCCTAACTGTATGCCTAACTGCATGCTTAACTAAATGCCTAACTGCATGCTTAACTGCATGCTTAACTGCAAGCTTAACTGCATGCTTAACTGCATGCTTAACTGTAAAATTAACTGCATGTTTAACTACATGCCTAACTGCAAGCTTATCTGCATGCTTAACTGCATGCTTAACTGCATGCTTAACTGCATGCTTAACTGCAAGCCTAACTGCATGCTTAACTGCATGCTTAACTGCGTGCTTAACTGTATGCCTAACTGTATGCCTAACTGCATGCTTAACTGCATGCTTAACTGCATGCTTAACTGCATGCTTAACTGCAAGCTTAACTGCATGCTTAACTGCATGCTAAACTGCATGCTTAACTGCATGCTTAACTGCATGCTTAACTGCATGCTAAACTGCATAATCAACTGCATGCTTAACTGCAAGCTTAACTGCATGCTTAACTGCAAGCTTAACTGCATGCTTAACTGCATGATAAACTGCATGCTTAACTGCATGCTTAAGTGCATGCGTAAGTGCATGCTTAACTGCATGCTTAACTGCATGCTTAACTGCATGCTTAAGTGCATGCTTAAGTGCATGCTTAACTGCATGCTTAACTGCATGCTTAACTGCATGCGTAACTGCATGCTTAACTGCATGCTTAACTGCATGCTTAACTGCATGCTTAACTGTATGCCTAACTGTATGCCTAGATGCATGCTTAACTGCATGCTTAACTGCATGCTTAACTGCAAGCTTAACTGCATGCTTAACTGCATGCTAAACTGCATGCTTAACTGCATGCTTAACTGCATGCTTAACTGCATGATACACTGCATGCTTAACTGCATGCTTAAATGCATGCTTAACTGCATGCTTAACTGCAAACTTAACTGCATGCTTAACTGCATGCTTAACTGCATGCTTAACTGCATGCTTAACTGCATGCTTAACTGCATGCTTAACTGCATGCTTAACTGCATGCTTAACTGCATGCTTAACTGCATGCTTAACTGCATGCTTAACTGCATGCTTAACTGCATGCTTAACTGCATGCTTAACTGCATGCTTAACTGCATGCTTAACTGCATGCTTAACTGCATGCTTAACTGCAAGCTTAACTGCATGCTTAACTGCATGCTTAACTGCATGTTTAACTACATGCCTAACTGCAAGCTAATCTGCATGCTTAACTGCAAACTTAACTGCATGCTTAACTGCATGCTTAACTGCATGCTTAACTGCATGCCTAACTGCATGCCTAACTGCATGCTTAACTGCATGCTTAACTGCATGCCTAACTGCATGCTTAACTGCATGCTTAACTGCATGCTTAACTGCATGCTTAACTGCATGCTTAACTACATGCTTAATTGCAAGCTTAACTGCATGCTTAACTGCATGCTAAACTGCATGCTTAACTGCATGCTTAACTGCAAGCTTAACTGCATGCTTAACTGCAAGCTTAACTGCGAGCTTAACCGCATGCTTTACTGCATGCTTAACCGCATGTTTGACTGCATGCTTAACTACTTGCTTAACTGCATGCTTAAATGCATGCATAACTGCATGCTTAACTGCATGCTTAAGTGCATGCTTAACTGCATGCTTAACTGCATGCTTAACTGCATGCTTAACTGCAAGCTTAACTGCATGCTTAACTGCATGCTTAACTGCATGCTTAACTGCATGCTTAACTGCATGCTTAACTGTATGCTAACTGTATGCCTAATTGTATGCCTAACTGCATGCCTAACTCCATGCTTAACTGCATGCTTAACTGCATGCTTAACTGCATGCTTAACTGCATGCTTAACTGCATGCTTAACTGCATGCTTAACTGCAAGCTTAACTGCATGCTTAACTGCATGCTAAACTGCATGCTTAACTGCAAGCTTAACTGCAAGCTTAACTGCATGCTTAACTGCAAGCTTAACTGCGAGCTTAACCGCATGCTTAACTGCATGCTTAACCGCATGCTTAACTGCATGCTTAACTACTTGCTTAACTGCAAACTTAACTGCATGCTTAACTGCATGCTTAACTGCAAGCATAACTGCAAGCATAACTGCATGCTTAACTGCATGCTTAACTGCAAACTTAACTGCATGCTTAACTGCATGCTTAACTGCATGCTTAACTGCATGCTTAACAGAAAACTTAACTGCATGCTTAACTGCATGCTTAACTGCAAAATTAACTGCATGCTTAACTGCATGCTTAACTGCATGCTTAACTGCATGCTTAACTGCATGCTTAACTGCATGCTTAACTGCATGCTTAAGTGCATGCTTAACTGCATGCTTAACTGCATGCTTAACTGCAAGCTTAACTGCATGCTTAACTGCATGCTTAACTGCATGCTTAACTGTATGCCTAACTGTATGCCTAACTGCATGCTTAACTGCATGCCTAACTGCATGCTTAACTGCATGCTTAACTGCAAGCTTAACTGCATGCTTAACTGCATGCTTAACTGTAAAATTAACTGCATGTTTAACTACATGCCTAACTGCAAGCTTATCTGCATGCTTAACTGCATGCTTAACTGCATGCTTAACTGCATGCTTAACTGCAAGCCTAACTGCATGCTTAACTGCATGCTTAACTGCGTGCTTAACTGTATGCCTAACTGTATGCCTAACTGCATGCTTAACTGCATGCTTAACTGCATGCTTAACTGCATGCTTAACTGCAAGCTTAACTGCATGCTTAACTGCATGCTAAACTGCATGCTTAACTGCATGCTTAACTGCAAGCTTAACTGCATGCTTAACTGCAAGCTTAACTGCATGCTTAACTGCATGATAAACTGCATGCTTAACTGCATGCTTAAGTGCATGCTTAAGTGCATGCTTAACTGCATGCTTAACTGCATGCTTAACTGCATGCTTAAGTGCATGCTTAAGTGCATGCTTAACTGCATGCTTAACTGCATGCTTAACTGCATGCGTAACTGCATGCTTAACTGCATGCTTAACTGCATGCTTAACTGCATGCTTAACTGTATGCCTAACTGTATGCCTAGATGCATGCTTAACTGCATGCTTAACTGCATGCTTAACTGCAAGCTTAACTGCATGCTTAACTGCATGCTAAACTGCATGCTTAACTGCATGCTTAACTGCATGCTTAACTGCATGATACACTGCATGCTTAACTGCATGCTTAAATGCATGCTTAACTGCATGCTTAACTGCAAACTTAACTGCATGCTTAACTGCATGCTTAACTGCATGCTTAACTGCATGCTTAACTGCATGCTTAACTGCATGCTTAACTGCATGCTTAACTGCATGCTTAACTGCATGCTTAACTGCATGCTTAACTGCATGCTTAACTGCATGCTTAACTGCATGCTTAACTGCATGCTTAACTGCATGCTTAACTGCATGCTTAACTGCATGCTTAACTGCATGCTTAACTGCAAGCTTAACTGCATGCTTAACTGCATGCTTAACTGCATGTTTAACTACATGCCTAACTGCAAGCTTATCTGCATGCTTAACTGCAAACTTAACTGCATGCTTAACTGCATGCTTAACTGCATGCTTAACTGCATGCTTAACTGCATGCTTAACTGCATGCTTAACTGCATGCTTAACTGCATGCTTAACTGCATGCTTAACTGCATGCTTAACTGCATGCTTAACTGTATGCCTAACTGTATGCCTAACTGTATGCCTAACTGCATGCTTAACTGCATGCTTAACTGCATGCTTAACTGCAAGCTTAACTGCATGCTTAACTGCATGCTAAACTGCATGCTTAACTGCATGCTTAACTGCATGCTTAACTGCATGATAAACTGCATGCTTAACTGCATGCTTAAATGCATGCTTAACTGCATGCTTAACTGCATGCTTAACTGCATGCTTAAGTGCATGCTTAACTGCATGCTTAACTGCATGCTTAACTGCATGCTTAACTGCATGCTTAACTGCATGCTTAACTGCATGCTTAACTGTATGCCTAACTGTATGCCTAACTGCATGCTTAACTGCATGCTTAACTGCATGCTTAACTGCAAGCTTAACTGCATGCTTAACTGCATGCTAAACTGCATGCTTAACTGCATGCTTAACTGCATGCTTAACTGCATTATAAACTGCATGCTTAACTGCATGCTTAAATGCATGCTTAACTGCATGCTTAACTGCAAACTTAACTGCATGCTTAACTGCATGCTTAACTGCATGCTTAACTGCATGCTTAACTGCATGCTTAACTGCATGCTTAACTGCATGCTTAACTGCATGCTTAACTGCATGCTTAACTGCATGCTTAACTGCATGCTTAACTGCATGCTTAACTGCATGCTTAACTGCATGCTTAACTGCATGCTTAACTGCATGCTTAACTGCATGCTTAACTGCAAGCTTAACTGCATGCTTAACTGCATGCTTAACTGCATGTTTAACTACATGCCTAACTGCAAGCTTATCTGCATGCTTAACTGCAAACTTAACTGCATGCTTAACTGCATGCTTAACTGCATGCTTAACTGCATGCTTAACTGCATGCTTAACTGCATGCTTAACTGCATGCTTAACTGCATGCTTAACTGCATGCTTAACTGTATGCCTAACTGTATGCCTAACTGCATGCTTAACTGCATGCTTAACTGCATGCTTAACTGCAAGCTTAACTGCATGCTTAACTGCATGCTAAACTGCATGCTTAACTGCATGCTTAACTGCATGCTTAACTGCATGATAAACTGCATGCTTAACTGCATGCTTAAATGCATGCTTAACTGCATGCTTAACTGCAAACTTAACTGCATGCTTAACTGCATGCTTAACTGCATGCTTAACTGCATGCTTAACTGCATGCTTAACTGCATGCTTAACTGCATGCTTAACTGCATGCTTAACTGCATGCTTAACTGCATGCTTAACTGCATGCTTAACTGCATGCTTAACTGTATGCCTAACTGCATGCCTAACTGTATGCCTAACTGCATGCTTAACTGCATGCTTAACTGCATGCTTAACTGCAAGCTTAACTGCATGCTTAACTGCATGATAAACTGCATGCTTAACTGCATGCTTAACTGCATGCTTAACTGCATGATAAACTGCATGCTTAACTGCATGCTTAACTGCATGCTTAAATGCATGCTTAACTGCATGCTTAACTGCAAACTTAACTGCATGCTTAACTGCATGCTTAACTGCATGCTTAACTGCATGCTTAACTGCATGCTTAACTGCATGCTTAACTGCATGCTTAACTGCATGCTTAACTGCATGCTTAACTGCATGCTTAACTGCATGCTTAACTGCATGCTTAACTGCATGCTTAACTGCATGCTTAACTGCATGCTTAACTGCATGCTTAACTGCAAGCTTAACTGCATGCTTAACTGCATGTTTAACTACATGCCTAACTGCAAGCTTATCTGCATGCTTAACTGCAAACTTAACTGCATGCTTAACTGCATGCTTAACTGCATGCTTAACTGCATGCTTAACTGCATGCTTAACTGCATGCTTAACTGCATGCTTAACTGCAAGATTAACTGCATGCTTAACTGCATGCTTAACTGCGTGCTTAACTGTATGCCTAACTGTATGCCTAACTGCATGCTTAACTGCATGCTTAACTGCTTGCTTAACTGCAAGCTTAACTGCATGCTTAACTGCATGCTAAACTGCATGCTTAACTGCATGCTTAACTGCATGCTTAACTGCATACTTAACTGCATGCTAAACTGCATAATCAACTGCATGCTTAACTGCAAGCTTAACTGCATGCTTAACTGCAAGCTTAACTGCATGCTTAACTGCATGATAAACTGCATGCTTAACTGCATGCTTAAATGCATGCTTAACTGCATGCTAAACTGCATAATCAACTGCATAATCAACTGCATAATCAACTGCAAGCTTAACTGCATGCTTAACTGCAAGCTTAACTGCATGCTTAACTGCATGATAAACTGCATGCTTAACTGCATGCTTAAATGCATGCTTAACTGCGTGCTTAACTGCAAACTTAACTGCATGCTTAACTGCATGCTTAACTGCATGCTTAACTGCATGCTTAACTGCATGCTTAAGTGCATGCTTAACTGCATGCTTAACTGCATGCTTAACTGCATGCTTAACTGCATGCTTAAATGCATGCTTAACTGCATGCTTAACTGCAAACTTAACTGCATGCTTAACTGCATGCTTAACTGCATGCTTAACTGCATGCTTAACTGCATGCTTAACTGCATGCTTAACTGCATGCTTAACTGCATGCTTAAGTGCATGCTTAAGTGCATGCTTAACTGCATGCTTAACTGCATGCTTAACTGCATGCTTAACTACATGCTTAACTGCATGCTTAACTGCATGCTTAACTGCATGCTTAACTGCATGCTTAACTGCATGCTTAACTGTATGCCTAACTGCATGCTTAACTGCATGATAAACTGCATGCTTAACTGCATGCTTAAATGCATGCTTAACTGCATGCTTAACTGCAAACTTAACTGCATGCTTAACTGCATGCTTAACTGCATGCTTAACTGCATGCTTAACTGCATGCTTAAGTGCATGCTTAAGTGCATGCTTAACTGCATGCTTAACTGCATGCTTAACTGCATGCTTAACTGCATGCTTAACTGCAAGCTTAACTGCATGCTTAACTGCATGCTTAACTGCATGCTTAACTGCATGCTTAACTGCATAATTAACTGCAAACTTAACTGCATGCTTAACTGCATGCTTAACTGCAAGCTTAACTGCAAGCATAACTGCATGCTTAACTGCATGCTTAACTGCATGCTTAACTGCATGCTTAACTGCGTTCTTAACTGCATGCTTAACTGCATGCTTAACTGCATGCTAAACTGCATGCTTAACTACATGCTTAACTGCATGCTTAACTGCATGCTTAAATGCAGGCTTAAATGCATGCTTAACTGCATGCTTAACTGCAAACTTAACTGCATGCTTAACTGCATGCTTAACTGCATGCTTAACTGCATGCTTAAGTGCATGCTTAAGTGCATGCTTAACTGCATGCTTAACTGCATGCTTAACTGCATGCTTAACTGCATGCTTAACTGCATGCTTAACTGCATGCTTAACTGCAAGCCTAACTGCATGCTTAACTGCATGCTTAACTGCGTGCTTAACTGTATGTTAACTGTATGCCTAACTGCATGCTTAACTGCATGCTTAACTGCATGCTTACCTGCAAGCTTAACTGCATGCTTAACTGCATGCTAAACTGCATGCTTAACTGCATGCTTAACTGCATGCTTAACTGCATGCTAAACTGCATAATCAACTGCATGCTTAACTGCAAGCTTAACTGCATGCTTAACTGCAAGCTTAACTGCATGCTTAACTGCATGCTTAACTGCATGCTTAACTGCAAGCCTAACTGCATGCTTAACTGCGTGCTTAACTGTATGCCTAACTGTATGCCTAACTGCATGCTTAACTGCATGCTTAACTGCATGCTTAACTGCAAGCTTAACTGCATGCTTAACTGCATGCTAAACTGCATGCTTAACTGCATGCTTAACTGCATGCTTAAGTGCATGCTTAAGTGCATGCTTAACTGCATGCTTAAGTGCATGCTTAACTGCATGCTTAACTGCATGCTTAACTGCATGCTTAACTGCATGCTTAACTGTATGCCTAACTGCATGCTTAACTGCATGCTTAACTGCGTGCTTAACTGTATGCCTAACTGTATGCCTAACTGCATGCTTAACTGCATGCTTAACTGCATGCTTAACTGCATGCTTAACTGCATGCTTAAGTGCATGCTTAAGTGCATGCTTAACTGCATGCTTAACTGCATGCTTAACTGCATGCTTAACTGCATGCTTAACTGCATGCTTAACTGCATGCTTAACTGCATGCTTAACTGCATGCTTAACTGCATGCTTAACTGCATGCTTAACTGCATGCTTAACTGCATGCTAAACTGCATAATCAACTGCATGCTTAACTGCAAGCTTAACTGCATGCTTAACTGCAAGCTTAACTGCATGCTTAACTGCATGATAAACTGCATGCTTAACTGCATGCTTAAATGCATGCTTAACTGCATGCTTAACTGCAAACTTAACTGCATGCTTAACTGCATGCTTAACTGCATGCTTAACTGCATGCTTAACTGCATGCTTAAGTGCATGCTTAAGTGCATGCTTAACTGCATGCTTAACTGCATGCTTAACTGCATGCTTAACTGCATGCTTAACTGCAAGCTTAACTGCATGCTTAACTGCATGCTTAACTGCATGCTTAACTGCATGCTTAACTGCATAATTAACTGCAAACTTAACTGCATGCTTAACTGCATGCTTAACTGCAAGCATAACTGCATGCTTAACTGCATGCTTAACTGCATGCTTAACTGCATGCTTAACTGCGTGCTTAACTGCATGCTTAACTGCATGCTTAACTGCATGCTAAACTGCATGCTTAACTGCATGCTTAACTGCATGCTTAACTGCATGCTTAAATGCATGCTTAAATGCATGCTTAACTGCATGCTTAACTGCAAACTTAACTGCATGCTTAACTGCATGCTTAACTGCATGCTTAAGTGCATGCTTAAGTGCATGCTTAACTGCATGCTTAACTGCATGCTTAACTGCATGCTTAACTGCATGCTTAACTGCATGCTTAACTGCATGCTTAACTGCATGCTTAACTGCAAGCCTAACTGCATGCTTAACTGCGTGCTTAACTGTATGCCTAACTGTATGCCTAACTGCATGCTTAACTGCATGCTTAACTGCATGCTTAACTGCAAGCTTAACTGCATGCTTAACTGCATGCTAAACTGCATGCTTAACTGCATGCTTAACTGCATGCTTAAGTGCATGCTTAAGTGCATGCTTAACTGCATGCTTAAGTGCATGCTTAACTGCATGCTTAACTGCATGCTTAACTGCATGCTTAACTGCATGCTTAACTGCATGCTTAACTGCATGCTTAACTGCATGCTTAACTGCATGCTTAACTGCATGCTTAACTGCATGCTTAACTGCATGCTTAACTGCATGCTTAACTGCATGCTTAACTGCATGCTTAACTGCATGCTTAACTGCATGCTTAACTGCATGCTAAACTGCATAATCAACTGCATGCTTAACTGCAAGCTTAACTGCATGCTTAACTGCATGCTTAACTGCATGCTTAACTGCGTGCTTAACTGCATGCTTAACTGCATGCTTAACTGCATGCTTAACAGCATGCTAAACTGCATGCTTAACTGCATGCTTAACTGCATGCTTAACTGCATGCTTAAATGCATGCTTAAATGCATGCTTAACTGCATGCTTAACTGCAAACTTAACTGCATGCTTAACTGCATGCTTAACTGCATGCTTAACTGCATGCTTAACTGCATGCTTAACTGCATGCTTAAGTGCATGCTTAAGTGCATGCTTAACTGCATGCTTAACTGCATGCTTAACTGCATGCTTAACTGCATGCTTAACTGCATGCTTAACTGCATGCTTAACTGCAAGCCTAACTGCATGCTTAACTGCATGCTTAACTGCATGCTTACCTGCAAGCTTAACTGCATGCTTAACTGCATGCTAAACTGCATGCTTAACTACATGCTTAACTGCATGCTTAACTGCATGCTAAACTGCATAATCAACTGCATGCTTAACTGCAAGCTTAACTGCATGCTTAACTGCAAGCTTAACTGCATGCTTAACTGCATGCTTAACTGCATGCTTAACTGCAAGCCTAACTGCATGCTTAACTGCGTGCTTAACTGTATGCCTAACTGTATGCCTAACTGCATGCTTAACTGCATGCTTAACTGCATGCTTAACTGCATGCTTAACTGCAAGCTTAACTGCATGCTTAACTGCATGCTTAACTGCATGCTTAACTGCATGGTTAACTGCAAGCCTAACTGCATGCTTAACTGCATGCTTAACTGCGTGCTTAACTGTATGTTAACTGTATGCCTAACTGCATGCTTAACTGCATGCTTAACTGCATGGTTAACTGCAAGCCTAACTGCATGCTTAACTGCATGCTTAACTGCGTGCTTAACTGTATGTTAACTGTATGCCTAACTGCATGCTTAACTGCATGCTTAACTGCATGCTTACCTGCAAGCTTAACTGCATGCTTAACTGCATGCTAAACTGCATGCTTAACTGCATGCTTAACTGCATGCTTAACTGCATGCTAAACTGCATAATCAACTGCATGCTTAACTGCAAGCTTAACTGCATGCTTAACTGCAAGCTTAACTGCATGCTTAACTGCATGCTTAACTGCATGCTTAACTGCAAGCCTAACTGCATGCTTAACTGCGTGCTTAACTGTATGCCTAACTGTATGCCTAACTGCATGCTTAACTGCATGCTTAACTGCATGCTTAACTGCAAGCTTAACTGCATGCTTAACTGCATGCTAAACTGCATGCTTAACTGCATGCTTAACTGCATGCTTAAGTGCATGCTTAAGTGCATGCTTAACTGCATGCTTAAGTGCATGCTTAACTGCATGCTTAACTGCATGCTTAACTGCATGCTTAACTGCATGCTTAACTGCATGCTTAACTGCATGCTTAACTGCATGCTTAACTGCATGCTTAACTGCATGCTTAACTGCATGCTTAACTGCATGCTTAACTGCATGCTTAACTGCATGCTTAACTGCATGCTAAACTGCATAATCAACTGCATGCTTAACTGCAAGCTTAACTGCATGCTTAACTGCAAGCATAACTGCATGCTTAACTGCATGCTTAACTGCATGCTTAACTGCATGCTTAACTGCGTGCTTAACTGCATGCTTAACTGCATGCTTAACTGCATGCTTAACAGCATTGTTAACCGATATCTGGTTATTTAACACTTAATAAATGTAACGTTAACATTAATGTACATATATGTACTGTTAAGATGTAAAGTTTCCATAGGAAAAGTGTTAGGTACTTACTTTAACCTAATATTATTGGTTAAAATGAAAACCTTTGTGAATACTGGAGGTGGGCTCTTGTGAGCTCACCTCCGTATAAAACTTCGTGCCTCCGTAGGTACGAGAGAGGAGAGGAATTCCAGATCTTGAGCTAAGCAGAGCAAGGGAACGCGTGTGAGACCAACTAAGTGTATCCAAATAAGCACGATAAAGAGAATAAAATATACCGTGAGAACAAACCCTTATAACTACATATGCATCTCATTCTCCCTATCTTGAGACATACTCCCGAAATCCCTCACAGCCAGCTTGTGAATCCCTACCGTCTACATTTCCCCATCATCTCATACTCTCACTCTCAATATCATCAATATTCCCTTTTATTTTCCATGATCGGCTCATCATCACATTTTCCTCATTACGAACCACAAAACTCTACAACTTAAAATTAACATGGTGAACGGTGCGGGTTCGATGGTTCTCAACACAACACTCAAATTCGTAAGCCCTTAATAACAATTATTTTTCCTTAATTTGTGAACAATTTCTGTGCAAATATACTTGTGGCGTCAGCCGCTACACAGAACTCTGCCCAAATTTTCCATTTTTTCTACCACATTGTCAATTAAATTCTTACGTGGCGTCAGCCGCCGCCGGAGGCTATGCCTGATTTTTCTATAAATTGTCTCAAGTTTCCCCGTGCCACATGTCACCTCACGATATCAGATTTATTAGAGTAGCTGAACTGTTTAATCATCCCGAATACATCATCTGTAATAATCAAAAATATATAGCACTATTACTCAGTGAGGCCGCACTAGTTCAACTAACTCACGACGACGAAATACGTGCACGTGCCAAATATAGTCATCTATCCTCCACACGAGCACTCTATCTTTACAAGTTCTACAAACTGTTCAAGCAAAAACTCCCTCGTTACGTTAACTCCAACATTGAGCCCCAACCAGTTGATAGGAGTGACATAAAAGTTATCCGGAAAAACCCAAGCAGAATTCCGCGATCAATAAACAGTTCGACCACGACCCTGCCTGAAACTACCGTGGTGACCGTCCCCGACGACATCCTCAACCACGTACCATCCAGTGAAGGCGAAACTGACACCGCAGGACCCACACCGGAACCCACAACACCTCTTGGAGGCTTTGCGAGTTTTCACCCTAGTAGGACATCCACCCCTGCTGTCTCTTCCGGTCCAGCGACTCATGACTCGATCTTCGATCAACATTACACAGTAAGTAACAATTTTAATTTGTCCAACAATCATACTCTCACCGGCATACCACATCCACAACCAACATCTTCACGCCTTTTTGCCCCCCGAGACATTCTCGAAGACGTCGCCCAGAAACTCGTTGATGATATTAAGACCAAGCAAGAAACAGACTCTTCCGGGACTAGCATCCTTACGTACTCCCATTACCAACAATTGCTGTATGATCTCAAGTTAACAACAGAAGTTACATCCGACGGTACATATCTCAACACACGAGAAACATTTACAAGAATAGTAGCCAGAATTCTCCGCATCTTTACACTTTGGCAGACTAATTCAACTGAATTTGCACCCATCATTGAAGAAATCGAGGACATCCAAACTTCATTACTAGCTCAAGAATTCTGTCCAACCGTAACTACTACTCCAGTCACAACAACTACTCCTTCCGTGTCCACTACTAAGACCCCTACCTACGTTATTGAAACACACAGCTACACGCCTGTAATCCTCGCTTGGACTACCCAATTACAAGCCGCCCACAATTCCACTCAGGACATTGCCCATCTTCTCAGTTACGCATCTTACTTAGGCATAGTACAGGAATTTAATCTTGCCTCCAAATATACCCACAACCACTGTCACTTCTCCTCCCAGCAAGCTTACAAGGAAGGACTCTTTCTTTTAGACCAACAGTTTATTTCAATTGCAACACAAACCTACCCAGACATTTTTTCCACTCCCGTCACTAATTTCGACATTCACACCAATAATCATTCGCATACAGCTCCACAGGACAATACCGCTGTCCTCATTCCCGACATTGACACCACCGCCGCGTACGATAGTGACAATCCTATCTACAATATTAACTTAACCCCTCCACCTCTTTCAGATTCAAACTCTGATTCAGGGTCACTCCACTCTGAATCTCTCCATTTCACCACTGCCACCAACAGCTCTTCCTCTTCCCGTTCCACTTCTCCTATTCCAACGCCTCCCCTTATTCCTCCAATTATTCCTACACAAAATTCCACCATGGACTACACCAGATTTCTTTTCGACAAACCCGCCTACCCGTCTGGGAAGATCTCATCTGAGGATTTATCGGAATTTCTACTCCGATGTGATGACTTCTTCAACACTTTCCAAACAGACGACAAGATGAAAAAGTCTTATGTCTACAGAAAACTCTCCGATGCCACCAAAACAGGAAAAGATTTCCTGTCACATTTCTACCACCTCACATCCACTTCTCGCCAAACTTACGCCCAATTCAGGGATGACCTTTTAAACAAGATGCCACGGGATATTCCCGACAGGAAGAGTAAGCTGTTAGATGCTTTATCCATGACGCCATTTCCCCATGAACCACCTACCAGGTTTGTATTACGTGTGAAATCTGCTGCCGGTACGGACTGGTCAACATTTCCAGAGGCCACTACAGTGAAAACCTTGTTAGAAAAGCTCGACACCACAGTCAAGATTTTTGTCACAAGCAAGAATCTCAAAATCAAGAATTTTACTCATCTCCTGGATGCTTTGCGCCAATACGAGGCTTGTACTACTCCCCATCAAGATCACAGTACCGCCACTCTTGAGCCCCCAGTTCTTCCAACATCATTAGAAAAAACCCTGGCCACGCTTCTAGAGAAAATTGAAAAATTGGAAGCTAAAGATACTCCCATTATGGCAGTCACTCAACATGCTCAGCCACAGCGCTCACAGTACAACAATTTTCAACCTGGACTAGGTCCTAACATTCAACGAACCTACACGTGTTACAAGTGTAACCAGACCGGACACACAGCCCGGTATTGCCCAACTCAGCCTACTCAACCTCAAATTCCAGCTTCTCAATCCCCAGAAATTTGTGGTCGTTGCTCCCGTCCAGGCCATCACGCTAACCGTTGCAGACAACCCGTTGCTATACATTACCAACAATTTCCACAATATATGCAACGACGACGTGAAGAAAGACAACAGCAACTACAAGGCCAGCCTTTAAACTCCAACGGGCAGGCTCCACAAGGCCTGCCCCGACGCCAGCTTCTGCCTATACAAGCTGCAGACCACCAAAACTCACAAGACAGCCACTAATAATTCCTTCCATTACTACCGAATGTACTCCTCACATCAGTGTGTACTCCTTATCATGTTCACTTAAAATCATTGTTAACATCAACGGAATCAACCTTCCATGTCTCATCGACACAGGGGCTGCTGCCTCTCTCATCCATCCTTCGTATGTGCCTCATGGTACACGAATCACAGAAAGTAAACTCACACTTATAGATGCCTCAGGAAATAGCATGTCCAACACAGGGCTCGCCCTTGTGAAAATTAAAATAGGCAAATGTACATTTTTACATCCTTTTATCATTGCTCCTTCTACAGCTATCCGCTGCATCCTAGGCACGGACTTCTTATATTCTAAAGGAGGTTTCCTTATCAACACTGAGAAAAATCTCCTACTCAACAAGTTTACTGGTGAAATCCCGTTAATTCATACTATCGTCCAACACGATACTGCACTTCGAGAACAATGCGAACTTCCTGTACAATTCATACAAAACCTTTCAACCACGACACCAATGTCAAATAAATCTCCTTCTAACAAAGACCAGGAAGCTACCTTTTTGCCCAACCCTTGGTTTGCATCTCCTACACCACCTGTGACCTCTTTTCCAGTCTCTACGTCTACTCAAACTCTTCCTCTTTTTCAAGACACAGCTTCTCAGACAATTTCTACAACGAAAATTCAACCTCAACATAGAGTTAAATATTCACAGCCTGAAAAATATTCTTCAACTCCAGACATGTCTTCTGACGACACAGACCAGGATTACTTCCATCGCTCAACCCATCCCCTTCGCCGACGTATTTCTACCTCCCGAAAAATTACTCTCAAAACTACACCTACACCCGTATCATCTGTCTCAGCTAAGCCTTCTACAACGTCCAAACTTACAACAATTCTTTGTGTTTCCAATACCATGGAAGACGATGTTCTCCGTGTCCATGGAACACAGGTTATTTCACCCAGGTCTCATGTAACCATTGCAACCATTCACTCCATTGAACACACTTCGCCTCTATATTTCCAACCTCATGAATCCTTACACAAACAATTCAATATCCTTGCTCCTCATGCAATACTCAGTCCTGACTCCAAATTCTTCCTTCTCACAAATCCAACTTCTATGACTATTACCTTACCCGACGGTTTGGGTCTAGGAAATTTAAACCCTCTGGACACATATGATAATTCTATGCACCCCATACATATCAATGCAATCGACACGTCCCAATTGGAAACTGAAATAGCATCTTTTAAAATCAATCCGGATCTCAATCCTGAGGATCAAACTAAACTCCGTTCATTATTACGACAATACAGGAACTCTTTTGCCTTCAACGCCAATGAGCTCGGAAAATGTTCCACAATACCATTTAAAGTTGAACTACAGTCTGGAGGTATAGTGGCTCATAAACCTTACAAAACCTCCTCATACCAGGACGCCATCATTGACGCCGAAGTTAAGAAATTACTCGATAATAACATTATCGAGCCATCCACGTCACCCTTCTCAAGCCCTGTCATCATTGTCTTCAAAAAACCCAATGACCAGGGAGTCCGCAAGCCACGGATGGTCATTGATTTCCGATCACTCAACGCCATCACTAAACCTATGCATTGGCCCCTGCCCAGCATTGACGAGATTCTCCGTCGTCTCCAGAATAAAAAGTATTTCTCAACTCTAGACCTCGCGTCCGGGTTCCATCAGATAACAGTGGAACCCGCCTCCAGAGAAAAACTCAGCTTCATCACAAGAAATGGACAATATCAGTATAAGGACATGCCATTCGGTACACGCAACTCACCCTCACATTTTTGCCGGGTGATAGATGTTATTCTGGCAGATCTCAAATACAATACCGCTCTAGCATATGTAGACGACATTGTTGTAGCTAGTCAAACTATTGACGAGCATATTTCTAAACTCAGGAAAATCTTCATACGCTTCGCACAACATAATCTCAAATTTGAGCCGACCAAATGTAAATTTGGTTACGAAACAATAAACCTCCTTGGTTTTACTATTACGGCCTATGGAATTCAGCCCTACGATGACAATTTAAACGGATTAAGGCAGATGCCCGCCCCCACTAACATCACTACAGTCCAGTCATTTCTTGGAATGGCTAATTTCTTCCGAAGATTTGTGCCCAATTTTGCACATATAGCAGCACCATTACGAGAACTCACAAAGAAGAACACCCCGTTCCTGTGGACTCACGAATGTGATCAAGCATTCCAAGCCCTGAAGAATCTCTTATTATGCAAACCAATCTTAGCCCACTATGATCCGCAAAAAGAGACATTTTTATATACAGACGCCTCCTACCAAGGCCTTGGGGCCTACCTCACCCAATTACACCCTGACGGTTTAGAACATCCAGTTTTCTTCCTCAGCCGACGTCTAAATAAATATGAAGTTAAGTATCACATTCGCATTCTAGAACTACTGGCCATAACTTGGTCTGTAATGAAATTAAAGGAGTATTTACTTGGCATACCATTCACGGTCAAGACAGACCACCATTCCTTGTGTTACATCCTCAAAAGTAAGGATGATCTCGACCCTAAACTCCAGCGCTTACAATTACTATTGATGCCCTTTGATATAAAAATAAAATATGTCAAAGGAACCACTCATAAGGTCGCAGATTGTCTCAGCCGTAATCCCTTCCAAGAACCCACACACTCACAGACTGATGAGGACGCCTGCCTATCTGTTCATACCATAGACATTGGTATTCTCCAGACAGAACAAGCAAAAGATCCAGCCCTCTTGGAAATAATTAATAAACTCCCCACCAACTGGAGACTACGCTCTAACTACACATTATACAATGACATTTTGTATAAACATAACCGGAAACTTGGAGAAAAATCTCTACTCATGATTCCTCGTCACATGGTGCCAGATATAATTAAACGACACCATAACCCAGTGTCCCATTCAGGACATACTAAGGCTCTCAAAGAAATCCAACACAGTTACTTCTGGACAACGATGAACAAAGACATCAAAGCCTTTATTCAATCCTGTTCATTTTGTCAAGAAAGAAAATCTCCCCGTGGTCAAAAACAGCCCGGAGAATTTCAATTCATCCCTATTCCTCTCAGACCCTTCGAAAGAATTCAGATGGACGTACAGGGTCCATTGACGAATAAAGAAGGACGTCCAAGATATATAATCACTGCAATTTGTTATCTCACGAAATTTCTCGTAGCTGAGGTTGTACCCACAGCAGACGCTTCCGCTATAGCCAAATTCATCTTCCAGAAAATAGCTGCCGTATATTCCCTTCCCGAAATTATACAGTCAGATCAAGGGACAGAATTTAACAATGCTGTCATTACAGAACTTTCCAAAATATTTGATTTTAAAATGAACTATAGCACTGCTTTTCACCCCCAAGCTCAGGGTCTCATCGAGAGATCCCACCAAACATTGGGTGACTGTATTGCTATATACAGAGCAGAAAATAAGGCCGACTGGCCCCACGCAATTCCAGCTATTACATTCCATCTCAACAATACTCTTCACAGCTCCCACGGTTTTACACCATTCTATGTGCTGCATGGTTTTCATGCACGCACCCCGTTGAGAAATGCATTTCCTACTTTTACTCCAGAAAACAGAAACGTCCAGGACATGACGTCACTCTGGAAAACTACTCATGACTTACTAGAGACCCAAAGGAAAAAATACGCCGCCCGTGTAAATCAGTCTAAACGAACAGTAAACTATAATATTGGTGACAATGTGCTCCTCGAGCACACGTCCATACAGCCTGGTACGAGCACTAAGTTACTACCCAGATGGAAAGGCCCATTTTCTGTTATTGACCGACCCTCCGAAGTTAACTACACTATTAGAGGATCTGTTGGTAACACTGTTAAAACCCTCACAGTTCATGTGTCCCGGTTAAAAATATTTTATGAACGCCCCAATGTGTTCAATACTAAATCTCTGCTCAATAATGACGATGCACCTCCAGTGCAGGAAGCTTCTACAAATCTACAAGACATTCCTCAGGAACTTACTAAATCTACAGGAGAACTACCTTCTCCAGCACCTGATATTACTCCAGAAATTATTGCTGAACAACCCTCAAGTCCACCCGACGTTATTCTTGAACCAAATTTACCTACAGCTGACACTCATGAATTTCCACTACGGGATACAGTGCCTCCATTCCCCGTTCAACAACCTACTACAATTCCTCCAGAAATTCATGAGCAGCCTCATAAACCTACCTATAGAGAAGCACTATTGTCTGCACCTAAAAATTCCACTGTGGAAATTCCTCATTCCTCCTCTATAACAATTCCTAATAAACGTGTTCGCAGAACACAGCAACAATTATTGGAACAGGAATCTCAAAAAATATTACCCACAGATTTTTATTCCCGAACAGATACAGAATTTAGACGTAGCACAAGAACAAATATCCATGCTATGGATAACCTATTCAACTTCACAACAATTTGCCCTACAAATAATCACAGTTATCAACTGTAACAACACGGATATCGGATCCAGCTTCATTTATAAATATATGCTCTATGCTCAACAAAATTCATGAACACCCTTCAAGTTACAACAGAATTTTATTCCATATACAACACATACAACTCCCATTTCGGAGTCGTTTACAAATCCAAAATTCAATGCGCTACATAATGCTACTCTAGGTTCACTGACCTCTCTTGACCTCAAAAATTTCTATGTTTTTATTTACAAGAAAAAATTGGCGTGACCCGTGTACGCCAGTACCACCCGAGGGTTTCCCCCCCAACCCCCCCCTAAGTGGAAGGTCACCCCTCCCTCACGGAGTGACCCTTCCCCCTTAAAAGTCAGCCCTTCTAAAGGTATCGCATCATGACCTGTCATCTCTCATTAACCAGACGTGCTGTATCAAGATAAACTACAGAAAATTCAAAATAATAATCTGTGCCTTTCAAAGGTCACATCCTCGGTCATCTGTTTCCATTCCATGTACAATGAACTTGTCCCACATTATTAAACACTAGCTTGCCATTACCAGGCAAAGGTCCCCGAGTCACTCTGAGCACTTGGACCGCAATTTAATAAATTGAACCCTCAAGCATCTACTGCTCATAATGTGAACACACAATACATTGTACAATCACCAACTTCATCAACAGATTCCCTGGATCTACGAATTGCAAGGGCAAGACAACCGCAGACCCGTACTCCTAACAAAAATAAAAAATTCAAGAAAGAAAAGAAGAACACTGTACGAAGAACAAATAATATTAATTGGAACTTCACAATTTCTTCAATGATGATCAGCACCAGCCCACAGTCTTCCGTTGTCACCCTGTAACATTACAAACCCTGCATTATTATTTTATTCTGAGGAAAATACTAATGTGCACATTTCTTTTGAGTTCCAGCAAAATTCCTCACTCACTTTTGCAGACTTCACAACATGACCCACATTCCCGGATATTCAGGTCAGCACCCTCTATGATGACCGCTCCAACTGCAAGCACACATGGGACGCCATGACATTTGCAAGTCATCTACAATCAAGAAAAATACAATAAAAACTATATATTATTTTTCATTACTAACAATTTTCCCTAGCTTCACAAACACTTTCACATAATTCTCACACCTCACACTCTTATATTACATACTTATACATTTTTGTCTTCATTCTATACCTATGAGCTGCAGCTCCTCACACATTTTCCTCATTTCCAGAAATTGTGACTGATCCCCACATTTCGCCACTTCCCATTGGACACCCTGTACACGCACAAAATTTCTGTAAAATCTATTATACACACACTTTCAAGTTCATATTATAAGCTGTTTTTCAATTTCAATCTCACTAACCCAATACAAAATTGTTACTCACCGTATATAAGGTCTCCATCTTGCGTATTCCCTCTCCAAAGTTTCCTCAATTCTATCTTAATAATTCTGAGGACAGAATTTTCTGCCACTCCAGGAAGTTTATACAAACATTTACGCTAATACTACACAATTTTGATGTTATTTTAACGAAATATTACAGTTTTATGTAAAGTCTACATGTTAAAATGATATTACTGGAACAAATAATATCCGCAGAGCTAAAAATTTTGTATTCAACTACAGTGGAAAGAGTTCAAGCAAAGAAAACAAGAGGAAAAAGAAACTACGTCGTCCCAGTTCAAGATAGAAGCGGACTAAAAATACCAACGGTACAAAAAATCTGTTACAGTTCCTACCCTTTTAAACAATGGGGACATTGTTTCCCCTTCCCCGTAGAATGTTAACCGATATCTGGTTATTTAACACTTAATAAATGTAACGTTAACATTAATGTACATATATGTACTGTTAAGATGTAAAGTTTCCATAGGAAAAGTGTTAGGTACTTACTTTAACCTAATATTATTGGTTAAAATGAAAACCTTTGTGAATACTGGAGGTGGGCTCTTGTGAGCTCACCTCCGTATAAAACTTCGTGCCTCCGTAGGTACGAGAGAGGAGAGGAATTCCAGATCTTGAGCTAAGCAGAGCAAGGGAACGCGTGTGAGACCAACTAAGTGTATCCAAATAAGCACGATAAAGAGAATAAAATATACCGTGAGAACAAACCCTTATAACTACATACGCATCTCATTCTCCCTATCTTGAGACATACTCCCGAAATCCCTCACAGCCAGCTTGTGAATCCCTACCGTCTACATTTCCCCATCATCTCATACTCTCACTCTCAATATCATCAATATTCCCTTTTATTTTCCATGATCGGCTCATCATCACATTTTCCTCATTACGAACCACAAAACTCTACAACTTAAAATTAACAGCATGCTAAACTGCATGCTTAACTGCATGCTTAACTGCATGCTTAACTGCATGCTTAAATGCATGCTTAAATGCATGCTTAACTGCATGCTTAACTGCAAACTTAACTGCATGCTTAACTGCATGCTTAACTGCATGCTTAACTGCATGCTTAACTGCATGCTTAACTGCATGCTTAAGTGCATGCTTAAGTGCATGCTTAACTGCATGCTTAACTGCATGCTTAACTGCATGCTTAACTGCATGCTTAACTGCATGCTTAACTGCATGCTTAACTGCAAGCCTAACTGCATGCTTAACTGCATGCTTAACTGCGTGCTTAACTGTATGCTTAACTGTATGCCTAACTGCATGCTTAACTGCATGCTTAACTGCATGCTTACCTGCAAGCTTAACTGCATGCTTAACTGCATGCTAAACTGCATGCTTAACTGCATGCTTAACTGCATGCTTAACTGCATGCTAAACTGCATAATCAACTGCATGCTTAACTGCAAGCTTAACTGCATGCTTAACTGCAAGCTTAACTGCATGCTTAACTGCATGCTTAACTGCATGCTTAACTGCAAGCCTAACTGCATGCTTAACTGCGTGCTTAACTGTATGCCTAACTGTATGCCTAACTGCATGCTTAACTGCATGCTTAACTGCATGCTTAACTGCATGCTTAACTGCAAGCTTAACTGCATGCTTAACTGCATGCTTAACTGCATGCTAAACTGCATGCTAAACTGCATGCTTAACTGCATGCTTAAGTGCATGCTTAACTGCATGCTTAACTGCATGCTTAACTGCATGCTTAACTGCATGCTTAACTGCATGCTTAACTGCATGCTTAACTGCATGCTTAACTGCATGCTTAACTGCATGCTTAACTGCATGCTTAACTGCATGCTTAACTGCATGCTTAACTGCATGCTTAACTGCATGCTTAACTGCATGCTTAACTGCATGCTTAACTGCATGCTTAACTGCATGCTTAACTGCAAGCCTAACTGCATGCTTAACTGCATGCTTAACTGCGTGCTTAACTGTATGCTTAACTGTATGCCTAACTGCATGCTTAACTGCATGCTTAACTGCATGCTTAACTGCAAGCTTAACTGCATGCTTAACTGCATGCTAAACTGCATGCTTAACTGCATGCTTAACTGCATGCTTAACTGCATGCTAAACTGCATAATCAACTGCATGCTTAACTGCAAGCTTAACTGCATGCTTAACTGCAAGCTTAACTGCATGCTTAACTGCATGATAAACTGCATGCTTAACTGCAAGCTTAACTGCAAGCTTAACTGCATGCTTAACTGCAAGCTTAACTGCGAGCTTAACCGCATGTTTAACTGCATGCTTAACTGCATGCTTAACTGCGTGCTTAACTGTATGCCTAACTGTATGCCTAACTGCATGCTTAACTGCATGCTTAACTGCATGCTTAACTGCAAGCTTAACTGCATGCTTAACTGCATGCTAAACTGCATGCTTAACTGCATGCTTAACTGCATGCTTAACTGCATGCTAAACTGCATAATCAACTGCATGCTTAACTGCAAGCTTAACTGCATGCTTAACTGCAAGCTTAACTGCATGCTTAACTGCATGATAAACTGCATGCTTAACTGCATGCTTAAATGCATGCTTAACTGCATGCTTAACTGCAAACTTAACTGCATGCTTAACTGCATGCTTAACTGCATGCTTAACTGCATGCTTAACTGCATGCTTAAGTGCATGCTTAACTGCATGCTTAACTGCATGCTTAACTGCATGCTTAACTGCATGCTTAACTGCATGCTTAAATGCATGCTTAACTGCATGCTTAACTGCAAACTTAACTGCATGCTTAACTGCATGCTTAACTGCATGCTTAACTGCATGCTTAACTGCATGCTTAAGTGCATGCTTATGTGCATGCTAAACTGCATGCTTAACTGCATGCTTAACTGCATGCTTAAGTGCATGCTTAAGTGCATGCTTAACTGCATGCTTAAGTGCATGCTTAACTGCATGCTTAACTGCATGCTTAACTGCATGCTTAACTGCATGCTTAACTGCATGCTTAACTGCATGCTTAACTGCATGCTTAACTGCATGCTTAACTGCATGCTTAACTGCATGCTTAACTGCATGTTTAACTGCATGCTTAACTGCATGCTTAACTGCATGCTAAACTGCATAATCAACTGCATGCTTAACTGCAAGCTTAACTGCATGCTTAACTGCAAGCATAACTGCATGCTTAACTGCATGCTTAACTGCATGCTTAACTGCATGCTTAACTGCGTGCTTAACTGCATGCTTAACTGCATGCTTAACTGCATGCTTAACTGCATGCTAAACTGCATGCTTAACTGCATGCTTAACTGCATGCTTAACTGCATGCTTAAATGCATGCTTAAATGCATGCTTAACTGCATGCTTAACTGCAAACTTAACTGCATGCTTAACTGCATGATAAACTGCATGCTTAACTGCATGCTTAAATGCATGCTTAACTGCATGCTTAACTGCAAACTTAACTGCATGCTTAACTGCATGCTTAACTGCATGCTTAACTGCATGCTTAACTGCATGCTTAAGTGCATGCTTAACTGCATGCTTAACTGCATGCTTAACTGCATGCTTAACTGCATGCTTAACTGCATGCTTAAATGCATGCTTAACTGCATGCTTAACTGCAAACTTAACTGCATGCTTAACTGCATGCTTAACTGCATGCTTAACTGCATGCTTAACTGCATGCTTAAGTGCATGCTTATGTGCATGCTAAACTGCATGCTTAACTGCAAGCTTAACTGCGAGCTTAACCGCATGCTTAACTGCATGCTTAACCGCATGCTAAACTGCATGCTTAACTACTTGCTTAACTGCAAACTTAACTGCATGCGTAACTGCATGCTTAACTGCAAGCTTAACTGCAAGCATAACTGCATGCTTAACTGCATGCTTAACTGCATGCTTAACTGCATGCTTAACTGCATGATAAACTGCATGCTTAACTGCAAGATTAACTGCAAGCTTAACTGCATGCTTAACTGTATGCCTAACTGTATGCCTAACTGCATGCTTAACTGCATGCTTAACTGCATGCTTATGTGCATGCTTAACTGCATGCTTAACTGCATGTTTAACTACATGCCTAACTGCAAGCTTATCTGCATGCTTAACTGCATGCTTAACTGCATGCTTAACTGCATGCTTAACTGCATGCTTAACTGCAAGCCTAACTGCATGCTTAACTGCATGCTTAACTGCGTGCTTAACTGTATGCCTAACTGTATGCCTAACTGCATGCTTAACTGCATGCTTAACTGCATGCTTAACTGCAAGCTTAACTGCATGCTTAACTGCATGCTAAACTGCATGCTTAACTGCATGCTTAACTGCATGCTTAACTGCATGCTAAACTGCATAATCAACTGCATGCTTAACTGCAAGCTTAACTGCATGCTTAACTCCAAGCTTAACTGCATGCTTAACTGCAAGCTTAACTGCATGCTTAACTGCATGATAAACTGCATGCTTAACTGCATGCTTAAATGCATGCTTAACTGCATGCTTAACTGCAAACTTAACTGCATGCTTAACTGCATGCTTAACTGCATGCTTAACTGCATGCTTAACTGCATGCTTAAGTGCATGCTTAACTGCATGGTTAACTGCATGCTTAACTGCATGCTTAACTGCATGCTTTACTGCATGCTTAACTGCATGCTTAACTGTATGCCTAACTGTATGCCTAACTGCATGCTTAATTGCATGCTTAACTGCATGCTTAACTGCATGCTTAACTGCATGCTTAACTTTAAAATTAACTGCATGTTTAACTACATGCCTAACTGCAAGCTTATCTGCATGCTTAACTGCATGCTTAACTGCATGCTTAACTGCATGCTTAACTGCATGCTTAACTGCAAGCCTAACTGCGTGCTTAACTGCATGCTTAACTGCGTGCTTAACTGTATGCCTAACTGTATGCCTAACTGCATGCTTAACTGCATGCTTAACTGCTTGCTTAACTGCAAGCTTAACTGCATGCTTAACTGCATGCTAAACTGCATGCTTAACTGCATGCTTAACTTCATGCTTAACTGCATGCTAAACTGCATAATCAACTGCATGCTTAACTGCAAGCTTAACTGCATACTTAACTGCAAGCTTAACTGCATGCTTAACTGCATGATAAACTGCATAATTAACTGCATGCTTAAATGCATGCTTAACTGCATGCTTAACTGCAAACTTAACTGCATGCTTAACTGCATGCTTAACTGCATGCTTAACTGCATGCTTAACTGCATGCTTAAGTGCATGCTTAACTGCATGGTTAACTGCATGCTTAACTGCATGCTTAACTGCATGCTTAACTGCATGCTTAACTGCAAACTTAACTGCATGCTTAACTGCATGCTTAACTGCATGCTTAACTGCATGCTTAACTGCATGCTTAAGTGCATGCTTAAGTGCATGCTTAACTGCATGCTTAACTGCATGCTTAACTGCATGCTTAACTGCATGCTTAACTGCATGCTTAACTGCATGCTTAACTGCAAGCCTAACTGCATGCTTAACTGCATGCTTAACTGCGTGCTTAACTGTATGCCTAACTGTATGCCTAACTGCATGCTTAACTGCATGCTTAACTGCATGCTTAACTGCAAGCTTAACTGCATGCTTAACTGCATGCTAAACTGCATTTTTAAGTGCATGCTTAACTGCATGCTTAAGTGCATGCCTACGTGCATGCTTAACTGCATGCTTAAGTGCATGCTTAACTGCATGCTTAACTGCAAGCTTAACTGCATGCTTAACTGCATGATAAACTGCATGCTTAACTGCAAGCTTAACTGCAAGCTTAACTGCATGCTTAACTGCAAGCTTAACTGCGAGCTTAACCGCATGTTTAACTGCATGCTTAACTGCATGCTTAACTGCGTGCTTAACTGTATGCCTAACTGTATGCCTAACTGCATGCTTAACTGCATGCTTAACTGCATGCTTAACTGCAAGCTTAACTGCATGCTTAACTGCATGCTAAACTGCATGCTTAACTGCATGCTTAACTGCATGCTTAACTGCATGCTAAACTGCATAATCAACTGCATGCTTAACTGCAAGCTTAACTGCATGCTTAACTGCAAGCTTAACTGCATGCTTAACTGCATGCTTAACTGCATGCTTAACTTCATGCTTAACTGCATGCTTAACTGCATGCTTAACTGCATGCTTAACTGCATGCTTAACTGCATGCTTAACTGCATGCTTAACTGCATGCTTAACTGCATGCTTAACTGCATGCTTAACTGCATGCTTAACTGCATGCTTAACTGCATGCTTAAGTGCATGCTTAACTGCATGCTTAACTGCATGCTTAACTGCATGCTTAACTGCATGCTTAACTGCATGCTTAACTGCATGCTTAACTGCATGCTTAACTGCAAGCCTAACTGCATGCTTAACTGCATGCTTAACTGCGTGCTTAACTGTATGCTTAACTGTATGCCTAACTGCATGCTTAACTGCATGCTTAACTGCATGCTTAACTGCAAGCTTAACTGCATGCTTAACTGCATGCTAAACTGCATGCTTAACTGCATGCTTAACTGCATGCTTAACTGCATGCTAAACTGCATAATCAACTGCATGCTTAACTGCAAGCTTAACTGCATGCTTAACTGCAAGCTTAACTGCATGCTTAACTGCATGATAAACTGCATGCTTAACTGCAAGCTTAACTGCAAGCTTAACTGCATGCTTAACTGCAAGCTTAACTGCGAGCTTAACCGCATGTTTAACTGCATGCTTAACTGCATGCTTAACTGCGTGCTTAACTGTATGCCTAACTGTATGCCTAACTGCATGCTTAACTGCATGCTTAACTGCATGCTTAACTGCAAGCTTAACTGCATGCTTAACTGCATGCTAAACTGCATGCTTAACTGCATGCTTAACTGCATGCTTAACTGCATGCTAAACTGCATAATCAACTGCATGCTTAACTGCAAGCTTAACTGCATGCTTAACTGCAAGCTTAACTGCATGCTTAACTGCATGATAAACTGCATGCTTAACTGCATGCTTAAATGCATGCTTAACTGCATGCTTAACTGCAAACTTAACTGCATGCTTAACTGCATGCTTAACTGCATGCTTAACTGCATGCTTAACTGCAAACTTAACTGCATGCTTAACTGCATGCTTAACTGCATGCTTAACTGCATGCTTAACTGCATGCTTAAGTGCATGCTTAACTGCATGCTTAACTGCATGCTTAACTGCAAACTTAACTGCATGCTTAACTGCATGCTTAACTGCATGCTTAACTGCATGCTTAACTGCAAACTTAACTGCATGCTTAACTGCATGCTAAACTGCATGCTTAACTGCATGCTTAACTGCATGCTTAAGTGCATGCTTAAGTGCATGCTTAACTGCATGCTTAAGTGCATGCTTAACTGCATGCTTAACTGCATGCTTAACTGCATGCTTAACTGCATGCTTAACTGCATGCTTAACTGCATGCTTAACTGCATGCTTAACTGCATGCTTAACTGCATGCTTAACTGCATGTTTAACTGCATGCTTAACTGCATGCTTAACTGCATGCTAAACTGCATAATCAACTGCATGCTTAACTGCAAGCTTAACTGCATGCTTAACTGCAAGCATAACTGCATGCTTAACTGCATGCTTAACTGCATGCTTAACTGCATGCTTAACTGCGTGCTTAACTGCATGCTTAACTGCATGCTTAACTGCATGCTTAACTGCATGCTAAACTGCATGCTTAACTGCATGCTTAACTGCATGCTTAACTGCATGCTTAAATGCATGCTTAAATGCATGCTTAACTGCATGCTTAACTGCAAACTTAACTGCATGCTTAACTGCATGATAAACTGCATGCTTAACTGCATGCTTAAATGCATGCTTAACTGCATGCTTAACTGCAAACTTAACTGCATGCTTAACTGCATGCTTAACTGCATGCTTAACTGCATGCTTAACTGCATGCTTAAGTGCATGCTTAACTGCATGCTTAACTGCATGCTTAACTGCATGCTTAACTGCATGCTTAACTGCATGCTTAAATGCATGCTTAACTGCATGCTTAACTGCAAACTTAACTGCATGCTTAACTGCATGCTTAACTGCATGCTTAACTGCATGCTTAACTGCATGCTTAAGTGCATGCTTATGTGCATGCTAAACTGCATGCTTAACTGCAAGCTTAACTGCGAGCTTAACCGCATGCTTAACTGCATGCTTAACCGCATGCTAAACTGCATGCTTAACTACTTGCTTAACTGCAAACTTAACTGCATGCGTAACTGCATGCTTAACTGCAAGCTTAACTGCAAGCATAACTGCATGCTTAACTGCATGCTTAACTGCATGCTTAACTGCATGCTTAACTGCATGATAAACTGCATGCTTAACTGCAAGATTAACTGCAAGCTTAACTGCATGCTTAACTGTATGCCTAACTGTATGCCTAACTGCATGCTTAACTGCATGCTTAACTGCATGCTTATGTGCATGCTTAACTGCATGCTTAACTGCATGTTTAACTACATGCCTAACTGCAAGCTTATCTGCATGCTTAACTGCATGCTTAACTGCATGCTTAACTGCATGCTTAACTGCATGCTTAACTGCAAGCCTAACTGCATGCTTAACTGCATGCTTAACTGCGTGCTTAACTGTATGCCTAACTGTATGCCTAACTGCATGCTTAACTGCATGCTTAACTGCATGCTTAACTGCAAGCTTAACTGCATGCTTAACTGCATGCTAAACTGCATGCTTAACTGCATGCTTAACTGCATGCTTAACTGCATGCTAAACTGCATAATCAACTGCATGCTTAACTGCAAGCTTAACTGCATGCTTAACTCCAAGCTTAACTGCATGCTTAACTGCAAGCTTAACTGCATGCTTAACTGCATGATAAACTGCATGCTTAACTGCATGCTTAAATGCATGCTTAACTGCATGCTTAACTGCAAACTTAACTGCATGCTTAACTGCATGCTTAACTGCATGCTTAACTGCATGCTTAACTGCATGCTTAAGTGCATGCTTAACTGCATGGTTAACTGCATGCTTAACTGCATGCTTAACTGCATGCTTTACTGCATGCTTAACTGCATGCTTAACTGTATGCCTAACTGTATGCCTAACTGCATGCTTAATTGCATGCTTAACTGCATGCTTAACTGCATGCTTAACTGCATGCTTAACTTTAAAATTAACTGCATGTTTAACTACATGCCTAACTGCAAGCTTATCTGCATGCTTAACTGCATGCTTAACTGCATGCTTAACTGCATGCTTAACTGCATGCTTAACTGCAAGCCTAACTGCGTGCTTAACTGCATGCTTAACTGCGTGCTTAACTGTATGCCTAACTGTATGCCTAACTGCATGCTTAACTGCATGCTTAACTGCTTGCTTAACTGCAAGCTTAACTGCATGCTTAACTGCATGCTAAACTGCATGCTTAACTGCATGCTTAACTTCATGCTTAACTGCATGCTAAACTGCATAATCAACTGCATGCTTAACTGCAAGCTTAACTGCATACTTAACTGCAAGCTTAACTGCATGCTTAACTGCATGATAAACTGCATAATTAACTGCATGCTTAAATGCATGCTTAACTGCATGCTTAACTGCAAACTTAACTGCATGCTTAACTGCATGCTTAACTGCATGCTTAACTGCATGCTTAACTGCATGCTTAAGTGCATGCTTAACTGCATGGTTAACTGCATGCTTAACTGCATGCTTAACTGCATGCTTAACTGCATGCTTAACTGCAAACTTAACTGCATGCTTAACTGCATGCTTAACTGCATGCTTAACTGCATGCTTAACTGCATGCTTAAGTGCATGCTTAAGTGCATGCTTAACTGCATGCTTAACTGCATGCTTAACTGCATGCTTAACTGCATGCTTAACTGCATGCTTAACTGCATGCTTAACTGCAAGCCTAACTGCATGCTTAACTGCATGCTTAACTGCGTGCTTAACTGTATGCCTAACTGTATGCCTAACTGCATGCTTAACTGCATGCTTAACTGCATGCTTAACTGCAAGCTTAACTGCATGCTTAACTGCATGCTAAACTGCATTTTTAAGTGCATGCTTAACTGCATGCTTAAGTGCATGCCTACGTGCATGCTTAACTGCATGCTTAAGTGCATGCTTAACTGCATGCTTAACTGCAAGCTTAACTGCATGCTTAACTGCATGATAAACTGCATGCTTAACTGCAAGCTTAACTGCAAGCTTAACTGCATGCTTAACTGCAAGCTTAACTGCGAGCTTAACCGCATGTTTAACTGCATGCTTAACTGCATGCTTAACTGCGTGCTTAACTGTATGCCTAACTGTATGCCTAACTGCATGCTTAACTGCATGCTTAACTGCATGCTTAACTGCAAGCTTAACTGCATGCTTAACTGCATGCTAAACTGCATGCTTAACTGCATGCTTAACTGCATGCTTAACTGCATGCTAAACTGCATAATCAACTGCATGCTTAACTGCAAGCTTAACTGCATGCTTAACTCCAAGCTTAACTGCATGCTTAACTGCAAGCTTAACTGCATGCTTAACTGCATGATAAACTGCATGCTTAACTGCATGCTTAAATGCATGCTTAACTGCATGCTTAACTGCAAACTTAACTGCATGCTTAACTGCATGCTTAACTGCATGCTTAACTGCATGCTTAACTGCATGCTTAAGTGCATGCTTAACTGCATGGTTAACTGCATGCTTAACTGCATGCTTAACTGCATGCTTTACTGCATGCTTAACTGCATGCTTAACTGTATGCCTAACTGTATGCCTAACTGCATGCTTAATTGCATGCTTAACTGCATGCTTAACTGCATGCTTAACTGCATGCTTAACTTTAAAATTAACTGCATGTTTAACTACATGCCTAACTGCAAGCTTATCTGCATGCTTAACTGCATGCTTAACTGCATGCTTAACTGCATGCTTAACTGCATGCTTAACTGCAAGCCTAACTGCGTGCTTAACTGCATGCTTAACTGCGTGCTTAACTGTATGCCTAACTGTATGCCTAACTGCATGCTTAACTGCATGCTTAACTGCTTGCTTAACTGCAAGCTTAACTGCATGCTTAACTGCATGCTAAACTGCATGCTTAACTGCATGCTTAACTTCATGCTTAACTGCATGCTAAACTGCATAATCAACTGCATGCTTAACTGCAAGCTTAACTGCATACTTAACTGCAAGCTTAACTGCATGCTTAACTGCATGATAAACTGCATAATTAACTGCATGCTTAAATGCATGCTTAACTGCATGCTTAACTGCAAACTTAACTGCATGCTTAACTGCATGCTTAACTGCATGCTTAACTGCATGCTTAACTGCATGCTTAAGTGCATGCTTAACTGCATGGTTAACTGCATGCTTAACTGCATGCTTAACTGCATGCTTAACTGCATGCTTAACTGCAAACTTAACTGCATGCTTAACTGCATGCTTAACTGCATGCTTAACTGCATGCTTAACTGCATGCTTAAGTGCATGCTTAAGTGCATGCTTAACTGCATGCTTAACTGCATGCTTAACTGCATGCTTAACTGCATGCTTAACTGCATGCTTAACTGCATGCTTAACTGCAAGCCTAACTGCATGCTTAACTGCATGCTTAACTGCGTGCTTAACTGTATGCCTAACTGTATGCCTAACTGCATGCTTAACTGCATGCTTAACTGCATGCTTAACTGCAAGCTTAACTGCATGCTTAACTGCATGCTAAACTGCATTTTTAAGTGCATGCTTAACTGCATGCTTAAGTGCATGCCTACGTGCATGCTTAACTGCATGCTTAAGTGCATGCTTAACTGCATGCTTAACTGCAAGCTTAACTGCATGCTTAACTGCATGATAAACTGCATGCTTAACTGCAAGCTTAACTGCAAGCTTAACTGCATGCTTAACTGCAAGCTTAACTGCGAGCTTAACCGCATGTTTAACTGCATGCTTAACTGCATGCTTAACTGCGTGCTTAACTGTATGCCTAACTGTATGCCTAACTGCATGCTTAACTGCATGCTTAACTGCATGCTTAACTGCAAGCTTAACTGCATGCTTAACTGCATGCTAAACTGCATGCTTAACTGCATGCTAAACTGCATGCTTAACTGCATGCTTAACTGCATGCTTAACTGCATGCTAAACTGCATAATCAACTGCATGCTTAACTGCAAGCTTAACTGCATGCTTAACTGCAAGCTTAACTGCATGCTTAACTGCATGATAAACTGCATGCTTAACTGCATGCTTAAATGCATGCTTAACTGCATGCTTAACTGCAAACTTAACTGCATGCTTAACTGCATGCTTAACTGCATGCTTAACTGCATGCTTAACTGCATGCTTAAGTGCATGCTTAAGTGCATGCTTAACTGCATGCTTAACTGCATGCTTAACTGCATGCTTAACTGCATGCTTAACTGCATGCTTAAATGCATGCTTAACTGCATGCTTAACTGCAAACTTAACTGCATGCTTAACTGCATGCTTAACTGCATGCTTAACTGCATGCTTAACTGCATGCTTAAGTGCATGCTTATGTGCATGCTAAACTGCATGCTTAACTGCATGCTTAACTGCATGCTTAAGTGCATGCTTAAGTGCATGCTTAACTGCATGCTTAACTGCATGCTTAACTGCATGCTTAACTGCATGCTTAACTGCATGCTTAACTGCATGCTTAACTGCATGCTTAACTGCATGCTTAACTGCATGCTTAACTGCATGCTTAACTGCATGCTTAACTGCATGCTTAACATCATGCTTAACATCATGCTTAACTGCATGCTAAACTGCATAATCAACTGCATGCTTAACTGCAAGCTTAACTGCATGCTTAACTGCAAGCATAACTGCATGCTTAACTGCATGCTTAACTGCATGCTTAACTGCATGCTTAACTGCGTGCTTAACTGCATGCTTAACTGCATGCTTAACTGCATGCTTAACTGCATGCTAAACTGCATGCTTAACTGCATGCTTAACTGCATGCTTAACTGCATGCTTAAATGCATGCTTAAATGCATGCTTAACTGCATGCTTAACTGCAAACTTAACTGCATGCTTAACTGCATGATAAACTGCATGCTTAACTGCATGCTTAAATGCATGCTTAACTGCATGCTTAACTGCAAACTTAACTGCATGCTTAACTGCATGCTTAACTGCAAGCCTAACTGCGTGCTTAACTGCATGCTTAACTGCGTGCTTAACTGTATGCCTAACTGTATGCCTAACTGCATGCTTAACTGCATGCTTAACTGCATGCTTAAATGCATGCTTAACTGCATGCTTAACTGCAAACTTAACTGCATGCTTAACTGCATGCTTAACTGCATGCTTAACTGCATGCTTAACTGCATGCTTAAGTGCATGCTTATGTGCATGCTAAACTGCATGCTTAACTGCAAGCTTAACTGCGAGCTTAACCGCATGCTTAACTGCATGCTTAACCGCATGCTAAGTTGCATGCTTAACTACTTGCTTAACTGCAAACTTAACTGCATGCGTAACTGCATGCTTAACTGCAAGCTTAACTGCAAGCATAACTGCATGCTTAACTGCATGCTTAACTGCATGCTTAACTGCATGCTTAACTGCATGATAAACTGCATGCTTAACTGCAAGCTTAACTGCAAGCTTAACTGCATGCTTAACTGTATGCCTAACTGTATGCCTAACTGCATGCTTAACTGCATGCTTAACTGCATGCTTATGTGCATGCTTAACTGCATGCTTAACTGCATGTTTAACTACATGCCTAACTGCAAGCTTATCTGCATGCTTAACTGCATGCTTAACTGCATGCTTAACTGCATGCTTAACTGCATGCTTAACTGCAAGCCTAACTGCATGCTTAACTGCATGCTTAACTGCGTGCTTAACTGTATGCCTAACTGTATGCCTAACTGCATGCTTAACTGCATGCTTAACTGCATGCTTAACTGCAAGCTTAACTGCATGCTTAACTGCATGATAAACTGCATGCTTAACTGCATGCTTAAATGCATGCTTAACTGCATGCTTAACTGCAAACTTAACTGCATGCTTAACTGCATGCTTAACTGCATGCTTAACTGCATGCTTAACTGCATGCTTAACTGCATGCTTAAGTGCATGCTTAACTGCATGGTTAACTGCATGCTTAACTGCATGCTTAACTGCATGCTTAACTGCATGCTTAACTGCATGCTTAACTGTATGCCTAACTGTATGCCTAACTGCATGCTTAATTGCATGCTTAACTGCATGCTTAACTGCTTGCTTAACTGCATGCTTAACTTTAAAATTAACTGCATGTTTAACTACATGCCTAACTGCAAGCTTATCTGCATGCTTAACTGCATGCTTAACTGCATGCTTAACTGCATGCTTAACTGCATGCTTAACTGCAAGCCTAACTGCGTGCTTAACTGCATGCTTAACTGCATGCTTAACTTCATGCTTAACTGCATGCTAAACTGCATAATCAACTGCATGCTTAACTGCAAGCTTAACTGCATACTTAACTGCAAGCTTAACTGCATGCTTAACTGCATGATAAACTGCATAATTAACTGCATGCTTAAATGCATGCTTAACTGCATGCTTAACTGCAAACTTAACTGCATGCTTAACTGCATGCTTAACTGCATGCTTAACTGCATGCTTAACTGCATGCTTAAGTGCATGCTTAACTGCATGGTTAACTGCATGCTTAACTGCATGCTTAACTGCATGCTTAACTGCATGCTTAACTGCAAACTTAACTGCATGCTTAACTGCATGCTTAACTGCATGCTTAACTGCATGCTTAACTGCATGCTTAAGTGCATGCTTAAGTGCATGCTTAACTGCATGCTTAACTGCATGCTTAACTGCATGCTTAACTGCATGCTTAACTGCATGCTTAACTGCATGCTTAACTGCAAGCCTAACTGCATGCTTAACTGCATGCTTAACTGCGTGCTTAACTGTATGCCTAACTGTATGCCTAACTGCATGCTTAACTGCATGCTTAACTGCATGCTTAACTGCAAGCTTAACTGCATGCTTAACTGCATGCTAAACTGCATTTTTAAGTGCATGCTTAACTGCATGCTTAAGTGCATGCCTACGTGCATGCTTAACTGCATGCTTAAGTGCATGCTTAACTGCATGCTTAACTGCATGCTTAACTGCATGCTTAACTGCATGCTTAACTGCATGCTTAACTGCATGCTTAACTGCATGCTTAACTGCATGCTTAACTGCATGCTTAACTGCATGCTTAACTGCATGCTTAACTGCATGCTTAACTGCATGCTTAACTGCATGCTTAACTGCATGCTAAACTGCATAATCAACTGCATGCTTAACTGCAAGCTTAACAGCATGCTTAACTGCAAGCTTAACTGCATGCTTAACTGCATGATAAACTGCATGCTTAACTGCATGCTTAAATGCATGCTTAACTGCATGCTTAACTGCATGCTTAACTGCAAACTTAACTGCATGCTTAACTGCATGCTTAACTGCATGCTTAACTGCATGCTCAACTGCATGCTTAACTGCAAGCTTAACTGCATGCTTAACTGCATGCTAAACTGCATGCTTAACTGCAAGCTTAACTGCAAGCTTAACTGCATGCTTAACTGCAAGCTTAACTGCGAGCTTAACCGCATGCTTAACTGCATGCTTAACCGCATGCTTAACTGCATGCTTAACTACTTGCTTAACTGCAAACTTAACTGCATGCGTAACTGCATGCTTAACTGCAAGCTTAACTGCAAGCATAACTGCATGCTTAACTGCATGCTTAACTGCATGCTTAACTGCATGCTTAACTGCATGATAAACTGCATGCTTAACTGCAAGCTTAACTGCAAGCTTAACTGCATGCTTAACTGTATGCCTAACTGTATGCCTAACTGCATGCCTAACTGCATGCTTAACTGCATGCTTATGTGCATGCTTAACTGCATGCTTAACTGCATGTTTAACTACATGCCTAACTGCAAGCTTATCTGCATGCTTAACTGCATGCTTAACTGCATGCTTAACTGCATGCTTAACTGCATGCTTAACTGCATGCTTAACTGCAAGCCTAACTGCATGCTTAACTGCATGCTTAACTGCGTGCTTAACTGTATGCCTAACTGTATGCCTAACTGCATGCTTAACTGCATGCTTAACTGCATGCTTAACTGCAAGCTTAACTGCATGCTTAACTGCATGCTAAACTGCATGCTTAACTGCATGCTTAACTGCATGCTTAACTGCATGCTAAACTGCATAATCAACTGCATGCTTAACTGCAAGCTTAACTGCATGCTTAACTGCAAGCTTAACTGCATGCTTAACTGCATGATAAACTGCATGCTTAACTGCATGCTTAAATGCATGCTTAACTGCATGCTTAACTGCAAACTTAACTGCATGCTTAACTGCATGCTTAACTGCATGCTTAAGTGCATGCTTAAGTGCATGCTTAACTGCATGCTTAACTGCATGCTTAACTGCATGCTTAACTGCATGCTTAAGTGCATGCTTAACTGCATGCTTAACTGCATGCTTAACTGCATGCTTAACTGCATGCTTAAGTGCATGCTTAACTGCATGCTTAACTGCATGCTTAACTGCATGCTTAACTGCATGCTTAACTGCATGCTTAACTGCATGCTTAACTGCATGCTTAACTGCATGCTTAACTGCATGCTTAACTGCATGCTTAACTGCATGCTTAACTGCATGCTTAACTGTATGCCTAACTGTATGCCTAACTGCATGCTTAACTGCATGCTTAACTGCATGCTTAACTGCATGCTTAACTGCAAGCTTAACTGCATGCTTAACTGCATGCTTAACTGTAAAATTAACTGCATGTTTAACTACATGCCTAACTGCAAGCTTATCTGCATGCTTAACTGCATGCTTAACTGCATGCTTAACTGCATGCTTAACTGCATGCTTAATTGCATGCTTAACTGCAAGCCTAACTGCATGCTTAACTGCATGCTTAACTGCGTGCTTAACTGTATGCCTAACTGTATGCCTAACTGCATGCTTAACTGCATGCTTAACTGCTTGCTTAACTGCAAGCTTAACTGCATGCTTAACTGCATGCTAAACTGCATGCTTAACTGCATGCTTAACTTCATGCTTAACTGCATGCTAAACTGCATAATCAACTGCATGCTTAACTGCAAGCTTAACTGCATACTTAACTGCAAGCTTAACTGCATGCTTAACTGCATGATAAACTGCATAATTAACTGCATGCTTAAATGCATGCTTAACTGCATGCTTAACTGCAAACTTAACTGCATGCTTACCTGCATGCTTAACTGCATGCTTAACTGCATGCTTAACTGCATGCTTAAGTGCATGCTTAACTGCATGGTTAACTGCATGCTTAACTGCTTGCTTAACTGCATGCTTAAATGCATGCTTAACTGCATGCTTAACTGCAAACTTAACTGCATGCTTAACTGCATGCTTAACTGCATGCTTAACTGCATGCTTAACTGCATGCTTAAGTGCATGCTTAAGTGCATGCTTAACTGCATGCTTAACTGCATGCTTAACTGCATGCTTAACTGCATGCTTAACTGCATGCTTAACTGCATGCTTAACTGCATGCTTAACTGCATGCTTAACTGCATGCTTAACTGCATGCTTAACTGCATGCTTAACTGCATGCTTAACTGCATGCTTAACTGCATGCTTAACTGCATGCTTAACTGCATGCTTAACTGCATGCTTAACTGCATGCTAAACTGCATGCTAAACTGCATAATCAACTGCATGCTTAACTGCAAGCTTAACTGCATGCTTAACTGCAAGCTTAACTGCATGCTTAACTGCATGATAAACTGCATGCTTAACTGCATGCTTAAATGCATGCTTAACTGCATGCTTAACTGCATGCTTAACTGCATGCTTAACTGCATGCTTAACTGCATGCTTAACTGCATGCTTAACTGCATGCTCAACTGCATGCTTAACTGCAAGCTTAACTGCATGCTTAACTGCATGCTAAACTGCATGCTTAACTGCAAGCTTAACTGCAAGCTTAACTGCATGCTTAACTGCAAGCTTAACTGCGAGCTTAACTGCATGATAAACTGCATGCTTAACTGCATGCTTAAATGCATGCTTAACTGCATGCTTAACTGCAAACTTAACTGCATGCTTAACTGCATGCTTAACTGCATGCTCAACTGCATGCTTAACTGCAAGCTTAACTGCATGCTTAACTGCATGCTAAACTGCATGCTTAACTGCAAGCTTAACTGCAAGCTTAACTGCATGCTTAACTGCAAGCTTAACTGCGAGCTTAACCGCATGCTTAACTGCATGCTTAACCGCATGCTAAACTGCATGCTTAACTACTTGCTTAACTGCAAACTTAACTGCATGCGTAACTGCATGCTTAACTGCAAGCTTAACTGCAAGCATAACTGCATGCTTAACTGCATGCTTAACTGCATGCTTAACTGCATGCTTAACTGCATGCTTAACTGCATGCTTAACTGCATGCTTAACTGCATGCTTAACTGCATGCTTAACTGCATGCTTAACTGCATGCTTAAATGCATGCTTAAATGCATGCTTAACTGCATGCTTAACTGCAAACTTAACTGCATGCTTAACTGCATGCTTAACTGCATGCTTAACTGCATGCTTAAGTGCATGCTTAACTGCATGCTTAACTGCATGCTTAACTGCAAGCTTAACTGCAAGCTTAACTGCATGCTTAACTGCATGCTTAACTGCATGCTTAACTGTATGCCTAACTGTATGCCTAACTGCATGCTTAACTGCATGCTTAACTGCATGCTTAACTGCATGCTTAACTGCAAGCTTAACTGCAAGCTTAACTGCATGCTTAACTGCATGCTTAACTGCATGCTTAACTGCATGCCTAACTGCATGCCTAACTGCATGCTTAACTGCATGCTTAACTGCATGCTTAACTGCAAGCTTAACTGCATGCTTAACTGCATGCTAAACTGCATGCTTAACTTCATGCTTAACTGCATGCTTAACTGCATGCTAAACTGCATGCTCAACTGCATGCTTAACTGCAAGCTTAACTGCATGCTTAACTGCATGCTAAACTGCATGCTTAACTGCAAGCTTAACTGCAAGCTTAACTGCAAGCTTAACTGCGAGCTTAACCGCATGCTTAACTGCATGCTTAACCGCATGCTTAACTGCATGCTTAACTACTTGCTTAACTGCAAACTTAACTGCATGCTTAACTGCATGCTTAACTGCAAACTTAACTGCATGCTTAACTGCATGCTTAACTGCATGCTTAAGTGCATGCTTAAGTGCATGCTTAACTGCATGCTTAACTGCATGCTTAACTGAATGCTTAACTTCAAGTTTAACTGCATGCTTAACTGCATGCTTAACTGCATGCTTAACTGTATGCCTAACTGTATGCCTAACTGCATGATTAAATGCATGCTTAACTGCATGCTTAACTGCATGCTTAACTGTATGCCTAACTGTATGCCTAACTGCATGCTTAACTGCATGCTTAACTGCATGCTTTACTGCATGCTTAACTGCAAGCTTAACTGCAAGCTTAACTGCATGCTTAACTGCATGCTTAACTGCAAACATAACTGCATGTTTAACTACATGCTTAACTTCAAGCTTAACTGCATGCTTAACTGCATGCTTAACTGCATGCTTAACTGCATGCTTAACTGCATGCTTAACTGCATGCTTAACTGCAAGCTTAACTGCATGCTTAACTACATGCTTAACTGCAAGCTTAACTGCATGCTTGACTGCATGCTAAACTGCATGCTTAACTGCATGCTTAACTGCATGCTTAAATGCATGCTAAAGTGCATGCCAAACTGCATGCTAAACATCGTGCTTAACTGCAAACTTAACTGCATGCTTAACTGCATGCTTAACTGCATGCTTAACTTCATGCTTAACTGCATGCTTAACTGCATGTTTAACTACATGCTTAACTGCAATCTTAACTGCATGCTTAACTGCATGCTTAACTGCAATCTTAACTGCATGCTTAACTGCATGCTTAACTGCATGCCTAACTGCATGCCTAACTGCAAGCTAAACTGCATGCTTAACTGCATGCTTAACTGCATGCTAACTGCATGCTTAACTGCAAACTTAACTGCATGCTTAACTGCATGCTTAACTGCATGCTTAACTGCAAGCTTAACTGCATGCTTAACTGCATGCTTAACTGCAAGCTTAACTGCAAGCTTAACTGCAAACTTAACTGCATGCTTGACTGCATGCTCAACTGCATGCACAACTGCATGCTTAACTGCATGATCAACTGCATGCTCAACATCATGCTCAACATCATGCTAAACTGCATGTTTAACTGCATGTTTAACTGCATGCTCAAATTCATGCTCATTCTTATGCTTATCTGCATGCTTAACTGCATGCTTAACTGCATGCTTAACTGCATGCTTAACTGCATGCTAAACTGCATGCTTAACTGCATGCTTAACTGCATGCTTAACTGCATGCTTAACTGCAAGCTTAACTGCGAGCTTAACTGCATGCTTAACTGCATGCTTAACCGCATGCTTAACTGCATGCTTAACTACTTGCTTAACTGCAAACTTAACTGCATGCTTAACTGCATGCTTAACTGCAAACTTAACTGCATGTTTAACTGCATGCTTAACTGCATGCTTAACTGCAAGCTTAACTGCATGCTTAACTGCATGCTTAACTGCATGCTTAACTGCATGCCTAACTGCATGCTTAACTGCATGCTAAACTGCAAGCTTAACTGCAAGCATAACTGCAAGCTTAACTGCATGCTTAACTGCATGCTTAACTGCATGCTTAACTGCATGCTAAACTGCATGCTTAACTGCATGCTTAACTGCATGCTTAACTGCATGCTTAACTTCAAGCTTAACTGCATGCTTAACTGCATGCTAAACTGCATGCTTAACTGCATGCTTAACTTCAAGCTTAACTGCATGCTAAACTGCATGCTAAACTGCATGCTAAACTGCAAGCTTAACTGCATGGTTAACTGCAAGCTTAACTGCAAGCTTAACTGCATGCTTAACTGCAAGCTTAACTGCTAGCTTAACTGCATGCTTAACTGCATAATTAACCGCATGCTTAACTGCATGCTTAACTTCTTGCTTAACTGCAAACTTAACTGCATGCTTAACTGCATGCTTAACTGCAAGCTTAACTGCAAGCTTAACTGCAAGCATAACTGCAAGCTTAACTGCATGCTTAACTGCATGCTTAACTGCATGCTTAACTGGATGCTTAACTGCATGCTAACTGCATGCTTAACTGCAAACTTAACTGCATGCTTAACTGCATGCTTAACTGCATGCTTAACTGCAAGCTTAACTGCATGCTTAACTGCATGCTTAACTGCAAGCTTAACTGCAAGCTTAACTGCAAACTTAACTGCATGCTTAACTGCATGCTCAACTGCTTGCACAACTGCATGCTTAACTGCATGATCAACTGCATGCTCAACATCATGCTCAACATCATGCTAAACTGCATGTTTAACTGCATGTTTAACTGCATGCTCAAATTCATGCTCATTCCTATGCTTATCTGCATGCTTAACTGCATGCTCAAATTCATGCTCATTCTTATGCTTATCTGCATGCTTAACTGCATGCTTAACTGCATGCTTAACTGCATGCTTAACTGCATGCTAAACTGCATGCTTAACTGCATGCTTAACTGCATGCTTAACTGCATGCTTAACTGCAAGCTTAACTGCGAGCTTAACTGCATGCTTAACTGCATGCTTAACCGCATGCTTAACTGCATGCTTAACTACTTGCTTAACTGCAAACTTAACTGCATGCTTAACTGCATGCTTAACTGCAAGCTTAACTGCAAGCTTAACTGCATGCTTAACTGCATGCTAAACTGCATGCTTAACTGCAAGCTTAACTGCAAGCTTAACTGCATGCTTAACCGCATGCTTAACCGCATGCTTAACCGCATGCTTAACTGCATGCTTAACTGCATGCCTAACTGCATGCTTAACTGCATGCCTAACTGCATGCTTAACTGCATGCCTAACTGCATGCTTAACTGCATGCTTAACTGCATGCTTAACTGCATGCCTAACTGCATGCCTAACTGCATGTTTAACTGCATGCTTAACTGCATGTTTAACTGCATGCTTAACTGCATGCTCAACTGCAAGCTTAACTGCAAGCTTAACTGCATGCTTAACTGCAAGCGTAACTGCAAGCTTAACTGCATGCTTAACTGCATGCCTAACTGCATGCCTAACTGCATGCCTAACTGCATGCTTAACTGCATGCTTAACTGCCTGCTTAACTGCAAGCTTAACTGCATGCTTAACTGTATGCTAAACTGCATGCTTAACTGCATGCTTAACTGCAAGCTTAACTGCATGCTTAACTGCATGCTAAACTGCAAACTTAACTGCATGTTTAACTGCATGCTTAACTGCATGCTTAACTGCAAGCTTAACTGCATGCTTAACTGCATGCTTAACTGCATGCTTAACTGCATGCCTAACTGCATGCTTAACTGCATGCTTAACTGCATGCTTAACTGCATGCTTTACTGCATGCCTAACTGCATGCCTAACTGCATGCTTAACTGCATGTTTAACTGCATGCTTAACTGCATGCCTAACTGCATGCCTAACTGCAAGCTAAACTGCAAGCTAAACTGCATGCTTAACTGCATGCTTAACTGCATGCTAAACTGCATGCTTAACTGCATGCTTAACTTCAAGCTTAACTGCATGCTAAACTGCATGCTAAACTGCATGCTAAACTGCAAGCTTAACTGCATGGTTAACTGCAAGCTTAACTGCAAGCTTAACTGCATGCTTAACTGCAAGCTTAACTGCTAGCTTAACTGCATGCTTAACTGCATAATTAACCGCATGCTTAACTGCATGCTTAACTTCTTGCTTAACTGCAAACTTAACTGCATGCTTAACTGCATGCTTAACTGCAAGCTTAACTGCAAGCTTAACTGCAAGCATAACTGCAAGCTTAACTGCATGCTTAACTGCATGCTTAACTGCATGCTTAACTGGATGCTTAACTGCATGCTAACTGCATGCTTAACTGCAAACTTAACTGCATGCTTAACTGCATGCTTAACTGCATGCTTAACTGCAAGCTTAACTGCAAGCTTAACTGCAAACTTAACTGCATGCTTAACTGCATGCTCAACTGCTTGCACAACTGCATGCTTAACTGCATGATCAACTGCATGCTCAACATCATGCTCAACATCATGCTAAACTGCATGTTTAACTGCATGTTTAACTGCATGCTCAAATTCATGCTCATTCCTATGCTTATCTGCATGCTTAACTGCATGCTCAAATTCATGCTCATTCTTATGCTTATCTGCATGCTTAACTGCATGCTTAACTGCATGCTTAACTGCATGCTTAACTGCATGCTAAACAACATGCTTAACTGCATGCTTAACTGCATGCTTAACTGCATGCTTAACTGCAAGCTTAACTGCGAGCTTAACTGCATGCTTAACTGCATGCTTAACCGCATGCTTAACTGCATGCTTGACTACTTGCTTAACTGCAAACTTAACTGCATGCTTAACTGCATGCTTAACTGCAAGCTTAACTGCAAGCTTAACTGCATGCTTAACTGCATGCTAAACTGCATGCTTAACTGCAAGCTTAACTGCAAGCTTAACTGCATGCTTAACCGCATGCTTAACCGCATGCTTAACCGCATGCTTAACTGCATGCTTAACTGCATGCCTAACTGCATGCTTAACTGCATGCCTAACTGCATGCTTAACTGCATGCCTAACTGCATGCTTAACTGCATGCTTAACTGCATGCTTAACTGCATGCCTAACTGCATGCCAAACTGCATGTTTAACTGCATGCTTAACTGCATGTTTAACTGCATGCTTAACTGCATGCTAAACTGCAAGCTTAACTGCAAGCATAACTGCAAGCTTAACTGCATGCTTAACTGCATGCTTAACTGCATGCTTAACTGCATGCTTAACTGCATGCTAAACTGCATGCTTAACTGCATGCTTAACTGCATGCTTAACTGCATGCTAAACTGCATGCTTAACTGCAAGCTTAACTGCATGGTTAACTGCAAGCTTAACTGCATGCTTAACTGCATGGTTAACTGCAAGCTTAACTGCATGCTTAACTGCATGCTTAACTGCATGCTTAACTGCATGCTTAACTGCATGCTTAACTGCATGCCTAACTGCATGCTTAACTGCATGCCTAACTGCATGCTTAACTGCATGCTTAACTGCATGCTTAACTGCATGCTTAACTGCATGCTTAACTGCATGCTAAACTGCATGCTTAACTGCATGCTTAACTTCAAGCTTAACTGCATGCTTAACTGCATGCTAAACTGCATGCTTAACTGCAAGCTTAACTGCATGGTTAACTGCAAGCTTAACTGCATGCTTAACTGCATGCTTAACTGCATGCCTAACTGCATGCTTAACTGCATGCCTAACTGCATGCTTAACTGCATGCTTAACTGCATGCTTAACTGCATGCCTAACTGCATGCCTAACTGCATGCCTAACTGCATGCCTAACTGCATGCTTAACTGCATGCTTAACTGCATGCTTAACTGCAAGCTTAACTGCAAGCATAACTGCAAGCTTGACTGCATGCTTAACTGCATGCTTAACTGCATGCTTAACTGCATGCTTAACTGCATGCTTAGCTGCATGCTTAACTGCATGCTTAACTGCATGCTTAACTGCATGCTTAACTGCATGCTTAACTGCATGCTAAACTGCATGCTTAACTGCATGCTTAACTGCATGCTTAACTGCATGCTTAACTTCAAGCTTAACTGCATGCTTAACTGCATGCTAAACTGCATGCTTAACTGCGAGCTTAACTGCATGGTTAACTGCAAGCTTAACTGCATGCTTAACTGCATGCTTAACTGCATGCTTAACTGCATGCTTAACTGCATGCTTAACTGCATGCCTAACTGCATGCTTAACTGCATGCCTAACTGCATGCTTAACTGCATGCTTAACTGCATGCTTAACTGCATGCTTAACTGCATGCTTAACTGCATGCTAAACTGCATGCTTAACTGCATGCTTAACTTCAAGCTTAACTGCATGCTTAACTGCATGCTAAACTGCATGCTTAACTGCAAGCTTAACTGCATGGTTAACTGCAAGCTTAACTGCATGCTTAACTGCATGCTTAACTGCATGCCTAACTGCATGCTTAACTGCATGCCTAACTGCATGCTTAACTGCATGCTTAACTGCATGCTTAACTGCATGCCTAACTGCATGCCTAACTGCATGCCTAACTGCATGCCTAACTGCATGCTTAACTGCATGCTTAACTGCATGCTTAACTGCAAGCTTAACTGCAAGCATAACTGCAAGCTTGACTGCATGCTTAACTGCATGCTTAACTGCATGCTTAACTGCATGCTTAACTGCATGCTTAGCTGCATGCTTAACTGCATGCTTAACTGCATGCTTAACTGCATGCTTAACTGCATGCTTAACTGCATGCTTAGCTGCATGCTTAACTGCATGCTTAACTGCATGCTAACTGCATGCTTAACTGCAAACTTCAATGCATGCTTAACTGCATGCTTAACTGTATGCTTAACTGCATGCTTAACTACATGCTTAACTGCATGCTAAACTGCATGCTTAACTGCATGCTTAACTGCATGCTTAACTGCATGCTTAACTGCATGCTTAACTGCATGCTTAACTGCATGCTAAACTGCATGCTTAACTGCATGCTTAACTGCATGCTTAACTGCATGCTTAACTGTATGCCTAACTGTATGCCTAACTGCATGCTTAACTGCATGCTTAACTGCATGCTTAACTGCATGCTTAACTGCAAGCTTAACTGCAAGCTTAACTGCATGCTTAACTGCATGCTTAACTGCAAACATAACTGCATGTTTAACTACATGCTTAACTGCAAGCTTAACTGCATGCTTAACTGCATGCTAAACTGCATGCTTAACTGCAAGCTTAACTGCATGGTTAACTGCAAGCTTAACTGCAAGCTTAACTGCATGCTTAACTGCAAGCACAACTGCATGCTTAACTGCATGATCAAATGCATGCTCAACATCATGCTCAACATCATGCTGAACTTCATGTTTAACTGCATGCTCAAAATTCATGCTCATTTTAATGCTTATCTGCATGCTTATTCCTATGCTTAACTGCATGCTTAACTGCATGCTTAACTGCATGCTTAACTGCATGCTTAACTGCATGCTTAACTGCATGCTTAACTGCATGCTTAACTGCATGCTTAACTGCATGCTTAACTGCATGCTTAGCTGCATGCTTAACTGCATGCTTAACTGCATGCTTAACTGCATGCTTAACTGCATGCTTAACTGCAAGCTTAACTGCAAGCATAACTGCAAGCTTGACTGCATGCTTAACTGCATGCTTAACTGCATGCTTAACTGCATGCTTAACTGCATGCTTAGCTGCATGCTTAACTGCATGCTTAACTGCATGCTTAACTGCATGCTTAACTGCATGCTTAACTGCATGCTAAACTGCATGCTTAACTGCATGCTTAACTGCATGCTTAACTGCATGCTTAACTTCAAGCTTAACTGCATGCTTAACTGCATGCTAAACTGCATGCTTAACTGCGAGCTTAACTGCATGGTTAACTGCAAGCTTAACTGCATGCTTAACTGCATGCTTAACTGCATGCTTAACTGCATGCTTAACTGCATGCTTAACTGCATGCCTAACTGCATGCTTAACTGCATGCCTAACTGCATGCTTAACTGCATGCTTAACTGCATGCTTAACTGCATGCTTAACTGCATGCTTAACTGCATGCTAAACTGCATGCTTAACTGCATGCTTAACTTCAAGCTTAACTGCATGCTTAACTGCATGCTAAACTGCATGCTTAACTGCAAGCTTAACTGCATGGTTAACTGCAAGCTTAACTGCATGCTTAACTGCATGCTTAACTGCATGCCTAACTGCATGCTTAACTGCATGCCTAACTGCATGCTTAACTGCATGCTTAACTGCATGCTTAACTGCATGCCTAACTGCATGCCTAACTGCATGCCTAACTGCATGCCTAACTGCATGCTTAACTGCATGCTTAACTGCATGCTTAACTGCAAGCTTAACTGCAAGCATAACTGCAAGCTTGACTGCATGCTTAACTGCATGCTTAACTGCATGCTTAACTGCATGCTTAACTGCATGCTTAGCTGCATGCTTAACTGCATGCTTAACTGCATGCTTAACTGCATGCTTAACTGCATGCTTAACTGCATGCTTAGCTGCATGCTTAACTGCATGCTTAACTGCATGCTAACTGCATGCTTAACTGCAAACTTCAATGCATGCTTAACTGCATGCTTAACTGTATGCTTAACTGCATGCTTAACTACATGCTTAACTGCATGCTAAACTGCATGCTTAACTGCATGCTTAACTGCATGCTTAACTGCATGCTTAACTGCATGCTTAACTGCATGCTTAACTGCATGCTAAACTGCATGCTTAACTGCATGCTTAACTGCATGCTTAACTGCATGCTTAACTGTATGCCTAACTGTATGCCTAACTGCATGCTTAACTGCATGCTTAACTGCATGCTTAACTGCATGCTTAACTGCAAGCTTAACTGCAAGCTTAACTGCATGCTTAACTGCATGCTTAACTGCAAACATAACTGCATGTTTAACTACATGCTTAACTGCAAGCTTAACTGCATGCTTAACTGCATGCTAAACTGCATGCTTAACTGCAAGCTTAACTGCATGGTTAACTGCAAGCTTAACTGCAAGCTTAACTGCATGCTTAACTGCAAGCACAACTGCATGCTTAACTGCATGATCAAATGCATGCTCAACATCATGCTCAACATCATGCTGAACTTCATGTTTAACTGCATGCTCAAAATTCATGCTCATTTTAATGCTTATCTGCATGCTTATTCCTATGCTTAACTGCATGCTTAACTGCATGCTTAACTGCATGCTTAACTGCATGCTTAACTGCATGCTTAACTGCATGCTTAACTGCATGCTTAACTGCATGCTTAACTGCATGCTTAACTGCAAGCTTAACTGCGAGCTTAACTGCATGCTTAACTGCATGCTTAACCGCATGCTTAACTACTTGCTTAACTGCAAACTTAACTGCATGCTTAACTGCATGCTTAACTGCAAGCTTAACTGCAAGCATAACTGCAAGCATAACTGCAAGCTTAACTGCATGCTTAACTGCATGCTTAACTGCATGCTTAACTGCATGCTTAACTGCATGCTTAACTGCATGCTTAACTGCATGCTTAACTGCATGCTTAACTGCATGCTTAACTGCATGCTTAACTGCATGCTTAACTGCATGCTTAACTGCATGCTAACTGCATGCTTAACTGCAAACTTAAATGCATGCTTAACTGCATGCTTAACTGTATGCTTAACTGCATGCTTAACTGCAAGCTTAACTGCATGCTTAACTGCAAGCTTAACTGCATGCTTAACTGCATGCTTAACTGCAAGCTTAACTGCAAGCTTAACTGCAAACTTAACTGCATGCTTAACTGCATGCTTAACTGCATGCTTAAGTGCATGCTTAACTGCATGCTTAACTGCATGCTTAACTGCATGCTTAACTGCATGCTTAACTGCAAGCTTAACTGCATGCTTAACTGCATGCTTAACTGCATGCTTAACTGTATGCCTAACTGTATGCCTAACTGCATGCTTAACTGCATGCTTAACTGCATGCTTAACTGCATGCTTAACTGCATGCTTAACTGTATGCCTAACTGTATGCCTAACTGCATGCTTAACTGCATGCTTAACTGCATGCTTAACTGCATGCTTAACTGCAAGCTTAACTGCAAGCTTAACTGCATGCTGAACTGCATGCTTAACTGCAAACATAACTGCATGTTTAACTACATGCTTAACTGCAAGCTTAACTGCATGCTTAACTGCATGCTTAACTGCATGCTTAACTGCATGCTTAACTGCAAGGTTAACTGCATACTTAACTACATGCTTAACTGCAAGCTTAACTGCATGCTTAACTGCATGCTAAACTGCATGCTTAACTGCATGCTTAACTGCATGCTTAAATGCATGCTAAACTGCATGCCAAACTGCATGCTAAACATCGTGCTTAACTGCAAACTTAACTGCATGCTTAACTGCATGCTTAACTGCATGCTTAACTTCATGCTTAACTGCATGCTTAACTGCATGTTTAACTACATGCTTAACTGCAATCTTAACTGCATGCTTAACTTCATGCTTAACTGCATGCTTAACTGCATGTTTAACTACATGCTTAACCGCAATCTTAACTGCATGCTTAACTGCATGCTAAACTGCATGCTTAACTGCATGCTTAACTTCAAGCTTAACTGCATGCTTAACTGCATGCTAAACTGCATGCTTAACTGCAAGCTTAACTGCATGGTTATATGCAAGCTTAACTGCAAGCTTAACTGCATGCTTAACTGCAAGCTTAACTGCGAGCTTAACTGCATGCTTAACTGCATGCTTAACTGCATGCTTAACCGCATGCTTAACTGCATGCTTAACTACTTGCTTAACTGCAAACTTAACTGCATGCTTAACTGCATGCTTAACTGCAAGCTTAACTGCAAGCATAACTGCAAGCTTAACTGCATGCTTAACTGCATGCTTAACTGCATGCTTAACTGCATGCTTAACTGCATGCTTAACTGCAAGCTTAACTGCAAGCTTAACTGCATGCTTAACTGCATGCCTAACTGCATGCCTAACTGCATGCCTAACTGCATGCTTAACTGCATGCTTAACTGCATGCTTAACTGCATGCTTAACTGCATGCTTAACTGCAAACTTAACTGCATGCTTAGCTGCATGCTAAACTGCATGCTTAACTGCATGCTTAACTGCATGCTTAACTGCATGCTAAACTGCATGCTCAACTGCATGCTTAACTGCAAGCTTAACTGCATGCTTAACTTCATGCTAAACTGCATGCTTAACTGCAAGCTTAACTGCATGCTTAACTGCGAGCTTAACTGCGAGCTTAACCGCATGCTTAACTGCATGCTTAACCGCATGCTAAACTGCATGCTTAACTACTTGATTAACTGCAAACTTAACTGCATGCGTAACTGCATGCTTAACTGCAAGCTTAACTGCAAGCATTACTGCAAGCATAACTGCATGCTTAACTGCATGCTTAACTGCAAACTTAACTGCATGCTTAACTGCATGCTAAACTGCATGCTTAACTGCATGCTTAACTGCATGCTTAACTGCATGCTAAACTGCATGCTCAACTGCATGCTTAAATGCATGCTTAAATGCATGCTTAACTGCATGCTTAAATGCATGCTTAACTGCATGCTTAAATGCATGCTTAACTGCATGCTTAACTGCAAACTTAACTGCATGCTTAACTGCATGCTTAACTGCATGCTTAACTGCATGCTTAAGTGCATGCTTAACTGCATGCTCAACTGCATGCTTAACTGCAAGCTTAAATGAATGCTTAACTGCATGCTAAACTGCATGCTTAACTGCAAGCTTAACTGCAAGCTTAACTGCAAGCTTAACTGCGAGCTTAACCGCATGCTTAACATCATGCTTAACCGCATGCTTAACTGCATGCTTAACTACTTGCTTAACTGCAAGCTTAACTGCATGCTTAACTGCATGCTTAACTTCAAGCTTAACTGCATGCTTAACTGCATGCTAAACTGCATGCTTAACTGCAAGCTTAACTGCATGGTTAACTGCAAGCTTAACTGCAAGCTTAACTGCAAGCTTAACTGCATGCTTAACTGCAAGCACAACTGCATGCTTAACTGCATGATCAACTGCATGCTCAACATCATGCTCAACATCATGCTAAACTGCATGTTTAACTGCATGTTTAACTGCATGCTCAAATTCATGCTCATTCTTATGCTTATCTGCATGCTTATTCCTATGCTTAACTGCATGCTTAACTAAATGCTTAACTGCATGCTTAACTGCATGCTAAACTGCATGCTTAACTGCATGCTTAACTGCATGCTTAACTGCATGCTTAACTGCAAGCTTAACTGCGAGCTTAAATGCATGCTTAACTGCAAGCTTAACTGCATGCTTAACCGCATGCTTAACTGCAAGCATTACTGCAAGCATAACTGCATGCTTAACTGCATGCTAAACTGCATGCTTAACTGCAAGCATAACTGCATGCTTAACTGCATGCTTAACTGCAAACTTAACTGCATGCTTAACTGCATGCTTAACTGTATGCCTAACTGTATGCCTAACTGCATGCTTAACTGCATGCTTAACTGCATGCTTAACTGCATGCTTAACTGCAAGCTTAACTGCAAGCTTAACTGCATGCTTAACTGCATGCTTAACTGCAAACATAACTGCATGTTTAACTACATGCTTAACTGCAAGCTTAACTGCATGCTTAACTGCATGCTAAACTGCATGCTTAACTGCAAGCTTAACTGCATGGTTAACTGCAAGCTTAACTGCAAGCTTAACTGCATGCTTAACTGCAAGCACAACTGCATGCTTAACTGCATGATCAAATGCATGCTCAACATCATGCTCAACATCATGCTGAACTTCATGTTTAACTGCATGCTCAAAATTCATGCTCATTTTAATGCTTATCTGCATGCTTATTCCTATGCTTAACTGCATGCTTAACTGCATGCTTAACTGCATGCTTAACTGCATGCTTAACTGCATGCTTAACTGCATGCTTAACTGCATGCTTAACTGCATGCTTAACTGCATGCTTAACTGCAAGCTTAACTGCGAGCTTAACTGCATGCTTAACTGCATGCTTAACCGCATTCTTAACTGCATGCTTAACTACTTGCTTAACTGCAAACTTAACTGCATGCTTAACTGCATGCTTAACTGCAAGCTTAACTGCAAGCATAACTGCAAGCATAACTGCAAGCTTAACTGCATGCTTAACTGCATGCTTAACTGCATGCTTAACTGCATGCTTAACTGCATGCTTAACTGCATGCTTAACTGCATGCTTAACTGCATGCTTAACTGCATGCTTAACTGCATGCTTAACTGCATGCTAACTGCATGCTTAACTGCAAACTTAAATGCATGCTTAACTGCATGCTTAACTGTATGCTTAACTGCATGCTTAACTGCAAGCTTAACTGCATGCTTAACTGCAAGCTTAACTGCATGCTTAACTGCATGCTTAACTGCAAGCTTAACTGCAAGCTTAACTTAAAACTTAACTGCATGCTTAACTGCATGCTTAACTGCATGCTTAAGTGCATGCTTAACTGCATGCTTAACTGCATGCTTAACTGCATGCTTAACTGCATGCTTAACTGCAAGCTTAACTGCATGCTTAACTGCATGCTTAACTGCATGCTTAACTGTATGCCTAACTGTATGCCTAACTGCATGCTTAACTGCATGCTTAACTGCATGCTTAACTGCATGCTTAACTGCATGCTTAACTGTATGCCTAACTGCATGCCTAACTGCATGCTTAACTGCATGCTTAACTGCATGCTTAACTGCATGCTTAACTGCAAGCTTAACTGCAAGCTTAACTGCATGCTGAACTGCATGCTTAACTGCAAACATAACTGCATGTTTAACTACATGCTTAACTGCAAGCTTAACTGCATGCTTAACTGCATGCTTAACTGCATGCTTAACTGCATGCTTAACTGCAAGCTTAACTGCATACTTAACTACATGCTTAACTGCAAGCTTAACTGCATGCTTAACTGCATGCTAAACTGCATGCTTAACTGCATGCTTAACTGCATGCTTAAATGCATGCTAAACTGCATGCCAAACTGCATGCTAAACATCGTGCTTAACTGCAAACTTAACTGCATGCTTAACTGCATGCTTAACTGCATGCTTAACTTCATGCTTAACTGCATGCTTAACTGCATGTTTAACTACATGCTTAACTGCAATCTTAACTGCATGCTTAACTTCATGCTTAACTGCATGCTTAACTGCATGTTTAACTACATGCTTAACCGCAATCTTAACTGCATGCTTAACTGCATGCTAAACTGCATGCTTAACTGCATGCTTAACTTCAAGCTTAACTGCATGCTTAACTGCATGCTAAACTGCATGCTTAACTGCAAGCTTAACTGCATGGTTATATGCAAGCTTAACTGCAAGCTTAACTGCATGCTTAACTGCAAGCTTAACTGCGAGCTTAACTGCATGCTTAACTGCATGCTTAACTGCATGCTTAACCGCATGCTTAACTGCATGCTTAACTACTTGCTTAACTGCAAACTTAACTGCATGCTTAACTGCATGCTTAACTGCAAGCTTAACTGCAAGCATAACTGCAAGCTTAACTGCATGCTTAACTGCATGCTTAACTGCATGCTTAACTGCATGCTTAACTGCATGCTTAACTGCATGCTTAACTGCATGCTTAACTGCATGCTCAACTGCAAGCTTAACTGCAAGCTTAACTGCATGCTTAACTGCATGCTTAACTGCAAGCTTAACTGCATGCTTAACTGCATGCCTAACTGCATGCCTAACTGCATGCCTAACTGCATGCTTAACTGCATGCTTAACTGCATGCTTAACTGCATGCTTAACTGCATGCTTAACTGCAAACTTAACTGCATGCTTAACTGCATGCTAAACTGCATGCTTAACTGCATGCTTAACTGCATGCTTAACTGCATGCTAAACTGCATGCTCAACTGCATGCTTAACTGCAAGCTTAACTGCATGCTTAACTTCATGCTAAACTGCATGCTTAACTGCAAGCTTAACTGCATGCTTAACTGCGAGCTTAACTGCGAGCTTAACCGCATGCTTAACTGCATGCTTAACCGCATGCTAAACTGCATGCTTAACTACTTGATTAACTGCAAACTTAACTGCATGCGTAACTGCATGCTTAACTGCAAGCTTAACTGCAAGCATTACTGCAAGCATAACTGCATGCTTAACTGCATGCTTAACTGCAAACTTAACTGCATGCTTAACTGCATGCTAAACTGCATGCTTAACTGCATGCTTAACTGCATGCTTAACTGCATGCTAAACTGCATGCTCAACTGCATGCTTAAATGCATGCTTAAATGCATGCTTAACTGCATGCTTAAATGCATGCTTAACTGCATGCTTAAATGCATGCTTAACTGCATGCTTAACTGCAAACTTAACTGCATGCTTAACTGCATGCTTAACTGCATGCTTAACTGCATGCTTAACTGCATGCTTAACTGCATGCTCAACTGCATGCTTAACTGCAAGCTTAACTGAATGCTTAACTGCATGCTAAACTGCATGCTTAACTGCAAGCTTAACTGCAAGCTTAACTGCAAGCTTAACTGCGAGCTTAACCGCATGCTTAACATCATGCTTAACCGCATGCTTAACTGCATGCTTAACTACTTGCTTAACTGCAAGCTTAACTGCATGCTTAACTGCATGCTTAACTTCAAGCTTAACTGCATGCTTAACTGCATGCTAAACTGCATGCTTAACTGCAAGCTTAACTGCATGGTTAACTGCAAGCTTAACTGCAAGCTTAACTGCATGCTTAACTGCAAGCACAACTGCATGCTTAACTGCATGATCAACTGCATGCTCAACATCATGCTCAACATCATGCTAAACTGCATGTTTAACTGCATGTTTAACTGCATGCTCAAATTCATGCTCATTCTTATGCTTATCTGCATGCTTATTCCTATGCTTAACTGCATGCTTAACTGCATGCTTAACTGCATGCTTAACTGCATGCTAAACTGCATGCTTAACTGCATGCTTAACTGCATGCTTAACTGCATGCTTAACTGCAAGCTTAACTGCGAGCTTAAATGCATGCTTAACTGCAAGCTTAACTGCATGCTTAACCGCATGCTTAACTGCATGCTTAACTACTTGCTTAACTGCAAACTTAACTGCATGCTTAACTGCATGCTTAACTGCATGCTAAACTGCATGCTTAACTGCATGCTTAACTTCAAGCTTAACTGCATGCTTAACTGCATGCTAAACTGCATGCTTAACTGCAAGCTTAACTGCATGGTTAACTGCAAGCTTAACTGCAAGCTTAACTGCATGCTTAACTGCAAGCACAACTGCATGCTTAACTGCATGATCAACTGCATGCTCAACTTAATGCTCAACATCATGCTAAACTGCATGTTTAACTGCATGTTTAACTGCATGCTCAAATTCATGCTCATTCTTATGCTTATCTGCATGCTTATTCCTATGCTTAACTGCATGCTTAACTGCATGCTTAACTGCATGCTTAACTGCATGCTAAACTGCATGCTAAACTGCATGCTTAACTGCATGCTTAACTGCATGCTTAACTGCAAGCTTAACTGCGAGCTTAACTGCATGCTTAACTGCAAGCTTAACTGCATGCTTAACCGCATGCTTAACTGCATGCTTAACTGCTTGCTTAACTGCAAACTTAACTGCATGCTTAACTGCATGCTTAACTGCAAGCTTAACTGCATGCTTAACTGCATGCTTAACTGCATGCTTAACTGCATGCTTAACTGCATGCTTAACTGCAAGCTTAACTGCATGCTTAACTACATGCTAAACTGCATGCTTAACTGCATGCTTAACTGCATGCTTAAATACATGCTAAACTGCATGCCAAACTGCATGCTAAACATCGTGCTTAACTGCAAACTTAACTGCATGCTTAACTGCATGCTTAAGTGCATGCTTAACTTCATGCTTAACTGCAAGCTTAACTGCAAGCATTACTGCAAGCATAACTGCATGCTTAACTGCATGCTTAACTGCAAACTTAACTGCATGCTTAACTGCATGCTAAACTGCATGCTTAACTGCATGCTTAACTGCATGCTTAACTGCATGCTAAACTGCATGCTCAACTGCATGCTTAAATGCATGCTTAAATGCATGCTTAACTGCATGCTTAAATGCATGCTTAACTGCATGCTTAAATGCATGCTTAACTGCATGCTTAACTGCAAACTTAACTGCATGCTTAACTGCATGCTTAACTGCATGCTTAACATCATGCTTAACCGCATGCTTAACTGCATGCTTAACTACTTGCTTAACTGCAAACTTAACTGCATGCTTAACTGCATGCTTAACTTCAAGCTTAACTGCATGCTTAACTGCATGCTAAACTGCATGCTTAACTGCAAGCTTAACTGCATGGTTAACTGCAAGCTTAACTGCAAGCTTAACTGCATGCTTAACTGCAAGCACAACTGCATGCTTAACTGCATGATCAACTGCATGCTCAACATCATGCTCAACATCATGCTAAACTGCATGTTTAACTGCATGTTTAACTGCATGCTCAAATTCATGCTCATTCTTATGCTTATCTGCATGCTTATTCCTATGCTTAACTGCATGCTTAACTGCATGCTTAACTGCATGCTTAACTGCATGCTAAACTGCATGCTTAACTGCATGCTTAACTGCATGCTTAACTGCATGCTTAACTGCAAGCTTAACTGCGAGCTTAAATGCATGCTTAACTGCAAGCTTAACTGCATGCTTAACCGCATGCTTAACTGCATGCTTAACTACTTGCTTAACTGCAAACTTAACTGCATGCTTAACTGCATGCTTAACTGCATGCTAAACTGCATGCTTAACTGCATGCTTAACTTCAAGCTTAACTGCATGCTTAACTGCATGCTAAACTGCATGCTTAACTGCAAGCTTAACTGCATGGTTAACTGCAAGCTTAACTGCAAGCTTAACTGCATGCTTAACTGCAAGCACAACTGCATGCTTAACTGCATGATCAACTGCATGCTCAACATAATGCTCAACATCATGCTAAACTGCATGTTTAACTGCATGTTTAACTGCATGCTCAAATTCATGCTCATTCTTATGCTTATCTGCATGCTTATTCCTATGCTTAACTGCATGCTTAACTGCATGCTTAACTGCATGCTTAACTGCATGCTTAACTGCATGCTAAACTGCATGCTTAACTGCATGCTTAACTGCATGCTTAACTGCAAGCTTAACTGCGAGCTTAACTGCATGCTTAACTGCAAGCTTAACTGCATGCTTAACCGCATGCTTAACTGCATGCTTAACTACTTGCTTAACTGCAAACTTAACTGCATGCTTAACTGCATGCTTAACTGCAAGCTTAACTGCATGCTTAACTGCATGCTTAACTGCATGCTTAACTGCATGCCTAACTGCATGCTTAACTGCAAGCTTAACTGCATGCTTAACTACATGCTAAACTGCATGCTTAACTGCATGCTTAACTGCATGCTTAACTGCATGCTTAAATGCATGCGAAACTGCATGCCAAACTGCATGCTAAACATCGTGCTTAACTGCAAACTTAACTGCATGCTTAACTGCATGCTTAACTTCATGCTTAACTGCATGCTTTACTGCATGCTAAACTGTATGCTAAACTGCATGCTTCACTGCATGCTTCACTGCATGCTTAACTGTATGCTAAACTGCATGCTTAACTGCAAGCTTAACTGCAAGCTTAACTGTATGCTAAACTGCATGCTTAACTGCATGCTTAACTGCATGCTTAACTGCAAGCTAAACTGCATGCTTAACTGCAAGCTTAACTGCAAGCTTAACTGCATGCTTAACTGCAAGCTTAACTGCAAGCTTAACTGCATGCTTAACTGCATGCTTAACTGCAAACTTAACTGCATGTTTAACTACATGCTTAACTGCATGCTTAACTGCAAGCTTAACTGCATGCTTAACTGCATGCTTAACTGCATGCTTAACTGCATGCTTAACTGCAAGCTTAACTGCAAGCATAACTGCAAGCATAACTGCAAGCTTAACTGCATGCTTAACTGCATGCTTAACTGCAAGCTTAACTGCATGCTTAACTGCAAGCTTAACTGCATGCTTAACTGCATGCTTAACTGCATGCTTAACTGCATGCTTAACTGCAAGCTTAACTGCATGCTTAACTACATGCTTAACTGCAAGCTTAACTGCATGCTTAACTGCATGCTAAACTGCATGCTTAACTGCATGCTTAACTGCAAGCTTAACTGCATGCTTAACTACATGCTTAACTGCAAGCTTAACTGCATGCTTAACTGCATGCTAAACTGCATGCTTAACTGCATGCTTAACTGCATGCTTAACTGCATGCTTAACTGCATGCTTAACTGCATGCTCAACTGCATGCTTAACTGCAAGCTTAACTGCATGCTTAACTGCATGCTAAACTGCATGCTTAACTGCAAGCTTAACTGCAAGCTTAACTGCAAGCTTAACTGCATGCTTAACTGTATGCCTAACTGTATGCCTAACTGCATGCCTAACTGCATGCTTAACTGCATGCTTAACTGCATGCTTAACTGTATGCCTAACTGTATGCCTAACTGCATGCTTAACTGCATGCTTAACTGCATGCTTAACTGCATGCTTAACTGCAAGCTTAACTGCAAGCATAACTGCATGCTTAACTGCATGCTTAACTGCATGCTTAACTGCATGCTTAACTGCATGCTTAACTGCATGCTTAACTTCATGCTTAACTGCATGCTTAACTGCATGCTTAACTGCATGCTTAACTGCATGCCTAACTGCATGCTTAAATGCATGCTTAACTGCATGCTTAAATGCATGCTTAACTGCATGCTTAACTGCAAACTTAACTGCATGCTTAACTGCATGCTTAACTGCATGCTTAACTGCATGCTTAAGTGCATGCTTAACTGCATGCTTAAGTGCATGCTTAACTGCATGCTTAACTGCATGCTTAACTGCATGCTTAACTGCAAGCTTAACTGCATGCTTAACTGCATGCTTAACTGCATGCTTAACTGTATGGATAACTGTATGCCTAACTGCATGCTTAACTGCATGCTTAACTGCATGCTTAAGTGCATGCTTAACTGCATGCGTAACTGCATGCTTAACTGCAAGCTTAACTGCAAGCATAACTGCAAGCATAACTGCATGCTTAACTGCATGCTTAACTGCATGCTTAACTGCATGCTTAACTGCATGCTTAACTGCATGCTTAACTGCATGCTTAAATGCATGCTTAAATGCATGCTTAACTGCATGCTTAAATGCATGCTTAACTGCATGCTTAACTGCATGCTTAACTGCATGCTTAACTGCATGCTTAACTGCAAACTTAACTGCATGCTTAACTGCATGCTTAACTGCATGCTTAACTGCATGCTTAAGTGCATGCTTAACTGCATGCTCAACTGCATGCTAAACTGCAAGCTTAACTGCATGCTTAACTGCAAGCTTAACTGCATGCTTAACTGCATGCTTAACTGCATGCCTAACTGTATGCCTAACTGCATGCCTAACTGCATGCTTAACTGCATGCTTAACTGCATGCTTAACTGTATGCCTAACTGTATGCCTAACTGCATGCTTAACTGCATGCTTAACTGCATGCTTAACTGCATGCTTAACTGCAAGCTTAACTGCAAGCATAACTGCATGCTTAACTGCATGCTTAACTGCATGCTTAACTGCATGCTTAACTGCATGCTTAACTGCATGCTTAACTGCATGCTTAACTTCATGCTTAACTGCATGCTTAACTGCATGCTTAACTGCATGCTTAACTGCATGCCTAACTGCATGCTTAAATGCATGCTTAACTGCATGCTTAAATGCATGCTTAACTGCATGCTTAACTGCAAACTTAACTGCATGCTTAACTGCATGCTTAACTGCATGCTTAACTGCATGCTTAAGTGCATGCTTAACTGCATGCTTAAGTGCATGCTTAACTGCATGCTTAACTGCATGCTTAACTGCATGCTTAACTGCAAGCTTAACTGCATGCTTAACTGCATGCTTAACTGCATGCTTAACTGTATGGATAACTGTATGCCTAACTGCATGCTTAACTGCATGCTTAACTGCATGCTTAAGTGCATGCTTAACTGCATGCGTAACTGCATGCTTAACTGCAAGCTTAACTGCAAGCATAACTGCAAGCATAACTGCATGCTTAACTGCATGCTTAACTGCATGCTTAACTGCATGCTTAACTGCATGCTTAACTGCATGCTTAAATGCATGCTTAAATGCATGCTTAACTGCATGCTTAAATGCATGCTTAACTGCATGCTTAACTGCATGCTTAACTGCATGCTTAACTGCATGCTTAACTGCAAACTTAACTGCATGCTTAACTGCATGCTTAACTGCATGCTTAACTGCATGCTTAAGTGCATGCTTAACTGCATGCTCAACTGCATGCTAAACTGCAAGCTTAACTGCATGCTTAACTGCATGCTAAACTGCATGCTTAACTGCAAGCTTAACTGCAAGCTTAACTGCAAGCTTAACTGCGAGCTTAACCGCATGCTTAACATCATGCTTAACCGCATGCTTAACTGCATGCTTAACTACTTGGTTAACTGCAAACTTAACTGCATGCTTAACTGCATGCTTAACTTCAAGCTTCACTGCAAGCATAACTGCATGCTTAACTGCATGCTTAACTGCATGCTTAACTGCATGCTTAACTGCATGCTTAACTGCATGCTTAACTGCATGCTTAACTTCATGCTTAACTGCATGCTTAAGTGCATGCTTAACTGCATGCTTAACTGCATGCTTAACTGCATGCTTAACTGCAAGCTTAACTGCATGCTTAACTGCATGCTTAACTGCATGCTTAACTGTATGCCTAACTGTATGCCTAACTGCATGCTTAACTGCATGCTTAACTGCATGCTTAACTGCATGCTTAACTGTATGCCTAACTGTATGCCTAACTGCATGCTTAACTGCATGCTTAGCTGCATGCTTAACTGTATGCCTAACTGTATGCCTAACTGCATGCTTAACTGCATGCTTAACTGCATGCTTAACTGCATGCTTAACTGCAAGCTTAACTGCATGCTTAACTGCATGCTTAACTGCAAACATAACTGCATGTTTAACTACATGCTTAACTGCAAGCTTAACTGCATGCTTAACTGCATGCTTAACTGCATGCTTAACTGCATGCTTAACTGCATGCTTAACTGCATGCTTAACTGCAAGCTTAACAGCATGCTTAACTACATGCTTAACTGCAAGCTTAACTGCATGCTTAACTGCATGCGAAACTGCATGCTTAACTGCATGCTTAACTGCATGCTTAAATGCATGCTAAACTGCATGCCAAACTGCATGCTAAACATCGTGCTTAACTGCAAACTTAACTGCATGCTTAACTGCATGCTTAACTGCATGCTTAACTTCATGCTTAACTGCATGCTTAACTGCATGTTTAACTACATGCTTAACTGCATGCTTAACTGCATGCTTAACTGCAATCTTAACTGCATGCTTAACTGCATGCTTAACTGCAATCTTAACTGCACGCTTAACTGCATGCTAAACTGCATGCTTCACTGCATGCTTCACTGCATGCTTAACTGTATGCTAAACTGCATGCTTCACTGCATGCTTCACTGCATGCTTAACTGTATGCTAAACTGCATGCTTAACTGCATGCTTAACTGCAAGCTTAACTGTATGCTAAACTGCATGCTTAACTGCATGCTTAACTGCAAGCTTAACTGCATGCTTAACTGCATGCTAAACTGCATGCTTAACTGCAAGCTTAACTGCAAGCTTAACTGCATGCTTAACTGCATGCTTAACTGCAAACTTAACTGCATGTTTAACTACATGCTTAACTGCATGCTTACCTGCAAGCTTAACTGCATGCTTAACTGCATGCTTAACTGCATGCTTAACTGCATGCTTAACTGCAGGCCTAACTGCATGCTTAACTGCATGCCTAACTGCATGCTTAACTGCATGCTTAACTGCATGCTTAACTGCATGCCTAACTGCATGCCTTACTGCATGCCTAACTGCATGCTTAACTGCATGTTTAACTGCATGCTTAACTGCATGCTTAACTACATGCTTAACTGCATGCTAAACTGCATGCTTAACTGCATGCTTAACTGCATGCTTAACTGCATGCTTAACTGCATGCTTAACTGCATGCTTAACTGCATGCTAAACTGCATGCTTAACTGCATGCTTAACTTCAAGCTTAACTGCATGCTTAACTGCATGCTAAACTGCATGCTTAACTGCAAGCTTAACTGCATGGTTAACTGCAAGCTTAACTGCAAGCTTAACTGGATGCTTAACTGCAAGCACAACTGCATGCTTAACTGCATGATCAACTGCAAGCACAACTGCATGCTTAACTGCATGATATACTGCATGCTCAACATCATGCTCAACATCATGCTAAACTGCATGTTTAACTGCATGTTTAACTGCATGCTCAAATTCATGCTCATTCTTATGCTTATCTGCATGCTTATTCCTATGCTTAACTGCATGCTTAACTGCATGCTTAACTGCATGCTTAACTGCATGCTAAACTGCATGCTTAACTGCATGCTTAACTGCATGCTTAACTGCATGCTTAACTGCAAGCTTAACTGCAAGCTTAACTGCATGCTTAACTGCAAGCTTAACTGCATGCTTAACCGCATGCTTAACTGCATGCTTAACTACTTGCTTAACTGCAAACTTAACTGCATGCTTAACTGCATGCTTAACTGCAAGCTTAACTGCAAGCATAACTGCAAGCTTAACTGCATGCTTAACTGCATGCTTAACTGCATGCTTAACTGCATGCTTAACTGCATGCTTAACTGCAAACTTAACTGCATGTTTAACTGCATGTTTAACTGCATGCTTACCTGCAAGCTTAACTGCATGCTTAACTGCATGCTTAACTGCATGCTTAACTGCATGCTTAACTGCAGGCCTAACTGCATGCTTAACTGCATGCCTAACTGCATGCTTAACTGCATGCTTAACTGCATGCTTAACTGCATGCCTAACTGCATGCCTTAATGCATGCCTAACTGCATGCTTAACTGCATGTTTAACTGCATGCTTAACTGCATGCTTAACTACATGCTTAACTGCATGCTAAACTGCATGCTTAACTGCATGCTTAACTGCATGCTTAACTGCATGCTTAACTGCATGCTTAACTGCATGCTAAACTGCATGCTTAACTGCATGCTTAACTTCAAGCTTAACTGCATGCTTAACTGCATGCTAAACTGCATGCTTAACTGCAAGCTTAACTGCATGGTTAACTGCAAGCTTAACTGCAAGCTTAACTGCATGCTTAACTGCAAGCACAACTGCATGCTTAACTGCATGATCAACTGCAAGCACAACTGCATGCTTAACTGCATGATATACTGCATGCTCAACATCATGCTCAACATCATGCTAAACTGCATGTTTAACTGCATGTTTAACTGCATGCTCAAATTCATGCTCATTCTTATGCTTATCTGCATGCTTATTCCTATGCTTAACTGCATGCTTAACTGCATGCTTAACTGCATGCTTAACTGCATGCTAAACTGCATGCTTAACTGCATGCTTAACTGCATGCTTAACTGCATGCTTAACTGCAAGCTTAACTGCGAGCTTAACTGCATGCTTAACTGCAAGCTTAACTGCATGCTTAACCGCATGCTTAACTGCATGCTTAACTACTTGCTTAACTGCAAACTTAACTGCATGCTTAACTGCATGCTTAACTGCAAGCTTAACTGCAAGCATAACTGCAAGCTTAACTGCATGCTTAACTGCATGCTTAACTGCATGCTTAACTGCATGCTTAACTGCATGCTTAACTGCAAGCTTAACTGCATGCTTAACTGCATGCTAAACTGCATGCTTAACTGCATGCTTAACTGCATGCCTAACTGCATGCTTAACTGCATGCTTAACTGCATGCTTAACTTCAAGCTTAACTGCATGCTTAACTGCAAGCTTAACTGCATGCTTAACCGCATGCTTAACTGCATGCTTAACTACTTGCTTAACTGCAAACTTAACTGCATGCTTAACTGCATGCTTAACTGCAAGCTTAACTGCAAGCATAACTGCAAGCTTAACTGCATGCTTAACTGCATGCTTAACTGCATGCTTAACTGCATGCTTAACTGCATGCTTAACTGCAAGCTTAACTGCATGCTTAACTGCATGCTAAACTGCATGCTTAACTGCATGCTTAACTGCATGCCTAACTGCATGCTTAACTGCATGCTTAACTGCATGCTTAACTTCAAGCTTAACTGCATGCTTAACTGCATGCTTAACTGCATGCTTAACTGTATGCCTAACTGTATGTCTAACTGCATGCCTAACTGCATGCTTAACTGCAGGCTTAACTGCATGCTTAACTGTATGCCTAACTGTATGCCTAACTGCATGCTTAACTGCATGCTAAACTGCATGCTTAACTGCATGCTTAACTTCATGCTTAACTGCATGCTTAACTGCATGTTTAACTACATGCTTAACTGCAAGCTTAACTGCATGCTTAACTGCATGCTAAACTGCATGCTTAACTGCATGCTTAACTGCATGCCTAACTGCATGCTTAACTGCATGCTTAACTGCATGCTTAACTTCAAGCTTAACTGCATGCTTAACTGCATGCTTAACTGCATGCTTAACTGTATGCCTAACTGTATGTCTAACTGCATGCCTAACTGCATGCTTAACTGCAGGCTTAACTGCATGCTTAACTGTATGCCTAACTGTATGCCTAACTGCATGCTTAACTGCATGCTAAACTGCATGCCAAACTGCATGCTAAACATCGTGCTTAACTGCAAACTTAACTGCATGCTTAACTGCATGCTTAACTGCATGCTTAACTTCATGCTTAACTGCATGCTTAACTGCATGTTTAACTACATGCTTAACTGCATGCTTAACTGCATGCTTAACTGCAATCTTAACTGCATGCTTAACTGCATGCTTAACTGCAATCTTAACTGCACGCTTAACTGCATGCTAAACTGCATGCTTCACTGCATGCTTCACTGCATGCTTAACTGTATGCTAAACTGCATGCTTCACTGCATGCTTCACTGCATGCTTAACTGTATGCTAAACTGCATGCTTAACTGCATGCTTAACTGCAAGCTTAACTGTATGCTAAACTGCATGCTTAACTGCATGCTTAACTGCAAGCTTAACTGCATGCTTAACTGCCTGCTAAACTGCATGCTTAACTGCAAGCTTAACTGCAAGCTTAACTGCATGCTTAACTGCATGCTTAACTGCAAACTTAACTGCATGTTTAACTACATGCTTAACTGCATGCTTACCTGCAAGCTTAACTGCATGCTTAACTGCATGCTTAACTGCATGCTTAACTGCATGCTTAACTGCAGGCCTAACTGCATGCTTAACTGCATGCCTAACTGCATGCTTAACTGCATGCTTAACTGCATGCTTAACTGCATGCCTAACTGCATGCCTTACTGCATGCCTAACTGCATGCTTAACTGCATGTTTAACTGCATGCTTAACTGCATGCTTAACTACATGCTTAACTGCATGCTAAACTGCATGCTTAACTGCATGCTTAACTGCATGCTTAACTGCATGCTTAACTGCATGCTTAACTGCATGCTAAACTGCATGCTTAACTGCATGCTTAACTTCAAGCTTAACTGCATGCGTAACTGCATGCTAAACTGCATGCTTAACTGCAAGCTTAACTGCATGGTTAACTGCAAGCTTAACTGCAAGCTTAACTGCATGCTTAACTGCAAGCACAACTGCATGCTTAACTGCATGATCAACTGCAAGCACAACTGCATGCTTAACTGCATGATATACTGCATGCTCAACATCATGCTCAACATCATGCTAAACTGCATGTTTAACTGCATGTTTAACTGCATGCTCAAATTCATGCTCATTCTTATGCTTATCTGCATGCTTATTCCTATGCTTAACTGCATGCTTAACTGCATGCTTAACTGCATGCTTAACTGCATGCTTAACTGCAAGCTTAACTACGAGCTTAACTGCATGCTTAACTGCAAGCTTAACTGCATGCTTAACCGCATGCTTAACTGCATGCTTAACTACTTGCTTAACTGCAAACTTAACTGCATGCTTAACTGCATGCTTAACTGCAAGCTTAACTGCAAGCATAACTGCAAGCTTAACTGCATGCTTAACTGCATGCTTAACTGCATGCTTAACTGCATGCTTAACTGCATGCTTAACTGCAAACTTAACTGCATGTTTAACTACATGCTTAACTGCATGCTTATCTGCAAGCTTAACTGCATGCTTAACTGCATGCTTAACTGCATGCTTAACTGCATGCTTAACTGCAGGCCTAACTGCATGCTTAACTGCATGCCTAACTGCATGCTTAACTGCATGCTTAACTGCATGCTTAACTGCATGCCTAACTGCATGCCTTAATGCATGCCTAACTGCATGCTTAACTGCATATTTAACTGCATGCTTAACTGCATGCTTAACTACATGCTTAACTGCATGCTAAACTGCATGCTTAACTACATGCTTAACTGCATGCTAAACTGCATGCTTAACTGCATGCTTAACTGCATGCTTAACTGCATGCTTAACTGCATGCTTAACTGCATGCTAAACTGCATGCTTAACTGCATGCTTAACTTCAAGCTTAACTGCATGCTTAACTGCATGCTAAACTGCATGCTTAACTGCAAGCTTAACTGCATGGTTAACTGCAAGCTTAACTGCAAGCTTAACTGCATGCTTAACTGCAAGCACAACTGCATGCTTAACTGCATGATCAACTGCAAGCACAACTGCATGCTTAACTGCATGATATACTGCATGCTCAACATCATGCTCAACATCATGCTAAACTGCATGCTTAACTGCATGCTTAACTGCATGCTAAACTGCATGCTTAACTGCATGCTTAACTGCATGCTTAACTGCATGCTTAACTGCAAGCTTAACTGCGAGCTTAACTGCATGCTTAACTGCAAGCTTAACTGCATGCTTAACCGCATGCTTAACTGCATGCTTAACTACTTGCTTAACTGCAAACTTAACTGCATGCTTAACTGCATGCTTAACTGCAAGCTTAACTGCAAGCATAACTGCAAGCTTAACTGCATGCTTAACTGCATGCTTAACTGCATGCTTAACTGCATGCTTAACTGCATGCTTAACTGCAAGCTTAACTGCATGCTTAACTACATGCTTAACTGCAAGCTTAACTGCATGCTTAACTGCATGCTAAACTGCATGCTTAACTGCAAACTTAACTGCATGTTTAACTACATGCTTAACTGCATGCTTACCTGCAAGCTTAACTGCATGCTTAACTGCATGCTTAACTGCATGCTTAACTGCATGCTTAACTGCAGGCCTAACTGCATGCTTAACTGCATGCCTAACTGCATGCTTAACTGCATGCTTAACTGCATGCTTAACTGCATGCCTAACTGCATGCCTTACTGCATGCCTAACTGCATGCTTAACTGCATGTTTAACTGCATGCTTAACTGCATGCTTAACTACATGCTTAACTGCATGCTAAACTGCATGCTTAACTGCATGCTTAACTGCATGCTTAACTGCATGCTTAACTGCATGCTTAACTGCATGCTAAACTGCATGCTTAACTGCATGCTTAACTTCAAGCTTAACTGCATGCGTAACTGCATGCTAAACTGCATGCTTAACTGCAAGCTTAACTGCATGGTTAACTGCAAGCTTAACTGCAAGCTTAACTGCATGCTTAACTGCAAGCACAACTGCATGCTTAACTGCATGATCAACTGCAAGCACAACTGCATGCTTAACTGCATGATATACTGCATGCTCAACATCATGCTCAACATCATGCTAAACTGCATGTTTAACTGCATGTTTAACTGCATGCTCAAATTCATGCTCATTCTTATGCTTATCTGCATGCTTATTCCTATGCTTAACTGCATGCTTAACTGCATGCTTAACTGCATGCTTAACTGCATGCTAAACTGCATGCTTAACTGCATGCTTAACTGCATGCTTAACTGCATGCTTAACTGCAAGCTTAACTGCGAGCTTAACTGCATGCTTAACTGCAAGCTTAACTGCATGCTTAACCGCATGCTTAACTGCATGCTTAACTACTTGCTTAACTGCAAACTTAACTGCATGCTTAACTGCATGCTTAACTGCAAGCTTAACTGCAAGCATAACTGCAAGCTTAACTGCATGCTTAACTGCATGCTTAACTGCATGCTTAACTGCATGCTTAACTGCATGCTTAACTGCAAACTTAACTGCATGTTTAACTACATGCTTAACTGCATGCTTACCTGCAAGCTTAACTGCATGCTTAATTGCATGCTTAACTGCATGCTTAACTGCATGCTTAACTGCAGGCCTAACTGCATGCTTAACTGCATGCCTAACTGCATGCTTAACTGCATGCTTAACTGCATGCTTAACTGCATGCCTAACTGCATGCCTTAATGCATGCCTAACTGCATGCTTAACTGCATGTTTAACTGCATGCTTAACTGCATGCTTAACTACATGCTTAACTGCATGCTAAACTGCATGCTTAACTGCATGCTTAACTGCATGCTTAACTGCATGCTTAACTGCATGCTTAACTGCATGCTAAACTGCATGCTTAACTGCATGCTTAACTTCAAGCTTAACTGCATGCTTAACTGCATGCTAAACTGCATGCTTAACTGCAAGCTTAACTGCATGGTTAACTGCAAGCTTAACTGCAAGCTTAACTGCATGCTTAACTGCAAGCACAACTGCATGCTTAACTGCATGATCAACTGCAAGCACAACTGCATGCTTAACTGCATGATATACTGCATGCTCAACATCATGCTCAACATCATGCTAAACTGCATGTTTAACTGCATGTTTAACTGCATGCTCAAATTCATGCTCATTCTTATGCTTATCTGCATGCTTATTCCTATGCTTAACTGCATGCTTAACTGCATGCTTAACTGCATGCTTAACTGCATGCTAAACTGCATGCTTAACTGCATGCTTAACTGCATGCTTAACTGCATGCTTAACTGCAAGCTTAACTGCGAGCTTAACTGCATGCTTAACTGCAAGCTTAACTGCATGCTTAACCGCATGCTTAACTGCATGCTTAACTACTTGCTTAACTGCAAACTTAACTGCATGCTTAACTGCATGCTTAACTGCAAGCTTAACTGCAAGCATAACTGCAAGCTTAACTGCATGCTTAACTGCATGCTTAACTGCATGCTTAACTGCATGCTTAACTGCATGCTTAACTGCAAGCTTAACTGCATGCTTAACTACATGCTTAACTGCAAGCTTAACTGCATGCTTAACTGCATGCTAAACTGCATGCTTAACTGCATGCTTAACTGCATGCTTAACTGCATGCTTAACTGCATGCTTAACTGCATGCTTAACTGCAAGCTTAACTGCATGCTTAACTGCATGCTTAACTGCATGCTTAACTGTATGCCTAACTGTATGTCTAACTGCATGCCTAACTGCATGCTTAACTGCAGGCTTAACTGCATGCTTAACTGTATGCCTAACTGTATGCCTAACTGCATGCTTAACTGCATGCTTAACTGCATGCTTAACTGCATGCTTAACTGCAAGCTTAACTGCAAGCTTAACTGCATGCTTAACTGCATGCTTAACTGCAAACATAACTGCATGTTTAACTACATGCTTAACTGCAAGCTTAACTGCATGCTTAACTGCATGCCTAACTGCATGCTTAACTGCATGCTTAACTACATGCTTAACTGCAAGCTTAACTGCATGCTTAACTACATGCTTAACTGCAAGCTTAACTGCATGCTTAACTGCATGCTAAACTGCATGCTTAACTGCATGCTTAAATGCATGCTAAACTGCATGCCAAACTGCATGCTAAACATCGTGCTTAACTGCAAACTTAACTGCATGCTTAACTGCATGCTTAACTGCATGCTTAACTTCATGCTTAACTGCATGCTTAACTGCATGTTTAACTACATGCTTAACTGCATGCTTAACTGCATGCTTAACTGCAATCTTAACTGCATGCTTAACTGCATGCTTAACTGCAATCTTAACTGCACGCTTAACTGCATGCTTAACTGCATGCTTAACTGCATGCTTCACTGCATGCTTAACTGCATGCTAAACTGCATGCTTCACTGCATGCTTCACTGCATGCTAAACTGCATGCTTGACTGCATGCTTCACTGCATGCTTAACTGTATGCTAAACTGCATGCTTCACTGCATGCTTCACTGCATGCTTAACTGTATGCTAAACTGCATGCTTAACTGCATGCTTAACTGCAAGCTTAACTGCATGCTTAACTGCATGCTAAACTGCATGCTTAACTGCAAGCTTAACTGCAAGCTTAACTGCATGCTTAACTGCATGCTTAACTGCATGCTTAACTGCATGCTTAACTGCATGCTTAACTGCATGCTCAACTGCATGCTTAACTGCATGCTTAACTGCAAGCTTAACTGCATGCTTAACTGCAAGCACAACTGCATGCTTAACTGCATGATCAACTGCAAGCACAACTGCATGCTTAACTGCATGATATACTGCATGCTCAACATCATGCTCAACATCATGCTAAACTGCATGTTTAACTGCATGTTTAACTGCATGCTCAAATTCATGCTCATTCTTATGCTTATCTGCATGCTTATTCCTATGCTTAACTGCATGCTTAACTGCATGCTTAACTGCATGCTTAACTGCATGCTAAACTGCATGCTTAACTGCATGCTTAACTGCATGCTTAACTGCATGCTTAACTGCAAGCTTAACTGCGAGCTTAACTGCATGCTTAACTGCAAGCTTAACTGCATGCTTAACCGCATGCTTAACTGCATGCTTAACTACTTGCTTAACTGCAAACTTAACTGCATGCTTAACTGCATGCTTAACTGCAAGCTTAACTGCAAGCATAACTGCAAGCTTAACTGCATGCTTAACTGCATGCTTAACTGCATGCTTAACTGCATGCTTAACTGCATGCTTAACTGCAAGCTTAACTGCATGCTTAACTACATGCTTAACTGCAAGCTTAACTGCATGCTTAACTGCATGCTAAACTGCATGCTTAACTGCATGCTTAACTGCATGCTTAACTGCATGCTTAACTGCATGCTTAACTGCATGCTTAACTGCAAGCTTAACTGCATGCTTAACTGCATGCTTAACTGCATGCTTAACTGTATGCCTAACTGTATGTCTAACTGCATGCCTAACTGCATGCTTAACTGCAGGCTTAACTGCATGCTTAACTGTATGCCTAACTGTATGCCTAACTGCATGCTTAACTGCATGCTAAACTGCATGCCAAACTGCATGCTAAACATCGTGCTTAACTGCAAACTTAACTGCATGCTTAACTGCATGCTTAACTGCATGCTTAACTTCATGCTTAACTGCATGCTTAACTGCATGTTTAACTACATGCTTAACTGCATGCTTAACTGCATGCTTAACTGCAATCTTAACTGCATGCTTAACTGCATGCTTAACTGCAATCTTAACTGCACGCTTAACTGCATGCTAAACTGCATGCTTCAATGCATGCTTCACTGCATGCTTAACTGTATGCTAAACTGCATGCTTCACTGCATGCTTCACTGCATGCTTAACTGTATGCTAAACTGCATGCTTAACTGCATGCTTAACTGCAAGCTTAACTGTATGCTAAACTGCATGCTTAACTGCATGCTTAACTGCAAGCTTAACTGCATGCTTAACTGCATGCTAAACTGCATGCTTAACTGCAAGCTTAACTGCAAGCTTAACTGCATGCTTAACTGCATGCTTAACTGCAAACTTAACTGCATGTTTAACTACATGCTTAACTGCATGCTTACCTGCAAGCTTAACTGCATGCTTAACTGCATGCTTAACTGCATGCTTAACTGCATGCTTAACTGCAGGCCTAACTGCATGCTTAACTGCATGCCTAACTGCATGCTTAACTGCATGCTTAACTGCATGCTTAACTGCATGCCTAACTGCATGCCTTACTGCATGCCTAACTGCATGCTTAACTGCATGTTTAACTGCATGCTTAACTGCATGCTTAACTACATGCTTAACTGCATGCTAAACTGCATGCTTAACTGCATGCTTAACTGCATGCTTAACTGCATGCTTAACTGCATGCTTAACTGCATGCTAAACTGCATGCTTAACTGCATGCTTAACTTCAAGCTTAACTGCATGCGTAACTGCATGCTAAACTGCATGCTTAACTGCAAGCTTAACTGCATGGTTAACTGCAAGCTTAACTGCAAGCTTAACTGCATGCTTAACTGCAAGCACAACTGCATGCTTAACTGCATGATCAACTGCAAGCACAACTGCATGCTTAACTGCATGATATACTGCATGCTCAACATCATGCTCAACATCATGCTAAACTGCATGTTTAACTGCATGTTTAACTGCATGCTCAAATTCATGCTCATTCTTATGCTTATCTGCATGCTTATTCCTATGCTTAACTGCATGCTTAACTGCATGCTTAACTGCATGCTTAACTGCATGCTAAACTGCATGCTTAACTGCATGCTTAACTGCATGCTTAACTGCATGCTTAACTGCAAGCTTAACTGCGAGCTTAACTGCATGCTTAACTGCAAGCTTAACTGCATGCTTAACCGCATGCTTAACTGCATGCTTAACTACTTGCTTAACTGCAAACTTAACTGCATGCTTAACTGCATGCTTAACTGCAAGCTTAACTGCAAGCATAACTGCAAGCTTAACTGCATGCTTAACTGCATGCTTAACTGCATGCTTAACTGCATGCTTAACTGCATGCTTAACTGCATGCTTAACTGCAAACTTAACTGCATGTTTAACTACATGCTTAACTGCATGCTTACCTGCAAGCTTAACTGCATGCTTAACTGCATGCTTAACTGCATGCTTAACTGCATGCTTAACTGCAGGCCTAACTGCATGCTTAACTGCATGCCTAACTGCATGCTTAACTGCATGCTTAACTGCATGCTTAACTGCATGCCTAACTGCATGCTTAACTGCATGTTTAACTGCATGCTTAACTGCATGCTTAACTACATGCTTAACTGCATGCTAAACTGCATGCTTAACTGCATGCTTAACTGCATGCTTAACTGCATGCTTAACTGCATGCTTAACTGCATGCTAAACTGCATGCTTAACTGCATGCTTAACTTCAAGCTTAACTGCATGCTTAACTGCATGCTAAACTGCATGCTTAACTGCAAGCTTAACTGCATGGTTAACTGCAAGCTTAACTGCAAGCTTAACTGCATGCTTAACTGCAAGCACAACTGCATGCTTAACTGCATGATCAACTGCAAGCACAACTGCATGCTTAACTGCATGATATACTGCATGCTCAACATCATGCTCAACATCATGCTAAACTGCATGTTTAACTGCATGTTTAACTGCATGCTCAAATTCATGCTCATTCTTATGCTTATCTGCATGCTTATTCCTATGCTTAACTGCATGCTTAACTGCATGCTTAACTGCATGCTTAACTGCATGCTAAACTGCATGCTTAACTGCATGCTTAACTGCATGCTTAACTGCATGCTTAACTGCAAGCTTAACTGCGAGCTTAACTGCATGCTTAACTGCAAGCTTAACTGCATGCTTAACCGCATGCTTAACTGCATGCTTAACTACTTGCTTAACTGCAAACTTAACTGCATGCTTAACTGCATGCTTAACTGCAAGCTTAACTGCAAGCATAACTGCAAGCTTAACTGCATGCTTAACTGCATGCTTAACTGCATGCTTAACTGCATGCTTAACTGCATGCTTAACTGCAAGCTTAACTGCATGCTTAACTACATGCTTAACTGCAAGCTTAACTGCATGCTTAACTGCATGCTAAACTGCATGCTTAACTGCATGCTTAACTGCATGCTTAACTGCATGCTTAACTGCATGCTTAACTGCATGCTTAACTGCAAGCTTAACTGCATGCTTAACTGCATGCTTAACTGCATGCTTAACTGTATGCCTAACTGTATGTCTAACTGCATGCCTAACTGCATGCTTAACTGCAGGCTTAACTGCATGCTTAACTGTATGCCTAACTGTATGCCTAACTGCATGCTTAACTGCATGCTTAACTGCATGCTTAACTGCATGCTTAACTGCAAGCTTAACTGCAAGCTTAACTGCATGCTTAACTGCATGCTTAACTGCAAACATAACTGCATGTTTAACTACATGCTTAACTGCAAGCTTAACTGCATGCTTAACTGCATGCTTAACTGCATGCTTAACTGCATGCTTAACTACATGCTTAACTGCAAGCTTAACTGCATGCTTAACTACATGCTTAACTGCAAGCTTAACTGCATGCTTAACTGCATGCTAAACTGCATGCTTAACTGCATGCTTAAATGCATGCTAAACTGCATGCCAAACTGCATGCTAAACATCGTGCTTAACTGCAAACTTAACTGCATGCTTAACTGCATGCTTAACTGCATGCTTAACTTCATGCTTAACTGCATGCTTAACTGCATGTTTAACTACATGCTTAACTGCATGCTTAACTGCATGCTTAACTGCAATCTTAACTGCATGCTTAACTGCATGCTTAACTGCAATCTTAACTGCACGCTTAACTGCATGCTTAACTGCATGCTTAACTGCATGCTTCACTGCATGCTTAACTGCATGCTAAACTGCATGCTTCACTGCATGCTTCACTGCATGCTAAACTGCATGCTTGACTGCATGCTTCACTGCATGCTTAACTGTATGCTAAACTGCATGCTTCACTGCATGCTTCACTGCATGCTTAACTGTATGCTAAACTGCATGCTTAACTGCATGCTTAACTGCAAGCTTAACTGCATGCTTAACTGCATGCTAAACTGCATGCTAAACTGCATGCTTAACTGCAAGCTTAACTGCAAGCTTAACTGCATGCTTAACTGCATGCTTAACTGCATGCTTAACTGCATGCTTCACTGCATGCTTAACTGTATGCTAAACTGCATGCTTCACTGCATGCTTCACTGCATGCTTAACTGCATGCTTAACTGCATACTTAACTGCATGCTTAACTGCATGCTTAACTGCATGCTTAACTGCATGCTAAACTGCATGCTAAACTGCATGCTTAACTGCATGCTTAACTGCAAGCTTAACTGCATGCTTAACTGCATGCTTAACTGCATGCTTAACTGCATGCTTAACTGCATGCTTAACTGCATGCTTAACTGCATGCTTAACTGCATGCTTAACTGCATGCTTAACTGCATGCTTAACTGCATGCTTAACTGCATGCTTAACTGCATGCTTAACTGCATGCTTAACTGCATGCTTAACTGCATGCTTAACTGCATGCTTAACTGCATGCTTAACTGCATGCTTAACTGCATGCTTAACTGCATGCTTAACTGCATGCTTAACTGCATGCTTAACTGCATGCTTAACTGCATGCTTAACTGCATGCTTAACTGCATGCTTAACTGCATGCTTAACTGCATGCTTAACTGCATGCTTAACTGCATGCTTAACTGCATGCTTAACTGCATGCTTAACTGCATGCTTAACTGCATGCTTAACTGCATGCTTAACTGCATGCTTAACTGCATGCTTAACTGCATGCTTAACTGCATGCTTAACTGCATGCTTAACTACAAGCTTAACTGCATGCTTAACTGCATGCTTAACTGCATGCTTAACTGCATGCTTAACTGCATGCTTAACTACAAGCTTAACTAGAAGTTCATTTACAAGCTTAACTAGAAGTTCATTTACAAGCTTAACTACCAGCTTAACTACAAGCTTAACTACAAGCTTAACTACAAGCTTAACTACAAGCTTAACTACCAGCTTAACTACCAGCTTAACTACCAGAATAACTACAAGCTTAACTGCAAGCTGAACTACAAGCTGATCTACAAGCTTAACAACAAGCATAACTACAAGCTTAAATACAAGCCTGACTACAAACTTAACTACAATCTAAACTACTACTATAAATACAGGCTTAACTACAAGCTTAACTACAAGCTTAACTACAAGCTTAACTACCAGCTTAACTACAAGCTTAACTACAAGCTTAACTACCAGCTTAACTACAAGCTTAACTACAAGCTTAACTACAAGCTTAACTGCAAGCTTAAATACCAGCTTAACTACCAGCTTAACTACCAGAATAACTACAAGCTTAACTGCAAGCTGAACTACAAGCTGATCTACAAGCTTAACAACAAGCATAACAACAAGCTTAAATACAAGCCTGACTACAAACTTAACTACAATCTAAACTACTACTGTAACTACAGGCTTAACTACAAGCTTAATTACAAGCTTAACTACAAGCTTAACTACCAGCTTAACTACAAGCTCAACTACAGGCTTAACTACAAGCTTAAATACAAGCTCAAATACAAGCCTAACTACAGTCTTAAGTACAAGCTTAAATACAAGCTATACTACAAGTTTAACGACAATTTTACTAACCAACTTAAACACAAGGTTAACAACTAGCTTCACTAAAAGCTTCACTTCAAGCTTAACTACAGGCTTAAATACAAGCCTACTACAAGCAAAACTACAAGCTTAATTACAAGAATAACTACAAGTTTAACTACAAGCTTAACTACAAGCCTAACTTCAAGCTTAACTACAAGCTTAATTACCTGCTTAACTACAAGCTTAACGACAATTTTTGCAACAAACGTAACGACAAGCTTTACGCGAAAATTAACTACAAAAAGATTACAAACTTAACTACAAGCTTAACTACAAACTTAACTACAAGCTTAACAACTAGCTTAACTACAAACTTAACTATAAACTTAACTACAAGCTTAACTACAAGCTGATCTACAAGCTTAACTCCAAGCATAACTACACGCTTATTTACAAGCCTAACTACAACTTTAACTACAAGCTTAACTACAAGCTTAACTGCAAGCTTAACAACAAGCTTCACTAAAAGCTTAACTACAAGCTTAACTACAAGCTTAACTACAAGCTTAACTACAAGCTTAACTACAAGCTTAACTACAAGCTTAACTACAAGCTTAACTGCAAGCTTAACAACAAGCTTAACTAAAAGCTTAACTACAAGCTTAACTACAAGCTTAACTACAAGCTTAACTACAAACTTAACGACAAGCTTTACGAGAAAATGACTACAAAAAGATTACAAGCTTAACTACAAGCTCAACTACAAGCTTAACCTCAAAATTAACTAGAAGTTCATTTACAAGCTTAACTACCAGCTTAACAACAAGCTTAACTAAAAGCTTAACTACAAGCTTAACTAAAAGCTTAACTACAAGCTTATTTAGAAGTTCTTTAATAAGCTTTACTACCAGCTTAACTACAAGCTTAACTTCAAGCTTAACTACAAGCTTAACTAACAACTTAACCACAAGCCTAACTACAGTATTAACTACAGGCTTAAATACAAGCCTACTACAAGCATAACTACAAGCTTAATTACAAGAATAACTACAAGTTTAACTACAAGCTTAACTACAAGCCTAACTTCAAGCTTAACTACAAGCTTAATTACCTGCTTAACTACAAGCTTAACGACAATTTTTGCAACAAACAAAACGACAAGCTTTACGGGAAAATTAACTACAAAAAGATTACAAACTTAACTAAGAACTCAGCTACAAGCTTAACTACAAGCTTAACTACAAGTTTAAATACAAGCCTAACTACAGTCTTAAGTACAAGCTTGAATACAAGCTTAGCTACAAGTTTAACGACAATTTTACCAACAAACCTAACCGCAAGCTTAACAATTAGCTTAACTATAAGCTTACTTATAAGCGTAACTAAAAGCTTAACTACAAGCTTAACTACAAGGTTAACTACAAGCTTAACTACAAGCTTAACTACAAGCTTAACCACAAGCTTAACTAAAAGCTTAACAACAAACTTAACTACAGGCTCAACTTCAAGCTTAACTGCAAGCTTAACTACAAGCCTAATTACAAATATAACTACAAGCTTAACTATGTGTTTAAATACAGGCCTAACTACAGTCTTCACTACAAGATTGAATACAAGCATCACTACAACCTTAACTACCAGCTTAACTACCAGCTTAACCGCCAGCATAACTACAAGCTTAACTGCAAGCTTAACCACCAGCTTAACTGCAAGCTTAACAACAAGCTTAACTACAAGCTTAACTACAAGCTTAACTACAAGCTTAACTACAAGCTTAACTACAAGCTTAACTACAAGCTTAACTACAAGCTTAACTACAAGCTTAACTACAAGCTTAACTGCAAGCTTAACGACAAGCCCAACTGAAATAATAACTACAAGCTTAACTACGGCCTTAACTGCAAGCTTAACTACAAGAGTGAATACAAGCTTAACTACAAGCCTAACTACAAGCTTAACTACAAGCTTAACTGCAAGCTTAACTACAAGCTTAACTACAAGCTTAACTACAAGCTTAACTACAAGCTTAACAACAAACTTAACTACAGGCTCAAATTCAAGCTTAACTGCAAGCTTAACTAAAAGCCTAATTACAATTATAACTACAAGCTTAACTATGTGTTTAAATACAGGCCTAACTACAGTCTTAACTACAAGATTCAATACAAGCATCACTACAAGCTTAACTACCAGCTTAACTACCAGCTTAACCACCAGCATAACTACAAGCTTAACTGCAAGCTTAACTACCAGCTTAACTGCAAGCTTAACAACAAGCTTAACTACAAGCTTAACTACAAGCTTAACTACAAGCTTAACTAAAAGCTTAACTACAAGCAGAACTACAAACTGATCTACAAGCTTAACAACAAGCGTAACTACAAGCTTCTATACAAGCCTGACTACAAGCTTAACTACAAGATAAAATACAGGCTTAACTACAAGCTTAACTACAAGCTTAACTACAAGCTTAACAACAGGCTTAACTACCAGCTTAACTACAAGCTGAACTACAAGCTGATCTACAAGCTCAAGTACAAGCATAACTACAAGCTTAACTACAAGCCTAACTACAAGCTTAACTACAAGCTTGAAAACCTGCTTAACTACAAGCTTAACGACAATCTTTACAACAAACTTAACGACAAGCTTTACGAGAAAATTAATTACAAAAATATTACAACCTTAACTACAAGCTCAACTACAAGCTTAAATACAAGCTTAAATACAAGCTCAAATACAAGCCTAACTACAGTCTTAAGTACAAGCTTAACAACAAGCTTGACTACCAGCTTAACTACAAGCTGAACTACAAGCTGATCTACAAGCTTAACTACAAGCATAACTACAAGCTTAATTACCTACTTAGTACAAGCTTAGCGACAATTTTTGCAAAAAACTTAACGACAAGCTTTACGAGAAAATTAACTACAAAAAGATGAAAAACTTAACAACAAGCTCAACTACAAGCTTAACTACAAGCTTAACTACAAGCTTAAATACAAGCCTAACTACAGTCTTAAGTACAAGCTTAACTACCAGCATAACTACCAGCATAACTACCAGAATAACTACAAGCTTAACTGCAAGCTGAACTACAAGCTGATCTACAAGCTTAACTACAAGCATAACTACAAGCTTAAATACAAGCCTAACTACAAGCTTAACTACAAGCTGAACTACAAGCTGATCTACAAGCTTAACTCCAAGCATAACTACAAGCTTATTTACAAGCCTAACTACAAGTTTAACTACAAGCTTAACTACAAGCTTAACTGCAAGCTTAACAACAAGCTTAACTAAAAGCTTAACTACAAGCTTAACTACAAGCTTAACTACAAGCTTAACTACAAACTTAACGACAAGCTTTACGAGAAAATCAACTACAAAAAGATTACAAGCTTAACTACAAGTTAAACTACAAGCTAAACCTCAAGCTTAACTAGAAGTTCATTTACAAGCTTAACTACCAGCTTAACAACAAGCTTAACTAAAAGCTTAACTACAAGCTTAACTAAAAGCTTAACTACAAGCTTATTTAGAAGTTCTTTAATAAGCTTTACTACCAGCTTAACTACAAGCTGATCTACGAGCTGATCTACGAGCTCAACTACAAGCATAACTACAAGCTTAACTACAAGCCTAACTACAAGCTTAACTACAAGCTTGAATACCTGCTTAACTACAAGCTTAACGACAATCTTTGCAACAAACTTAACGACAAGCTTTACGAGAAAATTAATTACAAAAATATTAAAACCTTAACTACAAGCTCAACTACAAGCTTAAATACAAGCTTAAATACAAGCTCAAATACAAACCTAACTACAGTCTTAAGTACAAGTTTAAATACATGCTCAACTACAAGTTTAACGACAATTTTACCGACAAACTTAACCACAAGCTTAACTATAAGCTTATTTACAAGATGAACTACAAGCTTAACTACAAACTTAACTAAAAGCTGAACGACAAGCTTAACTAGAAGTTCATTTACAAGCTTAACTACAAACTTAACTACAAGCTTAACTGCAAGTTAACTACAAGCTTAACTACAAGCTCAACTACAAGCTTAACCTCAAGCTTAACTAGAAGTTCATTTACAAGCTTAACTACCAGCTTAACAACAAGCTTAACTAAAAGCTGAACTACAAGCTTAACTCAAAGCTTAACTACAAGCTTATTTAGAAGTTCTTTAATAAGCTTTACTACCAGCTTAACTACAAGCTTAACTTCAAGCTTAACTTCAAGCTTAACTAACAACTTAACCACAAGCCTAACTACAGTATTAACTACAGGCTTAAATACAAGCCTAACTACAGTCTTAACTACAAGAGTGAATACAAGCTTAACTACAAGCTTAACTACAAGCTTAACTACAAGCTTAACTACAAGCCTAACTACAGTCTTAACTACAAGTATGAGTACAAGCTTAACTACAAGCTTTACTCCAAGCTTAACTACAAGCTTAACTACAAGCTTAACTACAAGCTTAACTACAAGCTTAACTACAAGCTTGAATACAAGCTTAACTACAAGCTTAACTACAAGCTAAACTGCAAGCTTAACTACAAGCTTAACTACAAGCTTAAATACAAGCTTAACTAAGAGCTTAACTACAAACTTAACTACAAGCTTAACTACAAGCTTAACTCTAAGCTTAACTACAAGCTTAAATACAAGCTTAACTACAAGCTAAACTATAAGCTTAACTGCAAGCTTAACGACAAGCCCAACTGTAATAATAACTACAAGCTTAACTACGGGCTTAAATACAAGCCTAACTACAGTATTAACTACAGGCTTAAATACAAGCCTAACTACAAGCTTAACTACAAGCTTAACTGCAAGCTTAATTACAAGCAGAACTACAAGCTTAACCACAAGCTTAACTATAAGCTTAACTACAAGCTTAACTACAAGCTTAACTGCAAGCTTAACTGCAAGCTTAACTAACAACTTAACCACAAGCCTAACTACAGTATTAACTACAGGCTTAAATACAAGCCTAACTACAGTCTTAACTACAAGAGTGAATACAAGCTTAACTACAAGCCTAACTACAAGCTTAACTACAAGCTTAACTACAAGCCTAACTACAGTCTTAACTACAAGAGTGAATACAAGCTTAACTACAAGCTTAACTCCAAGGTTAACTACAAGCTTAACTACAAGCTTAACTCTAAGCTTAACTACAAGCTGAACTACAAGCTTAACTACAAGCTTAACTACAAGCCTAACTACAGTATTAACTACAGGCTTAAATACAAGCCTAACTACAAGCTTAACTACAAGCTTAACTGCAAGCTTAACTACAAGCTTAACTACAAGCTGAACTACAAGCTGAACTACAAGCTTAACTACAAGCTTAACTACAAGCTTAACTGCAAGCTTAACAACAAGCTTAACTAAAAGCTTAACTACAAGCTTAACAACAAGCTTAACTACAAGCTTAACTACAAGCTTAACTACAAGCTTAACTACAAGCTCGAATACAAGCTTAACTACAAGCATAACTACAAGCTTAACTGCAAGCTTAACTACAAGCTTAACTACAAGCTTAACTACAAGCTTAACTACAAGCTTAACTACAAGCTTAACTACAAGCTTAACTACAAGCTTAACTACAAGCTTAACTGCAAGCTTAACGACAAGCCCAACTGTAATAATAACTACAAGCTTAACTACGAGCTTAAATACAAGCCTAACTACAGTATTAACTACAGGCTTAAATACAAGCCTAACTACAGTCTTAACTACAAGAGTGAATACAAGCTTAACTACAAGCTTAACTACAAGCTTAACTACAAGCTTAACTGCAAGCTTAACTGCAAGCTTAACTACAAGCTTAACTACAAGCTTAACTACAAGCTTAACTACAAGCTTAACTACAAGCCTAATTACAAATATAACTACAAGCTTAACTATGTGTTTAAATACAGGCCTAACTACAGTCTTCACTACAAGATTGAATACAAGCATCACTACAAGCTTAACTACCAGCTTAACTACCACCTTAACCGCCAGCATAACTACAAGCTTAACTCTAAGCTTAACTACAAGCTTAACTACAAGCTTAACTACAAGCTAAACTATAAGCTTAACTGCAAGCTTAACGACAAGCCCAACTGTAATAATAACTACAAGCTTAACTACGGGCTTAAATACAAGCCTAACTACAGTATTAACTACAGGCTTAAATACAAGCCTAACTACAAGCTTAACTACAAGCTTAACTGAGAGCTTAATTACAAGCTGAACTACAAGCTTAACCACAAGCTTAACTATAAGCTTAACTACAAGCTTAACTACAAGCTTAACTGCAAGCTTAACTGCAAGCTTAACTAACAACTTAACCACAAGCCTAACTACAGTATTAACTACAGGCTTAAATACAAGCCTAACTACAGTCTTAACTACAAGAGTGAATACAAGCTTAACTACAAGCCTAACTACAAGCTTAACTACAAGCTTAACTACAAGCCTAACTACAGTCTTAACTACAAGAGTGAATACAAGCTTAACTACAAGCTTAACTCCAAGGTTAACTACAAGCTTAACTACAAGCTTAACTCTAAGCTTAACTACAAGCTGAACTACAAGCTTAACTACAAGCTTAACTACAAGCCTAACTACAGTATTAACTACAGGCTTAAATACAAGCCTAACTACAAGCTTAACTACAAGCTTAACTGCAAGCTTAACTACAAGCTTAACTACAAGCTGAACTACAAGCTGAACTACAAACTTAACTACAAGCTTAACTACAAGCTTAACTGCAAGCTTAACAACAAGCTTAACTAAAAGCTTAACTACAAGCTTAACAACAAGCTTAACTACAAGCTTAACTACAAGCTTAACTACAAGCTTAACTACAAGCTCGAATACAAGCTTAACTACAAGCATAACTACAAGCTTAACTGCAACCTTAACTACAAGCTTAACTACAAGCTTAACTACAAGCTTAACTACAAGCTTAACTACAAGCTTAACTACAAGCTTAACTACAAGCTTAACTACAAGCTTAACTGCAAGCTTAACGACAAGCCCAACTGTAATAATAACTACAAGCTTAACTACGAGCTTAAATACAAGCCTAACTACAGTATTAACTACAGGCTTAAATACAAGCCTAACTACAGTCTTAACTACAAGAGTGAATACAAGCTTAACTACAAGCTTAACTACAAGCTTAACTACAAGCTTAACTGCAAGCTTAACTGCAAGCTTAACTACAAGCTTAACTACAAGCTTAACTACAAGCTTAACTACAAGCTTAACTACAAGCTTAACTACAAGCTTAACTACAAGCTTAACCACCAACTTAACTAAAAGCTTAACAACAAACTTAACTACAGGCTCAACTTCAAGCTTAACTGCAAGCTTAACTGCAAGCCTAATTACAAATATAACTACAAGCTTAACTATGTGTTTAAATACAGGCCTAACTACAGTCTTCACTACAAGATTGAATACAAGCATCACTACAGTCTTAACTACAAGAGTGAATACAAGCTTAACCACAAGCCTAACTACAGTATTAACTACAGGCTTAAATACAAGCCTAACTACAGTCTTAACTACAAGAGTGAATACAAGCTTAACTACAAGCCTAACTACAAGCTTAACTACAAGCTTAACTACAAGCCTAACTACAGTCTTAACTACAAGAGTGAATACAAGCTTAACTACAAGCTTAACTCCAAGGTTAACTACAAGCTTAACTACAAGCTTAACTCTAAGCTTAACTACAAGCTGAACTACAAGCTTAACTACAAGCTTAACTACAAGCCTAACTACAGTATTAACTACAGGCTTAAATACAAGCCTAACTACAAGCTTAACTACAAGCTTAACTGCAAGCTTAACTACAAGCTTAACTACAAGCTGAACTACAAGCTGAACTACAAGCTTAACTACAAGCTTAACTACAAGCTTAACTGCAAGCTTAACAACAAGCTTAACTAAAAGCTTAACTACAAGCTTAACAACAAGCTTAACTACAAGCTTAACTACAAGCTTAACTACAAGCTTAACTACAAGCTCGAATACAAGCTTAACTACAAGCATAACTACAAGCTTAACTGCAAGCTTAACTACAAGCTTAACTACAAGCTTAACTACAAGCTTAACTACAAGCTTAACTACAAGCTTAACTACAAGCTTAACTACAAGCTTAACTACAAGCTTAACTGCAAGCTTAACGACAAGCCCAACTGTAATAATAACTACAAGCTTAACTACGAGCTTAAATACAAGCCTAACTACAGTATTAACTACAGGCTTAAATACAAGCCTAACTACAGTCTTAACTACAAGAGTGAATACAAGCTTAACTACAAGCTTAACTACAAGCTTAACTACAAGCTTAACTGCAAGCTTAACTGCAAGCTTAACTACAAGCTTAACTACAAGCTTAACTACAAGCTTAACTACAAGCTTAACTACAAGCCTAATTACAAATATAACTACAAGCTTAACTATGTGTTTAAATACAGGCCTAACTACAGTCTTCACTACAAGATTGAATACAAGCATCACTACAAGCTTAACTACCAGCTTAACTACCACCTTAACCGCCAGCATAACTACAAGCTTAACTCTAAGCTTAACTACAAGCTTAACTACAAGCTTAACTACAAGCTAAACTATAAGCTTAACTGCAAGCTTAACGACAAGCCCATTTGTAATAATAACTACAAGCTTAACTACGGCTTAAATACAAGCCTAACTACAGTATTAACTACAGGCTTAAATACAAGCCTAACTACAAGCTTAACTACAAGCTTAACTGCAAGCTTAATTACAAGCTGAACTACAAGCTTAACCACAAGCTTAACTATAAGCTTAACTACAAGCTTAACTACAAGCTTAACTGCAAGCTTAACTGCAAGCTTAACTAACAACTTAACCACAAGCCTAACTACAGTATTAACTACAGGCTTAAATACAAGCCTAACTACAGTCTTAACTACAAGAGTGAATACAAGCTTAACTACAAGCCTAACTACAAGCTTAACTACAAGCTTAACTACAAGCCTAACTACAGTCTTAACTACAAGAGTGAATACAAGCTTAACTACAAGCTTAACTCCAAGGTTAACTACAAGCTTAACTACAAGCTTAACTCTAAGCTTAACTACAAGCTGAACTACAAGCTTAACTACAAGCTTAACTACAAGCCTAACTACAGTATTAACTACAGGCTTAAATACAAGCCTAACTACAAGCTTAACTACAAGCTTAACTGCAAGCTTAACTACAAGCTTAACTACAAGCTGAACTACAAGCTGAACTACAAACTTAACTACAAGCTTAACTACAAGCTTAACTGCAAGCTTAACAACAAGCTTAACTAAAAGCTTAACTACAAGCTTAACAACAAGCTTAACTACAAGCTTAACTACAAGCTTAACTACAAGCTTAACTACAAGCTCGAATACAAGCTTAACTACAAGCATAA